>JAUDJH010000009.1:6250000-7500000 GCA_036320925.1 Automeris io | reverse complement strand
CCGCCTCCCTCTCATCCGGGCAGCAAACTCCCTCAAGTCTACTGCCTGGCTATTGTCACCGAGGGATTGTGATTTGTTAATTTATTCATTTTATTGATCTATGAGGTCTAGCTTTTGTTATTAAATGTCGCTACCGAGCTTGCCCAATGAAATATTTGAATAATGGGGCCTCTAGCAAATTTTTCAACAATAATAAAATAATTGCAAATTGTAATTAGTGTAATAAATAATTGGCATAAACAAATGTTACAAAAGAACATTATTATTTTATTGTATTATATGCTGAGTCATATTTGCGAGAATGTATGATGAGTTTCTAGACCTTTTCTTGTGTTATACGGGCTTAACTTGCTCTGACGTAAAGTAGTAATTAGTGGTATCTGTTAGATTTGCGTTGACTTCCTGGCATGTAGTTAATTATAGAACCTGATCGATATGTTATTTGTTTGTTGGTTATTTTTTTCATTGACGTAAATTCATTTAGTGAAACTGGTAAAAACATCGTATTTGTTCACGATATAAAATAATACAGGTTTGCAAAAACACCGAAAGTACTCTAAAAAAATATTTATACATCTTATTACTTTAATATGTCAGTGTATTAAACCCATTGGGAGGAGGATAATTTATTTTTGTTTTATTTGTCAAGTCTCAAAATTATTCAAGAAATATAAATATATCATTTATCAGGTGATCTGGCGACAAGTCTTGTATTTTTTAAATGACACGTAATACTTGCTTCATGAATTGTATTTCAGATATTTAAACAATTTTCAGTAAACATTGCTGGCAATATGAGAACAAACAAGTAAACTACTTTTTAAAATAAGAATAAACTTTTAGAATGAAAAATTTGGTGGAATACGTATAATATTTGATATTGTTTTTATTTCCAGTAAATAGTATATTAGATCGGTTAAAGTATTTTTTTCAATTACAATCGGACAAACATAGTAATATACTTTCGTACTACATTATTTCAGTTTATTTAAGATAATAAATATTCTTAGATATTGAGTGCTAATATAAAAACTATTCTTCCTTCGAGATAATAATATAGTTGAAGAAGATGCAAAAAATGTATAAACAAGATCTGTCTGTAATTTATATCTAATTCTAGGACATCTTTTTTCTAAGAATCTCAATGAAGAATTTTGTTTTTCTTGTATTATATGATGCTAATTAACAAAATTATACGAACCTTGAATAATTACGGCATAACTTTGAAGGCGGACTTCGTAATTAGCGATTGTATCATGATTGACTTTTTATAAATACTTGTTACTACGAATATTGTCTTGAAACTGTGATATATTTACATAGCTAAACAATTCAATATATCTTATGAGTCATTACTAAAAGGTATTATTTTCTTAGGTATATATTTATTAAAAGAGTTTTTTTATAACATAGCCCAATTCTAGTGTGATTACGCCTTTGCAGTGTTATATGATAAACTTTATTGAAATTATTCACTAACTTATTCTACCAGCGATCATGTGTATTACGTATTTGTATCTTATTGCATTAAAAAGATTAACTACTAGAGTTTCTAGCTGGCTCTTCTCGGTAGATTCTGCTTTCCGAAACGATGGTAGATTCATTGTCTTTTGACGATTCAATGTGCTTTGTAGAAAGATTATGTGAATAAAATTAGATATCATTTTATTTAATTCTTTTTGCATTAGCGTCACTCCTATAAGTATATTATTGGGTTTTATATGTAAAAAAAAATGAAGACCTTTATTACGTCGAGCAAAAATAAAACTATGTTTTCTTTAATAATAGATAATAAACTAATTGAGTGGCAAATGAGTAATGCTGAAGAGTGCTTTCTATCACATTATGGACATCGGAGAACTTTTGTTATTTACCGTTCTATACACTGTGATGACAACTAATTTCTTATAGACTTCATATGCCGTCTGAACAGTTCCCTTGATAAATTAACTTAATTTTGTTTGAATTAAACAGTTTGAAAAGTTAACTGCGTGTTCAATGATGATGGTACTTACAGATTAGGTAATCATGAGGCAGCAGCAATATTACTGACAGAAATGGGAGCGCTTGCAATGAAACACAGTTTAAGGAGGCAACTCGGTCGAGCGTTACATCTTCTCGGCGAACTCCACCTTAGACGAGAACGACCAGAGCTTGGCACTCAACATCTATCTGAAGCTTTTTCCTGCTTTATGGGGTTTGATTTCCAAAAGGTGAAAATTTATTTATTATCTAAAGTTATAAACAAATATTTAGGGGTATTTAAAGATCTTTTGTCACCGATAGTTAAAATAGGTTAGAAATTTAAATAATCCATTTATGTAATTGTTCATTGTTGTCTACATCCTGATGGTGAGTATAAAGTGATCCAAAATCAACCATTCCTATCGAAAACGTAATTATATCCGCCCGTTTGATTGTCTAATTTCTTGAGACTGACACATAAGCTTATTATTTGTAAATTGCAATGCTCAAATCACTGAATAACAATTAGTTACATGAATCGATTAAAAAAAAACTAAATATAAAAGTTTGTAGTTACTAAATGCTCCTCAGTCCTGCCTTTATAAAAAATATAGCTTAAATTGATATTAATAACACTTAATTCTTACTATATCTACGTCTATGAGGTCATGTCTATAATAAAAAATTTGCAATTCAAAATCAGTTATAGTTTCTGACCTCGACCCAGTTAGCTTAATGATTGGGCTTTACGTATTTTCTATATACACAATATAGAGGTAAAAATAATATTAACAACTTTCATAGAATTGTTATTTATAGCGCAGTGAAGCTCAGTTTGTGATTTCCGATGAGAACAATTTTGAATCAATATATCAACCACGAGTAAATGAAATATTTCTAGAAGAAGCTGAACAATCTCGACTTTTTATGGCTATATCTGCAGGTATTTTATGAGTACTATATTCGTACTGTGTCTCAGTGCTTGCAAGTATTTATGTTTTTTAATTACCATTAAATTTATAATTTCAGGCCAGGAATTAATGGCATCGTACTTCAATCTTCTAAGAGAAGCCGGGCACTGTTCTGTAGCACAAATGAAGGTTATAGAATGGAAATTATCCCGTGCTTCGTGGTGGGTAAAGAGACAACACCATGAATTTTTACCATGTTTATGTCCGGCTCACAAAAGAACACCCTTGGATGTATTGAGGTAAATCATTAGAAATGGTTCTTGTTTAATTTAGGTTGGATTAATATAATGACGACTAACAAAGTTCTTTGTTTAGGATCAAGTTAGAGTTAAAAGAAAATATGGAAAAAGTGGAATTTGAATTTTCTGAAGGCGATGCATTATTCGGTAGAATTGACACTATTCAGGATATAAGAAAATTGAGGAGTAGTTATCACACTAAAGATATTTGAATAATACATGAGTTTGTAAGTAAAAATATTCCAAATAAAACATATTCATTTTTATAATGCACTACATTTAATGAATCATTATCGTAGCAAAGTTTACAGAAAACATCAATTAAATACCTATTTACATAAACTAGAATATTGGTTTTAAATCACTAAGCGTCAATATTCTTTGCACCTTTATTTATACCTTCCAAAAGCTGCCACCTTTTTGATCAACATTATTTAAATTATAATAAAATTATTCAGTACTGGTGTCACAAAACTCAAGTGTCACGACAATGTACCCGTTAACCATTAACTATTACAAGGTAATGGTATTTGCGGAATAATTTAACTACTTAGCTAAGTTATGCTTTAGCTGTTCTTTTGCGTGGCTGTAGGCGTACTTTGAAACCTTCCGCTCGTTTCAATATTATGTCTGCTTGAAGCTTGAAGTCGGATTCCTTTAGATCTGAGTAGATGCGGAAATTCCTTAATATCGTTGACAGGATGATCTTTAGCTTCAACATAGCGTATTTTCGACCTTTGAGAAAACAATTTTGATTTAATATACACTTTTATTTATTAACACATATGATTAAGTAATAATAAAATAATGAATAGTCTTTAACTTAAGTCGGCTCCTGATGATTCTATTGAATTGGAAATATATATAATATATGAGATTTATTTGCCGCAATAAAATAATTACTTTTACTAATTCTGAAACATGCGTAGTTTTACCCTAGCTACATAATTTAAAAAGCAGCACATTTCATATGATATTAGTAATTGGCGCAAATAAACCAATTACCCTTTTTAAGACACAAAATCGCACAGTTGTACAAAAATATTCTTGTAAATAGTCCTAATCAACAGAAAAATTTAAACTACTTTTAATAATAGTTGATATGTTAAAAAAAAACTTACCAACGCAACTTCTGGGCCCTGCAGAGAAAGGCACAAAAGCATAGTAGTGACGGTTAGCTGAGCGCTCTGGGAGGAAATTGTCAGGATCAAATTTTTCTGGGTTAGGGTATATTTCCGGCTTACGGTGAAGTTTATAGGTTGTTACAACCAAGGTTGTTCCAGCTGGTACCTTCTTTCCATTGGATGCTGAAATTATTAAATAATTATTTCCACGCCTCTTGTAAGTTGTATCGAAAGTCTTCAATGTTCATTTATACTTACGTAAAGTAATTTCTTGTTTCAGCTGACGAGCTATGATTGGTACCGGAGGGAACATTCGAAGAGTTTCCATAAGGCACCTTTCTAAATACTTCATTTCTAAAGTATCTTGGAATGTAGCCGGGCGATCAGAATCTCCGAAAATCATGTCGAGCTCCGCAATCACCTTATCCTGAATGTCTTGATGTATTCCCATCATAGAAAGGAAGAAACTACTGCCAGCAGCTGTAGTATCATGCCCCTTGAATAACACATATAGTATTTATTTGATTTTATCATTTAAAAATATACTTTTTTAATAATAAAATTTACCATGTCCAATCTGATTTAAACATTTACCTCGAACATAATAGTGTCCACTTGTTCCTTTATTTCTTCATCGGTGATAACAACACCACTCTGCGAACTTTCGAGAAGTAGGTCAAGGAAAGCCAAACGCTTCTTTTGGCCAACATCATCGTCAACGTCCAAGTCATCCTTAAGTCCCGAAGATTGGCCGAATGATAAGCCCTCTACTGAATTTAATTTGCTAGCTGGAACATCGTTGACTTCCGTGACAATGGTTGGGTTCTTTCCGGACTTGAATTCTTCCTTCTTCCTTTTAATAACCTTAAATTTAAATAAGCAATAAATCAATTATCTAATTCTTTGAATGGTTTTGATGCATTTAAATGCTATAAAAAGACCTTTTTCGAGTAATTTCGCGTTTTTCAGCTAGCTTTAAATATAGCTTAAGTATAAATGTAAATTTTATGCTCGATTGAGATCAAGTCTTTGATTATTTAGTCATTCTATGAATCAAATATTACATTTTATAATGAGCTATCTATTTTTATAAAAATATACCAAAAATTTTAAATATAGCTTAAGTATAAATGTAAATTTTATGCTCGATTGAGATCAAGTCTTTGATTATTTAGTCATTCTATGAATCAAATATTACATTTTATAATGAGCTATCTATTTTTATAAAAATATACCAAAAATTTTTCAATGTTAGAAACGACTGACTAAATTTTTTGTTAACAACCTCAACAAGGGTTGGAGTTATCCTTATAAATGCTCATATAGGTAGAACAAAGTATTACCTTCTTGGTTAACCCATGAATAACATCAAGGAGCTTAGTTTGATTCTTGGCGTAGTCGGTTAATTTGAACAGCATGTCCGGTCTTAGCCAGATTTTTGTGTGTCTAAGATGGAGGATGTCGCACATCTTCATTACAGCCATAGCATACTCGAAACCACTTTGGCCTTGGGTAGATTTGCTGACACCCATCGCAGTTTCTGTTAACAATTAGCTTTATCAGTAAAATATATTTCTTTATGTAATTTCTTACACTACACTTGACTTTAAATTGCATTGCAACTGTTCTATGAGAAATAATATGAGTTACCTAATAAGATAAGGACTTTTTACCGTGTCCTGTAATGGCACGCGTTACTGACGATAGGTTAAGATACATAATAATACTAGCAACAGTGAAGTAATTACAATAAACAAAACACTTCGTAAATATTTGATAGAAGAAAAGAGGCTTCAAATTCTAAGAATCAATAATTATCAAAATCAATATGATTCACGTATTCTAAATAATTCAACGCTTTAATTACTACAGAGTAAAATATAATTTAAGAAAACTGATAAAAGATTTGAAGGCAAGAATTGGTTTAAAGAGAAAATCCACGTTAATAAAAGAAAGGACAAGTACCCTCTATTAGATTCGTTATTCAAAGCAATTACGCAACTGCGAACGCAATAATGCGGCTGGTGTTTGCCACAAATGGTGAAAACTGCCCATTACTACGTGAGCACGTGGGGGGTCGCCAAACTTGACACCGAGTAATCAGATACGTGTCAACGTTTCATTATGGCTCTATAACTACAACGGGCAATTGTATTCCATTTTATAAAATTATTAAAGCAGTATTGTTAATATTTCTAAAATGTTTCATGAAAATATTATTTTGGATATTATCTTGTATATAAAAATGAATCGCTAAATGTCTTGATAAGCGCGAAACTCGAGAACGGCTGAACCGATTTGGCTGATATCTTTTTTGTTGTGTTTGTTGAACTCTGGAGAAGGTTATTACGGAGAGAAAAATTAAAAAAAAAATCTGAAAGTCTAAAAACACCCCTTTTCTATATTCTCATACAAAAAATATTTAAAAGTCAATTTGAACTTTAACACCATACCATAAAGTTTAAATGTTAGTGGACGGGTTCCGGGAAGGCAAAACAATTATTGAGTGGCGTATAAATATTAATGTCAATATTTGTCAATTTTTATACATATAGCATTAAGGCCAGGTTCCTTCAAACAATTTTCAAAAAAATCTGACGGGGAAGCTATTAACATTATAAAAAACAATGTGACTTTGTTTTAGAGCAATAGGGCAGAACAAGGTCTGCCGGGACAGCTAGTACTATATAAAATTAGTAAAAGTTATATAAGCAAATATTAATTTTACTACTTTAAATATTCAAGTAGTTCAGCATAAATATAAATAGTCCTATCTACAAAACTGTGTCGATACTAAAATTAAAACGAGTTAGCGTGGTATAGAACGTAGTATCTTAAAATTAAGAAGGATAAAGAAACTAGAATCAAAGATATTAGAGAGAAAACTGGATTAATAGATGCTCTTCAACATGCCTTAAAGTCAAAATGGAAATGGCACGACATATAGTACGACACAAGAATCAAAGTTGGACATATATAATAAATGGATAGACAGGTCTATAGGGCAAACGAAAAAGAGGCAGACCACAAAAAAGTGGTATGATGACATAATCTCTGTAGCAAACAATTGGATGAGGAAGTCTGTAGCCCGAGATAAATGGGATGGTTTGAAGAAGGCTCTCATACGAGAGGGATCCATAAAGTATAGGTGCGAAAAAAAAACTAATTTGTATATTTTTTTATGAAATAAAGAGCTATTATTATTATTGTTTACAAAAGAGAAAGCTTTTGAAAAATATTGTTTTCTGCTCGAAAGCTTTTAATAAATAACTAATTTAATACATTTTTTTTCTTTAATGACCGATCTAGCCATTGTTTCATATAGGTATGATCTGTATTCTGATAGTTACTGCTTGCCAGTGCCGACCCTACACTAACTGCCGGGCCGCGATATATTCCTCTATTATTAATATGGAAAGGTGTCCGATAGGCAGTGTTATCAGTTGTCACATTCGCGAGCTGACACGTCATCTGACAGCGCTGCGCTGTCATAAATCGACACATTTTATTGTAGTGAAGGGTTTAGGGGCGGAGAGGCATACGTTCTGTATGTCGCGAGGTAAACTATTCATTAATTTAGGTAACATATATTTATTTACTCTCATGCCATATATATATAATTGTATTTCAGTAGCAGAAATGATATTTTACACTCCAGTGTACGTAAATTGTCCAACCGTTCTTTTTAATTAGATTTGGTATTGATAAAAAATATATAAGCTACAACACTAGTTACGCCTTCAATTTACTGAGCTATGACTTATTGGGATATTTACAGGAGAAAAAAGGTAAGAGCGTCATTATAAGCGCTCAAATGTTATTAACACTATGCCGCCCGGCGACACCACAATGGTGACGTGCGCAATCTTTCGGTCTTTGAAATTTCATGAAAGTAGGGGAACAGGGTTGAGAACTTATGAGAAGTAACAATGAGACTGGTAAAACTTAACAATTTATAATCTCCCGATAATGTCAAGAACGGCCGGCGACAAGTCAAGTAATCCGAATTAGTGCTGCCGGCGCCAAAGGAATAAATATTTACGAATCGTGCTAAAGTCAAAGTGTTAAAACAATAACACAAAATTATATTTACACTAAGAGAAAATATATCGACCTTATTATTGTTAATTTAAAACCTGTGTTGATTCTTTTTATACAATAACTATAGTTGCTCACCATCAGCATATCATAAAGGGCATAATTACATCAATTAAATTATTCTAGTAAACCAGTATAATTATCTCCGTATTATGGAGCGTGCAATTCTTACGTTGACTTCCGTTTCACCATAATGATCCTTATTTAAGTAGCTTTACATTTTATCTACATACCTAGATTGTAGCTGTAAATACAACTTTGAATTAAATCATAAAACCGCAAGTTGTCGAACACGCAACGCAGCAGTCATGGAAAATTCTCGACAATAATAATATTAGTCCTAAATAACTTAGAATTTTGCAACATAATCGCAGAACTGAGTATATGGCGGAATTCAATCTTGCGTTAAATTACGCAAACGATTGCTAGCTTCTTGGGGCATTTGTTTCAAGAACACAGCTAGTGTTCCAGCGAGGGCCGACGTGTTGCCACAAGCGTGGACAACTACGTGACCGCTCATACAAATTGTACACTTATTTCTTATTATTTTGGCCTACGAACCTTGAAATTTAAGAAATTCGGAATTAAATATGTAACGATCATAAAAATCAATGTTATTGAAGTATTAAAATGCTAATAGATATATTGATATTTAGGTTAGATGTCATCTAGTCTAAATATCAATATACTTTTAAAAAATCCACATATTATCATTGTGTGAGAAATAAGTAGGTAACATGTGAATTATGCACGTTCAGTCTGTAGGCAAAAATTATGTACCTACTACCATTTAATATTCTATATATGTAATTATGCTTTTAGCTTGTGAAATAATGTAGGCGTCCGCAGTAATGCGATCTCAACGCGTTTACGCAAATTAGAACAATGAACTAAAATCTGAAGTAGGCACTAATTTATACGTTTGTAAGATATCTTCACATTATTTGTCTTTATATTTTAAAGTTATTTAAATCAATGTTTATTAGCTATAGGTTACCAACCAGTAAAATTACTTTGAAGTACTTGTAAGTTAGGATTTATATAAACGGGCAGAAAGAAGGCTTTTTACACTCATCACTCCCAAAAGAAGATCATAAACAAGCTGTTACCTCCCCGGGCTACTGAAAGAACAAGGATTCCCAGAACAGGGTAAAGTGATTTGAAGGAAGCCCTGCGAGTTTTTAGTCAGTAGAAGTTGGCACACCGGGGTCGCTGGCCTCACATCGGCTCTGATGGTTCTATGCAGGATTATACCCGGGTTAAAAAAAAAGATTAGGATTTATTTGTTTTTTAATTGTTGCTTCTAATTAGGATTTTTTACTCTGACTTAGCAATATTTCTTTAAAAAAGCAATGCTAATAATATTATTAATGCCTTTATAAACGGTAGGCGTTTTGTGTTCCTATTTGTAGAGTATATTGCCAGTTGTCATTCGTAACACGCAGTCAAATCATTGAAAACGAGCGTTGAATTATCACACCGACTGTCCGTAGACGACAAACGGTATAAGGAGTTTCCTTTTCTAGTAG
Source organism: Automeris io (assembly GCA_036320925.1). NCBI lineage: Eukaryota > Metazoa > Arthropoda > Insecta > Lepidoptera > Saturniidae > Automeris > Automeris io. The sequence continues at coordinate 7,490,074 of JAUDJH010000009.1, read as the reverse complement.
GTACCTTGTGTTACATATACAGGAAACTAACTTGATGACAATTAAAACCCATACATACATATAAAGAGGTAGTAACGCGGACATGATATGGTTGCTTAAAGGATGTTACGGTGAATTTATGTCTCATTTAATTTGATTTTCCTGTATAGTGTTTTATGTTCATTTAAGACTTTTTTTAATAGATATTTAAATAGTGTACATTAAATTTAATGATTTCAGTTATTTTTTTGTATACTTGAGGTTATGAAATTGCTTTACTCAGAGTTTTTTTTTTACCTGACACGGTTCGTTGACCTCACCACGCTTGATAGTAAACATGATGCAGTCCAAAAACAAGAACGACTACCAACAGTAAAAAACAACCATCGATAGCCGCAGCGATCATGCCGGCCTGTATAAATATCTCTTCACGCTTAGCTTAAAAAACCCAATATCATAGGACGATGGGAATATGCTCGCCGGAAGACCATTCCAAAGCTCTAGGACTCGGCAAAAGTAAGAGTTAGAGAACTTCTTAGTCTTAGCCAGGATGTGAGTTACAGAGAAGCTGTGACTCCGTTGACCCTCGAGCGTGTTTCTGCTATGGAAGGGAGAGGGTGGAACAAGGTTAAATAGCTCTTTAGGACACTCGCCATGATACAGACGGTAGAAAACAATCAATGAGGTAAAACCTCTACTACAGCAGTGCAACTGGAGCAGTGCAAGATGCTCAGAAACATCTTGATCGTTCACTATGCGGACAGACCTACGCTGCAATCTATCCAGGGCGTCGAGTAAGTATTGAGCAGGACCGTCCTAGAGATGCTAAGAGTATTCCATGCAAGGCCTGACATCGGCCTTACACAATTTATATATATCACTGATGAGCAAGTTGAAAATTAACAAACAAAATATTGGAGCATGGCGCGGCATTTTGGCCAATCCTTTGTCCAGTAAAGTCAGAATGCTGTGCCAGATGGTGACGCTTGCTCATCCGCGACTCCTCTAGGATGTAAGGACGTAGGTTAGGGCACAATGGGGCTGATATATTCGCCTGATTAAAAGCCCCTAAATATATTATAATGTATAGGAATTATATTTTTATATACAGGTTCTTAAAAAAGTATGAAACGATATTTAGATTATATATGCCACATGCCACAAGACGAATTGATTAAGAAAAATATTATTGGGTAAAGACATGATTTTAGTGAAAAGTGAAAAAGTGTTTATTTCGCACACAAATATACAAAAAAAAAATAGAAATTTAAATGTAGCAATACAAACAACACACAAAAACATTAATAAAAAATATTCAATAAATCAATTGATATTTATTGTTGTTGATAACTTTAAGTGAAATGAAAATAAAATCAACGTTTTGAACAATAACATTTTCATAATTACTCCTCTTATGGTACATGTGTATATATATATATATATATATATATATATATATATATACTACTAGCTGTCCCGGCGGACCTTGTTCTGCCCTATTTCTCTAAAACAAAGTCACATTGTTTTTTTTAATGTTAATAGCTTTCCCGTCAGATTTTATTCTGCCAAAACCTATTGGCCTGTCGGCTGTTTTTTGAAAATTGTTTGAAGGAACCTGGCCTTAATGCTATATGTATAAAAATTGACAAATATTGACATTAATATTTATACGTCACTCAATTGTTTTGCCTTCCCGGAACCCGTCCACTAACATTTAAACTTTATGGTATGGTATTAAAGTTCAAATTGACTTTAAAATATTATTACGAATTTTTTGTATGAGAATATAGAAAAGTGTTGTTTTTACACTTTTTCAGAATTTTTTTTAAATTTTTCTCTCCGTAATAACCTTCCACAGACTTCAATAAACACAACAAAAAAGATATCAGTCAAATCGGTACAGCCGTTCTCGAGTTTCGCGCTTATACACGTTTAACGATTCATTTTTATATTATAGATTTATAGATAATATAATATACATACATATATAGTCTTAAGTATTATTTCATACTTCTGTAACACTTGATATAAAATAATAATTATTAAATTAAGTAATAATAAATACAATGTCACTAAACTAGCTTTATTGTTATTACAATTTTGGGTTCTTGGTTCAAGGATTTATAATAAGGTTAATCATGAATTAAATATCTTGAATCAAAATATATATATATTATCAAAATTCGAATGTAAGATGAAGCTGAGAGACTGGTTGTCGAATCTAAAATATAATGATACTGAGGAACTGTTGCAGGTATAGATGTGCTTGGGCTTTAATATTAACATTCTTTTGTAATTGTTATTCACTTAGTTTGTATAGTCTGTTGTTTGGTATGTAATGTTGTTTTTGTATTGTTTTGAGTTATGATTGGTGCTACGCAGCAGTAAAAAACTGTAACAAATTTGTGTGAAATATGCTGACATCCAAGATACAGGGTGCCCTAGTTTGGATGTCAGCTGATTTTTAATGTGCTGCCTTGTAGTTGTTTGTCGAATAAATATATATATATTTTTTTATTATAATAAGTTGATATGAAATCAAGTTTATTTGCTAACGCGAAACGGGTTTTGTTTATGAATATATAAAACAAAAATACTATCTATGATAATAAAGAGCAAAAGGTAATTTTTTATTCTATTGAAGAACTAGTTTTTAAATTGGTCTAATGTTCGTGTCAAATTATAGTTTCGTTAATTTAAAAAAAACGCTGTGCCCCTCTCTTTAAGTAAAATACTAAGATAAATAAAAACTTGATTCGCGATGTTGATAGATCTATGCAAATTAATTCACGTTTGATTTATCTTAGGAAACTAGTGAGATACAATATTCAGACAAGGTTAATTTACTTTGTTATTAAATTGAGAATATACATACAATTATCGTTCAAGGTATTCAATCAAAATAAAGTGAATATAAATACAACAGACAAAAATTTACTTACCTAATAAAATTTCTACAGTACATTCGCTCATGTAGTCGTGACAATCGAAGGTGCCTGTTTCTTTCTTAAGTTTATCCACCACTGCCCTAGAGTTAGCATTGAACAGGTCGATGAAGCTCTTCAGAACATTCAAGTGGAATGTCGGAGCGATCAGCTTACGGTGTGAACGCCACTTTTGCCCTAAACAGCAAAACAATTTCTATTATTTACTTTTGAAAAAAGTAAATCTAATCCTCAGCCACGTCTCCAGTATTCCGTATCATGATTTGCAAGAGCTTGTATATATGTGAGTAACCAGTAAAATTTTTCTAGCGCTATGTATGTTAGTAAAAATATATTGGACTCCTTATTCAATATGCACGTATCGCGTGCAATATATACGCATTTGTGACCGCTAATCTTGGAAACGACATAACCTATATAAATATGATTTTCACTAATGTCTTGTGCAAAGCTACTTTTAACATCTGTTTGCGTAACAACTGTTAATTTTATTTCAATCGGTTTATAAGTAAAAAAGTTATATGAGTTTATATAACACGTCGATCATTTATTAAAAATAAAAGGTTTAAAAAATTGTTGGTTTGCCTGAAATACATATAAAATTATACTTATAATAAAAGTGTAACTAATCGCTGTGTGTACATGGAAAATATATCAGGAAAGCTGGAAAGAAATATTATCGTAGCAAAAGTAAGTCTACCACGACTTAGTCTACACAAAGTTACGGGGACAGTCAGTGACTAACATATCTACATATTTACGAGTAATATGAAAAATATAACAACTTATGCCAAGAGTATTTTATCACATTATAAGATACCATAAGATAACAAGTAGATTTATTCTGTTAAAAAATTGATAAATAAGTAAAGAGTAGATATTTATTTATTATTTGTCAAGCCTTCTTCTTTTACGAAGACGTATTTTTTAATCCCTATTTTACAATAACTCTTTCATTTTACATTCAAATGATTTATTGCTGTTTAAAATCTTCTTAAAACTTAAAATGCGTTTTTGGAACTGGATGTAAGGGATATAAAAGTTAAAGATGAAGTATACGTACCAGTGCTAATAAGGAGACCATTTCCAAGCCATGGTTTAAAGAATCTGTATTCATCAGCTTTGTCAATGTGGACATGGCTGCTCAGAACAACTTCAACGTCTCGAGGATCGTAGATGAATACCAGTAGCCTTGGTCCAATCCAAATTTTGACGACTGCCTCTTTATCGAACTCAGCGCTCTTTTGTACCATGTTCCTAAATATGTCTGTTGGAAAAAAAAACTTAGTTACGCTCCATATACCAGAATCCTACTTACAACAGTCTTAAAGAAAATGATAAAACTTTAAGGCTGAGATTTATAGACGCTCTTTTGACTTTGCTTAGAAAAATCCTCAAAAAATAAACTCGTTTTGACAAAAAACTGAATATATAATAAGAATATAAGTATAGCCATAGTATTTTCAGAGCGAAGTCAATGTTGACAAAAATTGGCGACTTTCCAAATCTTTTAACATTAATTGAGTAATATAAATTATAATGTCTAAGTAAAGTCTAAGCAAACTTAAAGTTATGTCTATAAATCTCAGAATAAATCACCTGCTTTCAATATAGTAAATTTTCAAAACCAGCTTTTCGAAATGTAATAGTGAATATTTTGCTTTTTTTTACATTTTCAATAATTCATATCAATTTGCATATACTTTAAGCAAGTATAAGTCTATAGCTTAAAAATAGAAATTATTGAATATTAAGAAATGTGCTGTTAAAACCAATCAAAAACGATTATGGCTATGGCTTCCTGTAGGCATTTAGTTACTGTATTATTATTCATATTCTATTATAGATGTTTACAACGCCCTAAGTGGATACAATAAACGTAACTTATCATTAAAATCAATATGTATACCTACATAATCATCATATATTACGAGTTTATTATTAAATAGCTGTAGTGACCCGGCTTTAACAAATAGGAAGTCCTCATTTTACAGTACCGAGGGTTAATTTTCAAAAAACTTTGAAACATTTTTTTTTTATTTCATAATTGGCGGATTCTCAAACAAACTTTCGTTACTTATTTTGATCCCTATAGACTTGTTGTTCGAAAAACGTTATAACACGTGAATTTCACCAGTTTTTACAGTGCTCACTTTAAATTTGTCGAATTGTCAAACGAAATTACAACTTCTATATATTTCACCCTTTAACCCTGGGTGAAATATAAAAAAATATGCCCTCAGTGGATACCTACGTATTAAAAAGAACCTTATGTCCAAATATGTTTTTAGCTTTTATAGTTTAGGTTAGTTTAAGTTAGATTAGCTGTCAGGACATGTGTTTCTATGCATATGGTTAAGTCTTATAATGCTTAAATATAATAAAAGATAAATAAACCATAACTCTAGAAAGGATACCACAAAAAGACAATAATAAATTACAGTAGGCGAAACTTAAAGCATTAAATTTAAAGCAAGCTATAATAATATGTAACAATATTAATTGCTTGACTCAGAATCAAGGATTTATATGGATACTTTATAAAAAAAAACGCGACCATTAAAAACTTGTTTGCTCCTATTTCGTGAGGCCATTTTCGACCAACCTAATCACGAAACATTTTTTAAGGAAACTAAATGTTAACTATTTATTTATACACATTATTAGTAATCAACAAATCCGGTGAGATTTATTTTAGCAGCAAGGACCCGACATCAAGGTTTTTAATCAAGCGTTAGATAAACACATTAATAAAAAATCGAATTTTGGTATCAATCAATTACACAATACGAAATTTAGTTTCATATATTAACTAGTTCTCACCTTCAATTTTGCCCATACTAATAATTTCGATTAAAAAGTATTATACCTCAGTCAATTTTCATAAATATTTTTTAATTAGCCCTAATAAAAAATAATATTTTTTACTTTGAAGCAAATATATATCTTGGCCTCAGAAACATTTTTGCGATAAATGAACTGGCTATAAAAATAGATAATTATTGTAATTATTAATAACGTTCATTTTTACGTTAGACCTTACAATTTAAATCTTGTAAGTATAGTAGATAATCATAATAATACATAACTGTTATATGAGTTAAAGTATAAATAATAAGAAATATATTATTAATCAAGAAGATAAATAGATAATAGATAGATATTATGTATTATAAGATGAAATTTAAACATTTTCTGTAAAAATATTGTTATTATAATTATTAATGTGTGTTTAACGATAGATGGAGTACTTTAAAAACACTCGCTTTTCAGTTGAAAGCCAAAAACATAAGAATATTGACAATAAAATACCAAATGTTGTACCCCATTAGAAACTATATAAATTAAAGTACTTTTAAAAATAACACACCATGCACCTAGTACATTGTTTTAGGATATTTGCCTTCTGAGCTTTAACAAATTTTTCGAATGAGTGTTAGTACCTCACCACTTTTTGTTATATCATTACTAATACAATGATTTTGTTTTTTTTTTTATTTGACAATTTATCTTACTACATAGTAAGTAATAAGTGAATTGCATCTTAAAACTTTTAGAGTTCTTAGAAAAGTTTTAAAATTATACTAATTCCACTTAAAAAAAATGGAATTTTACAAATATCTTTTAAACGCGCTGGAATCAGAGAATGCTGCTTACAACAAGTTCTAAAGCTACTGTTCCTCATTCAGTTCTTTAGCTTTAGACTACGATTTTTGTAACATTCTGTATAAATATATGTATGAACGTAACTTAGGTATTGCTGAGCCTTCACAGTTCATTGATGTCTGACAGAAGCTTTGGTTTCGGGAAAAAACAGAATAGTAATAATAGAATACATACCATCAGAGCCGCCGACGAATTCCAAAGCGTTTCCGATTAAAGGCAATCCTTTAGGTCCTGTTAATTGTTCCGCCAATTCATAAAGGCGACGTCTGGACATTCTCCAGTAAGCATACCAAAGGATTACTGCAGGCACGATTAACACGTAAAATAGATTGACAGCAGAAAAATTGCTGCTAACCGCAACATTTTCAGCTGAGGTGTAACCCATTTTGGGAAGATTTAATTCCTGCCAACAAATAAGCATATTTTTAGTTATCACTCAATTGTTTGAACAGAGTGCTAATTTTTACGAGATCAATTGCAATTTATTTTATAGTCAATTTTATTGAGTTTATTTTTCAAACTATCCTATAAAAATCACTGACCAATTCCATTCCAATTACACATTATTTCAAATATTTAAGAACATTTGAACAAATATTTAAGATTTATTTGAGCTATTGTAGATCTCGTAGAAATTCACACTTACATATGGATACTTCGCTGTAAACACAAGAATTCTATAGTTATTAATTTACTAATATGCTATAAAAAAGTATTAATATGAGTATAGAAATAAATAAAAAGTTTGTCTATTCAAAAAAAAATATATATATAGACCTCCCTAAGTTCTACATAGATTGCTATGAAATTTGGACACACAATTACGTTCGAATATCGTGTAATCGTATATCGTGTATCGTGTTACGTGTATATCTTTAAAAACGTCATCTATTGGCTTTAATAGACTGAGCCAAAATACGTGTTTCAGCTGGTAAAAAGTAAAAAAAAGGAAAACGGCATATTATATGATACTTAAAGGAAATAGATATTGTTAGTAAAAAAAATGTATGGTACAAACAATTCAGCCATTTGAATTGCATGTAACACCAATTTCTTTTACAACAGCACAAGAAAATAGGCTTCATACGATTATTATAATCACTGTGCGTATTGTGTTTGTTGTATTGTAAGTGTTTGTCTTAAACTTGGTCATAACAAAAACAGGATGTGGTAAAAATTTGAATACAAAATAATATTATTTTATACCTGCTACAAACCTTAATATACCTAAAACATAATATAATTTATTTTAAAAATGCTAAAATGTAAATCGATACAAACAACAAATTCATTATCATAGCATAGTACAAAGTTGCTATATGTCACTCCGTATGTTCGTTTATATCTTCTTAACTACCATTACCATTCGAAAACAAAGTGTTGTTTTTACCTATAACACGTTAACACGTTTTAATTGTTTGTTGACGTGTTAAATTTAACACGTTTGTGTTAAATTTGCGTGTAGCAGAAAAATCTCAATGTTTTTAATAAGATGCAAAAAGAGACATATTTCAAACTTTGACAGATATGCCTTAATTGTGTGCACAGAGTGTACTTTCTTATTTATTAGAAACAGTGTATTAACGTTCTTAGCTAAAAAGAAAATTTCGTGAGAAGTTTTATTTATATTAATGCTAGTCAGAAAATAAAATATTTAACCGTGTCTCTGAGTCAGACATTAGATTATGTAGCTATTTGATAATTATACAGAAGAAGTTTTCAACGCACAAAACAAAAACAAAGGTAAATATGTTTCATATATTTTATCGATTAATTTACTACTAAATGCAACCTTAAACCTAAATAATACCTATATAAATAAGAAATTAAATATCACCACAACTATTGCTAATATTCAAAAGCACACTAAAGAATAATAAGAAATTAAATATCACCACAACTATTGCTAATATTCAAAAGCACATTAAAGAATAATAAGAAATGCAGTTGGAAAAATAATTTCTCCTTGCATCAAATTACTTACTATGTTAAAGCAAAATATTATATTTTCATGAGGAGTACCGACTTATCAAGAACAGTCAAAGTTAATTGAAATGAAATGAAATGAAATATATTTTGAAATGAAATATATTTATTTTCACCACAAACTAACAAAACACTAGAAATTCAAAAGCAGTAACATTTCTGTTACAAGACAACAACATACAGAAACAAAAGAAAAAACAAAAACATATTAACATGGTGAAAATGGGTCCTCCATCAGCTTAAAGCTACAGAGGAAGTCTGCAGCGCTGATTTTCGTGAAGGGCCCCGGTCGTGTTACATCTTATTAAGCAATAAAAAACCTAAGAAACAAGAAATACGACAACATAAAGCTTAAATAATTTTAAGTATAAAGTATAATAATAAGTTTAGATAATAACAATACACCCACTCAAAAATAAATAATCCTAAAATAAACTATTACATACAATAAACAAATTGACTACAAAATGTATTAGTGACACCATCACAAATGTATAAATACCTAAAACAAGAGCAAACGTATAAGAGAAAATAAATTAAATAGACTACTTGTAACTAATAGATTATAAAATAAACATCATTTTAATTTTATTTTTGAAAGTTAATTTGGATGTGGATAATCTAAGCGGTGGCGGCAAATTGTTCCAACACTTCGTAGCCTGGTACCGAAAACTACCACGAGATGTTGTCAAGCGGTGTCGCGGTGTAACTAGCACGAATTTACTTATTTGTTTTGGACTTATTTGTTCCAATTGATTTGTAATGAATATTTCTCTAGTCATCGTGCAGCTACTTGCATATGCGTAAATTAACTTAATGTATTCATCGAATACAGAAATATATTATACTGTGATCTTTGGCATTATAAATATGCACATGACTTTAGCTGAAATAACCTTAAGTAATTTAATGCTAATACTTATTTGCAATTAATAAACAACAATTGATTGGAATTTTAATGACTTGCATATTTTTAAAAAGAATAAAGAGAATTAAATAGCATGCTAAACTATTTGTTGAAACTATATTTTTCAGTATTTTATTAACATGATGAGAAATTAATTGTAAATCTTTAAGTATGAATACTTAAGTAAAATTTTGTTTGAAAATAAATAACGTTTTTTTAAGACAAGTTTAATAATTGCTTAAATTTATTTAAGCATTTTTTTAATTTTCATTAACCTGACATACGGCTTGGCAGTCGTTAAATTGTAATTTCTTCTCCTTTTAATTTGGAATTAATAAATAAAATTAAAAAAGTCTGTTTATACTCGTACGATCGATATAACAGTATCGTACGGCATTTTTAATTATTTGTAGAAGTTTATAGAATATAGTAAAAAAAACACTTTGTTCACAATAGAATGGTAGCACCAGACATGTTATGTTTTTAGAGAAGGACATATAGGTGAATATTTTTATTTGAATGATTTCGAACTTAAATGTTCAATTTCTTTATATATTTTTGTTTTTAACACGTTGAACGCCGTGGGGGTCACAGGTGACTCCCAGTGAACTTTCCGTTTGGGCCGGAGGGGTGCACCGGTGACCCCCAGCTAAAAAATGTGATAAAACGCAGATTTATAACACTAGAAATGATAAGAAAAACATATTTCGAAATATATAATTTATTTTAGAATAAAGAGATTAAAACGGCCTGAACGGGAAGTATTGAGAAAAAGGGCCGGCGTTCAACGTGTTAATGAAAAATTTTGTTTTTTGTTTCCTGTTGTTACTGTAATATGATTTTTTTTAAACCTATCTAAGCCACTCTATTTTAGTTCTTTTCATCTTCTTTCTTTTACGTTACTACTTTGTATTATAATTACTGTAAAAAACTTGAGCGATATTAGTTGAGCTGAAAACATTAGGGTGAAAGTCCGACACACCGGGGGCAGCCTTAACCGCCCCCTGCGGTCCGTCAGGGATTTCCCCCGAATTATAAAAAAAAAGCTGAAATCATTAGTTAATAAGTGACGAAATAGAAAAAGGTCAAAGAAGAATAACATGATACATGAGGCTACCAGAATGTACCTTTAAATAAATCTATAACAAATTGTTTTATAAATCGGGAATGGAATACTATCAGTTTTTCCATTATTATCACAGATTTCCTTATTCATATTAATTTAATAGCATTGTTACTTTTTTATATTTCTGAGTCAAAGTATTTTCATTTTGACGATAAACTTTGGACCATTTTGATTTGTACGTTTCTAATAATGTCCTTTATTTTTTGGTATTAAGTTTCATTTTATTATTTACCAATATTGCGCTCAGTTGGGATTTCGATTAAAAAATTTATAGGAGTGAAAAAGAAAAATAAGAATAAAATTACGTATAAAGTATTTAATTGCCTTAATCGCAACAAATATGCTTTTTGTGCAGACCTATTGCACAAGTTTCTACTTCTTTTTGCTCTTATTATAATAAACACCCATAAAACTCAATAAAATTTACGTCATCACATTATTCTTTTCTAGATGTCAGTATTATTAATACTTCCACCAAACGCAGCAAAAATGCAGTAGGTATTACACAATTTACACACACATTTAAAATTTTAACACACTAATTTTGCTGAATACTTGTAACAATAATTATAAAGTACACTTAAATATGACCTAAAAGAACATTCTATCCACTATATAACCGTTCGGTTGGCTTTTGGTGGTGGCGGACCAAAGCTTTCGGCTTCGGCCACCGTCGGCAAAAAACTACATTCAGTTAAACTTTTAGATGGACCGAAATTTTAGCCAAAGCCTAAAATTTCTACCAAGCTCCAATCTGAGACTAAATGTTCTAATTGTGATTGTTTAATTACTTATAATAAATATCAGGTTATATTCCGATATCCGGCCGAAACGGAATCTGATTAATCGGTCATTGTCACAACCTTCAGCCAAGGCCGAACCAAAGGTTTTGAAATCCTAATTAGTATTTACTAAAAGGGAATAATATAGCGGTGCTTAAAACTTTAAAAATAACGACTACGTTGATGTCCATAAACAATGTGTAGATATTAATAAAATTACCTCAGAACTAGTCAAAAGATGGCTGAAGCCGAAACCGTGGCCGAAGCTTCGGGCGGTCCCTAATGTTTGGCTATAACTATGTATTACACATACACACACACACACATGTATACAAACATACATACGTGCAAATTTACAAAAGTTGAAATAATAATTAGTTTGATTAGAAAAATAACCTATTATTTTTTGTTTATTGAAAGCTTAATCTAAATAATTTAAAATAAGAAAAATCATTACTGGCTAATTTTTTGTATAATATGTGATAGTTTAAGATGTTTTGTAATAAGCTGTGTTTTTATTCAATAAAATAAAAATAAAAATTAATGCTTTTTATTTTCAAATATTTAATGCGTAGTGATATATTCAAATTTAATTAAGTGTATTGTACTCGTTAAATCAATTAATGTAATATGGACATAATTCATGACTTAAAAATGTTATGTATGTTCCTGTATTAGACATATATAAATACATCTTAATATACCAACCAAACATATACCTGTTAATTCTATTTTTAATATCAAACGCAGATGTGTTGATTTTTGTTTTTAAATAAAATTTTAATTGATTCTTTGGAAATTTGTTTTAAACAATCAAATAACCGACAATATCCTTTTTTTAATTCACAGCCCGTATATTTAATTGCACAAATCAGCAAGATCGAATAGCCACTAGAATAAAACTCAAGCCCCTACCTTCAGTTCGCACCACCCGTATGCGCTTGTGGACACACACTGACTAAGTTCTGTTATCCCCAAATGATACCAGCTAAACCTTAGCAGCAACTATCTATCAAACTCATGCGCAATCGACTATATACATGTCTCTGACGTCACATACCGAAACGTCCGCACAATATAGAAAACATTATTATGCAAATTAGTGTTTACTATATCAAATAATTTTTATTGTGATTTACTGTAAGAAATTTTTACATTCAACAAAAGAAAGATTGTACATAATCTTTTTTTTTACGAGTACATTAAATGTCAAAAGTAACATTTAGCTATCTAATTAGTTACTTAGGTTAAGATTTATAGACGTAAATTTAAATTTGCTTATAATTTACTAAAACATTACAATTTATATCACTTAACGAATGTCAAAGGATTTTGTCAACATGAACTTGGCTCTGCGAATACTATGGTTATTTCAAGTTCCTATTATATATTCAGTTTTTTGTCAAAAGGAATTTATTTTTTGAGAGCTTTGCTAAGCAAAGTCGAAATACAAATATCGTCTATAAATCTAAGCCTAACGACCGATTCAGAAAGGTATATAGATTTTAGAACGCCTTTAAATGCCTTTCTGTTTTTATTTTTTTATTTGTAATTATATTTTGAACTATAGAGAAATTCGAAGTGTATTATTATTAAACACTAATAAACAATGGAATCGTTAATACATTGGTATCTAAAAGAATTTTAAAATTTAAGATGTGTTGAAACTGAACGTTGGAGGCTTTGAACTTTAAGCTCTTTTGGAAATTCCCCAGTCCTCGAACTAATTAAGCAAATTATTATAAACGAGTAATATTTGTGTATCAATTCGAAATAGATCTTGATTAATAAGCTGTTGAATAACATTGCTCGACTGGAACTCAACCACAGAATCCATATAAATGCAAACCATCGACAACCTTTGATCTTAGTATATTTATGGCGATAATCAACGAGCTCTTGTCTTTTGGCTGTCGCTGCCGTCTCTGGTTTGGATTTTTCTCATCATACATTGGAGTTTTTAACTGCATATTTCTTTAATTAAAAATGGTCGAAATGACTTTATAGGCCTACTTTTTTTTTTTAGATTTCCACATTTCAAATGAACGTCTTTATTCACAAATCTTTAAAATTATCTAATTTTCATAACCATACACAAACGTGAATTGATGAATCATTAGTGTTTAAATGCGTTTTAAAATTTAAGGAAGCTTTCTAAAATAGTGTGTCGATAGCATTATCCATTCTGTAGTTTTTGTATGATAATATGTTTTTGAAACATCGCCAGAAGGCCACAGCAGAATTATTATAACCAAGCTAACTTTTAACCTTGATCTGACCCTAAAAACTAAAGATGAGGCCGGCATTCCAAACAAATATCAAATCCACTCTTTGCTCGAACGAAAACAATGATTTTTGAATCCTTGAAAGGTTATTTGTTTTTATGTTTGTACAAAATAAATATTTGGAAGTGTATTATCCATTTTTTAGAGGCACGCCGCAAAATGATAGCAATGCACTGTAAGTAGAATGAAGTCCAAGAAGGGCGGCGCACGATTGCCAAAGGACGAAAGTTCAATGGCAGTCGCCTTCGTCTTTTCGGCCTATTCTAAAATACCTTGACTAAAGAATTTTTAATATAACCTCATATCTTTAGAATGTACACTCTTCCTGAGTCTGCCCACTACATCGTATATAGAACGTCTGGATGCCTGCATATACCGGTTTGACAACGTAGCGTACCATGGTTGGATCATGTCGGTACAGACAAATACTCCTTTTCTTTTTGTAATCCGGGGGAAATCCCTAACGAACCTCGGGGGGCAGTGAGGGGACGCCTCCCGATGTGTCGGACTTGCATCGACCAAAACCCCCGGGGTGTTCCACCTTGGGGCCTTAAGTAGGCCTCTACTCGTTTGGGGAGGAGTGGTGTAAAGAGCCACCCCTCTCATACATCTTTGTTGTAGAGCGGCACGCGAGAACACATCGCGCGCCGCTCGCACCCTTGTTGGACGAACAGACAAACACTCCGTGCATAACACGCATTAGCCTTGATCAAGGCCGGTATAGTCTAGTGGACTTACTTTCATACAGTTCTAAATAAAATAAAAAATGTTTGCCTAACACGTCCGTAGCAGGGTCATGGATAGTTTTATAATTAATATCAGTATCATGGGCAGAAGCTTTGAGGGTATTACAAGAACCTACCAGATATCATTAAATAGCAGTAGCGAGATGATACATAGTGTCAACTACTACCGCTTACAAATACACAGGTTTGGCTCCACAATTATTGGTACTCCTTTAATATTGTCATTATAAATGACATACAGGTATGTAGTTACTAGCTTAAGCATTACTATTGATTTTGATCTTAAATAAAGGTAATTATCTAAATACGTCAGGATGACACTTCCGGCTTGGCCTTTTGGCTTGGCTTCCGGTTTATAGATTATCAGAATGAAAGCGTAGAATAAGAACAAATATTACTACACGCCAATGTTGATAGTTATTATTTAATATCATATAATTTATGGTGTAATCGTTTAACAATAACTTTCATGGAAGATGATATCGGACAATTAATAAGGACTTTTGGGGTGACCAAAAAAGATGGCGGTAGTGTGGTTTGCGAAGCGTTGGTGAGAAATACGTAAAAGTGGTCTAGGATTAATTAGTGCATATTTATCTGTTTTTATAGTAGTGTTTATAATCTTTTAGATTTTGTATCGATGTAGGGTAATAGTATAATTGGAATTATAATACATTTTCTCATTAAATCATCGTACTTAAAAATACATAACAAGGAATATCCTTTGTTATTGGATATGTAGGGAATTGTTATGCAATCAAATTTATAAAGTTAGCATTGGAATTTATGTATAATATCTTCTTGATATTATATCCTGTATGCTATATTTATGCAGCTATATGGATATAGCTTTTATTTATATTTAGCCGTGTAGTTGAAAAAGTTCTGATAAACGTATACCAATAAAAATATTGGGTCCTTTGAATAAAGCGTGAAGAGATATTTATGCTGGCTGGCATGGTGTTTATACCTCACGGCAGTTGTAGCCGTTTGTACACTGTATTGTGTGCATTTTGTTTCGTCCTATATTAGATTAGGGTAAAGAAATAAAAATGACGATTTTAAAATGGTTAAATGGTCTAATTCTAATATCAGCAGAATATTTAATAGTAGCTACTAAATTTTAAAATGTATTATATTTATGACAATGCTAAAGTGTGCGGAATAAGTTTTTCTATTACTCACTGCGTAACTCGTGACTTAAAGGTCTTATTTTTATGCAGAATGGTTAAAGATCACTTCTTTAGGTATATATGTAAATATTTATATTGTTAATCGAAAATTTTGTATAGATTTATTTAGTTAGTCTTTGTACTAATGTACATACCAACCACATTATAAATAATTATTAATTAACTATTGGATTCCAGACTAAGTGAACTGGATTATTGAAATAAGAAGTATCTACAAAGATGATTTTTTCGAGCACGGTGGACGCAATGTAACAAATACTACCAAATTTATAAAAAATAGATGCAGTTGTACCAAGTGTAAATCTGATGGAGAGTGGGGGTAGGGCGGCGTGTGTGTGTCCACACGCCGTCCCAATGAGAGGTAATCAGAGGGTAATTTATGACCCCCTCACAGAGAAGAGGCCTGCCTAAGGCTAATCGCTCGCCGGGCCCTCGGAAGTATATGGACCCTCGGGCCCGGAGAAGGCGAACAGTAGGCAGTGCTGGCACCCCGGTGGTTTTAGTCGGTGCAAGTCCGACACACCGGGGGAGTGGCTCTCACCACTCCCCTGACGGTCCGAAGGGATTTCCACCGGATTAACAAAAAAATATGTAAATCTGATAGTACATTGAACTACACTTTTTTGTATTGTAGATAAAAAGAATATAACGTCATTCGATATACCTTACGGGGTAAGCAGAGATACATACGCAACTGTAACTACTTTACGCTTATCAGACGAAATGCGGGTTTTTTCACGATGTTTTTTTTTTTTTACACTGGCTCGACGTAGTGACTACAGAGTACCTGATGGTAAGTACAGTGTAGTCCAAAAACGAAAGCGACTATCAAAGGATGAAAATCCATTGATAGTCTACATCGTCATGTCGGCCCACATATACCACGACTGAAGGTCTCTAGGTATATGAGCTACTGGATTTACACAAGCTGATCCCGAAATGCGACAAGCCGAAACTGGTAATATGACTATGTCTTCCTTCACCAGTGAACGATCCCGTGCGGTGTGGTGCCTAAGCCCGTACTTAATCTGGAAAAACTCAGAGGTACGTGCCGGGTAACAGACCTTTTTTTTTTGTAACCCGGGAGTAATCCCTGACGGACCTCAGAGGGTGATAAGGGTCGGCCCCTGGTGTGTCGGACTTGCAGGCTAAACCCCTGGGATGTTCCTTCTCTCCGTCTAGCCGGGACCGGAGGCATAGCAGCGTCCACTTCTCCGGCCCGCTGTAGCGGTGATTTATGTCACGCTATGATACTTCCTCCCTCTTTTACATAACTGGTATTATATATACATATATTTATTTTAGTTACCCAATCACTTACATATAACATATTTTGAAGAAGTTACGCTAGGGCTTGCAACCCTCAATACATTTGGGAAACATCTATAGGCGTGGCCTAGATTATTTATTTTACTGCCTCTGACAATCGCATTTTGTCATTGCTATTCTAACTTTAATAGTGAGAAGACGTATATATATAGTCTGTTTATTGCCTGACTGTGCCAACTGGGTGTCGCTATCGTGGACCCCGATAGTGTAACAGGGTTTTTCCACGTTCCCTTTAAGGAACCCTCCGTGCTTGCGGGAGCCTGGGAGTGGACACTGGTGTCGCCCCAGTCTCGAGGACTGCGAGCCCCGGCGTGTCGCCGCGTTCCTCCCAGGGTCGCCTGAGTCGCCGATTCCTCCGTTAAGTCGTCTGTTCCTTTTCAAAGCCAAAAGGAACAACAAGCACACCCGAATCCACCACTCACATCTTTTTCGCGAGTCGCGTTAATTTTATTTCCTATTTTTTTTTAAAATAAATTTTATGTAACAGATTTTGGTTGTTTTTTTAATGAGCTAGGCCCTTCAGGCACCTACCCTGTTACATTGGCGCCCACAAAGGAAATAGTGCTTGTTGTTTCTTTCAGTTTCTAACTAAATACTTGATCTAGGTATCTTATTGTCCTCGTCCCCCGGGTACAGAGGGTAGTGGGTGCTTTGCATCGACTCCTACCCAATCTCGGGGGACCCTCTGAGGGAGTTCGCCGCCTCTATGCCGGCGTCGTGCGGTCCGTGGCCCTCTACGGGGCCCCAGTCTGGGGTCATAGATTGCGCGTCTGCCGCTGCAGGCAGAAGTTACACAGCTTGCAGCGGTTGATGGCTATACGGATCGCACGCGGCTACAGAACCATCTCATATGAGGCGGCGACAATCTTGGCACGCTTTCTGCCCTTTAGTATTCAGGCGGAAGTGGACTCGGCAGTGTTCAACCGAGTCCGCGAATTCTGTCTGAGAGGCGAAAGTGTGGCTCCCGTGGTGCTCGAGAGGATGAAGGCAGAAGAACGCCGATCAGCCTTGAGAATTTGGCGCGTGCAGCTGGATGAGGTGCGGTGCATGCGCCAGCGCGTGGTCGGTGCCATTCTGCCGAACCTCAAAGCCTGGCTTAGTAGTCGATATCACGTCACCTACGACCTAACACAGGTACTTACGGGACACGGATGTTTCCCTGAGTACTTGGGCAGGTTTAGACGAGAAGCCACGTGCTACCACTGCTGTTCGGACCTGGATTCCGCCCAACATACGCTCGCACATTGCCCGACGTGGGGCAATGAGCGGCGGGGCCTGGTCCGAAGGATCGGACACGACCTCTCCCTGCCAGCAGTGGTGTCGGCAATGCTGGCAGGGTATGACAACTGGACGGCCGTGGTCTCCTTCTGTGAAGATGTCATGTCCCAGAAGGAGGCCGCAGAGCGAGAACGGCAGAAGGCCGTTCGAAGGAGTCACCAGGGTGCCGGCAACCGCCCTGGCACATCAGTCCCAGCCGACCGGTCGATCCACGACCAGTTGGCTGATGTCTTTGGGGTCGTGGCTGCTCAGGGTGGGGCCCTGAGCAACTGGTTTAGCAGCCCTCGAGAAGTTGGCAGGGCATTGTGGCGTGCTCTGCCTAAATACAACGAGCAGTATCGGGGAGGGTATCATCTTCCCCCGAGTTTGTGCCCATCGGGCGCGGCGCGACGGAGCTGTGGCGAATTGATTACAGGACCCACAGTCCCCGCCAATGCGCAGAAGTAGTCACCTTGGGGCTTTTAGTCGGTATAAGTCCGACACACCTCGGTCGCGCAACCCCCCTGTGCGGCTGAGACGGCCCTATGAGGATTTTCCCCAAGTAAAAAAAAAAGGTATCTTATTGTGTTTCTGACATTTTAGGTATATTTTCCCGCAGGCCCGCTTCCTTACCAGAAGCGAAGGGTAACAACTAGAGATGCCACGAATATTCGGCAACTATTCGGTATTCGGCCTATTCGGCCACTTTTTTTGCTATTCGGTATTCGGCCGAATAATACGTACTATTCGGCCGAATACCGAATACCAAATCATGTAAAAAAGACACGTTATATTACTCAAAGTTATGTATTTATTTCCAAATTACAACACTTTAGTAATTAAAATTGATCAGTGGTAAGATGTGATGGATAAAAACAAGCTTTTCAGCATTTTTTGGTAGCAAATGATTACACTTTTCATCGTAAATGTTATCAGCCTCAGAAAATAACCTCTCACATACACACTCTCTCTCGCGCTCACACACATACTAATAAACTAATACCGTGAATATCCATATAAAAACACAAAACACCCTTGAATAACCCGAACGGAAGTGCGAGTCTCACCAGGGACAAGATTTACTTAATTGGTGAGAATTATCACCCTGTGTATATACATAAGTTTTGTGTTGAAATAAAGATTATTATTATTACTAAACACGCTACTTCCAGGAATATTCGGCGCTTCAGCCGACACCGTTGCCGAATATTCGGTATTCGGTATTCGGCCAATTCACTATTCGTGGCATCACTAGTAACAACCCCTCGGTAGGTCAGCCTCTTGATTCCTATCCCTTATATCCGGGAATCAATTGTCCTTAAAGTTGTTTGTGAAAAAACCCTGTTACACTATCGGGGTCCACGATAGCAACACCCAGTTGGCACAGTCAGACAATATACAGACTATATATATACGTCTTCTCACTATTAAAGTTAGAATAGCGATGACCAAATGCGATTGTCTGAGGCAGTAAAGTAAATAATCTAGGCCACGCCTATAGATGTTTCCCGAATGTATTGAGGGTTGCAAGCCCTAGCGTAACTCCTACAAAATATGTTATATGTAAGTGATTGGGGAACTAAAATAAATATATGTATATATAATACCAGTTATGTAAAATAGGGAGGAAGTATCATAGCGTGACATAAATCACCGCTACACCGCGACGACGTCTGGCCTTTTCGGTAGGCCTCACCTCTGTGTTTACGAGGGGGTAAAGTAAAGGCCCACCCATCGCTCTCCTCATAAGTAGTCTTGGAGTGGTGTGCGGGGGGTTACAAACCTGCGAACATTCGCGTTGCCGCGTATACTTATTTTAAAAATAGATAGATTAAAGTTAATTTAAAGTTTGCAAACATATAAATAAGTGTTGGTTCATTCTCCCTGCCTATCCCCACAGGAAATCGACATTCAGTAGGATACAGTGTTGATTTACGTATATGTTTTTGTAAAAACACTCACACAAGTCAAGTATTGACATAATATGTAAAATAGTTCTTTTAAGCATCCTTTGTTTTCAAATATTTATTATCAACTAGCCATCCCGGCAGACCTTGTTTCGCCCTATTTCTTTAAAACAAAGTTACATTGATTTTTTTTAATAGTTGCCCTGACAGATTTCATTCTGTCAAAAGTTCTTGGCCTATCCCAGTCTAAAAGAAGTAAAATAACATAGAAAGATTTTTGTAATATCTAATATGATGCTATTTTTATTGTAATGGCTTACGAAACATGATATTTTTTGTTTGGTTACTTGGCGTATAAATATATAAATCTGAAGGTTTTCCGACGCGGGAACAGACAACATACAACTGTCCATGAGAGAAGCTTGGCTTTTCAAGATTAACGGAATCTAAGTCCATGCGCCTATTTTCATTAAAAATACTGCACCAACGCTTATGTTCTTATCAATTATTTTCCTTCATATAATCCACAATCACTGATTCTCATTAAGTAAAATAGATATTAATATTATTATTTTTATTGTGTAAATAAAATCTATAATTATACTTAATTTAATTTTTTTAAACTTGAAAGCTTACCAAAGACAATCCTAACGCACCTTTGTTATGTTTGACATCATATGCTTGACAGCTGGGGACAGAGTGGTTTGTATGGGAAAAGAAAATAATTATTTTACTATTTTTCTCGTATTTTTAGGTTTTTTTCTTTCCTTTCTAACCTTCCTCAGACTTTATTAAACACAACAAAAAATAAATCAGCCAAATCGGTTTCGCCGTTCTCGAGTTTTGAGCTTAGCAACACATTCAGCGATTCATTTTTATATTATAGAAAATAACGATCCAGACAAGACAAGTAAGATAATACCAGACAAGTAAGATCAATACCAGGTAAATGCTCAGGTAGAAAAATAAAATAAACAACAATCGTTCTGAAAACTTAAAGAAATAAACAAGGTTTAGAAATAAACATGGGCAACAAATGGGTGGAGCTTGAAGCATATAAGTAGAGCTTTGTACGAAAGAGTGGGAATTAGTTTTATCATCGTTAAAACAGATTTTAAGAGCCGGTGCACACAGTTCGTTGCAGCAGTAGTGTAACGTCCCTATACAAAGATTTATCGCATTGACGCGCAAACAATGTGTTGCAATACTGGGTAAAAATGTAACGGAAAAGACTACTTCGCCGTCGTAACGTTTTCACCGCACTCCACCCCGTTTCGCTAAACGCAAGTCTGGTATGTGCCTTAATGGATATTTGTTTGTAAAACTACGGAGAGGCCCCGGTTCGACGCAGCTACGCAAAGTGTGCCCCGGCTGTAACAAAAATTAAAATTGATACTACAGTATGCGTCACAGAACAAAGCCCTACATACATGTATCTCGCTTAAAAACATTTTGCCAACTCTTTTTTGCGAACCTTCTACATCTCACAGCTGGAATTTTCCTACTTACGTCACTCCGTAACCTGTCCATCTACGTATCTTTCGATCGTTTTATACTGCTACCCAAACCAATTAAAATCAACAATTATTATCTATACTTTATTATATGAGTTCATAAATATATAATATTTAGAGGCCATAGGTATACAATACAGAAATTTGAACTAAGCACGCTCACAAAATTTAAAGCCAATAACAAGTTCTGAAATAGAACAATATGAATTTTCAACGATCTGTAGTTGAGGAGTTGTGAGCTCCTGATTTTAATAGTATTATACCATTTCTATGTTGTTCTTGTCTTAAGCCATATTGAAAAGTTAAAGAAAAAGTATACTAAAACAAAATAAGCGTACATAAACAATATTATTCGCAAGTTTTATAATACATTATCCTATCATGTATTCTTTTATTACAAGGCTCTTTTAAAATTTAGGAGAAGTAAACTTTTTAATCCTAGGTTTACGGGACGTGTCTAACGCATTTACTATTTTAAAAGGAAAATAACAAAAACCGTTTGCATTTTTAATTTATCTTTTCTATTGTCTATCTATTCCATTATCCATTGAACGAAGCAAATATATATCGTTATTTATTTTCTTCCTACCTGTTGCAATATTGAAATTTTCTATCTACCTTTATTAACGCGTGACGTGTGTTTGTAGAAATAGGTATATAGGAAACGTCCGTAAACGTAGTGTTAAAGAAGTGTAGGTGATTATCATTGTTCTTCGTAACATAGTGAGTATAGTTCATTTTGCGAGGTGGTAGGGCTCCGGTGCCCGTCCGGATCGCGACCACAGTGCATGGGTGTAAAGCCCGTCATAGTAACCTGTTTCGGCTTGACGCATTTCGGGATCAGCTTGTGCATATCCAGTAGCTCATATACCTAGAGACCTTCAGTCGTGGTTTATGTGGGCCGACATGATGATGTGGACTATCAATGGATTTTCATCCTTTGATAGTCGCTTTCGTTTTTGGACTACACTGTACTTACCATCAGGTACTCTGTAGTCACTATGTCGAACCAGTGTAAAAAAAAAAGTGAACGCTACTGAGATCATAATCTCTTAAAGGCGCGCTTTGGATTATCGCAACAGCGAGCTACCAACGGCAACCCGATTGCGATGTGCTCTGTATTCATACATATATGTATATTATAAGGCGTCCCATGTAGGCGACTGCGCAGCACTGTCATCTGTCGAGATTGCGAGCGACAGCGGTGAGCAATCATCTGCATTAGACATTTTTACATATCAATGCATACAGAGTAGTACTTAGCGATATAATGGCCGCTTGTGAGTGTCCGCTGCCGATGAGCAACTGTCAAAATCCGAATCCCACCTTAAGCTATTATTTCTGCTGCCGTACCTCGATCTATAAGGACCAAAACTCAAAGTTTATGTTTGATTGAAAGAGAAACAATATATTTTTATATAGAGCTTTTATTTTTAAATTTCGTCCGGCTATTGTTGAATATGAAAGCATGATGGAAATAATACTGCTGTAATATCACCATGAAACGTAAGGAGGTCTGGCCACCGTTATCAAAATAATCTAAAAGCCTTCGAAATGGTAATGACGCAAAAAATATAAACAAGTAATAATGCAAAAAAGTTAAAATAATGAATGACCATTGGGTCATCACGACATTTTGTTTAAGCTATTTGTTACTGTAACAAACTAAGATTTTCACAGTTTCACAAAAAAGCTTTGGCTCTGAAGAAAGCAATTTTATTCCTAGAAAATGTAAAATGTATATAGCAAGCTGTAATTTTGTGTATAACATACTATAATAATATTAAATTTTGGTTATAATATAAGATGAATATATATTTTCTTGTATATCGAATAAAATTGGCGCCAGAAAATTGACCTTTCAAAGTGAACTTTAATAGGAACCAGCTGGCAAACACAAAGAATATCAATAAATACAAAAGTACAAACATTAGGGATTAAAATAAGTTTAACAAGTGGAAAAAATATTTATTATATTGTTTGCTTTTATACGATAAATGATATTTAAACACATGAATGAATTTTCTTCTACTCTGAGACGATTTCTAGTTTAGACATACCTACATATATCTAGTTATTTTTAATATTTCGATGTTTCACGGTCAATTATATGCGGCTTTTAAAAACGGATATATTATATTTATTTATTTTTATTTATTATTTTTTATATTTATTTTCTTTTGTTTTGTGTGTTGTTTGTATTGCTACATTTAAATTTCTGCTTTTTTTTGTATATTTGTGGCGAAATAAATACTTTTTCATTTCATTTTCATTTCACTTTCATTTCATTTTCATTTCATCTTCATTTCATCTTCATTTCATCTTCATTTCATCTTCATTTCACTTTCATTTCACTTTCATTTCATTTTCATTTCATCTTCATTTCACTTTCATTTCACTTTCATTTCATTTTCATTTCATTTTCATTTCATCTTCATTTCATTTTCATTGCATCTTCATTTCATTTTCATTTCATCTTCATTACATTTTCATTTCATTTTCATTTCATCTTCATTTCATCTTCATTTCATCTTCATTTCATCTTCATTTCATTTTCATTTCATTTTCATTTCATTTTCATTTCATTTTCATTTCATTTTCATTTCGCTTTCATTTCGCTTTCATTTCACTTTCATTTCATTTTCATTTCATCTTCATTTCATCTTCATTTCATCTTCATTTCATCTTCATTTCACTTTCATTTCATCTTCATTTCATCTACATTTCATCTTCATTTCATCTTCATTTCACTTTCATTTCATTTTCATTTCATCTTCATTTCATCTTCATTTTATTTTCATTTCATTTTCATTTCATCTTCATTTCATCTTCATTTCATCTTCATTTCATTTTCATTTCATTTTCATTTCATTTTCATTTCATTTTCATTTCATTTTCATTTCATTTTCATTTCATCTTCATTTCATTTTCATTTCATCTTCATTTCATCTTCATTTCATCTTCATTTCATCTTCCTTTCATCTTCATTTCATCTTCATTTCACTTTCATTTCATTTTCATTTCACTTTCATTTCATTTTCATTTCACTTTCATTTCATTTTCATTTTAATATCGCGTCACGCTATTTCCCTTACGGGGTGAGCGGAGCTACATTAGTGGCTGTCTCCACTTTACGCTTATATGTCGTGCCAAAGTGACCAGTAGCGCAGCTGATCGCCGTTCTCAGGGCACTTACACACGATATTTTGATTAGAAGTCATGTGGCTTTCCTCACAATATTTTTCTTCACCGGTATGCATGTGATACCGATATCCGTACGTAATATGGAAATACCCAGAGTCTCGAGCCGAGATTCGAAACTATGACCATTCGCGTTGCCGCGCATGGGAACCGGTCCGTTGTGCACTGGATCCCCACGACCATAAAAAAATTATTGAAGTTATTTTATAACAAAAAATAATATAAATCTACAGATATGCCATTGATAGGTATTTTCAAGACAAATATTATTTGAGTGCACGATCGTTCCAGTTTGTTTAATTCGAACTGTAAAGGTAACCTACCTATACGTAACATAAAATTCATTGATTTTATTCCTGTCATAGATGGGCAAAATGTACAGGCTAATGAAACATAATTACGATTACGTTTTGCGTTTTTCAATATTAATATGACAGCATTTTGCTCATCTATGTTTTAAGCACTACGAAATCCTCAATTGCATACATATTTACGACTCATTAATGTTTTGAATCGATTTTATTATGATTACAGAGTAACAAAATAAAAATTACGACGACATTTTCTAATCGTTAATCATTAATCTGATTACATATTGCTCCTCTCTGCTCACTGTTGATCTCCAAAATTTCTAGGACACGCTTAAATTTAGGAAACGTTTTTATTTACATCAATACTGACTTATATTGGTTTTCATGCTAAAAGACAATTAGGATATCAGTAAAAACTAGGAGACTGTCAGAAATGTGGTTGACAATATTTCATGTAAAAATATTATTATATGTCGTGTGTCATAATTTCAAACTTATTTGTGCAAGTCATATTTTACTAGTAACTCTTGTAATTTACATAACAAAGGTGTTATGCAAATAAATGTAATATTTATTAATAATAATAAAACATTTTATTCAAATTAATGTATTATATACAGGTTTATTGGAAACTCGCTGTATTACTGGAAACACGTGGGAGAGGACTTAAAATACAACAGTTTAAGCCACCAATGTAGGGGCGAAATTTAATAGTTTTCGAGATACATATTTCAAATTTAAGTTTTTTTTAGTATGCTTGATTCCGACTCTTGAAACAAGGTTATATAACTCTTCTGACCACTCGCCATGATACGGACAGTAGAAAACGCTCAATGAGGCAACATCTCTATGCAACTGGAGCGGATCAAGATGCTTAGAAACGTCTGAATAGGTTACTATGCGGATAGCCCTACGCTGCGGCGTCGAGTAAGTACTGGGCAGCACCTTCCCAGAGATGCAACCAGTATTCCATACAACACCTGACTTGGGCCTTATACAATAGATAAAGTTGATCGGGCGTTAAAAACGGACGCACTTTTTTCATGATACCAAGTCTACGTAAAGTCGTGGAGATAAGAGTCCCTATATGATCTCTGAGGTTGAGATCACAGCAAATATTCATACCTAATATACTTAGCAAGTGGCACATTCTGGAGAGAATGAAGGAGCGAAAAAGATTTTTTTACAAGAAAAAGCACATACCTAAGTTTTTTTGGCATTGAACTTAACCAAATTCCTGTCACCCCAAGAAGAAATGAGGCTTAAGGACCGATTGAGATCAACAACCAGATCTCCTCGATTTTTAATGATTTCTTCCCGACCACAAATGGGCTTGCTGCAATAACCCCTGTGAAACGTATTGTCATCTGCATAGCAAGGAATATAGCTCAAAGAAAGAATATCATTGATATGAAGAAGAAAGAGAGCGGGTGAAAGTACAGAGCCTTGTGGAACTCCGGCATTAACTGACACGAACTGCGAATTGAATTGTCTTTTCTGATATTTCTTACCATAAATCCATACTCAGTTTTCAAACCGTAAAATGTACTTAAAACCTACAGCGGTGTTTTTGCACCTTAATGTTTTATAGGACTGTAGTTCTTGTATAAATCTTATAATATATTATTGTCTACTACCAAACTTAATAAAAAAGTGATGATATACTATGGGAATTTATTTACTTAGATGATATAATTGATCTACAGTCTAAAGCATCCACAGAAACCATTTCTGACTCTAATTGTTCATGTGGATTGCAGTTTATTTACTCTAAAATAATAAAGACTTTCAAGTCCTATGAAAATTGGATATAATCGCATATTAATATAGAATTTAAAATTCATTAGATAAATGTTCCAATTATATTTATGTACTTGTTAATCGAATTCACTGGCATGAATTACTTATCATTGAGGAGTTTAAAATATTCAACAATATCAAAAATGTAACCTACTAACATTCGCTTTGATTTCAATTAACGTATTTATACTTGAAATCGTAATTATTTAATATTTCTATTTAAACATCTTTAAATACTCTGTACAATCATGGATAAGAAAGATGTCTCGTAAATACGTTTGAACAGAACCTGACTATAGACTATATCTTATACTACTTATAAAAATGCTTAATCTTCTTTGGTGCAAAGCCGGTAATAAGAACTCAACTAGTTGTATTTCTAGATGCATGCCCAGTCATCTAATATATGTTACTTGTGGTAGATTACACTGGCGTTTGTAACAACGGCAACTCTCGGTGGATTCACGTTCCTTGGCGGATGCCGATGTTATGAATTTTGAAATGCATAAATCATGTTATCTTGAAACAAATTCCAAGTTTCTGCAGATTCAATAAAAGGCTTATTGAATATATATCTATAATCATTTACAACTCTTTTTTTTGTTCTATAATTAACAATAATTCGCGTTTCTCGCAAATCCTCAGAACTGCTTATATACAGACTTTATCAAAATAAATTTAGCCATTAACGTGTTCACTTTTTTCTTTTTCTAATTAAATACAAGTAATTTTCATTATATTTAGGCTTTTAAGCAACAAAATAAATACTCAATAAAGAGAAACAGAATGTAAAGTTTTCCACTCCATATTTAATGACGGCAGTGCTTTACCATTACTTAGTTTTATGACATGTGCTCGAACGTGGCTATAAAACCCGAATTGGTCTTAAAGACTGTAGAAAAACTGGCCTGCATATACTTTACTGCACATAATTGTAAGTGGATTTAGGACAAGTTTCTGTATCTAACATTGACCATGAAAGTCATTGAAACGATGTTTCTAATTTTCGTACACTGATTATGTATTTGTATAAATAAATTTTTTAAACAACTTAAAAAGGTTTTATTTTCGACTGTGTTTATTTTTTGTGTTCACCCTACAACGTTGCCATTTATTGGCCGATTGGAATTTTATTAATCAATAGGGTATATCATGACTGTGCTGAGAGAGGAATTATGAAGGAGTAAAACTGTCGAAGGCTAGACTTATAACGTTTGGTAGCAAATACAGGAGCAGGATACTATGGCAGACATATTAGATACTAGAAAAAATTGTATCCATCTGAGCTACGTTTTACGTCCGACAGATGTGAGTATAAGATACATTCAGATACAATGTGCTCCTATACGCTTTACATATATAGCCATATGGCTACACGTCTTCAAGTGTAATCGCATAAGTAAACCCTACATTTAGTATGTGAATTAAATTGTCGTACTTAGCAGCCTTCAGGCTTTAGAACTGTACATGATTATTAACACACCCGCTGATTTATCTTGCCATTAGCAGCAACAGATAATGCTTAACGTGCTGAGGCCTTTGAAGCCAGGGTCGATGGTCGTCTAACCCGACTGCAGGAATTTTTAAAATAAGGTAGGTACTATTCATCTGAGCTACATTTTTCAGATGAAACAGAAAATTCATTTTGGCCTAATATAACATTGTAATAGTCTAAATCATATCTTAAAATACGATTCTTCATGGTCACGTGGATGGTGTATGTTAATAATATGAAGAGGAGAAAGACCGGTTAAGTAACCGCTATCTCAGATTACACAATGCGAGCTACAATGTCTGTATTGGATTATTAACATAGTTTAGCAGAGTCGATTATCCAGTACTCAGGAGAGTGAGTGACATTACGATTTCAAATGACTTCCTCTTGAATATTACGGAACCAGCCAACACAATCAATCTAATTTATTCCATTACTGGACATGGATCTCTTTCCTAATAAGCGCTATCGAGACCAGTATACTCGTCCAAACTTTATTGGTCCGTGTTTCACCAGACGCTGCCTTAAACTTACCCTAAGCATCTTATACCCCGTTTGCCAGATCTCGGCTTTCACATACAAATCTGTCTGCTCCAATGATCATCGGTTTAAAACAACGGAATCACTTAATTGAAACTCAAATTGAAATATCAACTTTACAAGCATAAACAACATGTCTGACAGATAGACTTGACGTTTTGTTATTCACTATAATAATTTCTAATACTTTATATGATTTTTTATATATATTTTGTATAGTCATACATGGGGAATTGAATATCGCAGTACAAGGTAACTACGCGTATTTGTAGTATATTATGTGTGAGCGTTCCATGCAAGTTACTGTTTACTACCTTGTACGGTGTAAGTCCGTCATAGAAAATTCTTGGACTACGTGCTATAATTAAAGCGTCGAGTATAATACTCGTATGTTACATAAGTAATATTCCAGTTCTGCTATGGTGTCCGGTTATGCTAAGTCGTTTGGAAAATAAAGTATTAAATTTTAGTTTTTGATTGGATATATTTGTACATATACATTTGTAGATCTTTTTATTAAAATATATATGAAATATAAAAAAAACTCCCGTTTAGTCACATACACATATCCCTTTGCATTCTAATCACTCTTTCTACAAAAACAAAGCCTTTGTGTGATACACGTACTAATATAAAAATGGGAATTCAGACAATTCGTTATGGTTATTGTACTCGTTTCTATCTGTCCCATATATCATCACACCGTTTCAGTAATGGTGGAAACAAAAAGGATAGAAATTCACTTCTCACATAACCTAATCTATCCTGCTATCTTTGCAAACTACTTTCGATTTTTTAATATTCATTAACCTGTTCATGACCCTTCATGATTTCGACTTTTTTTTTCGATAGGAGTTGGCATCAGAATCCTCCTTGCTTATTTATTTTTAAAATAAGTTTGTATGTATCCTATTTATTTCATTTTATTAGATGACATATTTATAATCAAAGATAATCTAAACCTCTATCATAAATTAAAATTGTTCATGACATTTAAATGTTACAAAATTTTTGTCAAAATTAAAACTAAATTTATATAGCAAGTGTAATTAGGTGCGGTATCTCAAGGATGTCTCACAAGGAAAAATCCAAAACGAATAAAACACTAGGAAAGAATACACGTCCAACCATTGGAACAAATATATTACTTGAAAACCCAAAATCTACTTTGGACTTACAACAGCGTAAAGAGGACATAAATTTTGACCTCGTAGAAGAAGACCAAAAACAACAGAAAATAAACGAAGCCTATAAAAATCATGTTGAAAGATTCATAGAAATTTCCAAATATTTTTCAAGTCCACTACGTAAGACTGCCTCTTACATTTGCGAGAACCGATTAGTCTCTTACCCTCATATATTTAGAGTTGAATATAAAAGAGGTAATGTCGTCACGGAGCACATAAAATTTTGCAATCTAACCCTTGAGCCAGTATATGTTAAACTATTCAAATTGACTCCTGACTTAGAACAGGTGAAATTTATTAACTTATCATTATCGAGATGTAAGCGGATACCACCAGGATTATCTTTTAATTTAGGCTTTGTATATGATGATGTCAATGAAAAACCATCGTGTAACGCGAAAATGATTTTTGTGGTATCGAGAAAGACGACTACGCCATGTTATCAAATCTGTGAAATCGAATTACAAATTGATGCTCAAAAAATTCGCTTAGCCACAACTTAACTTATATTTGTTCCTTACGAATTTATTAAACAATATTAAAATGGTGCCTTGACTAATTTTATAGTTCTACAAGAAACTCTAGCGTTAAATAACTATTTCTAAAATATCTGTTAAATCACTAAGAACGTGAAACTACCACGTAAAAATAATCGGAAATTATTGGTAAGGTCGATATTTAAAGGATTTTAGGTATTTATAAATAAATATGCAAAAATCTTTGACTAAAGTGTACAAAATAAAATAATTAGGTATACAAGACGCAATAACATTAAAAAAAACGGATATACTAATTTATCGACATTAAAATAATCCTTCAGCTTAGATTGATTTTATATTTATACTTTATAATTCCTAAAATTCCTAAACTACTAAAATTCCTTATTCTTTTGAAATACAGTGTAACCTCCATGTAAAGTCATTCGATTTAACGACAAACTCCCTAAAGCGTCGATATCACTCGGATTTGGTTGGTTTAGCTTGCTTTCCATACAATGATACATTCTATATAACATTACACCCACTCTCAATAATAACAGCAATTCAATAATATAAAGTACTTTTTAAGTTGCCCAACTTAGTAAAAACTGTGCAACTGTGTACGTCCTTTTGTCGCTTTACTATCCTAGCCCGTAATAAGCTCGACTTATCCGTTCTTTTGTTTACAAATAGGGATTGCTATATTTGCACTGCAATACAACAAAATTACTGGAGCAGCAAAACACGTCAGACAAAAATAACAGACTATACTTAATAGCCATCAAATAAGAATTGTTTTTATCTAATTACTAACACTAGTCTGAAATAAACTTTTTCTTTTTGTAATACAAATTTGTCTTCTCTACATTTAACGGCAACTCTCTAAACTGTCAAAATATGCACAGTCCCTGGAGGGTCGTTATATAGAGTTTGCACTGTATTTAATAATTAATTGCATACATTGCAATGCATTTCAGTAACTATACGTGATACATATATATATAGTTTATTTTACTTATTTTTCTTTTCGTTTACATAGTAGAATCTTATAAAATCTTTCGCTAGAGTATGAAATATTATTATGTATACTCATTCTGTGTCTAAAAGGAATCTTTTGATATAAGAAATAAGGTGGAGAGAATGCGGTACAAAATTATATATTGTATATAGAATTCAATAAAGACACTGGCTAAAAATTGCATTTATTTACCAAATTTAGTGTTCGCAATAGTTTGAGAATGCATTTTGATTGTTCTGGAAAGTCCGTCTTTCTGTTGTGGAGAGCTTTACTCCATGATACACTCTTAAATTTATGTATTGTAATTGTTATTTGAATACGTATATATTATACCTAATCCATGATATAGAAATTGGGTTAAAGTTTCTATCACGAGGTTTATTTATGCATTTTTTTTAACCCGGTGGAAATACCTTCGGACCGTCAGGAGAGTGGTGAGGGCTTCTCCCCCGGTGTGTCGGACTTGACCGACTAAAACTACTGGGGTGCTAACTCTATCCTCTCTTTGCCTTCCCCGGGCCTGGGTATCCGTATACTTCGTACGGACCCGGCGAGAAGGTTATTTTATACATAATAAAACGATGGGCTCTAGAGAATAATTGAAATGCATTCTTTAACTAAAAACACTATAGTTCGTAAGCACGTGCAATTTTTATGTAGTGCTCATATTTCATTCTACGTTGATTTAGTACGCTCAAAATTAAATATACACATTATTTTACACATGTGAAATATCTATAACGATTGCTTAATTTTATATATTGTATACATTATACTAATATTAGGTCCTTACATATGAAATTGGCGTTTTTCGTACTGGCCAGTTTAATCACAAATTTCTCCTCTTTGGTAAGGAATTCCAAATTCAAATTTGTACAGCTATAGACTCATGTATTTGTGTTTCGATGATCGTCATTCATTTGTTTTTTTCTTCTGTTTTTTTCTGTTTGCGTCACTCATTTTACAAAATGGAAAACTTAAAATATCGCATTATTTACGAGTACGAGGTCCGCCGTGGCACTAGTGCTGCGGAAACAACTCGAAGGGTGAATGATGTGTATGGCGGTCGTGTTGCAAAAGAAAACACAGTTCGTTTTTGGTTCCAACGTTTTCGTTCTGGAAATTTCGACCTGCAGAACAAGCCCCGTGGACGGCCTGAGACTCAAGTTGATAATGAAGAGTTGAAGGCTTTTGTGGAAGCGGATCTATCGCAAACCACGTCCGAGTTAGCTGCAGGCTGCGATGTTAGTGATAAAACTGTTTTAATTCACTTGAAGCAAATTGGGAAGATTAAAAAGCTTGAAAGGTGGGTACCTCACGAATTGACTGAAGCAAACCGGCAAACGCGCGTCGACTGCTGCGTTACATTACTAAACCGGCACAATAATGAAGGTATTTTAAACCGAATCATTACCTATGATGAAAAATGGGTTCTTTACGATAATCGGAAGCGCTCAGCGCAATGGTTGGATCCTGGCCAGCCAGCCAAATCCTGCCCCAAGCGAAAATTAACCCCAAAAAAGTTACTTGTAAGCGTTTGGTGGACTAGTGCCGGTATTGTTCATTACAGTTTTCTCAAATCTGGCCAGACTATTACGGCTGATGTCTATTGTCAGCAATTGCAAACCATGATGGAAAAGCTAGCGGCTAAACAACCTAGGCTGGTCAATCGCTCCACGCCACTGCTGCTTCACGACACCGCTAGACCACACACTGCGCAACAGACGGCTACTAAATTAGAAGAGCTTCAATTGGAAAGTCTAAGACATCCTCCGTACTCCCCGGACCTTGCTCCAATAGATTACCATTTTTTTCGAAATTTGGATAACTTCTTGCAAGGGAAAAAATTCAACTCCGATGGGGCAGTCCAAATCGCCTTCAAAGATTTTATTGATTCCCGTCCGACTGGTTTTTTTAGTAAAGGGATCAATGAACTACCTATGAGATGGCAAAAGTGCATAGAAAATAATGGTTCATACTTTGATTAATTAAATATATTATATAAAAAAATATTCGACTTTTTGTTCCTCCCATACAAAACGCCAATTTCATATGTAAGGACCTAATATATACTATTCTATCGTGGGTAAAGCGCTATAGATTTATGTATTGATTAGAGTCTAACTAAAAGTAGAATACATTAGAAAAACTAGTAAACTACTATATGTAAATTTTTAATGCTATGTAGCTGATTAATAGATATCATATCAATTATTTAGTTTTTATTGTATTACACACGGTATTTGATTACGCAAGTTATATAGCGGTTATTCATATAGGTCAAGTAAGGACGTTTTATTACCTTCTAACTATTTTACTAGCAATATATGTATACTTATAATATGTACTAGTTATTTAATAACTATACTATAAACAAAAAAGCGGCAAGTTAACAGATCAAATCTAAATATATATATATATATATATAGAGGGGTAGGACATTTGATAGACCTTGGTCGTGATCAGACATGGGCGAAATGTAATCTGAGTAATGATTATAATGTAATCGTAATTTTAATTTTGTTATTCTGTAATCATGATTAAATCCCTTCAAAATATTAAGGAATCATAAATGTATGTGCAATTGAGGATTACGTAGTGTTTAAAATATAGGTAAGCGAAATACAGTCATGTTATTCATGAAAAACGCAAAATGTAATCATAATCGTTTTTCATTAATCTGATTACATTTTGCCCATTTATCGTCGTGATCACAGTACACAAGCGCAAAGGTCAAGGTTGTATTGGCTCATTTCGATCTTTTAATTTTCACGATCACTATGAGTGCGTCCAGTTGTACGCATATCTAGAGGCTTTTAGTCGTATTAATTGTGGACCTACCTGAAGACGGCGACTGTTAATGGATTATCGTCTCATGCCGATTGCTGGCATTTTTGGACTACTCATTCTATTAGGAGCTGGGTAATCAATTTACCGAGTTACAATAAAAAAAAAACAACAAAAACACAAACAAATTAGATTAGAAATATATCGATTAATTTAAAATAAAGCCCTCCTTGACGGTTTGGTCCAGATTACCAACTTGGCAAGTTTAGTTATATAGAAATAATTTTAAAATCGATAAATAATTTGTAAATAAAACCAAACTTAGAGGCAATTAATATGAATATCAAGTTTGAAAGGAAATCTAACAAAAATTTATACATAATTTTTGAACATATACATATCTATATATACGCAACGTCTTAATATCGACGCAGGAAAGCGATCTTGTCATATCTCGAAAAAAAATACGAATCTATACTAATATTATAAAGCTGAAGAGTTTGTTTGTTTGTTTGTTTGTTTGAACGCGCTAATCTCAGGAACTACTGGTTCGAATTGAAAAATTCTTTTTGAGTTGAATAGACCATTTATCGAGGAAGGCTTTAGGCTATATAACATCACGATACAATTATTAGGAGCGAAGAAATAATGGAAAATGTGAAAAAAACGGGGAAAATTATTCATCCTTGAGGGCTTCCATTGCGTGCGCTGCAAAAACGGTTCAAGATACCAAAAATATATGTAAGAAAGAATTATTCCTCTTGAAATGATCTAAAAAAATGTCACACGACAGTATATGTATATCTTTTAAGATTAACTCACTAGAACCGTTTTTATGGTAATCAAATTTGGTCGAAATTAATGCATTATTTGTTAAGAGTTGTATCAACGTAATAATATTAATCTTTATCCAAATAAATGTGTTTTTGATTAAGAGTATTTAATTGTGAACAAAATTGTCTTTGACATCACTTAATTTCAATGAACATCTTAGAAGATATTACAAAACCTTATATAGCAAAACAACGTTTGCCGGATCAGCTAGTATGAGTTATATACATCATCGGAATCAGAAAAAAATACTGCATCAAATGATCTGGGTTTAATTTTTCTAGTTTTAATTCTTGTTTAGATACGCCGTTGAAATTTTTATAAATATTTAGAAATTAACACAAAAAAATGTTGTAAATGAACCAAAATCCCCTAGTTTTTCTTTTATTAAAAATACATACAGCAAAATGCATATAGTATTAAAATTAAATCGCTAAAAAATATTATTTTTAAGTCTTCAGGTTTACAAGTTATGGATTTTTGAAATATTGTTTTGGCTTTGGTGCAAAGTTACATTTTTCGAGATACGATAAGATCGCTTTCCGGCGTCGATATAAACAATTTTACAGCCAAAATGGAACATTAGAATTCTAAGTAGAATTACGTAAGTACCATAAACTGTAAGTAATCATTGTTGAATATCATTATTGAACATATAATTATATTATCTGTTTAAAGTCTAAAGAATTAAAGCAAAAAGTAGCATATTTTTATGTCGCCGTAATAATTGCAAACGTACGTAATTTATCTAAATAGGCCTAAGTACTACCAAGCACTTTTGAATCGTTAAAAGAAAAAGTAAAAATAATTTACTATTTCACTAAGTTATATCCTGTGAACTTGAGCCCCCGACATTTTAAAAAATAGCACAGTTTATTATACCTATCAAGGCTATAATATATTTTATACATTTTTTTCTTAAAGTAGATCGACATATAATAGTGTTATTACCGTCCTCTTAATATTACGACTTGCATTATTTATTACCACAAATCGTTGTATACTGGTGTAAAAAGTAGTTCATACAAAACTTAATAGATGGCCTTATAAAGTACTTTAAATATATTTTAAAAAATGTAAAAAATGTAATCCATTTCAAATTACGATCGCCTTTGTATTGAAATCCAAATAATTTAAAGGTAATACAATATTCAGAGATTGCGCAGTGCCCGGCACGCCGCCTGTGTGAGAGGTTTTGGAGGAGTAGGCTCTTTACACCTACCTTTTCCAGAGAGGTAGCCTCAACAAGGCTTTTCGCTCCCTGTGCGTCTGAAGATTTGATTAACATAATATAAATAATGTACAATAATTATTGTCGGAAGTAGAATTGTGTCGATAAATATCAATTCCCTGTAAGTCACACTTAAGTTGTTATAAAATATGGCTCTACGGTGAATTGTCATGGCCTATTCTTTAGCAACAAATATGTAACAATTAAAAAGTTATTATTACCGCGTTCTCTGTTTTTCTATTATTGCTGCGTTAAGGGAGGGGGGGGGGCAGGGTTATTTCGGTGGAAAAAGGCATCATTTCGAGATTTTTTTTTGGAGAGACGTCTAGTATTACTTTGTTTATTTAATACTAGCTGTCCCGGCAGACCTTGTTCTGCCCTATTTCTCTAAAACAAAGTCATATTGTTTTTTTTTATGTTAATAGCCTCCCCGTCAGATTTTTTTGAAAATTGTTGGAAGAACCTGGCCTTAATGCTATATGTATAAAAATTGACAAATATTGACATTAATATTTATACGTCACTCAATTGTTTTGCCTTCCCGGAACCCGTCCACTGACATTTAAACTTTATGGTATGGTGTTAAAGTTCAAATTGACTTTTAAATATTATTACGAATTTTTTGTATGAGAATATAGAAAAGTGTTGTTTTTAGACTTTTTCAGACATTTTTTTTAATTTTTCTCTCCGTAATAACCTTTCCCAGACTTCAACAAACACAACAAAAAAGAAATCAGTCAAATCGGTTTAGTCGTTCTCGAGTTTCGCGCTTATCAAGACATAGCTGATCCGGCAAACGTAGTTTTGCTATATAAGTTATTGTAATATCTTCTATGATGTTCATTGAAATTAAGTGATATCAAAGACAATTTTGTTCATAATTAAATACTCTTTATCAACAAAACGTTTATTTGGATAAAGATTAACATTATTACGTTGATACAACTCTTAACAAATAATACATTAATTTCGACCAAATTTGTTTACCATAAAAACGGTTCTAGTGACTTAATCTTAAAAGATAAACATATACTGTCGCGGACATTTTTTTAGATCATCTCAAGAGGAATAATTCTTTCTTACATATATTTTTGGTATCTTGAACCGTTTTTGCAGCGCACGCAATGGAAGCCCTCAAGGATGAAAAATTTTGCCCGTTTTTTTCACATTTTCCATTATTTCTTCGCTTCTAATAATTGCATCGTGATGCTATATAGCCTATAGCCTTCCTCGATAAATGATCTATTCAACTCAAAAAGAATTTTTCAATTCGAACCAGTAGTTCCAGAGATTAGCGCTTTCAAACAAACAAACAAATAAACTCTTCAGCTTTATAATATTAGTATAGATTGTAATATCTTCTAAGATGTTCATTGAAATTAAGTGATGTCAAAGGCAATTTTGTTCACAATTAATACTCTTAATCAACAACACATGTATTTG
This sequence comes from Automeris io, assembly GCA_036320925.1. NCBI lineage: Eukaryota > Metazoa > Arthropoda > Insecta > Lepidoptera > Saturniidae > Automeris > Automeris io. The sequence continues at coordinate 7,452,129 of JAUDJH010000009.1, read as the reverse complement.
GATAAAGATTAATATTATTACGTTGATACAACTCTTAACAAATAATACATCAATTTCGACCAAATTTGTTTACCATAAAAACGGTTCTAGTGACTTAATCTTAAAAGATAAACATATACTGTCGCGGACATTTTTTTAGATCATCTCAAGAGGAATAATTCTTTCTTACATATATTTTTGGTATCTTGAACCGTTTTTGCAGCGCACGCAATGGAAGCCCTCAAGGATGAAAAATTTTGCCCGTTTTTTTCACATTTTCCATTATTTCTTCGCTTCTAATAATTGCATCGTGATGCTATATAGCCTATAGCCTTCCTCGATAAATGGTCTATTCAACTCAAAAAGAATTTTTCAATTCGAACCAGTAGTTCCAGAGATTAGCGCGTTCAAACAAACAAACAAACAAACAAACAAACAAACAAACTCTTCAGCTTTATAATATTAGTATAGATACATATCGTCGGGTGGAAGGCTATTTGGTTAAGCGACATTTTTTGGTGATATAGAAATATATATACATATATATTTGGAATCAGTAAAAAAAACGCTGAATCCAAATATATATATTGCTATATCACCAAAAAATGTCGCTTAAACCAAATAGCCTTTCACCTGACGATATGATAGTATAACATTTCAACAATATTCTGCCAAATTATCAGCTCAAATTGTTAAAAACTAAGTGAATGGTTGTCAATTTTCTGAGGCACCTCGTAAAAAAGATGTTTTTCGGTGTCTAACATAACTCGCGACTTAATCATCTGAAACACAAAAACAAAATGTTTTCATTAAAGGATATGTGTTTCCAGGTAATGTCTAGGGCTTTGCACTTACTTGCTTTGAAGCTGAAAAACCGATTTCCGCTAAAAAATTCGACCCATTTGTTATTATAAAATCAACAATTATTGAATAATCGAAAAAAACCCTCCACAATACCTGCAAAATTTTATAAAGAAGATCTTTGCAAAATTTCAAAGCGATCGATCTTATAGACTCTGAGTAATCGTGGACACCGATTTCAAAAATCACAAGTTCCAGAAAATCGCTTCAAAGTTTTACTCACTGGGAAATTGAAGAGAAAACCTCGATAATTTGTCTATACTCAAACAGAGTCGTATTGACGACTGCCTGGTATTGCCAGGTCCATAAAGCAAATACTTACATTCAAGAAGATCTAGAACATCTTTTTGGTCTTGTCTGCGTAAAATTGTTTCTTCTTTAACGTTGCGTGCCACTTGCTCCTCTGCTCCACTAATTCGCAACTTGTCAGTTTGTCGCGCCCATTCATGAGAGCTTGGTTCTGTACCGATTTGTATCTCTTCCATAAGGGCCAACAAAGCAAAAGAATTCATCCGGTCATCTCTTTTTAATAATGAATATTAAATATATAACGAAAATAGAATCAAATTTTAGCGTCACCCGTTACTGCTCGGCACGGAGTACAACGATGAACTGAAGTATATAGTTGAATTAATATTGTGTCTTGAAATGAGTACAAACAACCTTAAACTAGCTGGAAAGACGCTTCTATTAAAAAATAGAATTAGAAATAGCATATAATAGTACATCAGGTAAGCGCGGCGCCCAGCTGCACACATCGTTCGAGCAAGTAGAAAAGAATCTTCTAGACTCAAACGCTAGTTACTTTGTCAATTTGAATCTGAATGACTTGAAATTTTGACAGAATATTCTTTCAAATGTTACACATTTATTTAAAAAAAATATTAAAAAATAATTTTAAATACCATAACCCCCAATTCATAAGAAGGGTATTACTGTATAAAATAATAATAAATCTGATTTGTGCAATATTATGACTAATCAATCACGAACCTCATAAACTCTAAACATAAGTAAATTGAAGGTTTATCTCATATTGTAATTAGTACTATTTATACTATTTTTCTCTTACATAAAATAATGTTAAAAGGAGCCGAACATAATGTAGAAATGCACAACTTATTTGTTTACTTAAGTCTGTTATGACATTTTTAGTCCATTATTTAACATGGGTATCTATACAGGTTTTTGTATACCAAATTATCATAGATCGATAAACAAATTATGTTTTACTTACGAGTGAAAATGCATTTTCTGTATATTTCTTCTCCTAGTGACTTTTAATACAAAAAATACCGCTTTTAATAATTATTTATGCCACTATAATATCTGCAAATGCGCATATTTCGCCTTTAAACAAAATTTATTTCAAAATAATATAAAATACTGCGGTCAAAGTTTTTTTGGCCTATTATTTTTCTACATAAGCAGTACATAGAGACGGGTATCTCAAAAAGGACAAGACTTTAGCATTTTGATCTCATTCTTTCTCATATGTTTTATTTAGGTCTTTCTTTTTCCACGCGTTATGATGTCATTTACTACAATCCGATGCAAAACTGTTGCGAGAGATGATTTTTAAATCAGCTGCTAAGTTTCTTATTGACCTACAGCTCTATTCTGGGATAGAGACCTTCCACAATGTATTTCTATTTTGAGGGGTCCTGTGGAACGTTTTCCAGGTCTTTCCACATCATACCAGTAAACTCAGAATCTGTTATGGTGGTACATCTGTAGGTTTAATTGTGCAGTCACGATTTGTCATGATCTAGGTATTCTAATTTAGAGCCTGCTTGGATATACAAGCAATGTTTCTATAGAGCGCATTTATGTCTAAATTATGTCAATTTTCGACATTAATTAAATGGTCAGTCGCGGTTCTCCTCCGCAGCAATTTATTGGATATGTTCTTGGGCCAGAAAATACTGGGAATACTGCGGAGCCAGAGTTAATGAAGACCTGTTAAAGGCCTATTTGTTGAAAATCTGATTTGAATCTCAAGTGGGACTTTTTCCTTTACCTTCGTTTCTTATTTACATTGTGACCTTTATAAATGCCCAATTATATGTAGTTCCAGGTTAACATCTCTACAGTACTATTTGAAAAATATAGACACCATCAAATTTAAAATTTAAGACCAACAGATACTCGAAATAAATGACAAAAAACTTATACTTGTGCCTCTGCATAAATAGTGTGTTGTAAAGGCGCCTCAAAATTTTCAATAGCAACAGTAAACATAAAATTTTGATTTGAAGTTGCTCTTATTTTCTGGCCAGGCGTAACTTAACGATCATACGTTCATAGTTCTACAAAAATATACGATATGACAAATTGTTTCGAAATAGTTCTGCAAACAACTAATTATATTAACATATTTATTTACATAAACTAATTTTCAAATATGCAAGTCTAATAAAGGAAAAATGTCTGTATCGGTTGTATTGTGAAACCTCTTTTTGTGTCAAGGACTCTGATTTAAAATTTGGATAAAACTTTAATAGTGGAAGTCCGTAATTTAATTTAAATCCTTTAATAAATTATACACATTTCTACTATAAAACGCTCAAATAAAGCACAGTTAGTTTCTATACTGTGATATAAATGAGTTGAGAATCCATATTTTACATTTATTATTTTAACCAGTTGTTTTTGATCACGCGGGACATTGCTGTCATCTGCCTGACGTAGGCAGAAAGCCTAAGAACGAGTATAAATTTATTTAGCTTTCGCCGCAGAATTTGAATATATGTGTAATTATCTAAGTTTAAATCTTTCTTATTTAAAGACAAAAACTAGTTACCATTAAATATGGTCATTATTTGGGATACCGATGACGGTGAATACGAAGTATTATAACAAAATAGATAAAAAAAGAAAATATTATACAAGCGCAAAGTTGATATGCAAATATTATAGATTTATTTAATATTTTTTCTTTGTATTCTGTATTTGTTAATAAAAATTATGCAAAAACTTTCGAAGTTATATTTTAAAAACTATCTTACACTGTAATATGTTTTTCAGGATGTATGTAATAAATAAAAAAAGTACATGCTCACTTCTGAGAAATGAGTTAGATACTATGAAGGTTAAAGTCCTCATAATGTGTTTCCGAGTTACAGCCTTGCAGGTTAATTAAAGGAAATATTTTTGCTTCGAAGCGCGCCGGTGTTTTGGACAGGACTCGAAACTACCGTTATTGTGAAGTAGGCCACACGGCTCAATGCCGTCGCACGGTGCCGTGAAAGAGTTACGTGGGCAGTCCACGCCATACCCCTCATACATTCAGCGGCTATTCTTTGAATCGATAGTGAAAATCTGTGCTACGTGTACGCTTGACACAATACAAAATAAATAATGACTTTATGAAGGCTGTGTTTTATCTTGTATTTTATTTTAATGGTAATTATTAAAAATCGTAATTTAGCAATATTTTGGTCGCAGCAATAGTATTGTACTAGATTTAAAAATATACATTTGTTATAAGCATGTAGAAAAATTTGAATAGCGCCATTAGGATTTTTTAATTTTCATTATAATATTTTTCTCATAACAAAGACCACGATTGTTTTTACAGTGGCTTGACAAAATGGCTACACCTGTTGGAAATTACAGTGTAGTTCAAGACTGCGACCACCGAAGGACAGATCTATTGAAAGTCATTATTGACATGTTGGTCAGTATATGTATTTTACGACTGAAGGTTTCTATTTATATGAACAACTGGACTTAAATGTGTACTCGGCCCGCCATCTAGCGAAAATGTCGATATCTATATGAGTTTCAATGATTATATTACTGTTCTAATATTAATCAATTAACTCAAATTAAAAATTGTTCCAAATAATAACATATTGAAACTTTATTTAATATTGCTTGTGGCGCCATCTAGGTTAGAAATAATATATTATTTTTAAGAAAAATCTGTATTTTATCAATTACAAATATTAATTAAGTAAAAAGTTAGTTAAAATATTTTGTTATATTGTTTAAGTTATTATTCTAAAATTAGTTTAGAGCGTCGTAATAATTATTAAAATATTTTAATGAAAAATGTCATGTAATGTTTAGAGAAGCGAAAATCGCTTTAATTGAATTATTCTCTTTGATTATACTGTGTGCTGTATTCGTTTTCATATTTTTATAATAAGCCGAGTGTGAATTCATCGATCACTGTGTATTTTATTAGGATATAGATATAAAAACCCGGCTTAGCGCCGACATACACGCGCTGATTCTGAAACGTAACTGTGATTGTCTTTACACTTGTGTATATATTATTCAATCTTTACGATAAATAATTTTAACAATGATTTTAGTTTGATTAGGGGCAATATATTATTCAAATTGCTTATTTACCTCACATGCGTTAATAATAATAATAATAAGCTGAGAAAGAAAAACTATCAAAATATTTAGACCTCGCACACGAGATTACCAGCATGTGGGATGTAGATTCTACGATTATTGTCCCGATAGTCGTATCGACTAATGGGCTGATCGCAAAGAGCCTTGATTACCACCTTAAGAGGCTCTCGCTTGGTTGTTGGATCAAGGGCCGGATACAGAAAGCAGTTCTACTCGATACGGCTCGCATTTTTAGGAGGTTCCTCATTTTAAGCTCCTAACTACCGGTGGCTTGGGCCTTAGGCCTCGCCCCTGTAGGTCTACATATTTTTATATTTTAAAATTTATATGTCTTTTATATGTATTTATTTTAAAATGTAACTATATTGTATATAGATATATATTATATATATATATATATATATATATATATATATATATATATATATATACATATATAATAATAATAATAATAGCGTTAATTTAACCTTAGATACCCATTACTTTAAAGTGACAATTATAGGATGTTACTGACGGCAGATCGCAGCGGCAGACAGCGAAGACATTTGCCTCAGATGGCACTATTGTGAAGTACTCATTTGTATGAGACTGATTTTGACTACAACATAGTAGTGGCATATATCATCTTCGTCTGACGATACCGTCTGAAGTCTACTACGTGGTACAAAATGTCTCCTTTATATGAAACACATCCAGCTTCTGTTTCCAGTTAGATAGACGCCATTTCCGATATTCATCAAAGGAGGCTGTGCTCAGATTTTTGTATTCTGTGACTTTCATATATCCTTTGCTGGTCGTTACTCCGTGCATTTAAGTTGCTTTCCGTCATACATTACGAAATTTAGGTATAATAAAGACGACGCTGTACCTAAACTTTGTTAAAAAATTGCCGAGAAATTACCCATGCGATGTATACTATAGACATAAAATAAAGCTTTAACTCGCAACGTCCTCTACGTTACAAATAATAAATATTCCTTAAAAGTACTATAGAACGTAGGTTGCTTAGGTTTTTTTATTTTGGGGTGTACATTTTTAATTTATACGACGTTTTTAATCACATTCGTCACAGCCGTACATTTGGCTAACCGTCGAGATGTATGCTCTTCTACAGACTGAAAATCTTTAGGAATAACAAAATATCTATTATATATTATAAAATTAAAAACAGATAAAAACATAGATACATCGTGAAATCTGTGATGTACCTGCGTGTTATAAAAAAAAAGTAAGTTTAGTTCCCAAAGATAAGCAATTATATAAATAGGCAAAAAAACTCATGGAGGCCATTCTGAAAAGTTTATTCTTCGTAATATTAACTGGAAGTTTTTAATATTTACAACCCTTTAACGAGTATTTTTCATTACTATTTATGTGAAACAATTTACGGGTTTATTTTTGTCAATTGCTGCGGAACCTATTACTGGATTTTTATCGTATTAGACTTTCTTGAATTTCGATTATTCTTTTTAAAAGGCACTGACATCCTTAGCATTACACATACGCGGTATATATTTTTCGTGTTATTTCGTTATGTTTACTAAATATTACTGCGGGATTACAGTTATGCTTATGACACACAAACATGTGGGTTGTTGGAACGTCCTTGAAAATGACGTAAAAGAGTACAGTTAGGTACTGTATGCAGTAAACAGCGAGAGGCTGGCATCTGGCACACCCGAGCACGACTATTCTGTCAATTGGTTCACAGCGGTATACCAATAATAATTAGTCATACATACTAGAAGTTTTTGCGACTTTGCATATATTTTATACTGGCGCGAGAAAGTCACTACAGTTCACTTGATGGAAAGTATAATGTTATCCAAAAACATCCTGTAGGACCAAAGAACGATTTGTAGGAGCAATGATAAAATAAATCAGTTTAAGACGAATCACATGTGCTTTACTAGTGTTGATATTACGGAGAAATTCATTTAACGCCTTTAGTGAACGATGGTGAATACTGCAGAGAGGTTAAGCTGTATCTCTATTTCAGTATGACAGATTTTAATAAAATTATAATAATATGGGATTATAAATACATATTTATCTCTATTAACTTCCTGTATTGATTTTTAATAAAACGGCTTTAGACAAATGACTTTAAAAATCAATTGCGTTAATGGCTATAAGTTGAAGTACTACATATATTATATATACAAGCGGAATTTCGTAGAAATAAAAAAAAAATACATTATAGTACTACAGTATTACAGTACAGTATTATATTATTATATAGTACAGTATTACAGTAAGTTGTGTATTTTACAGCACTGTAATTTTATTACTGCATTTGAACCACTTTAAGAATATATTTTACTGTAAATAAAGGCTTCACCCTCATTTTATTGTAAATATTTTTATTATATGCATAGTACGCTAGATTAAATATATGTAAGTTGTCATCAGTCTAAGTTTTAAAGCTAGTTTTAAGTTAGAATGTATATTTATTGTAGCTTTACTGAATAAATGACTAGCCACAAGCCCTTTTCAGTGGATGGCTGATTGCGTAACGTTTGAAAGGATGATTAGAAAGGCAGAGAAATAAATGACGAGTGGAAAAACGTATATAATATTTTTCTGTATTAATAATTACGCGTCGATAACAAGACAAAGTTTACATAATTATGCAATCTATTTAATTTTTTTTTAGTATTTTTCTTACTATCAATAAATTCCATGAACGAATCCGGCCCGGTTTAGTTGTGAAGACCTTTCCCGGCCAATCAAAACGGGACATTCGAAAAAAAAAGAATAAAATATCTTATTTAGACCCGAATGTATATTATTTAAAAAAAGTTAGGTATAAAAGACCCATCAAAAGTGCGTCATAAGTAGAATACCTACCCTTTTTATTCTAACAGGAACCGGATTCCAACCTCCGGATTTATAAATTAATTAATTACATTTTCAACATTTATGTCAATGTAATGGGCTTGAGTCATAACGACATGATTGCACCGTATGACGCCAGTGCCTCCTTAACGGGAGCTTTCCATCTCAGTGCGGTGCAGGATAACGGGATAACTCCCTTCGATTTTAGTTTCGAATACCTTTCGTTTTCGTGTGTTGTGTCGCGACTGACCCGAACCCAACTGCGTCACCTCATCGTGTGATCGGGTTTTAGAAAATGAAATTTAGTTCGCGTCCTTCTTTATAAGGCAATGTTATTCTCTTTTGTGCTTTACAGTTTGCGGTTACCGCTATTATAAAATTCATGGTAACGTTTCTTGAATTTTAAATGGCATATAAATAAATATAAGTTATTTTGCCTCATGTTTTAACATGATTATTCATCTGTTATTAAAAGTTATCTCACGTGAAATATTTTTATATTAGTTAAGATATATTTACTCATTATTTATAGTTACCTCTATGTGAAATGATTATTTAGTTTAAATTATTTTATCAAACCATCTTTCATTCGTTTATATTCGCGGCTGATTTCTAAAATAAATTCTTTTAATATATTATTTTTATAAGGAACTTTGTTTTCTAGTTTATATTTGAATATTAATAGCCTTATTTTATTATTAATTTATTCTTATCTCCTTCCTAAATATAAAACAATGTCATTATTAAAGCTGTACCCAAATCTTTCAATCCGATTCTATTACTAGAATAATAGGTACAGGTACAGTTGAACTAAATATACTATGATTGAATTTTCAAAGATCTGATTTTCAGCTCATTTTACATCTTGAATCAGATGAGTTGGGTTCGGCACTGCAGCTACTTTCCAATTATTCAGTCAGTAAATCACCTATTGCATCTCTTACTCTGGGCAATAATCATGTAAAAATATTGACTACTAGTGTACTGAAGATTCATACAAAAAAATGTATAATTATGCACTATATATATACATCTTTTTATTGAGTTTGGCAAACTGCACAGCTTAAATTTTTATCATGCTATAAAAGATACGTAATAATTTCTGTGAATTGAAAAGAGAATCGTAATGAATTATTTTCACTCAAATCACTTTTATGAATATTAATATGGTTTTACTTAGGTATTACGATTTATCGCATCATTTTATCGATAAACAGATTAAATAGATGAAATAGAGATCATTGGACTCAGACCCAGCGGATGCGAAGAAAAACTATGAATAAGTTATTTCGATTGATTCCATGATTCGATTTATACATTTTGAAATGTAAGTTCTAAAATCTTGTTTAATTACACACTTTTTTATTCTCATTTATCTGAATTTTATGCTCTCCACTTGTTCTTGTTTTATTAAAGTTTTTTTTTATTATTACATTTTCAGACTATTAGTCGACGCGTATGAAAATGTAAATGCTATATCTACGAGTCGACCGATGAGTATACTAATATGAGTATATTTAGAATTTTTGTTTACGTAGTGCCTATTTTTAATATAAACGTAATCATATCTTACCTCACCAATATACTATTGCTTCTCTAAACTTAATTGTAATTGACTCACTTTTCAATTTTTTTATAATATAATTCTAAAATATATATTGTCACGCTATATCTCTTACGGGGTAAGCAGAGATACATTAGTAGTTGTATCCACTTTGCGCTTACATGTTGTACTCATGAAGACCAGTAGCGCAGCTGATCGCCGTTCTCAGGACACTTACACATGATATTTCTATTAGATGTCATGCGGGTTTTCTCACGACGTTTGCCTTCAATGGTGACCTTGTGGTGCTTAAATTCGTATGTAATCTGGAAAAACCCAGAAGTACGTGCCGGTATTCGAGCCAACGACCACTCGCGTTGCCGCACATTGAAACCAATCAATTATCTGATAGGTCCAGGGATAGAAATACTATTTCCAATTACTTTCTAGCTTCCGAAATAAAACCCAGCGTACGGCATTACGTTTATTTGACGACTAAGTTAAAACTACCGACGGCATAATTTTATGACGTCGTATATACATTATCTACTAGGCCGATCACAGCCACCGATGATAAAATAATTTTAAAAAACTTTTTCAGTATCTATTGTTTTTTATTTGTTTCTTTAGAATTAGATTTGCAAAGAAGGCGCCTGTGGCTTGTGGTCTGAAACCTAAATACGACTTACGCTCATTAGCAAGCGAGTCGTCATCTCGCCTCCGTGTTCTGCGCTGCGCCATTTTCCAAATGTGTTTTGCGAAAATATTCCGGGAGAGAAAGAGAAACCGCGTTCCGGTGTACACGGTGCGAGTGAGAAGGATGATAGCTTGCTAGGCTGCGGCGGAGGTCAGAGAACCGCAACTAGGTCGGCTTCATCCTTCCTTAACCATGTCTAGTGCAGAGCGTTGTTTGTGAACTTGAACGTAACACCGAAGCCATGATTTAGAGATTTATTTTCTAGCTTACGAAAAAATCAAAGCTGAACTATTATAAAACTTTTCCGCAAATTTCTGATATTTTTTCAAGGATCTTATAAATTAAATTTATGTTATTTCTTATTGTAGCCCCACACTTCGATCTTCTTCTATATTGTAATCATATAACATTTACAAATGCAATGACACATACACACACATCATAATTAAACTTCAAACTACTATTTAAAAGTTACCTAATATTTTTGTTACATGTGAGAATTGAGTTTGTGATACCGCGTATTATTCTGCTATATTGTCAATTGAGGATGTTGCTTTTTCAAAGGTTTTTAAAATTTTAAATAGGTTTCCTGAATTATTTAGACACACATTATAATAATCAGCAGTTCTAATTTTGTCAAATATATTTTAGATTTCATATTTCAAGATGTAACGTTAAACCTATAAAATTATGTAACTTTAATATAGTATCTTAATGCAGTTTGAAGAAATTAATAAATATAAAACAATAAAAACCACTGTTTTATAGAACAATTCAAGAATCTATTTAAACCTCTCTAAATGTATTTATTCATTTTGAGTACAAAAAATAAACTTTGAATTCAAGCCTCGAAGAATGACGCAACTGCCAAAATGGTCACCGGAGGTCATTTCACTTTGGCCAACTTTCGTGAGCGGACGGAACATTGCCTATTCTCTTTCGCCGAAAAGAAAATTAATAGGTGCAAGAGAGATGTAATGTTGACTAGCATCTTTTAAATAATACATAATATAATAATGCCCAAATCTCAGCCCGTAGCGGGCCTCATAAAATTTCAAATGAATGTGGGTACGGTGCCCCCAATAAATTTATCTGTGGTGACTAGAATTATAAAATGTGCAATATGTAGACTTGTTTATTACGCTTCAACGTATATTATTTATAATATGGTATCGATACAAAATACGTAATAATATTTTATGTAATATCTGTCTGTAATTATACAAACCAAAGTATAATAATTAATTATATATAATGTTATTGTTAATTATTATTATAATGAATATATTAATAATTAATTGATATTTTTTCATTTGCCATGTATTAGATGTTCTAGGTTCATTCATAAACATGAACTTCAGATGCATAATAAGTTAGACCTTTAGCAAGGCTGTAATCTATACAATGATATGTCCCGTGAAGGGATTTAATCCAGCATTCGTGACGCAGAAGTTAGGCTGTGATTTATAGACGCTATATCGACGTAGCTTATTAAAATAAAATAAAAAGAAATACATTCGTTTTCACAAAAAACTGAATGTACAATAGGAACTTGAATATTGCCATAATATTCGCAGAGACAAGTCCATGTTGACAAAATCGGTGACTTACAAATCCTTTGACATTCATTGAGTAATATAAATTGTGATGTTTTAGTCATTTCTAAGCAAAGTTAAAGTAGCGTCTATAAATCTCAGCCTTAGACTCATATCATACACACATAAAACATACATAACCATAGTGTCGACCAAGCCATCGTAATACGTATTCATATAGTTTTCCTGTATTTTTTTAAATTTACTTACGTGTAGTAATTTATATTTAACAATTTAATAATTTATTTATGATTGGGGCCATATTTGTAGATTATAATAAAATATTTAACTGGTTTTAAATTTTATATAGGACAACAAATAGCGTAAATATCCGAATTTGATGCAAAACCATTTATATCATGCTTGACTATTAATATGTTTTATCTACAAAAGCCATTTATTACATTACATATTAGGATTAGCGCCCTAAGAGCTAGCTTGAGATCATAGACGCTACTTTAACTTTTGCTTAGACATGGCTGAGGCATAGATTTCGTATTTACGAAAAAATTTAATATATAATAAGAACTTGAGTACAGCTTAAAAAATACTTTGCGAATACCATGTTCAAGCTGAAAAAATCGGTGACATACCCATATATTCAAACATAAATTACAAAATATAATTTGTAATGTTTAGTAGTAAGTAAAGTCAAAGTACGGTCTGTAAATCTCAAACTAAGTCTGGTGAATCATAAAAGGCGCTCTCAGCCTTTATTAGTCAGATCAAAAAACAATCTAAAAAATTGTATTCAATGACAGTTACGCAGCCTTCAAAAGGCCCTTGCTATTTTAAACAAGCATTGAACTTGCGCAACCATTGTTTGAGCTTTATTTGGGTATCTTTTGTGTAATTACTAGAACTTTTATCCTTTTTATTTTGTGACGCTTTCTGTTACGGGAATGCAATAGAATTTCATTTTCATTGAAAGATAATATATTGCACAATTTTCTGTTAGTCAGTTGTGTTATTTTGTTCACTTCAAGGAACCAATGCTGTGGATATCTGTAACAAATTTTAAACAATAGATCCACAAGTAAAATAGAAAGTGGTCGGAGTAAAAAAGACCCTCTTTTGTATAATAACGCTGGTCCATTCAAAAACAAAAAAAAAACAGAAACTGAATTCGTATTTCATATACAGGCCTGGATCTAGGGGCAGCAAGCTGGGGTTTATGCCCCGGGCACTAAATTCTAGGGGCAATAGACATCACCTAGAATCCATCCACTGAGTAATATATCTAAAAAAGAAGGCCAACTTGTCCATAAGAAATAGGCTGAAAAGTTTTACAAGCTTTTGTTTCCACGTTTAAAAAGTTAACTTAAAAGTTGCATAAGATATCGTTACCATGGGGTAACGATATAAGACGATAAGATATATAAGAGGTGGGTCTTAAGTTATGTAAAGGTCGTTTCTCGTGAATACAGTCAAAACCGTTTATGGCAATATCGTTTAGAACAACATACTGGTTATATTGACCCAGAACAAAGGTCCTGGGAAAAAAGCCTTCGTATCTCGAAAACATCACCAGTTGTTACAACTCGATTTTTACGACTAAATATGAGTAGCCCCTTCGATGTCGTTATAACAGATTTTGAGTGTATATCTGTATATCGCTTGTTATTTATATTTTTCTTGATTAGTTGCAGAAGAGGGGTTAAAGTGTGTGACAGCTATTTTATGCACCACCTTGAAAAAAAAAAAGATGCGGCGTTTTAAAAAGTTACTAAGAACACTCTACTTGTGTATCATCTACTATAACCTACTAAAACCACAGCAAAAACATTAATGCCATTGAGATTAGTTCTAGTATTAAATACCACCTGAAAGAATTCATATTTGCATCTTAGTCTGTTATGTTCAGAGTAAGGTTATCGAATATCAATTTAACTCAGTCGAATTATGGTCAGTAACTATAACTGAATAAATAATTGGAAATAAAAAATAGCTTCTATTCTGAACTTTAGAAGACTGGCTGAATACATTTTCTGTAACTTCTACAAACCAAGATAATTTCCCCAACCTGAAAATAGAGAATGAAGTCTACAGACTTACAATAACGCGAGTTATGTAAGTACGATACTAACGAACTCTATATGGATTACAATGCATCTATTTCATTCACCCTTATCAGCCTACATCAGACTCAAGCTAAAGACAAGCATCTCCCGAGGTCTCAATTAGACTCTAACCCTAGGTTATATGCGTACAGAAATGTCTTTTATAAAGTCATGAATTGTAGTCTTTTAGGAGTCATCGCTACTTTTACATTGTACTGTAGCTTGGCATTAATAGTGTTTAGCTTTAAGTTTAGTATAGTCCTAAGATAATAAAATGTTAACATTCTAAAGCGCTTAAGGACGAAGAACGATTGGTTGACGATGTCGATCAGCGATATTCAACATCATCGACACTCCGTTGCAAGACGCAGCGAGTGGCTTAAGTAGCTGATTTTGTAAATGGCAAATCGATGTTAATCGCATGAACATTGGGATTTGGGAGTCGAAGCTGATCGCGTCCGTAGGCTTTACCCTAGTTTCCCTACACGTGACTCTTGGGTGGTGTTAACAAGCAGCAGCAAGGTGGTAGGGCGTCGGTGCCCGTCTGGATCGCGACCACAGTACATGGGTGTAAAGCCCGTTATAGTGACCAGTTTCGGCTTGTCGCGTTTCGGGATCAGTTTGTGTATATCCAGTAACTCTTATACCAAGAGACCTTCAGTCGTGGTATATGTGGGCCGACTTGACGATGTAGACTATCAATGGATTTTCATCCTTTGAAAGTCGCTTTCGTTTTTGGACTACACTGTGCTTACCATCAGGTACTCTGTAGTCACTATGTCGAGCCAGTGTAAAAAAAAAAAAAACAATGTAGCAAAACTCTTTTCCTGGAAGAGATGCGATCTTCCTAAGCGAAATGTCATTGTTTTCAACCGGCCATTACCTTGGGGTAAACAGGTCCTATACTTAGGGATTATCCTTAACAATAACACGAGTTTATCTCATATAAAGCAGTGCGCGACCGCATCGCCTTCTTCCTTGGTCATTTACATTGTATATTGGATAAATTTAGTAAATTATTATTTAGACATAAGTTGTCACTTTGCATAACTATCTTAAGACTGATGATAAACTACTCTATCGTAGTATTTTCCATATCTTCCCTATATATCCTAGAGGTATTAGAATAGAAACTTGTGCATACCCATTGGATGTTCCAATGTGCATGCACAACTTCAAGTTGGAAGCAAATCGCCAGATTTTTGAATAAAGCGTCTCGTCGATATTTCGACAAGGCGCCGTCTCACCCAAACGAATTAGTCCGTAACACGTGCAATTACACACCGACAAGTGGCATTGCGCTAGATGATCACCACCTGTATTATGTCCTATTGGATCCCGACGATCCAATCACAACGGCCTTTGAAGCTGCCACTCTGAGTAACTAAGGTACACATACGCACTTAATATATCCCACGACAACTGTGCCACCGGCGATATCAAAGAAGGATAATTCAGTCGACTGTCTTTAACCGGTGCGTTTGTTTCAACGTAGCTTAGTTTCTTTCGGCGTTTCTTATCAAGATAGTTGCTTTCGAAACGCCAGTAAATTACTTTCAGTACTTTCTCAGGTTAGCCGCCCGAGTAAATGTTGGTAAGGCCGTTGATTTGCCACCCAACATAAACTCGCTGGCTGAGCACCTTAAGACTGAGATTTACAAACGCTATTTCGACTTTGCTTAGCAAAGTTATCAAAAAATAAATTCGTATTAACAAAAAACGAAATATATAATACGAACTCGAGTATAGCCATAATATTCGCAGAACTAAGTCCATGTTGACAAAATTGGTGACTTATTAAATCTTTTGATATTCATTGAATGATATAAATTGTAATGTTTTAGTAAAGTCTAAGCAAACTTAAAGTTACGTCTATAAATCTCAGCCTTAGATCTACATTTTGACGTATTCTGATTAGATGCGGTGCGTAACCGTTCCAAATGTTTCCTATCTGTAAGCACCCTAATATTTATAAAACTGCAGTCCTGATTGAATAATGAACAATACTTCAAGAGTGAGAATCTCACGTGTTGTTCCAATTATACGATATTAAATCTTTTGTATGTCTATCATATTAATGAAGGAATTTGTCTCGTGGTTTTACATGTGCTTCGATCTCAAGAAGCCTTAACAGGGTTGCTATAGGTGCAGTTTTTATTCATAAATTCCATAAACTAGGTTTTAGGACTTTATCTAGGCCGGGGTCACGTGTACACTTGACTTAAATACACGAGTGTTGGCTCTTTAAAGGCATACTTGTAATTTTAACTAGATCTAATATAAGCATGCAGACTGTCGCCATAAAACGTGTCTAAATACATACATATGTATGTATTTGCATTGTGAATGTATAATAAAATGTAGAATAAATGCATAGTATTAACGAATAGATACAATCTCTTGTTATAAACATCCTATTTGCGTCAAAAAACGCTAAAAATAAAGATGCTTACGAGTAAAGGTTTAGCCTAATTTTTTATCAATATTTGTAATATGGATACTGCTTCAGCATTGAACTGTTCGCGTTCAAATTCGGCAGATTTGGTTGCCATTCCATAGAAGGACGGACGTTTGTAATTATATATATACAGCTATACATGCTGATTAGTATAATATATACTGATAAGACCTTTTAAAACTGAAGTAAATTGAAAGTGAATTGGGGCTGAAATCGGTGAATATGACGTACGAGTGCTTATATTGTATTGTATATGCTTTGTATTGTAGCAAGTGGTATATGACAAGTGCATGCGCGTGGCCTGACGTTAGCGATATAGTGACTACAATATTAAATATTGATAAAGTGTAGTATTTTTGAAGAATCGTTAGAAAAATGAAGGTATGAAATCTTTTGACTCCCCTAATAACATTAATTCTATAATTGAAATAAAAATAAACCATCAACAAATCTACAAATAAGAAACATACACAATTGATAGATTGATTGATTGAAATAGAAAATATAAAGAAACCACATACACGCACGTGAAGTAAAAAATACCTCATTAACTCATTCATCGCCCAGTGCGAGTCGTTTATGCTTCTCACAGGGTCCAAATCCGACTCTCGGTACGCCGTACCGTTTTTTTTTTAGTAACCCGGGGGAAATCCTTGAATGGACCTCAAGGGGCTAGATGAGGGTTGCTCCCCTGTTTGTCGGACTTGGACCGACTAAAACCCCCGGGGCATTCCTTATCCCGCCTGCCGAGTGCCAAGGGCAAGGCCGGGCCATCTTCCTCGGCCCACAGCAACGTCTGGCCTTGTTCAGGCCTCGCCTACTTAGCGGGAAGTGATTGAAAAGTCGCCACTCCCCGGATCCACCTAACACATTGCGGTACGCCGTACCGTAAACAAGCGATATATAAACAATGTAACTCGAGTATTATTATTATATTATGACATTATTATCTTCAATTTATCGCAAAATATGTTGTTCTTTACCTCAACTATTTTTAGTGTTGTAACAAAAAAACATACTGTTTAAAACCTTATTTGATTGTGACATAAATTCTATTTTCTAATTGTCACCTCTTTTCTATATATTGTATTTTTTAAATGGAGAAGTTGATTTTGTTTTCGTTGGTTTAGTTTTTTGTCAAATATATATATAAAAATAAAAATATGTAAAAATAGTAAAAAGACGTAAAATTATTCATTCATCGCCTTCAACGCAAACATTGGTGACCCCGACGTGATGAGAAGCATCTTCATTGTGGCAGTCAGTACGAGCAACATATTGTGATTGCGCCTTGGAAGATCATCTCCGCTTCACGATATCTTGTCCGCTTCGAACTTTCAAGTAACATCATATTTTATTGCAACTGCCAGCGTTTTGAAGTTTTGAGCAAGAGTCGAGCATGAGAATTATTGTAGACCTTTGGAAGCAGTTTAGAGTTTAGCGAGCTCCTTAAAGACGACTTATTATTAACTGTAATTTTATTAATTTTTAGGTTAGAATTTTATTCGCATCTCAACCAACCTTCCATAGGCTATCGAAGCTGCTGATCGTGTCTGCAGACTGTCGAGCTATTCTCTTCGCGTATCTACCGGAATCCGCTGACAGACTTTGCATCTTTTGTCGTTAAGTATAATACTTGACGGCGATACGGTTTGTTAACAGATTTATTTAATTTGTGCAAATTGCATATATATCCTAGTTATTTGTTCATTCTTACATTTTAATTATAAATATGTCAGAATTGTGTGAACTAATAAGAAGTCGGACAAATATTAAAGCTAGATTGACAATATTTGCGAAACAAGTAGATATTTTGGATGTTTTTGAGCCCGAAACCATTAGTAAACAACAAATAGATGAATTTCAAATAAAACTGAATAGATGTCAGGAGTTGTTCATACATTTTGACAAAATACAAAATGAAATTGAGAAATTACATTCCGACATCGACAAACAACTCGAAGAACGCGAAAATATAGAAAATAGATTTTGTCATTTTATATCAAAATCTCAAAACATTATTGAGCTTGCGTTGAAGGCGCAAAATTTAGGAAATAATAATGAAAATTTTCAGACTTGTAATACTTCTCATAATCAATTTAATATTAAACTGCCTACTATTAGCCTTCCTTCATTTGATGGAAATTTTTTGAAATGGTTAGAGTTTAGGGACACATTTGATTCTTTAGTTAATAAAAATGAGTCCATTCCTAACATTAATAAGTTTCACTATTTACGTTCATCATTAGAAGGGAGCGCTGCTGTCGTTATTAAATCTATTGAATTCACATCGGCAGGCTATGCCGCCGCTTGGGATCTCTTATGTTCTAGGTACGATAATAAAAGGCTTCTTATAAATCATCATTTAAAATCTTTATTTTCTTTTGAGCCGATTATTAAGGAATCGTACAAATCCTTAAGATATATGGTGGACTATTTTAAAAAGAATTTACTAGCGTTAAATATGTTAAATGAGCCTACAGAATATTGGGACTCGCTTATAATTTACATAATGGTGTCAAAATTAGATGGCGCCACAAGCATGAGATGGGAAGAACATCGAAATGTAATGACTATGTCTCCAACATTACAAGATTTTTTAATTTTCTTACGTAATCGTGCAGACGTTCTGGAAGTTTCATTATTTAATAAGTACGACTTTTCAAAGTCAGATAGACAATTCTCATTAAAGGAATCCAACAATAAGCAGCCCAAATCAGTATGTAAGTCATTTGTTTGTTCAAATAAAAATACTACTACGAAAAAATCGTGCGTTATTTGTGAAGGATTTCATTTTGTTTATCAGTGCGAGAAATTTAAAAATATGAGTGTGGATAACAGGTTAGGTGAAGTTACTAAGTTTAAACTTTGTGCTAACTGCCTTAAACCAGGTCATCGCCCATCTCGTTGTTACCGCGGTCCTTGTCATCTCTGTGGTGAAAAACATAATTTTTTATTACATAGTCCACGTCATGATAGTGATTTGAATAACATAGCTACTTCTATTTCTAATTCCTCTGGGAATAATAATAACTCTCCGGTATCTTTGTCAGCTGTAGTGACTGGTCAAGTCCTTCTATGCACTGCGCAGGTGAATATTGTTAATCTGAAAAATGATTATTCTTACCCTGTTCGAGCGTTGCTAGATAGTGGTAGTCAGTCATCATTTATGACAGAGAGCCTGAAAAGAAAATTAAATTTATCTGGTTCCAGTGGGACTCCTGTTAGTGTATCTGGAATCAATAATGCTATGGTGAATGTCACTCAATCTTGTGATCTACAAATACGATCACGATTTAATAATGGTTTCCAAATAAAAGTATCCTGTCTTGTTATTCCTCAAATTACGGGTAAATTGCCTTCTGTTGAAATAAATTCCTCACAGTTGAATTTACCACGTTATGTTGAGTTAGCAGACCTAAGTTTCTTCCAGCCCTCAGATATTGATATTCTGTTAGGAGCTGATGTTTTTTGGGAACTTATAAATTCAGAACAAATTAAACTTGGTCAAAATAAGCCTATTTTACAAAGTTCAAAGTTAGGTTGGCTGGTGTCTGGACCAATTGGTATGAATCAGCCACGTAATGTTGTTAGCACATTATCTAAAGAAATTCGAGAACATACTAGTAAACATAAGTGGGGATATGTACCAACTTACGATAATCCAGCAGATCTAGTTTGTTGGGGGACCAAGCCACGGCATCTGAAAAATAATATTTTGTGGCGGCAAGGTGCTTCATTCTTAACTGAAGCTGAAAATAAATGGCCACAGAATAAAACAAATTAAATTATTTTATAATACCTGAAATGAAAGTTGTGTTCAATATTCGTTGTACTATTGTTCCTTTTTAATAATATTCTAAATTGTATAAGCTTCAAAGAGTGTTCGGTTACGTCTTACGTTTTATAAATAATATTAAGAACACTAATACTAAACTAAAGGGTAAAACCGAATACCCTATTATGGGTAATTTACCTCAAGCTCGCGTTATACCAAGTTCCCCTTTTGAGACTTGTGGTACTGATTTTGCTGGTCCTTTTTGTATAACTAATCGCAAAGGTCGTGGCTCAAGAACATCTAAATGTTATCTCTGCCTGTTTGTGTGTTTTTCTACAAAGGCTCTGCATTTAGAAGTAGTCAGTGATTTGAGTTCAAACGCATTCATATTGTGTTTACGTAGGTTTATTGCTAGACGTGGAAAACCACGCACTATATATATTGCGATAACGGTAAAAATTATATAGGAGCAAAAAGCGAATTAAATAGAATGTTAATAGCTGCAAATGAATCTGTTACGGATTTCGGTACGAACGAGGGTATAGCTTTCGAATTTAGTCTTGCATATGCCCCGCATTTCGGTAGAATATGGGAGGCTGGAGTAAAGGCCGCAAAATTTCATATAAAACGAATTGCAGGCAATTACAGCTTAACCTTTGAGGAGTTAGCTACTCTATTTGCGCAGATAGAGGCAATCTTAAATTCTCGACTCCTTACTGCGATGTCAACGGATCCATCAGATTTGAATGCATTGACATCAGGACACTTCCTTATCGGACGTCCGTTATCTTCGTTGCCACCCCTGTTACTGTCAAGGTCTCAGTCAAGCGATACCAACAAATTGAAAGACTGAGGCAGCATTTTTGGAGACGCTGGACAAAGGAATTTTTATCCGAGCTGCAGCAGCCTGTCAAGTGACGTCAGACCAAAAGTCAAGCAGTCAAAATTGGAGATATGGTTGTGGTGAAGGACGACCAACCGCCACCATTAAAATGGCTACTTGGAAGGATTAATAAGTTGTACTTAGGAGCTGACGGAGTATGCAGAGTTGTTGATATTACTACAAAGAAAGGGATCATAAGAAGATCGCTAAATAAAATATGTCTTTTACCAAGCGATGATACTTCAAGCTTGGAACCACGGGTTCCAAGGGGGGGAATTATGTTTAAAACCTTATTTGATTGTGACATAAATTCTATTTTCTAATTGTCACCTCTTTTCTATATATTGTATTTTTTAAATGGAGAAGTTGATTTTGTTTTCGTTGGTTTAGTTTTTTGTCAAATATATATATAAAAATAAAAATATGTAAAAATAGTAAAAAGACGTAAAATTATTCATTCATCGCCTTCAACGCAAACACATACTATAAAATAAAGTAATTTGTTAAACTATATAAAATAGATTAATAAAAGGTAAAGTAAGATATAAATATTTTTTAAATTTAATGTTGTATATTTTATATATAAGCGCTTATTTAATTAAACTCCTTTTAAAAATCCAATTAAATATCCTATTAACTTCAACGAGAAAAGTGTCACCCATGTTCGGGTGACGTGGCGATGAATGTGTTAAATAGAAGAATATCCATTGATCTGTAGCGAGTTGACGCGTCGTGATCTCCAGTCTTTAATTATATTTTGCCGTTTGTTTGTCGTACATCTATCAAGAAATGTTACATAGTTAGACAATAAATAGGATAGAACCAAATGAACATGAAAGAGCTTACACAAACATATAAAAAATGTTGCTTCATTTTTATTCCTGCGTCTTGTACTAGATTATTGATCTATGTTTTTCTAATTCCATGGTATTTAATTAATGCCTGCGCTTTATCGAATCTCAATGAACAAGCTACTTTATTGAAATAAAATTCAATGTTGTCATTAAAATACGATTGAAGAATTTTGCGTGACAAAGCTTTAACATTGTAGATACACGTTATTCCGCCACGCTGGTTCTCACGAACGACGCAGTATATTCAAAGCACGCGCGAAGCTGCAATGAATCCAAATGACAAGACAATGCCGAATCGATATCTAACTGTACCTGTCACCAAATATTACTTCGACTTCTTACTTCCATCGAGAATCACACAATAAGGTCTTTGAGGACATTCACGAGATCTACCTAAGGTCATAACAAATACAAAAAAGTCAAGACATTTACCGGCTCATACATGATTGTATTAGTAAAATTGCTAACCAGAGATGGGCAAAATATAATCTGATTAATGATGAATGATTACAAAATGTAGTCGTAATTTTAATTTTGTTGCTCTGTAATCATGATTAAATCCATTTTAAGCATTAAGAAATCATAAATGTATGTATATACAATCTGGGATTTTGTAGTGTTTAAAACATAAATGAGCAAAATGCAATCATATTAATGCTAAAAAACGTAAAATGTAATCGTTAATCATTTACATTAATCTGATTACATTTTGCCTTCTATGTTACTAACTATGGTCAGTCTATATGGCATATAGGGACTTAGGAAATCTCATAAAGAAATCACATATACGCATACATACATATTTTTGTGGAAACTTTGCTGGCTAATGTATCATTTTTAATTATTTTTTATATATTGCTGTATGTTTCCCTTAAAAAAAACAGACGCGCCAAAAGTGAAGCTTTTAATATGTTCATAAATATTTATAACAAATTATCTCCAGACTTTAAATATCATACATACTAGCGTTTACATGCACTACTTGTATCAAGAAAAATAACAGAAATATTTTTTTTTTATAAAATCAAACATGAGCATGAAAAAACTTACAAAAATATAGAAAATATTTACATTTATCCGCACTTTTTGTATATTTATACCGATGCTTCATTGCCATACAACCAGAAATCGTCAAAATATAATCTGATTAATGATTAACGATTACAAAATGTAGTCGTAATTTTAATTTTCTTGCTCTGTAATCATGATTAAATCCATTTAAAACATCAAGAAATCATAGATGTGTGTGCAATCTGGGGCTCTGTAGTGTTTAAAACATAGATGAGCAAAATGCAGTCATATTAATGATAAAAACGTAAAATTTAATCGTAATCATTTTTATTAATCTAATTACATTTTGCCCATCTATGTAACAAAATAGGCATCAGAGGCGCTGTTTGCACGGCTATTCGGGCTGTATGCGTAGTGTTTTTACTTTTAGGAACGTCACCCAGTGCACTATTAACTTTGTTGCCAGCAGTAACTCGCCTCTCTACGTATATATCACACATATTATTTCTTGTAAACGTACTAGAAAGATATACGATCTTATTCATTTGTCTTTCTTGTTCTTTTCTTTCTTTGGAAACTTTCATTATTGTATTTTATCACACATTCCGTTGATACAAATTTTCTTTCAAACTCCAGAATCATAGCTTTATTTACAGTATGATGGGAATATAAATAAAACATTAATTAAAAAATAAGAAGAATATAATTTTCAAGACTCGTTTGTATAATATGTTGAGAAAAAACGATTAAAAGTTGAATAAAAGCAGGCTGATGATATAATAAAACAACGTGGGTAACGCACGCACAACCTTGATTTTAACGCTATCGCGTTACATCTAAATAACCCATCTACACTTATCTAGTTCAATTTACTTGAGTGCGTCAAGTTTGTGGTAACCGTGAAAATGACAGTTAAATGTTAACTACAGTTAAAATACTAGCACACGGTTTCTGTTAAGTTATAACTACGTATTAATAAAATGTTAAGACGCCGTATGTTTGTTTAAAATAATTTTGAGACATATCTAACAAAGATACTTCTGAAACATTTTGTATTGGCTAAGTAAAAATATAAAATCTGACCAGATGGTTAGTACAATAGAGTTTAAAGACGGCTACGATCAAGGGATGAACATTTATTGACAGTCGTTGTTATGATACTGGCCGAAATATACGAATTTTAAGCATATAATTATTTAATACAGAGGAGGTATGCAGTACATTCACAATGAATGATATGCCAAAGCAAGTCGTTATGAAGTGCTTTGTATTAGGGTAATTTGATCGCGATCCATTCAACCATAGATACAACACTTGATCTATTTGATAAAAATCCGTAGTCGTGTGCATAGTTTGTTACTATGATCATATATATTTTTATTAGGTTCATCAACAATGCGTTCCTTACATATGACAGACACATAAAGAAATATGAAAGGAGAATACTAATTATTTGAAATGTGCCTTAAAGAGTGACCACATCATGCTGTAACATTTTAATTACACACTGATGAACACGGTACTTCTACTTTGATCGGAGAATTAAGAGACAGAGAAAATTATATTCATATACACTAACTACTACTACTAAAAGAAGGCACGATTTAGTGTTTGACCTCCGAGAATATTGCCAAGTGATTCTATAGTCGTTGTCTATAAAATAACGTAGCTTAGACATTAAAATATACATTTATCACAATTCAAAAAAAGCATTTCAGTGTTTGTCATTAATTTTCTATATACAATGTTTTAGACAATATAATCTAAAACAGATTCCAAATTAGATTAATTATTTTCTGTATGAATGCAAATAATTAATAGAAACGATCTGAGTCTATTTATTTATTTAGCAATATCACTCAAAGCCAAACCATCAAATGATACTAGAAAATTATAGTCACATAAAAATACGTCCCCTTAAAAGCAACAGCTAGATTCTTTACATTTCTACATTATGTAGTTACAAGAGGCCGCAAATCCTCGCTCGTTTTATATCATCTAACATTCTATTGCGTTCAAACACATTAAACGACTGATGTCCAGCGAACGTTTCTGTAATAAAAAATGATTCGCGCAAACGAGCAGCTACTTTGATGGCAATCTGACATTTCAAGGAAATTAAGCGAGATTAGCGCTGTACGCGGGAGTTACAACTGGTAGAGCAAGGTGATTAGTATTATAATCTTATTTACTGTGAAATGTTTATGAATATTAAGCCCAAAATGTGGTAACATTAATAGGTACTCGGGACCATCAGTCGTATTTTTATTTGGTTTGAACAATAACAGATTTGTAGCTTTTATAACCGTGCATTAATCAATCTGCCATTAAATTAGTTATTTATCGATAGATTAAGGATGATTTTAAAATAGTTTCTGTACATAGATAATCGAAATTAATGTTTAAAATTAAATCTATTGATTCATTTAATACATATATATTTATATATTATATAATAAAAAAGGATATTTCGCCACTTGATTAATTCAGAGATGATTCTTTTGATTTACAGGTAATATTTTTTTGCTCTTTCTAGGGATGCGGAACACAGATAAAAACTTCTGCTTACAAAAAATAGGGAAGTATAAAATAATGCCCTCAGATTTTTAGAACTAAAATCCAACGAAATTTAAGATTCATAACTGATATAAAAGCAAGTCAAAAGTTTTTTTATTTTATTACAAGTGTTGCATACTACATATATATTTTATTCCTTCCGAAGAAATGTAGACGAAACTTACATTGTATAACTATTACTTTTATACACTAATTCGGTAAAGTGACTAGACTGTTACCGATGTTAAAGCATAACGTAGTTTAAAATTCTACACTACAATTAGCGATAAACCAAGTAATGTTCGTATATAATTGTTGTATGAATGACATATTCAAAAGTCTCGTCATTCTTTTTTCAATGGATTTAATATAATGATAACAAGGGAATTCAGTGACTAAATAATCATTCCACAATCCTGTGATACGGCAGAGATATGTGTTTTATTGACTGTGAATTTTAAATAGAAGTCCTGATCAAATTCGTGTGAACGTTTGTGCATAATAAATATATCAAAAGCCACTACGGCCTGGTTCATTTGAGTTATTATGTGAATAGCCCTAAATATTCTCAATATGAAGTTGCCGAAGCAAAGTAATTAACAGTTGGTAATAAACATCTATTTTACTCAGCCATATAACAGTGCAAGGCTAACTCCATGATAATAAAATGAGACCTTCAGAGCCTCCAACAAAAGGAAACTAACAAAACATACTCATTAGTCATAAGACCCAGTTTTCATAAAAATAATATTAAGTGCAACGTTCATTTTCAGTTTGGACAAGTTAAAGTGTTTACAAAATAAAAGCATTTTCTACTTACTTACACTTTATAGGTATTGAATTGTCTTATTTCATTAATGAAACTGTTCCAAGATTTATTTGAGAAATTACAATTTTTTATGACTTAGTAGAGCAAAATCCCGGTGGCAGCAAACTTTTTGTGATAAACCGATTAGTTTATTTCAAGTCATGATTATATTAAAATAAATAATATGTCGTTATGCTATATTCCTTGCAGGGCGAGGAGAGATATGTAAGTGGTTATATCCACTTTGCGCTTATGTCTTGCCCAATATGACCAGTAGCGCTGTTGATCGCCGTTCTCATTGATGCTGTGACATTGCAATGTTATGGTGGTTTTCTCACAATATTATCCTTCACCAGCGAACATATGGTGCCTGAGTTAGTACATCATCTGGTAAACATACATGAGCCTGGATTCGAACCTAAGGCAATTCACGTTGCCGCGCATGGACATCGGTGCCTTATGGACTAGGCCACCACTGCCCCCTGTATTTAACCTTGACGCAGCCTTGAGTTTCTTCTTCTTCTTCTCAAGGTAGTGGCTTCCGACACGCTGGTAGATTATTGTTAGGTTCGTTTTTCAACTAGCCGGCCGCCCAAGTCGAGGTTCGTACCCACAGGGGTGCCCTTCCGTAGCCGCCCAGCCCATAAAATTCACTAGCTGGGCGCCCTCTGCGTTCGCCTACCAAGCCCAGTTTTGTTGTGAAGGTCTTTCCCAGTCCACCAACGGCATACCCTACGGGGTATGCCGAAAAAAAAAACTAAAAAACCTATATTTAAGTACATATGTTTATAGAAACGCAAGAAAGAAAACCATTTATCTTTGTCTAGTTCCTATAGTACAAGCGCAAGCTTAGTTCGGGGCTAGGTCAATGTGTGTAATTGTCCGTAATTATAGAGAAAATGGATTTATAGATCGCTCTTGTATACTGTATTTCACTCTATAACTTATTACTGATGCATTGTATGATATTCCAAAATAAGTAAACTTATCCACAATTAATTTGAAGCACGTATCCTTAACCCTTAACGTATTTGAACGCTTCCTATTTGTTTTTTTCTGTTAATACAATTACAAGCTACAAAAATGCGCAAAAACCAATGTCTGCAAAGCTGTTTAGTCAATTTCTAAGTAAAACCTTTTAACAATGGATATGGCTATGAACTCGATAGTTTTCTCAAACGGAATACTAGATATATTTTATTATACAATCACAATGATCGGCTATATAAATATATAGATACCCATTCATGTCTTATGGTTATGTTATCGAGAATAAATAAAAAAAAAAAAAAAACAAAATCCATGTAAGTATTTTACTTCTTGACGTCAATCGAACAAAAACACGTCACACAGTAATTTTCTGCATTTTCCTCAACCGTTCCAACTTGTTATTAAACAATACCTAATATAACAAAGAGGTTTAATCAAATATTATAAAAATAAAAAACATACACAAATTTGAACTTGAAGCGTGAGAAATGTATAATTCACTGAATTATCAACGGGAATAAACGGTTTTTACTTCGTATGTTTACAACAATTTTGGGAACTTTACAAAAACATCCCATTCAAAGGTTTATAACATCTTGTATTGTACTTTAATTCTCTCTATTGTTTGTAAAAAATATTAAGCTTACAAAATGAAGGCATTTTAATTAGCCAGAGTCACTGCAAAGGTCTTACAAGTTAATTAACTGCTTATATAACTTTATAAACAGTAATACTAAAATATCCACAAATAATGTAACAGAATTTATTTTTGGAGCTGTGATAGATTAGTGAATAACGAGGATTTGTGAAAACGTGCATTGACGTGGTTCTAACCCTTGAATGTACCTCTGGGGTTTTCTAGATTAAGTACAAACTTTGATATCACATACTCAGCGGTGAAAGAAACATTGTGAGGAAGCCTTCATGTTGAGAACGGCGATCACTTGTACTTCTAGTCACATTAAGCATGACATATAAGTGAAAAGTGCGCACAATCACTCATGAATGTACCTCTGGTTACACCGAAAGGGATATGCCATGACGATATATTACATTATTTGTTATCATTATTCCTTTTAATCTAATTACAAGTGTAAGACTTCTGTTTCTTTTTTGATTTTTTAGCGTTTAGTGATATCCAAGTGGGTCCGCATATATTGCATTTATGTTAACCTCGCATGTTTACTAAGTTTCGGGTTTTTGTGAATGTTATTGTCTCTTGGAAGCTTAATACTACTTTATACCTTTATTTGAGAATCCGTAGGAAATCCACTATAGACCGTCAGGGAGCGATGGGGGCCGGCCCCCAGTGTGTTGTACTTTCACCGCCTAAGCCTCCTGGGGTGTTCCTCCTGTCACCTACCGGAACCGAGGTCGCGACTGGGGACTCATCCTCAATACCCGGCCAGGCATGCGGCATTTCTCAGTCCTCTGTTCGCTGCGAGGAGGAGCTACCCTTCTCTTGCCTCTGCGTTTTAGAGTAGCATGTGGGAACACATCGCATGGCCCTCACACCTATGTTGGTGTACTACTTTATACCTACAGGATAGTTCGAGTTACTATCTAGCCTTGTATTTAGTATACTTTTGATGTAAATTCATAAGGAAAATTCTTCATACTATCTATTGGCCATAAATTCAGTTTTGTCTAATAAATAAGCCAATTTGGTTTTTACCATCTCTATTGACAATAGAAAACGAGGTCTCGCCGAGCCGTCGGAAGTATTCGGATTCCCAGGCTCGGCGAAGGCGAAGAGAGGGCAGTGCTGGCACCCCGGTGGTTTTAGTCGGGGCAGGTCCGACACACCGGGGGAAGTGGCCCTCACCACCTCCCCTGACGGTCCGTAGGGATTTCCACCGGGATAACAAAAAAAAAAAAAAAAAAAAATAGAAAACGAGGTACAATTGTGTTTTCAAAACATCAAATCTAAAAAGAAACAAGAGTAAATGTAAAGTAATTAAATACGTAATTTTACTTATAAAATACAACGAAATGTAAATAATACAAACAAATAACGACGTTAGAGCATCAAGTGCGCGTAGCGGTGCCGACTCGGGCGCGGATAACGGCTCGACCGTCGCCGCACGTAACTCGTTATGTCACGCGACCTTGGCCTAGCGCTCGCCTTCCAACACACTCAACGGACCGCACACCTTCCGAATAGATGTGCCGTTTTGTTTCTGATACGTCTTTCAAGGTCACCTGTTCTGTTATTAACAGTAGCTTAATATATGATTACACTCAACGGTTTTTTAATAAATTTTAGCCGTTGGGACCGTCGACATTGACAAACCTGATAGAAAATCGGTCAAGTTCAAAATACAGACATTTCATACTTTAATTAAAATTTAACACATTGACCTCTATATTACTTAAGACATTTAACAGCAGATGACATAATGACTACAAAAAATTAACCTTATATAATATTAAGTCAATTATTTTGAAGTACTTAAGGCCTAATAGTAACTGAGAAACTTGCATTAGGAATGAACAGTATAATCACGTTTGAAAAGGAATTGCGAATTGCTAAGAGTTGATTTGGTTTTTGTATTTATTTTACATCATCATATTATAATAAACAATTTTCAAAACATATTACTATTGATATATCTTAAGCATGTAGCTGTGGTGGCTTAGTGGTAAACGGATCGGTTGCCATACGCGTCACCGCGAATAGTCTCAGGTTGCGTATTCCGGCAACGCAGCTCTGGGTTTTTTCCAGATTAAATACGGATTTAGACACCACATGCTCACCGGTGTAGGAAAAAAACATGAAAAAAAAGAAAGAAAAAAAAGCATGGCATCTAATAGAAATATCATGTATAAATGAAGTGCCCTGAGAAAGGCAATCAGCTGAGCTACTTATCACGTTGGCCACGATATATAACCGCAAAGTGGATACAGCCCCTATTGTATAACCCTTACCCCGAAAGGTATATAGCGTGATGATATATTATATCTTAAATAAGCATGATAATATAGTGATACTTAAAAACATTCAAATGTCAATTACATCAATTAAATAGCATTAAAAACTAGTTATATGCAGTTCTTATGTATAAAATTATAGTCATAATTTTTAAGTATGTAGATTATAGGATTGTCTTACAAATACGGGAAGAGCCCCGGGGTAAAGTATCGTAAGTAGAGAGTTTAACAGGAAACTAACACACAAATGACTAAATTATGAACATAATTAGTATTATTTCTACGACAAGCCCCACTTAATACCAAAGGTGTAGTTAAATGCATACATGTAAAATGATTATTAGTAGAACTGTCAATAATTATCTAAATAGCTTTACTTAACCCACTTAAATTGTTTATTCCCTCAATTTTTTTTTAATAACGCTCAGTTAATTAATTTTACTTAAATGTTTATTGCTATTGACATTGTATTCTTAATTTATGTTTTACTTACTAATGTACGTTTGGTTTAATCTGTAAGTTATATTCCATTATTAATATTAAACATTGAATGAATAATATAATGATTAAGGAGTTTGTTATAATATATATATATATTTGGAATCGGTAATAATTACCAAAATTATCGGTAAAAATATATATTACTAAATCACCAAAAAATGTCGCTTAAACCAAATAGCCTTTCACCCCTCGATATATTAAAACATGTGATTTAAGAGAACGAGACTTCAGAATGAAGCCACCGGTAGTGAAAGTGAGGAACTTCCTCACAGTGCATCCAATATTGAATAACATCACCTCCTATAACACATTGTTGTTCTAAGAACCAAGTATGAACGACTTTTGAAAATAATCGAGCCTCTTTGCAATCAGTTTATCATTTAATACTACTACCAAGGCAATAATCCTTGTATGCACAACAAATCCAAAAATTTTATTATAATTACAATAATTTAAATGAGTATTGTATAAATTCTGAGTATAATTAATTGTTATTTTGGCCGTGAACTGAGTGGTTTGTCCTGTAAAGTACAACGTTCTTTGTATTTCACGGCAACGATTCCATTTATATACAATGTATTGTCTTTTACAAAAGATTTGATAGGAGTTATTATATAAGTGACTTTGAATTGAAGTTTATTTATTTCATCACAAAAAAGTAACATAATACAAGATAACTGAATTAATTAGCTATAATTTAGGTACTTTTACATGAAAGACTGAATTTTAAATTTAATTAATCAATGCCGAATACATACAATCAATACATATTATATATCGTAAAAAATCTTGTTTAAATTAGACAGAGCAACGAAACTGCAAGGTTACGTTGACTTATCGTTTAGGAGACACTTGAGGGAGCGTGCAGCTCAACTTATCCGGGCGAGAACGGTGTGTGACGTGTTTCGTGCACATCGCTCCAAAGTTTAAAAAAAAAAATATTTAGGGGCTTTTATTCATGCGAATATATCAGCCCCATTGTGCCCTAACCTACGTCCTTACATCCTAGGGGAGTCGCGGATGAGCAAGCGTCACCATCTGGCACAGCATTCTGACTTCACTGGACAAAGGATTGGCCAAAATGCCGTGTCATGCTCCAATATTTTGTCTGTTAATTTTCAACTAGCTCATCAGCGACTCCCTTTGTGTTTCGTTCCGGGCACACTCTATCAGCAAGTGATGCACATCTTCAATCTTTCCACATGTGTCACAATTGGGTGACTCCGCTTTCCTCATGAGATATGCAAAACTTGCCGCCGGATAATGCCCGGAACGGAGCCTTAAACACAGTTTTACATCTTTTCTGCTTGTTTTAGCTTCACTGAACCAGGGGACATGAAGAGGCTGACTAACGATTGTTTTGTACCATATACCTTTTTCTTTACATCTTTTATCAAAAAATTCTTTCCAGTTATCATAACAAAATTTTTTGTACAAACTTAAAATTTCCCAATAATTAATTTTCACTTCTTTTGAAACACCCTGTATTGCTCCTAATTTTGTACATTTGTCAGCCTCTTCATTTCCCCTGACACCAACATGCGAATGAAATCGCTCCAAGATATTGAGGTGTGTGAGGGGTGGCTCCTTACACCACTCCTCGCAGTGCAGAGATGCGGCCTAACAAAAGGCCAGACGTTGCCGAGGGTCGGAGAAGAGGATAACACTGTACCTCCGGCCCCGGTCAAACGGGAAGAAGGAACACCCCGGGGGTTTTAGTCGGTGCACGTCCGACACACCGGGGGCAGCCCTCGCCGCCCCCTGTGGTCCGTCAGGGATTTCCCGCGGGTTATAAAAAAAGAGACACTTGCTCACATCGGCGCCGCGCATCATGCAGTTCCGTTGCTACTGCCGAGCAGTGCAGAAAATGCTTCCAACGTGAATGTATTCTCTATATACTAGCAATGGGTGACCACTAGTAGTTTAGTTCGATTATCTCGACTGCTTAAATCTCTCATTACAGTTGATGATTTTCATTTGAAATCAAGTATACAGAGTCGATAAAACCGTCATAGATACATCGTGACATCAGCAATCGATGGATTCCACCCGTGTTATTGAGGCTTGGTGAGATGTTTAATTGTAGATTAGATACGTTACAAACTACTGCTGTGATGCGTATTGATATAAGACACGATGATTCACTCGATGCTAGGTGTTGGGCTTGAATCGAAACCATCAAATATGTCATTAGCATTCAAACGTCGGCCGATACGAATAATAGCTCGATTATTAATCTGCTCGACTTCGATTCTCTCGTTTATTAAAATCTGTCGCGATCGCGAAACGCATCTTTTACGTATCTGTTTTTTTCTTCTGATCTCCATTTCACTCAGTTGATGCAGTGGTTAAGCTATGGGATTCTTCACTTCAGTAGCCTTACAGATATGACATACAGGTCGCTGTACCGAGTCTGAGTGTTTTTTATTTATTAATCAATGCGGGATTTTCCGTCATAATATCAGTTACGTGGAAATGTGAAAAAATAATACAATAATAAGATATAAAATTAACTAAAACTATGCAAAATAGAGTTTTGTATTTTTGAAATATTGGCTGTTAAGCTATCAAATTCTTTTCAATTCGAATATTCAGTTAAATGGTATTCCTTATTACTCACAATATATCATTTAAGATTGACCAATTTCTAAATTGGCGAGGCAACTATTTCTAATATTATATAATTCTCTATGTCAGACTCTGTGACCTCAAAATGTTCATTTCATTTTAAATATATTAACATTAAATCTAACATACTTCTTGGCCCATCCAAAAACCAGTTATTGGTTTATTATATATAAAAAACCCTTGAGGAGTGTCTTGTAAAAGTTCAACGACATTCACAAAGTAATCGTATAATGAAGACAGTTAAAAACAATACAGAGTGAATCAGCTTCTTGATAACAACGAAGCAAAGGAAGACGTATAATGGATTAATTACAAGAATATAACGCCTACATGTGGTTTTAAAACCAACAAAAAATTACCTATTGATATATTGTTTGCAGTCATTTTTGGACCTTCTGAAGTGACACCACGTTACTTAATTATTCCAACTATTATTATGGCTTGTACTGCATAACTATATGCATTTGCTATTGAGTATCCTTTTTTAATACTGGCTCAATAAAGTGACTACAGTGCACCTGATGGTAAGTACAGTGTAGACCAAAATCGAAAGCGACCATCAAAGGATGAAAATCTGTTGAGTCTCCGTCATGTCGGCCGACATATATCACGACTGAAGGTCTCTAGGTATATCAGTAACTGGATATACAAAAGTTGATCCCGAAACGCGACAGGCCTAAGCGAGTCACAATGACGGTTTTTACGCTTGTGTACTGTGGTCATGATCCAGTTTGGGCAATCGCCCGACCACCATAAAATAGTAACCAACCTTGTAATCATGGTATATTTATTGAAATATCTATCAATTATTTATTTTACCAGTAAAATCTAGCACAACTAAAACTCATAAATAACTAGGACAAAACAATTCAAATTAAATAATTGAATTATAGTAATTTTTCATGAAACTAAAGATTGCCGGTATAATCGCGCCAACTATCGTCTGCTAGTTGTATCTCGAAAGTTGTACTCGATTATTGGAGTGTACTGTACTTCGTTGCCGGAGGGACGCGTTCGTCCAGAGCGAGCGCAACATCCCCTGGTGATAATAGCCGGGCAGTAGACCGGACGGAGTCTGCTGCCCGGCTGAGAGGGAGATATTGGAGGCGTGGGCTCTTTATACCCACACCTCCCAGAGAGGAAGCCTGACTAAAGCTGTTCGCTCCCTGGGTGACTAAACGAATTTGGTTTCCCAGGCCTGGGCGGAGTAATTAGAGGGACACCCCGGGGGTTTTTAGTCAGTAGGAGTCTGACACACCGGGATCGCTGCCTTCAGAGCAACTATGACGGTCCTATGTAAGATTTTCCCCGGGATACAAAAAAAAAACAGTTACATGGGTAGGTTATTGCCATAAAATATTGCTTTAGAAATTTTCCTCATCAGTCGTGATCAGTCTGTCGAGATTCGTGAGTACATACAATACGGACGCATATAAACTTGCGTCTTTTACTGTATAATGAAGAGATTTGTGAAAATATTTTTATATTCATCACGTTTCCGAATAACATCGTAGCAGTTTGGAAGTAAAAAAAAATGCCTTGTAAAACGGCTAACGGCGGTTTGACTTCATTTGAACTTTTAACAATAATACGAATTACACAGTAGCGTTCATACCATAGATGCATGAAAGCATTGCATGCCCTTACAATAAATTAGTCCGGAATAAATTTCTTAAAGATGAAGAAATACCTATCTACATACATTCATACGTATTTTATTTTTACTCCACGTTTCTTTCTTATAACACCTATATAATATTTACTATAGTAATATAATATTTAAATGAATTAATTGAACACTGTCTTGTTCAAATACTCTATGCACGTCATTAGAGTTACAAGCATAACAGGTTATAAATGGATATACTTCACGGAACCCTATGTCAAGGAGAATTGTACTCTAGTATAATGCAAAGGAGTAATTTTAGTATAAAAGTAGCAAAAATTCTCTAACTCTTATTTTAACCGTGTCGAATGTCGTGGCTTTAGAATGGTATTGCGGCGAGCGTGTTTCCATCAAACTATGATATTGGGCCCTTTAAACGACATGGGAAGAGGTATTTGTGCAGTCAGTATGATCGCTGTGGCTATTGATGGATTTTTCTTTGTTGTTCATAGTCGTAATCGTTTTTTGGTCTGTATTATACTTACCATCAGGCGTGATGTGGTACATATGTCGACTTAGGATTAAAAAAAAAATTAAATGGCCCTAAAATACTTTCATTACCAAAATCAGACGTAGTAAGGGAAAAATCTTATATTTTAACTCAGTGTTTCATCATATTTTAAAATATGTAACATTTATTAACTTTATTAATATGTATTATTATTAATATGTAAAGGACCTCAGGGGGCAATGAGGGCTGCCCCCGGTGTGTCGGACTTGCACTGACTAAAACCCCCTGGGTGTTTCTTTTCCCGCCTACCGAGTGCCAAGGGCAAGGCCGGGCCATCTTCCTCGGCACCCGGCGACGTTTGACCTTGTTCAGATCCCGTCTTTTTGGCGGAGAGGTGTTTAATAGTCGCCACTCCCCACATCCACCTTACACATTGGCGGGGAGGGTAGTTTAAAGTGTCACCCTCCCCTCATCCCTTTAAATTGTCACTAGAGCGGAGTGGGGAACACATCGCTTACCGCTCACACCTGGATCTGGGCAGCGCGCTCCCTGGAACGCACCGCCCGGCGTATATCCGGTTATAGAAGAGGGCCCCTGGCGAAGACCCTCCTCTGGCTTCCTGTCTGAGCTAGGCGGCGGATTGGGTTATCAGGGGTGGCAATAGCCTCCCGATTATTTCATGTACCTATCTAATAATAACAAAGACAATGTTATATATATATATATTTCTACCATATATTGTAAATAATAATATATAGTCACACCATATCCATTTAGGAGTGAGCAAATATCTCGTGCCCAACGTGACTAGTAGCGAAGCTGATCGTCGTTCTCACAACACTAGTAAACATGATATTTCTGTTAGATGCCATGCGGGTTTCCTCACAATGTTTTCGTTCACCGCTGAGCCTGTGGTGCCTAAATCCGTACTTAATCTGGGAAAACCCAAATGTGTGAACCCACTAGGACACCACAGCCACAATATATAATTCCATAATATAATATATATATATATATATATATATATATTATGTCCGTTTCAGGAACAATTTGTTGCATAAGACGTTTCAGGATAAATAATAAGCGGCTGGCTTCGTTAATATATTGGTATATTTTTCCTTACAATGTCTAAGTGTCAATTGTTTTATAAATAACGTGATTACTATGGTATTTTAGACTAATAATACTGCCTCCCGTTTAAAAATGGGCATATGTTGTTGAATGTTCTTTTTATTACTCCTCTGGCCGTCTTTATCAAAGCGACACGAGCTATGCCGTCGCGCCCTGGTTGTGTCGCGACGATCTATATACCATATATATATATATATGATTTACATGTAAGTAGGTGCTCTTGTATAAACCAAGTATATATAAAAAGCTTATTTATTGCCAGGCGTATTAGCCTCGAAAAAGCTTTGAGTTGTTTATGGCATACTTTAGAACATAATTCCACCATAATTCTTGCTTAGCCCAACTACAAATTGACGTATTTTCTAGTAAAGTCGTCTCTGTTATCCTTTTCTGTTAATCTTTGACGTTAATATCTCTCACATATCGTACCCATCTTTCTTCATTGGCTTAATTTAAGTGAATATTTTTAATTTAAAAAATATTGCTTAAAATACATATTAATACAATTTTAACAGAACAGAGAGATACACAATGTGTTATAAAAACTCTGTTTTTATTCGAAAAGGGCATATTGACGTCAAAATAAAATATCGAATATACGTCAGCAAATTGTTTTATTCACAAAGATTAAAAAATATTGTCTTACAAAATTGAAGGCAATGAATTATTTTATATGTCTTTTAAACTCGGATTACTTACAAAAAGCAGTGTAAAGAGAAATCAAACGACTTAATTGATAAACAGTGCTTAGGATGAACGACTCGTCTATAAAATCATTCTGTATATATAGACAATCATTATCTAAGATGAAAATGCATAATGAACGAGTTCTTTATTTGATATATTTATCCCTCAGCATTTTTTTTTAACTATAAATGTATACGGTATATATAAATATATACCATCCGTATGTGGTGGATGTTCCTTATATCCGCACGAAAAGATTCGCTTCTACATTCATCATGCTAACGGCTAAGGAGTGGAATATGCTTCCAGCGGCCCTATTTCCGCGATCTTATGACCTGAGAGTCTTTAAGAGAAGTGGGAATAGGCATTCGTTAGGCGGACGCAGTTCATCATCGGACTCATCTTCACCTTCCACCAGGTGTGATTGAGGTCAAACGTTCGTCTATATATTAATTTAAAAAAAATCTAATAAAAAAGGAAATACACAAGTAAAGAGAGTTTGGATGCATTATAGAAATGTTTTACGATATACAAGACTGTTAATCAACTTGTATCTATATTAGCCAATGCAAACCTTGACCGTGACTGCGGCAAGCACCGGTGTGCTCCACTCCCTCGCTTGCCTGTTAAACTGGCATAGAATAATTACGACATTACGGGCTGTAACTGCCTACATCGTCGTGAACTCAATAAATTCTTTATCGAAATAAATCATTAGACTTGAGTGTTCCCTATCACCTACAATTTATAGCTAACAAAAAAAAATCTACAATATTAGTTCGTATGTAGGTTTGTTGATAAACAAAGTGATTACTGATTTTATTGACACACTTTAGATTATATAGAGCTTATATTTCCAACTATAAAAAAGCAAACCTATTCCATGTTTTTTTTTGCTATTGAATCTAAAAAAAATATTATAATTACATTACAAAATATGCTATTTTGATTGTACTAGTAATCTTAAGTCAAGTTAATTGCAAAAATTAAAGTATTTTGAGTAACTCAGCTTGTAGCAAATGATTTAAATACTTAGGATATTACGTACATTACTTCAGTTAATCATATACCTTCTGTCATAGTATATATGAGCCGACATGACGACGGAGACTATCAACGTATTTTAATCCTTTGATGGTCGCTTTCGTTTTTGGACTACAATGTACTTACCCTCAGATGCTTTGTAGTCACTATGCCGAACCAGTGTAATAAAACATTATCATATAATTATGAAATATTATTATATATTCTATGATAAATAAATAATGCTGCAGTACTTTTAATTTAATAATGATATATTACTGGAAATACTATATTGGAAATTATTTTATGTATATTCCTTTTAAACAACCTAATATTCTGTATATATGAGTTAATAGCAAATTCGAATTTTCGCATATGTTATATTTCAGCACGTTAAATATGAAAAGCTAAACAAACAAAAACAATTTATAAATTATGTCAAATATAAATACGCAAATGGAGTTACGAGTCTGAAGTCAAGAGTCTTAATCTTTGTCTAAGAAGTGCGCAATCGTCGTGCTTGGCCGCAATTTGCGTCGCAAAATTACTTACCTCCGCTTGTGTAATGTCGCGCAATGATATATTATTTTATCTTGGACTTGGAATATCGTGCACGCTTTGATTACTCACAATACTGTTACGTTAGAATATATTTATAGTACAAAACTAAATTTTTATATTTTATAGCAATAAAATAATTCACAATGTTCGCAATACGTACAAATTAAAACAGTACGTATATGTTAAATTATTTAAAGCACTCAAAAAAACGATTGATTATAAAATAATCACAGCTTTAATATTTCAGCTTTGTCATGTTTAAGATATATATATCGTAAACACAACATATAACATAAACATGATATATATATAAAAGAATATCGAATATTAATTCGAAGAATACTAAATCTTATACATAATATATAGTGATATTTAACAGTAACATCATAAAGTATAAAAAACTTTGACGTAGCTTCAATTATCTTTCGGCGTTACTTCTTAAGATAGTCCTTACCGAAACGTAGCAAAAGCACTGATGGAAATGTAAAATTTGCAAAAAGCACTAAATAAATTACAATGTTGCAATAAATAATATTTGATACAAATGAGTACTTGGTTTTTGTATAGTATAAAGATATAATTTAAACAAAAAATCTATATTCTACATACGGTAATAATTTCCTTTGCTATTTAGCCAAACACTCGTTTCAATATGATATGAAGGCTTAATTCGATGCGAGGAGAAAGGTTGACAAAAACTATAAAAATGTTTTTGAACTATGAACAGGTTTCATTAAACAGCTTATTTAAAATCTGCTGTCAATGTCCTCTAATTGATCGAGTCGGTAGTTAGTATTTATGTTATTTGAAATATTTTAAAACTTGACTTTGAAATAAGAAATGTCTAAAAACACAGATCGTGTTTTTATATTATAGATATTTAAAAATTTTCATAATGATATTCAGTCTACAGTGTGTAGAAAATATTTAAGGCTTTAGTTTCTATTTATTTGAATTTTCTAAAATAAATGCTAGAATGCTATCTTGTATTTATAAGAATTAATTTTTATTGACTAAATTATAATTTATATTCACGTTTCAACTGCATGCGTAAATTATGAAATAAAATAAGCTTCAATATTATTGGACGTCAAACATTATAATTGTTTGTCTTACTGATAATTTTTAGACTGTTGATACCTTCAATAAATTTGATAATAATTTGGATTGAAGATACCTCCGATGATGATTAGGAGAGACACTTAGAGACATCATTAAAAATAACCAATGCAGGATGTTATTCAAGATACATTATCTAATATCTTCATATATGAGTATATGTATGGTTAGCTTAGTTGGCAGTGTTTCTGCTTGCGACACTTACGGTCCTGGCCTTGAATTTCAAAAACACTTTTAATTATAAACAGAACTGTTTACCTTATGTGAAATATCTGGAAAAGTTTTTAAATTTTATTTTTAATTAATTTTAGTCACTTTCCCTCTTTGGCCTAAAAATATTTACTATATCCCTAATTTAGTGATTCTGGGCTTTCGATACGATACTAACAATAAAAAATCGACATAAAAAATAGTTTCAATAACTAATTAAGTATAATCAGTTTTAAGTAGTGATGGGCGATGACAATTAATTTAATTAAATTATTTCGATTATTCAAATCTCTAGATCACTATTGAACTTTAAGTCGAATTCGATTGTATAAAATCCACAACCGTTGATGGCGCCTATGCATCGAGATATCAGCAATCGAGGCATTGCCTCCGAGTCATCGTGGTTTTGCGAGATGTTTAATCATGGCTCAGATACGTCACAAACTACTG
Source organism: Automeris io (assembly GCA_036320925.1). Taxonomy (NCBI): domain Eukaryota; kingdom Metazoa; phylum Arthropoda; class Insecta; order Lepidoptera; family Saturniidae; genus Automeris; species Automeris io. The sequence continues at coordinate 7,411,489 of JAUDJH010000009.1, read as the reverse complement.
GTGTGATACGTTTTGATATATGATTCATTCGATGCATCAGTGTTGGGTTCGAACTGAGAAATATTTCAAGCGATCAATCTTCCAGAAGATTTGTATTGCCTCGAATATGAATCTGGTCGACAGCAAGTTTCTCGATTATTGAATCTTATATTGTTTAAGACAGTTAAACCTAATTTAGTTCTTGATTATTGTTTAAAGTCTCCATAAATATTACTATTATGTAAGTAACTGATATTATTATAACGAATAAAATGATAAGGATGAAAATGTACTAGTTACAAGTTTGTTTATAATATACTGTATTACTAGCGTTTGTTTCATAAAAAAGTATAGCAGGATGCTATTACCGGGAGGTGGCTGGTTGTAGACCGGTTCGCATCCTGCTCCTCTCGAGGGCAGGCATCGCCGACTCGCAATGCAAGTTTGTTAGCAACTAAATACTTAAACGCAAACTTAGTAATATAAGTACTATGAGATGAGCTATAAAATTTATTGAAAAACTTTTTACAAGCCACTCAGTTTTATATATATTATAAGAAACGTTTACTGGAACTTAATTACATTTTTAATTATCTTAAAAACTACAGAGCATATTGCTCATATAGCTTAAGAATTATTAATTTAAAAATTATTAATTAAATATTTAAAATTAAATGTGTTGTTTTTTTCTTTTAGCAGCACTACACGCTTTTGGACGGGAAAGGTGTTTACAACTTTACTGGATCACTTATGATGCTCTGCTTTTTTTTTAATTTAGGAATGTTTGACTTTTAAAACTTAATATTTCTAGCCGTTTAAACTTTTTCATAATCAACTACTGAATTCGGATAAAAAAAAAAACAAAATATAATTCAAAATATTACAATTATCAACTCATTTTTTATATTATTTATTGTAATTATATCTCAACTATAAACCCAGGCATTATTGTTGCTTGTCTTTGGGTACAAAGCTAAATAAAATATTGCTGTATTTATTTTAAAGAAAATCCGTCTTATGAAAAACAGGAAAGCAATAATATACTGACGGTAAAAAATAGTAAGCGCGCAAACTTCCAAAGAAATTCTTTCTTTTCTAGAAAACATAGTTTACTCTAACATAAAATAATATACAAAAAGTAAAGAAAGAGATTAAACTATGACAGAGGTTTTTTAAAATATTTTAGTTTTGAAACGTTGTTTTATGATTGTGTAATATTCTTAGTATGAACAAAATACAGTTAAATTATATATTCAGAAATACTGGGAAAATAAAAGATGTTCTACAATTCAAGTTTCATAGTTTTTCGACAACAATAATTAAAACTGGTCCAGCCATATTCTTGGCATAAAAAGTAGCTGTAAAGGATTTCAGCGTTCAGCCTGATTTTTTTAGTGTTTGAACTTGTCACAAGGTTTTATTATTTCACTATGCACAATATAGTTGTGTAATGCTCAGACTTATCAAGGAATGATTTAATAATTATAATTTGGGATAGTAAATAATAGAATATTTATTATTTGCTACGGAAATTATTGCTTACAAACAAAGTAAAAACGTACTTTATTAAGTAATAATTAATGCAATATCTTGAAAAAGATATTTTATATTAAGTACTAAAATTTAATATAAATAAACTTTTTGTAGTTATTATGAAGAGCGGAGTTTCGATAGAAAACCAACGCCAATGGTGATCCAGTCCCGGCACATATCGTCCTCTTTTTGTCACCGCTACTCACAATATATTGTATCTTGTTTGGTAGATTTGTGCGGTCATATTTTTGTGAAGTGTGACTAATCTATATATGTATAGTGTTTTTATAAACGTTTCTTTGTGTATATATATATATATATATATATATATATATATATATATATATATATCGCTTATCCTGACACATCATCGTAGAGCCTAAACTTCAGAAGGCAGTAACATAAATCTTTTATATAAGATTCTTTTTATGACGAATGCACCCACTAAGAGAGGATTTTTTGATATTCCTATTTTAAGCGGGTGATTTAGGGGTTTCAAGTTCGTATGAATATCCGCCAATTTTGAAGTAACTACTATGAAAACTGATATTTTGTATTATGGTAAGAAAAAAGACAAACGTGTTTCGAAAATTAACAAACACGAAAGGTAGTAAAATAGTGGTTGAAAATATGTTCCAAACGGAATCCGTAATCCATCGTTTTAGAAGTAAACGCTCTGAAAAACGGTATTTAGTTTTTTGGTTAAAAAATAAAAAAAAAACACGTGTTTCGATGTTTTAGGAAATTCCACCCCTTAATGGATAAAATAAAGAAGTTTTGCCACGCAGCGCCAGGTTACTGTAGCCAGCATTATAACAAAACAAAATGTTTATCTTTCTTCTTACAATGAAATAAATCTATTAATTTGCAATCATAATTATCGTAAACGATGTCACATCTCAATGTTCCACAAATGAACGCACAAATTACATGCACACGGGTACGGCAAACAGAAATATAACGCTCTAATGAGAAAGCAAAGCGACAGGAGTCTACGACCTGAACGTCACGACACAGAAATGTGCTAAATTCGTCGAACCAAGACAAACTTGACGTGACAAACCACTATTAAGTTGTTTGAACTGTGGTCAACACGGAATACCTACCAGCCAAGACTCGGACAAATATTAAATGTCACTGTAAAAACTGGAACATACATGTATCACGAATAAAGATCTACGGAGGCTGTGTATACACTTACTTACACACAACTAAAACAAAAGTTTTTAACGATATTAAAGTACTCATGTATTGATGTTTACTTATATTTACTTGGCGCTTGTATATCGTGCCCAACGTGACCAGCAGTAGGGTTCTTTCCTTAGATGTATGCAAGCATTGAATGCCTTTATGATAAGTCTGGAATAAATTACTTATAGTTTAACAAAAAAAGAAACCATTTATATTCATATCTATTCAATATTCACGTCGTCTATCTTTCCTATGAAAGCAATGTAATATTTACTGTCATAATATAATATTCAAATTAATTATGCGAAATCTGCCTACTCTTTCCAAATACCCTATGCACGTCACCGGTGACCAGCTCCAGCGCAGAAGTGTTCACTATTTTTAGAGTTACTACATATATTTTATTAGGTAACATGCGGAATTTCCTCATCTCATGGTACTCGATACGGCATCTGGAAAATGGTCCGGTTGAGATTTATAGACGCAACTTTAACTTTACTTAGACTTTACAAAAACATCAGAATTTATATTACTCAATGAATGTGGAATGTGGATTTTGTAAGTCACCGATTTTGTCAACATGGGATAGGCTCTACGAATACTCTGCTCTGCTATACTAAGGTTCCTATTACATATTCAGCTTTATGTCAATACAATTATTTTTTTTGAGAATTTTTAATTTTGTTAATTCGCGGAAGAATCATCTTGAGGTTTTTGGCCAGTATAAGTCCGTTACCCCTCGGGCGACACCCCCATGTGCGGATGGGACGGTTCTATGGGGATTTTCCTCAAGTAAAAAAAATACACTTATGTATCTTTAATAATAAGTAATAACATCTGATATAAATCAAAGATACTCCAAAATCAAAGTCAGTTCGCGAAGTGAGTTATAGTCTATATTATTTTCAATGTTTTAGTTGTTTCAAAAGAGAGCTGATGTTAACAATCAAGAGAAGAAGAGTATTCTTCTTCTTCTTCAGATATATGCTAAGATTATAGTAATAACAGGAGTTAAAATCCCGGGGAACAGAAGCGAAGGCTATTAAAAGCGGAAATACATGGACAACATCAAAAAGTGGATTGAAGGAAACTACTCTACTTTAAAAAGTGTAACAGATTGCAAGACGCCGATCAGATCGCCTAATCATCACCAAACTTCATTATAAAGACAAGACCCAATGATATATTTTCTTAATATAGTAAAAAATTCTTTGTATTAAATTGCAAACCGAACTATGAAAGGAATTCTCTTGAGTAGATATATAAATAACAAGTGTATACCAAAACTTAAAATAATCTCGCGGCAAAGTAATTATACATTAAACGATTTCCCTTATCGACGGAAATACGAAAAAACGTCGAGCTAGCATTTAATAAATGCAAATATAATAAATTAATACAAGGTATAACTCCCGAAAATATTAACAGCGTACATTTTGATTTCATCTATGACATTACTTGAAACAGATATAGTATATTCGCTTACGTATTACTGACTGCTTATAAACCCAAAAACAAATAATAAGAAAAAAGTTTATTTTTTATCTGTCAATTTTTTTTTTTTGATACGGACCTTCTACTTCGTGCCGGAAAAGGCATTTACAGTTCAACCGGGTTTAGGGGGCGAGCACAGAAGATGCTCAGCCAGCGAGTTTATGGGTTGGGTGGCAATGCAAGGGCACCTATGTGGGTACAAACCTCGACTTGGACCGTCAGCCAAATAAAAATACTATCCCTACGGGTGATCTACTAGCATTTCGGAAGCGACTACCTTGAGAAGAAACGCTGAAAGAAACTCAAGGCTGCGTCGGAGTGGAAAATATCTGTCAATTCTACATCTACTATATTTATATTCGGCATGTTAGGCGACAGAATATGTTATGGGCGTAAAAACCACATTACTGAATGATGATACCACCGATGATTACACGAAAAACTACGATACGATTTCTCGGTTGGTTAATTTTATACGGAGTGAGTCGAGTGAGTTCTGAGGTCAATACTCTGACTATAATGTAGGTCAGCCACTGACTGCCCTGCGGATATTAAGTACTAGTGACCACACCAACAATTAATGTTTTTTTTTATTAAATTAGCAAAAAATATACGACTTATCCAAAGACGAATATGAAGCTATTTTGCTTTCAAATGAATTTCATTTCTACTTATGTCATTAAAATTAGATGTATTAATAATAATGTACCTTATAAGTACATATTGTATGTATACATAGTTTATTGCATATAAATATATTTTCTTTAAACACTTGCAGATGAGTGCTCAATAAATTTACTTAAACACAATAATTCCTTACTATTTTGCTTCATTTAAATCTACACTTTTTTGTAGTTAATTCACAACCCTTAAAATCTCTGAGAAACATCATCTGCCGAAATTGCGAAATTTTCGTTATGTATTGTAGTTCAAATATTATTTAGCGAAGGATATCACATACAAACATGATGAAAATGTTAAATGTATCTAGTTATTTTTCCCACAATTTAAAAGGTATTGCAAAGTGTCAACAAATACAGAATCAGTGATGCTCATTCTATATTTCCTTTAATACTTAAAATGGCGCAATTAGGTAGCAATATTACAAAATGTAATCAAGTAGCGATATTTTTTCTAAAAGTTTTTGTTATCATTACTTAGTTTTAAAGTAATTTAGGCTGACATTTATAGACATTGCTTAAGCTTTGCTTAGATTTTACTAAACATTACAATTTATATTACTCGATTAATGTCAAAGACTAATGACTAAGGACTAACAGTAAATCACTGATTTTATCATCTTCGACATGGGTCTGCTCTTTAGTCTATGCTCAAATTCTCATTATATAACCAGTTTTTGTCAAGATGAATTTACGTTCTGAGGACTTTTCTCAGCAAAGTCAAAGTAGCGTCTATAAATATGAGCCTTAGAATTTTTCATATCTTAAATTGACAAAATAATCGACTAGAAATACCTAACCTTTGTCAGTTGATATTTTACAATATAATACATATCAGTACGCAAAAATATACATACATACATTACGTTCGATTTTTATACAGGTATATAGTAAGAAATTTTGAAACTAGCCACCTTATAAAAAAGTTTTTTTTAATAATATTGCATTTTTAAATATTTGATGGAATATTCTTTTTTATATTTTATTATTCGTAAAACAGTTTGCGGCAACGATATAAATATATGTCCAAAAATCTAAGAAGCGTAATTTAATATATATCAATTTATGATATAATTGATAAAAATTATATTTCGCACATACAAAGAATACTTTTAGAGAGAAAAAATGAAATTACACCATCGAATATAGTAAAAAATTTTAATGTTATTACGACATCCATTTTTGGTAAAGAAGGAGCGGCTGTCCATCTGGTCGATAAAATTATGTAGAAACGGATGTGGTTAATGGTCGCACTTGCATGCCGATGCTTAGCTTATTTTTAACAGAACATATTATATGCAGAATAACGAGTACAGTATAATATTTTTATAGCAAATATGAGTTGTATTCTCAGATCTTATCCAACAAAACCTCCAATCACGAATCAAAATTTGAGGCTAAGCCAAGACAAATCAAAATGAATAAACTTTGAGGGTGTCTTCTCTGTCAAATATAATTCTTAAGGCATGATAACATGATCACTAGAGAACTCTAATTTTAGCGTTAAAAAATAATGCCTTTTTCTCAGTTGTGCGTTAACTTTTTTTGTATCCCCGGGGAAAATCCTGTATAGGACCATCAGGGACGCTGTGAGGGTAGTGACCCCGGTGTGTCCCTCTGATTGCTCCACCTGGGCCTGGGAAGCCAAATTCATCCAGACGCCCAGGGAACAAGAAGCCTTGTTGAGGCTACCTTTCTGGGAGGGGAAAGAGTAAAGCCCACGCCTCTAACACCTCTCTCCCAGGTGATGCGCCGGACACCACGCACCGCCTCCCTCTCATTCGGGCAGCAGACTCCCTCAAGTCTACTGCCCGCAGTTGTGCGTTACCTATTGCAAGTATTGCCTGCTAAGTTAAACGGTTAAATAATTATAAAAAACATAGTTATTAGTGATTAGAGTATCAATATTTTCCGAGCTAAAATACTAGTTTTATATGGAAACAGTCTTGTAATTAAACAGAAGATACTATTTCAATCAAAGCCTGTATGACTGGAAGTCATAACTTGATGCCTATAGATAATAACCCACAACCTTCTATGATAACGAGAAATATAGAGTAAATTAAATGAAAAACTATTTCTTCTATATCGAGGCTGGAAAGAATCAACGCTGTGTCCTTAAAAATATGAATTTAACACCAGAGCCATAAAACTTTTGAAAAACAAACAACTCATAAATTTGTTTTTATACTGGCTCGACAATTTTACTACTTTGCACCTGATGGTAAGTACAGTGTAGTCCAAAAACGAAATCGACCATCAAAGGACGAAAATCCATTGACAGCTTCTGTCACGACTGAATGTGTCTAAGTACCTGTTTGCGTACACAAGTTGATCCTGAAACGCGACAGGCCAGAGTCAGTCACTACAACGGTCTTTACGCTTATGTACTGTGGTCATGATCCAGTTCGAATACATTGTACGAACGAATTTTTACACCTATCAGTGTAATATTTAGATATAAATGATTCAGTTTATGCTACGCTGTAAGAGGGTTATCTCAATTTCTTTCTAAAGTCCCGCGGGCAAGACGGTTTGTAACATTTATGCTTTCTAGCATAGATATGTACTGCTACTGTGTTGGAATATAGTGTATATTTCCTTATTTTGGTATGTAGTGGTTTTTGTCAAGGAGAAATGTATTCCTTTTAGATTACACTGGATTATTTCTTATACATACATTCTACAATTTGTACCACTCAAGTGAAGAAGGTTTTTATCATATATGGCATTGCGAAATTCTCACCTAATCAGATTTACTACCAATTAACTTCTCTAACCGTGATTTCTATATTTTAATGTCATGCCTATAAAATTAACTATAAACTGAAAAGTTAAAAGCCTTTTAGAAAAACACTCTTAAAGTGTCATAAAGGCTATTTTATTTATATAGTTGTAGGGTATTGGACAAATAACTATCATAAATTGCAAAAGTTCGCATCACAATGACTTATACGTGCAAATAACCCAGATTTGAGCAACATAAAACAAATAATTGGTTTGTGCGTAAGAAAAATTTCCAAGTGAATGTGAAGGTCAATAATCTGGCAGTAGGTCAGCGGCGATTCAACGATGGGGCCCACAGAACTGCCCTGAATGGAAAGAGAACACTCTAATTTAATACTTTTATGTATGTATACCATATACTATTTTCTGGTCGTGTTTTCATCTATGTTAGTAAAGTCATAACCATTTTGAACGGGTGAGGCTAAGAAAATATGTTGTTTTGATACAATTAAATATTAAACTTATTGAACCTTAATATTTTTTTATAATCTATATATTTCTTACAGAACTATTTATCTTTTATCATAAAAATTATTGTTAAAAATAAGTAACTGTTTCCTGTTTCAATGATATTGTTCAATATTGTTATTTTATTTTGTACTAAATTTCACGTACATATATGTTTACATATGTATGTATATAAGTACATATAACTTAATTTAAGTACTTAATATTATAAAATCTACAATAATAATGATAAATGTAAATTTGACCCCAGAAATAAGCATCTTGGTGTAAACTATCGCAATAAAATTACAAAGTAAATCCAAAAGATATACAAGTAAGAAGTTTCTAAGGTTTACAACTTGTCTAGAGACAGCAGAACATGCACCTCTTGAAATATTTAAACTTTTCTCAATGTATATTATATTTAAATAACCTATAGTAATAACACTATAACATGTTATTCTAAAATCATAATATAAAGTAATCCTTTTTATCTTCTTCTTCTTATATATAAAAATGAATCGCTCAATGTCTTGATAAGCGCGAAACTCGATAACGGCTGAACCGATTTGGCTGATTTCTTTTTTGTTGTGTTTGATGAAGTCTGGGGAAGGTTATTACGGAGAGAAAATTTTTAAAAAATCCCTGCAACTGTCTAAAAATAACACTTTTCTGTATTCTCATACAAAAAATTCGTTATAAGTCAATTTGAACTTTAGCACCATACCTTAGTGGACGGGTTCCGGGAAGGCAAAACAATTGAGTGACGTATAAATATTAATGTCAATATTTGTCAATTTTTATACATATAGCATTAAGGCCAGGTTCCTTCAAACAATTTTCAAAAAACAGCCGACAGGCCAATAGGTTTTGGCAGAATGAAATCTGACGGGGAAGCTATTAACATTAAAAAAAACAATGTGACTTTGTTTTAGAGAAATAGGGCAGAACAAGTTGCGCCGGGACAGCTAGTACATGATAAATTACTTTTTTAATTACTATACAAAAAAAAAACTTAATAATACAGTAACTTATATATACATTACTTTAACTTTAATATAATAATCACCACTAAAGGTCAATAAACCTTTTAATTACTTTATTAAGCTCTTTCGAATGAAATGCAATTAATTTTATTCAATTAAATCCATGGGAAAGCACTTGGGTATGTCAAATTTATTGGCAATGAATTATATGATTTGATAAATAAAATCATTTTGGTTACGCAATTTAATAGTTCCTATTGAATAATTTACGTACAAGTAATTACTCATTTAATTATTTTAATTTGTCTAAGAAAGTGGATATGCTTTCGGTAAAGGTTTGGATGAAGAGGCGCACTCACAATTGTCATTATTAATTAGAAATAATCATTAATTCTAATCCTCCATTAATTATTATTAATATTTATTTATTAATCGATACTTTTTAAAATTCATAATTCTGTAATTTCAATCTTTTTCAGTATAAAGAGAAATGAAAAGTAATTATTAACTAATATCTTTGATAAATTACTAACAATATGTATAATTTTTACAGTTAAATATTTATAGGTGTTATTAACAAAAATATGCCTATTTTTAGTATCTATAAATATAAACCAAAACTTATATTTATGCCATGTCTCTACGCTACTGAGTGAATTGATAAACATCTTAGCAGTGCTGCGACGTGGGTCTACACCAAACATATCGTAATACACAGCATGAGAGTTCCAACTTTAAGTATTATTTGTAATGTAATTAAGGCTACACAAACATTTTAATCGGTCTTTCAACTTAAACTGTTGTACTTGAGCATACAAACCACTAGTACCTATATGTCATCAATATGAACGTCCATGTTAAATAATATTCATTTAATAATATATTTATGAGGTTTTTTAGACCCATTTTAAAGATTTTGCCATAGCTTAGCTTATAATAATACTATATTGAAATTTGAAGAGAATCAAATAATTTTTACTGTAAAATAAACAAAACAACTACCTTAATATACAGATATAACTAACCAGATATTTAATCAATTATATTTGGCTGTGGAAAATACGTCGCATTAGTTTACTGGGCCTGATCTAGGAAACGGGCAAGCGAGCGAGAAAAGTGCTAAAAATGAAAGGCGTCAATAATGACTAAGATTATACTAAGAAAAAATAATTTAATTACAGTACTTAGCATTATAGCTTAGCAAGGTAATTTAGCACTATAGGTAATATAATATCGTCACACTACTTCACATTCAGAGTGATCAGAGATAAATTAGTGGTTGTATCCACTATACGCTTATGTTTTGTCCAAGGTGCATGCGTATAAACAATTTTAAATGTCAAAATTAAAGAATATATATTTTTTTAATTTTACATTTATAATTCAAAAAAGTTGGTTAAACATTTCACCCTCCTCTCTCGTGAATAATATGTACAAGACTATAGTATTATTACGATAAGCAGCGAAGATAATAATTTTTGTCCCGAACAGCAAAATAGCTATATCGGGTCCTGTTTATTTAACACCTTGAGTCCTTACACCTTGGCAAGACTAAAATATGAAAGATATGCAATGTGTTAGCGCACAATTGCGAAACTATTCAAAACATTATACAAACGAAAGCTGTAATACATCATGCAAGTCACAAACAGCTTATCATGCAAACTGTAGGAAATTCATCTGCCAATGGCGGTGAGGAACCTATTACATTATTTAAATTATATAAGGCTAACAAATGACACAGCCTGTAGTATTGATATTATTTGCAAGGATAATATTCATCTGCACCCGCCATACATAGACGTAATTGTTGCTGAAAGATATTGTAATATGCAGATGTAAAAGACTAGGCAAACAATAATTTTGATTGATCGAATGAATTGATACTTGCTAAAAAATTTAACAGATCAGTGAATTGACGACTTATGCATAGAGAGATTGATACACTTAAGATTTTTTTTTACACTAGCTCGACAAAGTGAATTCAGTGCACCTGATGGTAAGTGCAGCGTAGTCCAAAAACGAAAGCGACCATCAAAGGATGAAAATCCGTTGATAGGCTCTGTCGTCATGTCGGCCCACATATACCACGACTGAAGGTCTCTAGGTATATGAGTTCCTGGATATACACAAGCTGATCCTGAAACGCGTCAGGCCAAAGCGAGTCACTATAACGGTTTTTACACTTCTGTACTGCAGTCACGATCCAGTTTGGGCAATCGCCCTACCACCATCAATTTTTTTTTGATTATACTAACTTATTATAGTTTGTTGGTTTTATTTCCATTTATTAAGCAATGTAGATATTGATGTTAAGTTATAATTCCAAAATGCTAATTTTACATCAACATTATAATAAGTTTGTAATGAAAGAGTAATTATAATAATTAATAATAACGTAATTGTTTTTGTGTGTAATATGTTGTTTGCCTATATCTATATAGGGCTTATATTCTGCAACAACGCTGAACGGGAATTGATGATTTACTATAGATGGATAAACAGTCGAAACCGTTTATGACGATATTGTTTAGAACAACATACCGGTTATATTGACCTAGACCAAAGGTCCCGGCAAAAAAATAGGACCTCGTATCTCGAAAACATCACCAGTTACGACTATCGGTTTTTACAGCAAACTATAAGTAGCACCTTAGATGTCGTTATAACAGATTTTGATTGTGTATATTATTTTTAACAAGTACTGGTAACTTAAGCTTTTAGCTAGTGTCCGACCGAAAGTTCGGTTTCGGTTTCGGTTTCGGCCGAGTTTCGGCCAAAAATCAAGTTTCGGCGGCAGTTTCGGTTTCGGCCAAAATTGGCCGAAACTTTTGCCGAAACCGAAACTGATTTCGGTAGTTGTCGTACATGCTTGCCTAACTTCGTTTCTCGCGGCAACGCTTTGGCGGACGCTGGCGGCCCTGTTCGGGATTCGTGCGCCGTTCGCATTGCTTTTTTTTCGAATTTACGCGTGTTTGTTGACCGGGAAAGGTCTTCACAACTTAACCGGGCGGGTGGGCGAACACTGAGGGTGCTCAGCCGGCAATTTATGGGTTGGGTGGCAACGCAAGGGCACCACTGTGGGTACGAATCTCGACTTGGACCGCCAGCCAAAAATACGGAACCTAACGGTGATCGACTAGCGTTTCGGAAGCGACTACCTTAAGAAGAAACGCCGAAAGAAACTCAAGGCTGCGTCGGAGTGTAACTGCGTCGTTTAGACGACAGTTGACGGATCTAATTCGCATTGCTCTATAGCAACACAACTTAGTCAGTGCGACGTAAACATTCTTTAGAGGTTATGTTTTGATGGAACTGATTACATGTAAGTTTTTGTTTCATTTTTTTACTTGACCACGTTGACTTTTATACTTGACCACGTGAGTTTCGGTTTCGGTTTCGGTTTCGGCCGAAACTGAAGCCACGGCCGAAATTTCGGTTTCGGTTTCGGTTTCGGCCGGAAAACCAGTTTCGGTCGGACTCTACTTTTAGCATGATGGTCATTATACACAATATTCTGTAGACTGTAAATTGCATGAAATTGTTATAAAAAAACGTATTGCAATTTTCGCTTGTGGTCACGTTGATGTTACAAAAGGTGTTAGTCATCTGGTGTGCGTTTGCATAAATTGTTCACAGGGCTATAGTTAAAATATGAATGGTCTAACTGCTTTCTATATAACCTTATAGTTTTTTTTTTTTTTTTTTTTTTTTTTTTTTTTTTTTTCGGCGTGTCCTACGTTGGTGGCCTGGGAAAGACCTTCACAACAAAAGCGGGCTTGGTGGGCGAACGCAGAGGGCGCTCAGCCAGACCTTATAGTATACCTTCGCGTTTGACTACAACGTGTTTAAAGTTGTTTTGTTACTTTTGTTGCTCTCTGTAGCCAATAACAAAGTAAGAATCCGGTGATCATGCGGTTTAGTCATTTGACTTGTGGCAAACAAAATTTCATTCTATTATAAAATATTGTATATTATTAATTCATAAAATAAAGCAATTTATTATTATATTTAAGAAATTTTAATTGTTCTGTGTACTCTCAGCAATAGATGTTGCGAAAATAAATCAGAATATAATCTTATTTTTATCATTATAATCAAATAAACAAAATTATTAACAAATATATATTTTTAATAATAATATAATCTTAATGTAGTATTACAATAATATAATATACAATAGTGTGCTACAATAACGTCCATTTTTTTAACCCGGGGAAATCCCTAACGGACCTCGGGGGCTATAAAAGCCGCCCCCCGGTGTGTCAGACTTGCACCGACCAAAACCCCCGGACTGTTCCACCTTCCACCTACCGGCATCGAGGACACGACTGGGGTCTCAGGTCTAGGCCTCTAATCGTTTGAGGAGGAGTGGTGTAAAGGGCCACCCCTCTCATGCATCTTTGTTGTAGAGCGGCTCGCGGGAGCACGTAGCGCGCCGCTTGCATCCTTGCTGGACAACACACTCCCTCATAACGTCCAATAGTAAGCTTGCGGAACGTGCTTTATTTTATTTCATCATATCCGCAATTTCATTTAATCACTAAAAGTATTGTATACTTTTTACTAATCTTACTTGTAAAATAAATGTACTAGTAAAAAAACAACAAAAGTTAATTATTACTATAACTGCTAAGCTTATTATGAAATATATTTATATTATATTTGTAGTGATGTTTGCTTGTTCTCCAAAAATATTTGTATTTTCTTCCGTTTTATGATAAAAGCTGACATTTGACACAGATAAAACACAGTTAAAATAATTTATAATGTGGCTCTCTACAAAGATGGCGTCGAATATTATGAAACAATAGGAAAAAACATTGGCAAGTTTGTAGACCTAATGATATTATTTATTAATTTTATTTATACATCTGTACATTGATATTATAAACAGATAAAGTTTTAAAGTAAAAGGTAGTTTGGAAGTAAAATAATCTTCAAAACTATTTATTCAATTTTAAAAAATATTTTACCAATATTCAGAATGAATCTTTCTTTACGGTGGGCATAAGTGGTATATTTTAGTTCGCATGCAAAACATCAATTTCACCCAAGTGAAATCGAAGGCATAGCTAGTCTCACATTATTTTTGAACGTTCTATTAAATGATTTGATCCTGACATCGATAGATGAGTTAACGTGAACATAAACAGATACTTCGCATATTTACAAGTGAAAGAAAATTCGAGCAACATATAAGAAACCATAATTCTTTAATATATATCTTTCCATAATTCAATAAATATATTTTATTTCCGCGCCGATCTCGTTCATATCCAGTTAAAGTACTATATTAATACAGTCATTGAGCGCAACGACCGCACGATTCGAATCAATACCTATTTTGTTTCAGTACAACACCATTCGATGATCACGTCGCGTCATGTCATTCCACGAAGAATTTTCATCGACAGTGAACTAAGTATTATTCAATATTTCTAGGCCTAACTTGAACATATACTTAGACTAAATTGCCGTGTATAGAGTGTTTGGCCAGGGTAGGCAGATTCACATAATTAATGTGAATATTATATAATGATAATAAATATTATATTTCTCTCATTGGAAGGCAGATGACGTGAAAATAGAATATATAATAATATAAAGGGTACATAATCTTTGTTTAAATTAAAACTTTTTATTCCAGACTTATTTATCCTAAGAGCATGCAATGCTTTCATGCATGTATGGAATGAACGCTACTGCTGAATTGATGTAACTGTGTAGGACATTATACCCATATTGGCATATCCCAAATAAAAATATGTGTATGATATCATCAAGTTATATAACAAGTAAGTTATAATAACAAATGCATTGCTCTAAGTATTGCATTTTATTGGCATTGCAACCATTCCTGAGGCATATAGCCACTTTATAGTTGATTTCGAAGACCACTAGATGATAAAATATATATAACTGATCACCATTTCCTAGACACCGTGGATATATTGAGAAATATTTTTTTTCATTCTATAAGATTTATAACTATAACCAAATTGTGATATTTATGTGTTTAATAAAATTATACAAAATTCTTGACGCTTATTGAATACATCAAACCACTAAATTGTTAATAAGAAAGTGGTTAAAAAAAATGAAAATTCATAAGCTCTTTCGGGTTCTGAAGCTGCATGTTACTGAACGACGCCCTTCGATACTGTATTCGCCGATAATAATCTAAGCATAGGCGCATACCTTTTAAAGGTCACCTCAAGCTGGTTGCTGACACACTAGTACACCCCGCCCGGTTAAGTTGTGAAGACTTTTCCCGGTCAACCAACACGCGTAAATTCGAAAAAAAAACTCTAGTACATTTTACAACTAAGTAAATAAATAAATATACAACGAGTTCTATAATCAATAACAATTTGTAAAACTCTTCAAAACTCTAGATGAAATATAGTAACGTGTCCTAAATTAGTCTAATAAATTTCATGATTTATGCTATCCCCGATTAATTTGATACTTTGATTACATCAGCTTATAGTTGAATTAATAAAAACAAATAGGTTCCTAACGCCTCAGCGTTCAATCAAGCTTTCGTTGATGTCTTTTGTTAGAAAGAGCGCTAATGACTGAGCAATATATAAATATTACATTTAGGATGATTATTGCCTACAATATGTTTATTTTAATTAGTGATATAATTTAATTTAGTGATTGTATTTTATTTCATTTTATTTCATTAATAAACATTATGTTTGCCTTTATAATATAATTAAAAAAAAATACTCTGGTCTAGCAAGCACCCAGTGTAAAAAGAACATGGAAATATATAAATATGAAACATATAGATGTTTCAGTTTATATGATTTATATAACTAGGGCAGTAGTTTTGGAAAGACTACGACTGGTTTTAAAAACTCCATGTTTTCGAAAAATAGTTAAAAAAGCTGCTGAAATGTTTTATAGGCAAATATAAAATAAAACAGCACAACAATCTAATATTACTGATAAAAAACGTGATAAGTATAGACATTGCCTACACTTTAAATAACGATACAGTATCAATAAAAAGGTAAACAAGAAATACTATAGAATATGACAATATAAAAAAATATTGGATGTAATATAGTAAGGGTGCAATCCTTTCCTTTGATCCGTGGGAACTTAGACAGATGCATAACAAACCTTTTTTTCTAAAGCCTTATTTGTAGTGCTACCATGTATCTAGATACAAAATATAATAACAACTTTATATATTTTTGTATCATATAATTGTACGCCAACAGTATGATTCAGTTTGCATGATATAACATTTGATTTATGGCTGGAGTTTTTTTTTTGTATGCGGGCCAAGTGTATCTTTCATTGTCCTTATAATCTATTTAGGGTAAATGGAAACGAAATTCTTAAATATTACATAAAATTATAAATATTGCGCTTATATGTTGTACGTAGTGTTTATTGTATGTATGTTGTATGTTGTATGTTGTGTTTATTAGACTCATTAAGTTAACTTTCAAGTATATGATTAACCATCATATACCTATTATAAGAAAATAAAGCTACTTATTCATCAATTTAGATATGCTTGTAAAACGCAATTTATTTGTGACTTATAAAAGTACACAATTATTCTAGAAAAAAAAAAAATGTTACAAATTTCTCATCTTTAGTTTTTTCTTATATCAAAGGAAGGCAAACAAGTGAACAGCCCACGTGATGGTAAGAGGTCACTGCGGTCTATGGACTACTGCAACACAAGAAGTCTTATCATTACGTTCCCGAACTAAAAAATCCTTTTGATAAATTTTTGAAGATTCCCATGTTTCAATCCAGGAGAAATGCTGTGTTTCATTGTCTATTCTACAATTTTAAAGTGTGGCAAGTAGGTTCCAGAGACCTGCACTGTTATTTCAAGCTGTTGAACCTTTTTTTTTTTTGTTATCCCGGTCGAAATCCCTACGGACCGTCAGGGGAAGTGGTGAGGGCAACTTCCCCCGGTGTGTCGGACCTGCCCCGACTAAAACCACCGGGGTGCCAGCACTGCCCTCTCTTCGCCTTCGCCGAGCCTGGGAATCCGAATACTTTCGACGGCTCGGCGGGCGTTGGCCTGTGGGCAGGCCTCCTCTCGTGGAGGGGGATTTAAACCCCTCGCCTCCTCTTTGCACTGGACGGGGACGCCCTCAACGTCACCCGCCCAGCCTGTGTCAGGAGGGGAGCTCGTCGCGCTGGGAGTCCTGCGCGAACTGCTCCCTTCTTCCGACTCGCCTTGTTCTGCGGCGGCACCGAGGGTTGCGGGGATTGGCGATGTGCCTCTCCCTCTCCGCCGCTTCTTTCACACTCAAGCTGTTGAACCTTAAAAGTGTACTTATAAGCTAAATTACATAAAATAATTATTTTATCCTATAATAAACAATATCAATGAAGTTATAAAATTTTGGTAATTCTTGTTAGATTCTTAGTTTGTTAATATTTATGGTCAACCTACACGCACATATCAAATACTCGATAATATTGAAAAAAGTGCATTTATCTTTGTTACTTCTGATTTTACAGATACGTGTTGTTCATGGTGTGATGTTTTTTCCAGTTCAAGGGTTATGTTGCATCCGGTACACGTAATATTAGAGTGATTTCCGAATTTCGCAGATTCTCAAGGGAAAGTACCTGATAAAGTAATCCATATTGCAAACCCTTAAAAAGTTTACCCCTATGCAGAATGACAAGGCTATATAGATCTATATATATATATGTTTAAATTAAAAAAAATAATGTTATTACAGAAGATTGGGGAATAGGTACTTGTTTTTTTTTTAATTACTGTTCCTATCCGTGTATTACTCGTATTTTTAATTTTCTTTTCTTTTGTGCAAGTAGTCTACACTTTTAATATAGTCGCTTTTGTAATGTATCTTGTCCATGTGTTTTATTTTTTATTTGTGTTATTTGGACTGTTCTTATTTTGAAACTCTTACAGGGTGTGAGTGAATTGTTCTTCTATCCATTAAATCGGATTAGGCATATCATGATTACAGAAAGAGAAATTTTACACCAATCCCCAGAATAGATTGTAATATACGTTTAACATCGTACTTCGTATATTACATTTTGTGGCATCTCCAAATGCCTGGTACGATTGACTTTAAAGAACTTATATAAAGGAAAGTCTATAAACCACTGGAACACAATACCAGGGTTGAAACATTCCAAAGAGTTAGTCAAGGCTTTCGACCAGCGTAAAGCTGTAGAGGCTCTGATGTTTAGAAGAAATCACATACGAGTATTAGTAAGAGCACTGACTGGCCACTGCTGTCTGAATAAACATTTGTTCAACATTGGTGGTCGGAGCACTAGAGATTGCAGATTCTGGGAAAGTGCGGACGATACGCCCAAGCACCTCCTGCGTGAATGTGACTTACTAATGCCCAAACGCAACCGTATCCTGGGCCGCCACGTGCTACACCCAGGAGAGGTTCCAGATATCTCTGCCAATAAAGTACTACAGTTCTTTAAAACTATAGGCCTTGACAAAGAGCTTTAAATGGTAGGTGGCGATCACAATAGATCTTCTAGGTCGCGGTGATATAGGCTGAAATAGACTGCATAGCCCCACATTGTATAATAATAATAATATTACATTTCACAATTGTACAATTATATATCTGAGTGTAACGTTTATGCAGAGTTTTCTGATAAAAATATCTTTTAAAATCTTATACACGAGGTATATACTGTAAAACAAAGGCTTAATGTTAAAACATTGTTGTTTTATTTTTAAAATAATATAAGTGGAATGTTTTCTATGGCGGTGTTTTAGATGTAACATTTTTGTAAGACCATAAAATATTTACCTGTTCATGCTGTGAATAGAGCGGCAATATAATGTAAAGAAATAAAACTTTCTTTCAAACGACAACTAACGTTGAAAATATGCACTTGTTACTAAGGCGGTATATGAGCGAAGCACTTTATATAATATTATATTTTAATCTTAATGTAACCTTCACACTTATACAATTCTCTTCACTTCACTACCTTTGTATATATTCTATATTAAGCAGTTGAGAACTCTCCAGTGCACTGTGGTATTGGAATTTATAACTTTTATCAGTCAACCATCAAGAAATTTTAAAAAAAAAAGATTTTTTACTATATCCTATAAGTGTACTGTTTACTAAGCTTACTATTTATATATTTTTACTTATATAACTATAATTAATTATAAGGCAATAAAGACAATAAGGCAATAAAGAATAAAAATATGTTTATTTATTAATATTATGGGATAAAAACCTTACAAAAGACCATGCAATTTACTATGAATGCATAGAATTAAATATTTTACCATATCTGTTGATCGAACGACTTCCGGTGAAATCTCGGAGCAGCAAAAACCAAATCTAAACAAACACATGACAAGATGATGGCAGATGGCGCCTAAACGGAAATCGAAAGGTTTTTTTTTATTAGAAAACAAAAAACACGTGAAAAAACCTATAAGGGCCAAATATGAGTGAAAGCGCGTCATCAGTGTAAGCGTGAGACTGTCAGAGATTAAAACTTATTTTTAATTTGTGAAAAAGTAGGTTTACCTCTTTAAAAGAGCATTTTATAAATGAATAAAGATGCCTTTACTGAATTTTATTAACTGTAATTATAAATTAATTAAAAACAATACAATTTCCTAGTATTAAACTAGATTTTTAGCTAGTCAGGATTAATTAAACGTCAACATGATTTTGTGTGTGGGAATTGTAACACGTAATTACACTAGATGATTCAATTTAAGGCAAAATATAAGAGTGATTATTAGCCAAAGCTTAATTTATATATTAAACGTAAAAAAACACTTAAAATAGCATTACTTTATTACCTTTTTGTTTATTACTTAGCTATAAAATTATTTATATCACAAATATTTATATAGATATGTTATGTTGTTATATGTTTGTTTATTTTTGCTTTACGGTATTTATTGCAAAGTACACATAATTAATCTGAGCAAACTCTGTAGCCTAAAATATGATAAAAGAGTACAAGCTCATAATGAACCTATAACCGGCCTTTAAATGAGTCGAACCTTATTTATTTATATTCTGTCCGCATCGAAATACGCAAATTTGTAGGTGATTAATTAATGCCTTGTTGCGCACCATGAAAATTTCTTGAGGTGGTGAATATTTGTATAAAATACTAATAATATAATGTATAGTCACACTATATCTCTTACGGAGTATGCAGAAATACACTAGTGCCCTGAGAACGGCCCTTAACCAGCGCTACTAGTCACGTTGGGCACGACATAGAAGTGCAAAGTGGATACAGCCACTAATGTATTTCTATGTGTACAAAATACTATTTTTTTTTCAATATTTAATTATTAACTGTAATAAATATACAATAGAAGTCATTGATATAACTTTTTCTTTGACAAACATAATATATTCTTATTTGCATTTTTTTTGTTCTAATTAAGAAAATCTTAACTCTATCTACTATTAAAATTAATTGGAAGTAAGATATTTGTATAATCTTCTAATTTTATTTGACCAAACAATATTCATCCATAAATTAATTTCCAAAAAAAAAAAACTGAGTTGTGATTTGATTTTCTCATAAATATACACATAAGTTATAAGTTTTGTCTTAGAGGCTGATTGTCCCATCGGTTGTAATATATGAGCGTGGGACTTTGCTGCAGGTGTGGTATTATGAAGTCAATGTATTTCCTATAAACCCTGCAGATGCACCTGCCATAGACCGAGGGTAAGATAGATACGAAGTAAAAATACTATGATTTATATTATTTTTTATAGTTAATCGGATCATTTAAAACATCCATATGTATATATAAATATGATACATTCCAATTTTAACTCTCAGTACCTAAATATTCTGTATTTTTTTAAAAAGTGAAGCTTCTAAAAGGTCTTCTATAAATATAGAAATTAAACAATTCTAAAAAAATAAGGTAAACCAGGTAAGCTCGATCATAGAAGGTTTATCGTTCTGTTTAATAATTTAAATACTTTTTATGGAGTTGAAAACGTACTGAATGTATTTAATTTGTTATTTCTTTATTTTACCACTTATTTATTATTAAGTCTTAATAAAATAACCTTTACGTCTTTAATATAAACTAAATATCAGAGTGCTTTAATTAAATAAGTATAAAAGCAATTTGGAAACCAAATAATTATGCTATAGGTTATATTTGAAATTCAGAAATTAATGATAAATTAAGTGTATTTATTTTAATGTCATTATCACAAAGGAAAATTCACTACAACAACTATAATATATAATAATAAACTCAAGGTCCGAAATGTCACTTTACACTTGAAAAAACCTGGTAATACTAAGCTAGGAATACATACATATTTTTGAACGCCACAGTTTAATTGTAATGTCATTAATAATATATAAAAAATATATTAATCAGTACAGTCATCTACATAATATAATCTAGATAAAAAAAACTGAGAGTTATCATATATACCACGTTACAAAAAAATTGTTATGTCAGTCTAACAAAAAGCGTCAATTATTTATTGGATAAAAAGGTGTAAAATAACTGTTAATGTGATTTGGCTGAAATACATATAACATTATTTATAAAAAAAGTGTATCTAATCACTGTCTGTACATGAAAGATATCTCAGAAAAGCTAAGGGACTATCTAAATGCCATAGACCCCAAACAATTATTAATAGCATGTTTGTCTGTGTTTTTGCGTGCCAATATCTGAAACGGTTTATCTTATTTTTATCCCGAAAATATATTATCTATTTTTTTTTTTTTTTAATATATGACAGCACTAACTACATGTATTTTTGACAAGTCAGTACTACTAATTGAGTACTATATTTTATTTTTGTTGTAGTAATGAATATAAGAATCAACTGACGGCATTAATATTATTATTTGTATAAAGATAGCAGCATGAAATCATTATTATCATAGCAAAGATACTTTTTCCATGCGACAGAAATCGCTGGCACAACAAGTAACAAATATTTTTACAGTATATTATTATGAAAAAAAGAAACGGAAAATACGTAATGTTACAATAATATGTGGCCATTAAAGTCAGTGTGGCACAAAAGAAAATTTTGTGAATTAAAATTTGCTGCAGAAAATTCTTATAATTATATCATATTAATATAGCCTTAGAATAATATATTTTTCTGGAGAATATTTTTCTGCCAGTGAAATGGATTTTGTTTTTTTTTTACACTGGCTCGACATAGTGACTACAGAGTACCTGATGGTAAGCACAGTGTAGTCCAAAAACGAAAGCGACTATCAAAGGATGAAAATCCATTGACAGTCTACATCGTCATGTCGGCCCACATATACCACGACTGAAGGTCTCTAGGTATATGAGCTACTGGATATACACAAGCTGATCCCGAAACGCGACAAGCCGAAACTGGTCACAATGACGGGCTGAAAATTAAAATTAAATTATTAGTATTAAAATATTAAGTTGTCGCGTCTAATAGTTAAAATATCTATGAATAATGAAAGTCTTATATATTTTTTGCTAGTTTGCACGTTAGATCTTCGTAACAGGCAGGCTTGTTCTATCGATTGCTTTATAAATAAGGGAACTTTACTTTTTACTTTTCATTTATTAGCTCACCGATCAACAGCAGTATGAATAATTTCATATATAAATTGATATATACTTTCCCAACATAAAGATTAAAACTTTTCGAAAAAAGTTTAAACCCAGTAAATCTATTTATTTATATTTTAAATACCTATCAAGATTTGTTTATTTCATATTAATATTGATGTGAAATCCGTTAAAAATTACACCATTCAATGTTAAACAACAATTATTTTTTAATTATTTGTATTTAGAATTTCTTTTAAATTTGTAATAAGGAAACATCAATTTTGCTATAAACGTTCGTAATATGCAATATTTATTTTTCATTAATGATATTAAATAACAGTATTTTCTATTATTATATAGTTAAATAATCAGTATGTATTTCCGTCGGTAAGGTTTGATATCAACAAATTTTATTAAGAATAAATATAGCCAACGTAATGGTATATTCTTAAACGACGTAATGTTAAATGTAAATTATCTAACAAAATCATGCATTTTAAAATACTGAATTGTGCAAAATCCCCATACATTAATAAATGTATGGATGTTTCAATATGCAAAAAGCATAAAAACAAAAAGTCCCTTCTCGACACCTGTTGAACCTGTTTTTCAATAATCTCCTTTCCGATGAACATAATTAGATAACACAAGGTGCAAAACTTTATGAATTTGAACATCTTATTACCGATCGCCTGAAGATATTCCTCCTGTTTTAAAAATAAAATAAATCAATAATATAATGGCATTCAAAATTATAGCCTTAGTAACCCATTCCTGACCTACCAACATCAGCTGCTTCGAGTCGACCCATACGCTACAAATATAGGTCAAAATACTTTCATCATTAAATATTAAGGTATATATTTGTTTGAAGTTTAGGAATGGCATAACAACATTGGGCTATGCCTACAAAGCTCCTGAAATATAATAATAATACATAATACATCTTATTTATATCATTTGGTAAAATTGCTGACTTAAATAAGTTTTATGTAATTAATTTATTCATGATTAAAATATCTCCAAGCAATAAGTTAAAATGCGAGTTTTCAAATGGTTTTACTAATCTAAATATAGATATTTATGATGAATAAATGCAGCAGCACCAAAGTATTATTATCCACTTTTAACTATTTAAAAGAATTCTAATAATATAATAATTTTACAATATATTTAATTAATACCTTATTTATATTTTGATATTGTCTCTTTACGCTTTTTTTACTGTCTATATCACGAGTGTTTTGAAGAGTTATTTAACCTTGTGCCAGTCTTACCCTTCCATAATAGAAGAACCACGTGCGCAGGTTTACGGAGTTACAGCTTTACGATAGCTCATACCACAGCTGGGACTAAAAAGTTCTTTAACTCTTGCCGTGGTGTTGGGCTGTGGAATGATCTTCGGGCGAGCGTGTTCCCACCGTCCTACGATATGGAGTCCTTTAAGCGTATCATGAAGATATATTTGTGCAGACCGGCATGATCACTGGGACTACCGTTGGTTTTTTTTAATGTTGGTAGTCGTTGTCGTTTATTTGGAGTGTAAGATGCTTACCAGACTTGGTGTGGTCACTGTGCCAGGCCAGGAACTTGATTTGGTTAAAAAAAGAAGACGTAATAAAAAATATTACACTTAAAATTCATATCATCAAGTATTCGTGTTCATTTACCCAATAAAAACTGAATTTTAATATAGCTTTATGCATTAATTAATTTCATTCAATAAACTTAGATAATAATAGCGCTTACATCATAATTTTATGCACAAGATCGTCTCTTATAAAATAATTGCTGTTACTTAGAACAATAAAATTGTCTCTCCTATATCACAACAGTGGCAAACTACGAGTCAAGATGATAATGCCGCTATATAGTATATGTTATTTTATAATTAATAATAATAATATTTACCAACAATAACACACATTGATCTAGTCCCGAATTAAGCTAGCATTTGGACTGTGGGTACTAGACAAAAATATACATACATAAATACAAATATATAACCATTACTCGTGACAAACGAATCTGCTCATTACATAAAATTTTACCAGTGCTAGGATACGAACCCAGGACCTTGGCATCTTAAGTAGAAGTAATATAGTATTTTGATAATTTATTAATTTATACACAAGAAGCCTGTATAAAGTATTGAATTTGATACTAAATAGTATTATTTGAAATCTAAACAAATTATTTAAAAAGAAAATCACTAGCTAATTATAAAATAACTGATATGAAGTCAATTAAAAAATACAAATAGGGTATAAAATACACAGGTCACAAATTTAGTGCAATAATCTTCATTATTTTTTATTATACCTATTTTTTTTTTTACTATTTCTTTGCGACATGAAAACGTGTTTATTCGAGCTAGTTCGGAGTAAATAGTCTTAGGTTGTGTACAACTTTAATTGCTAAGGATCTTGGAAAGAAATGTTACTCAATCAGGAACGCGGACCTTGTATGAAATCGTGATATCGCATATAGGACAAAAAGCATTAACAACCACCCGCAGACATTTTATTTATACGGATCCAGTCGCTGATTGTATTTCTTAATAAGATACGAAACAAAAGCTTGTCATTTCAAATACCTACTGAATGTTCCGTAAGCCATCGATCATTTAAAGATCTGCTAATTGATACTAGTACCTTTGAGAAAATTTGACAAATTACACCGGTCACCTTGTATGAATTTATAATTTTACGAAAAGCCTTAATTTTATTCTTGGAATGAATTTATGTGAACAAAGAATTCCAACTACGTTTTAAAAAATTACCACAAAACGCAGCATACCGGATATTTCTCGTAACCTAACTGTGACTAGTTACGAGAGCGAATCTAATGCCAATGTGAACAGAACTAAAATGTTATTGTTATGTACTTCATTAGCATTTTTATTTGATTGTATGTTAACATCAGTAATCGCAAAGCGGTATTTCTACATTATTATGTTTTGACCTAAAACAGAAATGCTTAGCTCTTTGACGCATTAAACTCAAAGTATACCTGATAAAATAATAATATAAACCTTTTAGTAAATAAAACAATGTTCTGTACAAATTTATAAATTCTGTTTTAGTAAATTGGATTGATTAAGTGACTGAATGCAGAGGCATCAAATGGTATTATTGTCTTTTGACCATTTAAAATAATTTTAATAAAATAATAGTTTTATAGTATATTTAATTAACACATTAATGTAAGAATTATAATATACTGAATATATACGAATATTCTTTTTGATCTATAAATATGTGCCGACTTTTAATTCTAGCCGCCAAACGTATAATTTAAAATTTTCTTGGCTTTATTTAATATCTCTGTTCTTCTCACAAAAAATATAGGACAAGAATTAATGAGCAAGTTATAAGAATCTGTTATCTCTAATTTTTTAAATTTTATTGAGTATAATAACATATATAATAGTAACGGCTGCCCCTATATTAAATAAGTATTATGATTTGCAATAAAAAAATTAAATAAAATATTAATGATAACTTGGAAAAAAAAATTACGTGCTTCGTTTGACATTTCTTATATAAGTCATATGAGTTGAATAAGTTTTTGCAGCCAGTATTTAGCATTTCTTTAAAAACGTGGAAAACATGGAACTAGTTTGGAAAGTAAACGGAAAAGTAACCCTACGGATATTTATATCTAATTAACTTTTTTTATTTAAATCAAAAGCAATGCAAGGTAACCCGCGGGCAGATGCCAGTTTTATAATAATTACAAGAAATAAAGAAGTCATCTTGTGTAACACATAGTCACAAAGTGGCATAATAGCCAGTAGTTGGCGACGTAACCGCGCCGTAATGGCGTCTGCGGCGACGTGCAATCTTCCGTGATAGTGAACTTGAGTTTTTTCGCAACGCGCACGCACCGTTAGTTTGAGCTACATTCCGCGGTTGCCGAGCCCGCCGCGTGGCGGAGCCACTACCGCTTGCTAGTTCTTGCCTCTGCTGTAGTTGCTTGATGCTTCCCCACATAACGTAGTGATGGAGTGAGCTGTTTTTAGTAATCCATTACTTTTATAATAATTTTGAAAATATTCGAGTAATTAATTGGAATCGAAGAGTACCTTTTTAAACTTTTAATTTTATTGTAGATATTAAAATAATATTTTCAAAAATCAAATCTCGAGGTTTATAAAATACATACAGTAGAATACAGAACCTCTTCAATTTCGAAGTCAGTTAAAAATATATATTAAAGTACTTGGGACATTTTACTATGGAAAACTTACCCATAGCGGACAGAAATATTATAAAACTGGATTTAATTGATAGCCCATTACCTCTAGATTGCCATTTGTCGATCGTATTTCTGTAGGCTACATTAGAATCGAGAAAATCAACATTAAAAGTGTCAGTACAATTTAAGATACTTATTTAATAGATAGGTAATCCAGGCTACCTACCTATTGAAAAATTCGTTGGCTGGGTTTCCTTGAATGTAATACAGGTTACCCATACCAAACACAGTTATTAACAAAATAACTTTCTTTCTTTTATTATTAATAATTATCAATATATAATTGCTACTAGGTACTATGTTATCGATTATTTTTGTTCTCCCTTCGATTTGGATCACAATAATTATAGATAATGAAAACTGGAAAAAACTATCATTTAAAGGTATTTTGGTTTATTTTCGTTTATTCCGTCCTTTTATTGATAATTTATTGAAATCTTTAGCTAATTCATCATTAAACTGCATATTGGAATATAAACCACAGAAATTAGTAAGTTAAAGCTAATTTACTACTAAAGTACTATAAGCAATTAAATATTCAAATAAAAAGTATTTGTGTGCTTTATTTTGAGTACTAAATTACACGAGTACTCATATAGCGTTAGAGTCAGTGCACGATTCTATTTAACTCGGCACATCACTATTGTAGCGCTCTGTTCAGTTCAACGGATATAGCATTCAGTTTTTATTCACAGATGTAATTACACCATAACATTGCAACTTTGCTTTACTTACTTTATATATAAGTACTAATATTATAAGAGGGAAAATGTATTTGTTTGAAATTGAATAATTTGTCAATTTCAATAATTCTTTCATCTAGAAAATCAAGAGAAACTGTCCAAAACTAAAATAGTTTTTAAAAGACCTGTAATGAATTCCATAGTAGCACAATACTTATATCGTCCAAGAATTTGATCTATCTGGACCATCGAAATTTAATTATAAATGAAGCCTTCTTTGCGAAGCTATTTTTACTTAAATGAGTTCTTAACTAATTACTACTCTAATTATTACTCTGAGAGTGTAGAGAGCAGGGTTTAGCTAAAAATTAACATGACATTCATTGACTATTAGCAGGAACAAAGTTCACCGACTTATCTAGTAGCACCTAAAACAATTATTTCTACAAGACATTTTCCCAGCTTTCATATTTGGTCATTTCACATTTATATGTTTAGTCAAATATATTTATAAACTATGTACATACATAATACATTAATTGACATTAAATGGTGTACTCAAATGTTAATTTCTGGAAACGTAAAATAATATTCTAAATATACATCTTATATTTTGTTCACTCAATATACGATAATAAAAGTTTGAATCTCGAACCGGGCTAAAATTATTTCTAGACTCTAGACTATGAAAAAACCATAAAATAAATTCACAAATACTTATAAAAATCTAGGATAGCACAAAACCTCAGCTATTAATTATTATGACATATACATATATTATTATATTGCGCTCGCGTCACAATAATAATATTCATATGATTTTGCTTATATAGTATATTGCTAGTACTGAATGTAGTATAATATTATAACAGTTATCAATTATTTATTACCTACAACAAATACATACGTTGAACTGTTTTATATTCAATAAGCAATTTATAGCACATATAAAAATGCAATCGTGAATTATGCTTTCTAGTAGGTATTTCAAGTCATTACAAAAATATAACATTGAACAAAAACTTGCGCAAATAAAAAGACAAAAACAAAAATAAAATGTAAAAAACAAGACGGAAAATAACCTCTCTAATGCCAGATCTAAGCTTTGAAGGCTACGCGCACAGCGGGTCAATGAACTGCCATTGCCAATGTCAGCCATCTTGAGTTCCGCAGTCGCTTACGTTCTTCACGTAAGAGGCTGTAATGTTTTGTGTTTGTGTGTGTACGTAATGGTTGTTTTTCTATGGCTTTGTGTATGTGTGAGTGTATAGAATTGTATCTACATTGGAACATTTTTATTGTGTGCTACAAGTTTAGCGACTAGTAAGTTTAATAGTACTAACTACAGATGGCGCTACATGGCATAATAAATGTTTGGTACCTACTAATTCACAGTAAATAGAAAATTGATAAAAAGTTCAATTACATTAATCTACAACTTCCAATGACTATAAGGTACTTGACCGGAGCCTCAATAGATCATTATAAAATGATAAAATTGGCTGCAACATTCTTTAGAAATAGGTAGATACTTTTCAGTTCCTTAGAAAATAAAAATAACAGAAAAAAGCTGAGATTGAACTGTTTAAGATTTATTTAGACTTCAAATGAAATGTTAAAATTACGTACAAAGTTATTTAATAGATAAAATTAAATAGCATTACATAAAAAAAGCTATACTGATCACTTTGCTTAATACTAAATATTAGATTAAAGATTCATTTATAGCTGACACTAAAGCTTCTGTGAAGTATAAAAATATATATCATTGCTTCCTATACATTTTTATTCTGCACTTGATCGGTTTTTTATGATATTTAGTGTTGTTTCACAAAACTAAATTTTATGTAATTATCGGATTTCAATTGTTATTGTATCGTTGTGATTCTGAATTAACGATAGACACTATTTTTTACAATTAACTGTACACTTTTCATTAACAGGATCTCAGAGTAACAGAGTCAGCTAATATAGATATACCGAATATATAGTACAAAAAAGTTTAATAATTTAAAAGAAGACGGAGGATTAACACCCTTAACATGCTAAGTTTTGATTTTAATTTTGACTAAAACCCAAATAAAAGCCCTATATTCAGTTTCCGCCGAAAATATACTTTCGGTTCCTCACTAAGAACTTTTAAAATGTAATATTTTTTATATTTAATTATAGTATATGTAAGCAGTAAGTAGGAAAACTCAAAACATGAGTGAAATAACAAATGAACATGAATGCTTGCTAAAAAAAACGTACTAAAGTCGCTATTCAATAGTTAACTAAACATACCGATTTAATTATAAGGCATTATTAAAGTCATGGTTACTCTACCAATTAAAATAAAACTGTTAGACAAAGTAATTAAAAATAAATAGCCGCGCAAAGAAGATTTTTATTTTGTCAACAAAATTAAGGTTTTTAAATTCAGGATATTTAAAACTCAAACAAAGACGCTAAAAAATGACGCACAAAGTTAGATACTAAGAAATTATATATCATATTAAATAATTCAGTTCACTTCTCACGGCGCACATGTCATTAGCGGTTTCACAAACATTTCGTTACAAAATGTTTAAGAAACATTTCAGAGTTTGCTCTTAAGACTTTTACACCTGCGTACTGCACGTCGATAAATTCGAAAATTGTTAGCATTTATAGTCCAGTTTTAAAAGGTTAAATGTAAAGCACCTTGAATAGTATTAAAAAACATTATTATCTCGTTGAAGACACAAATGTCACGATTTAAACATCCCATGAATCATTATAGTAGTTAATGATAATTAACTATGTCAAATGAGGTATTTAAATTAACTCAAGGGTATAAAACTGTGTCCTTCCGTGACTCCGTCTGTCAGGGACCTATAACTTCTGAACCAAATGAGATAACGATTTGAATAACATAATAATTGTGTATTCTTTTGGTCCAGAGTCGAAAATGATATTAATACTTAGAAATTGTACAATTTTATAGGGATCGATCCCAAAGATACAATCGGGGGCATTGTTTTTCGATGTTAATATTGCATGTAAGGTATAAATGCAAAGAACATAGAAGTTGAGTTTAAATCCGTTTTAAAAATTAATTGTCTACGATAACATGTATTAAAAAATTTGACAAGCAGACAGAATAGTAGTTTTTAAAGCTATTTTGTCCCTAGGTCGAACTTAAAAACCTACACCACCTAGCCACCTACATTGGCTTATTAAGCTAATACGCATATTTAATTTTAGATAATATCTTCTAATTTCACAACTAATACTGAAAACATGCGTAAGAAAAAAGTTAAAGGCATAAGAAGCGAACAATTTGTAGTAATTTGTGATGTATTTTAAACATGGTTAACCATTTAAACATTTTGGTTGAAAGTTGTGGCTTCTATACTTAATTTAAGTATAATTTAACGGTCACATGATAATAATTTAAAAAGAATTCCCAAATATTAAGGAATGATATGTGTGTAGATAAAGGAAACGAACCATGACTGTTTAATTTAACAATGACGCGGAGCTATTGCTCAAGTAAAAAAATCCTTATCCTCTGTCGCTAGAATTTAATAATGCAGCGAGGTCTTAATTTGCTAGAAAGGACTAATAACCTAGAGTTATATGGCGCCATTTTCTTTACATTAAAATTTTAATACTGCACAATATTTTAAAATAAAATTATACAATTATGTGTAAACTCTTCATATTAAATATTATATATTGCTTTGACCTAAATTCTATTAAAAGGCAATACAAGCGGAAAGCCCAAAAGCCGATTAGCTGACGTCATTAAGAAACACAAAGACAACTCTACTAAGATATTATGTATAGTTATACGAGGTACGTAGAGCTAGAGTGGTACAAATTAATATTTGTGAATTATGTATGCTGCAGAAAAGTGATCTTCAAGATCTTTTAAAACCAGATTTATGTAGCATTACTGTCTCTATATATATAATAATTTTTTCATTCATATTATTAAATTAGTACAACTTTTAAACGCTATTACCGGATCAGAACATTCAGATTAATTTATAGAATCATCATTTTGAAGAAATTATTTGGTACATCCTGGTTCTTGAAAGATAATAATAATACATTGTTACGCTATATCCTTTACGAGGTGAGCAGGGACACATTTATGATTGTACTTAGTGATTGTAGTGGCTGTGTTGTATTGCTTCTGGTAGCCAAAATAATATTTAGATAGATACAATTATTCTTGTTTAGTACAACTAGGCCAAGAAAGGAGATGAATTCTTGCCTAATCGTTAAACAATTATCTATTTCAAGCATTCATACTTCTATTATCGAAAATAAAGATTCAAAGAAGGTATTCAATTAATTAGCCTTTCGCAACCGAAGAAAGATGAGATTTACAGTAATAACAAAGTAGTTATAGATCATAGAAATATTAAAAAAAAAACATGTGAGTTATATGTATATAAATCGTGTGCTCGTGTTATATAACTAGATTTGTAGATCAATATCGACATTTTATCGACTATTAAAAATTGAGTCACGCATAGAAATAATTAAATCTAGTGTTGACCTCGCGTCTAGGGACCTTCGCCGAAATGTTAATGCAGTTCGATAACCCTACAATTGTTGCTCGCGAATCGTTCCCATTTTATTTATTTCATGATTTCCGCGTCATGAGTAATTTAATAATAATGGCTTATGATATTTACGAGGATTTATAGTGCTTTTGCCTCATAGCCACATGGATACAAAAGGAGATTTACTATGCTTTAACAGTGATTGCTAGTTCGATAAATCAGAATAAAGACTTTTATTAAATAAAAGGGCATTGGAACAGAATTTTATGTTTAATGAAAATTCTGTAACAAATATGTTTTCTGCTTTAATATACATATTTAGATCTACTGCTCTTATATATCTATATTTTTTTATTTGTCTTTGCATAAATTGCTGTTAATTTTTATGTAAGCTACTCACACATCTTGCACATCTTGTTTTCTTTAGGAAAATTTCCTGCATTTCCTTTAAGAAAGCCTACATAACGTACATATAATACTACATATAATACAACACTATTACTTATTTTTCTAAACGACCAGATTTTATCAAAATATGACTTATACTTATCAAAATAATACACCCATTATTTTACAAATATTTTGGTAAATTGGAATTAATAATTATCCATAAATAAATACCAAAAAAATCAAAATAAGGCATTTATGTAATTATAATGAAAAACATAAAAGTTAGTGAAATAAAGCTTTGTATTAAAAATACACAAAAAATTGACTTTATAAAATTTATATATCGAAACATATTTGAGGAAGCCGGCATGATCACTGCAATTATTGATTATTATTCTTTACTGTTAATAATTGCAGCCGTTTTATGGACAACCCCATGCTTACTGTCGGGCGTGATGCAGTCATTAGGAGAGTAAGGATAAAAAATACGATCGGTGGATTAAATAAATAAATACAAAAAAAAAAATTTTTGACGTATATTCGGTCTCTTATTGGATTACTACTGTACTGTGTTTTAATTTAATGTAATTTGTTTTCTCACGTTGGCTTCTTGCTCACTTGTCCTTCGAGTAATGTGAACTCATTTCAAAGATACTTAAGCATAGCAGTTATAAATTCGGTGAATCAGCAACGTTTATCTCAATCAACATAATTTGGATCTGTGTGGGTGTTTGTGTGAATAAAAAACCCATTGTTTTCGAGGTCAAACCATACATTTTTGTAATCTAAAAAAGACTTAGTAATGGTTGCCGGTAATATACCTTTGAAACACTTCCTTTTCCTCGGCATTGTTACAATACTCTAATACACTACTCACTTCCTGAACATATTGTTGAGTTTTAACTATTAAAATAATTATAATTACAATCTTCACTGGACATAAAGTTATTTTTTATTCCTTCCTAAAAAAATCCTTAATAATTATTTATAGGCAAACGCTTGTCCTCAATCACACCTGGTTGAAGATGAATTTGAATCCAATTATGAACCGCGTCCACCCAACAAATGCGTATCCACTCTTCTCTTAAAGCCTCCCAGGTTATAAGATCGCCGAAACATGGCCGCTGTAGGCATATTGCAATCCTTAGCTGTTCGCATAAGTTCCTATTATAAATACGGTTTTTTTCAAAGTCGAACTTATTTCATGAGCAAAGTCTTAGCAAAGTTGAAGTAACATCTATAAATCTCAGCCTAAAAGTGTTCTTAACTATGTTTAAAAAAAATATTTTCAGTTGTTTTTACCAGTTGATGAAGGAATGTAATGTAAATGAGCTGTAGCGTAATATAGCTATATTTTTACACTAATTGTCCTTAATTACATTTTCTGCTCTATGAAAAATGTGTATGTACTTAAAATTTTCCCAAGAAAAATACTAATTTCATTAATTAATTAATGGTTAATTACAAGCGGATATCCTTCAAACTGTGCTAAAATAGATAAAGATAATATTACATTGCTCTAAAAATTAAGTGTAACCGCCTTCAACCACAGCTACTGTCATTCCTCAAGCTTTTGTATTTTGAAAAAAGTTGTCGATTCAACGGTCATAACGTATTTCCTTTAATCACCTTGTAAAACTACCTGTACGAGATTCACCCTCAACCTTTTCAATGCGAGCAAGTTGCGGGGGATGGGAACCTTAATAATTCGATCGTGGGAATATTTTATGAATGAAGACTCTGCACCTGTGAGCTGTGATTGTTCTTAATCTATATACAATGTAAGTACACTATTTACTCTTCAAGTACTGCTGCAAATTAATAATCATATTTATGTACGCTACACGTGTTGACTTGATGTCAAATCAGGTTTTTGTATCTGTATAAGAGCATTGAAAAAAGTTTTAGAATTACTTACGGGATTATATTACTGCTACCCAGTGACGTGGATAGGGTATTTGGACTGGGTAGGCAGAATTCGCGTAATTAATTTGAATATAAATAGTATGATAGTAAATATTATATTTCTTTCATAGGAATAATAGACAGCGTAAATATTGAATAGATATAAATGGTTCCTTTTTTTGTTTAACTTTAAGCAATTTGTTTCAGATTTATTTATCACAAAGGCATGCAATGCTTGCATGCATCTATGGAATGAGCGCCACTGCTGCTACCTTGATTCTTCTTGTATAGTATTATATAAATAGACTTATTTATTTATTTATATGCTATTGTCAACATGCTGTAAAAATTGTAATTCAAACCCAGGAAGGAGCTTTAGCTTACAAGCAGGGTCGTTAAAGGGTACCAAGCCATCAAAATTTATCTTCTCGGCCCGTTTAGCGGGCTGCGAAACAGGTCGCAGCTTAAAACGATTAGCCTTGGTACTACCACCTCGGACTCCCTCTTAATTAGTTTGATAATTAATGTTTTAAAAAATATTGTAATTGTGTATCGTTCATTCTTAGGTTGGTTAGTTAGGTTGTGTTTTTGTTGTATAGATTCGTTTTATTTGTAAGTTATTTGTGATCAAGTAATATATGTAGCTTTATTGAATAAACATGAAAGATTCGCTTCTGCATTCATCATCGAACAGCTAAGCAGAGGAATATGCTTCCAGCGACCATATTTCCGTGATCGTACGACTTGCGAGTCTTTAGAACAAGAGTGATTGGCATTTATTGCTTACAATATTCCTCTGGGTGTATAAAAAGCCAGTTTACTAGTTTTAAGCTTCTGAGAAGAATTTTAAGTATCCCAAAAAGAAAAAGAAAATTATACGTTTGTTTAATTCAGTGATTAAAGTTTAAAAAACAGAATCTAAATAATATATTCTCCGTCTGAATAATATGTAATCAATGTACATAGAAAACGGATAATACTTAATTTGACAGTCAATGTGTTATGTAACTGATTACTTGCCATAATATATGGCAATGTTTAAAAGACTTTAGTAGATTTATTTTATATATCTTTTGTTTTTAATTTCTAATAAAATATGCTTTTTAGGTTGGCAACACAATATTTACATTTCTTATGTTCAGTTGTCCATTGGCAACAGTGCCCGATTACCATCTGATTATGATCGCCTGCCTTTTTTTACATAAAAAAATCTATATATTATATTTAAATGGATTATTTTGCTCATGTGAGAATGATTAAATACAGCTTAAATGAATACAATAATTATTATCCTCACCATTTTTTCTCTAGTACCAGGAGAGCGTGATAATAACTATTAAAATACAGTTATAATCGTTTATGGCGACATCGTTTAGAACAACATACCGGTTAAATTGGCTCAGAACAAAGATCCCGGCTAAATGGTGTATGATCGATCATGTCTCGAAAATATCACCGGTTGTTACGACTATTGGTTTGTATGACTGAATATGGTATAGATAGTCCCTTCGATGTCGTAATAACAGGTTTTGACTGTAATTTCAAAGTGTAAATTTCTGTATTGGTAATATACATGATATTTACATATACATTTAAACATAAAAGTGATATAAAACTCATATTTAAATAGTATTTGCGTAAGAAATAATAACCTGTATATTATAAGTAGACTTTTGATCCCCAAGATAAGTTACGATGTCTCCTGTATAACAAATAGTAGGTAACTATCTCGTGCCACTATTCTGTAATTCTATTAGCTTAGGCTTTTTAGAGTAACGACTAAAATGGACCGATTCTATAAGTGTCGATAAAATATACAAAATTTAAGTTTGTTGTAAAAAAAACATATGTAATTATATTTATAAGATTTTTGTATCTGATTGAAGTATCCATAGTTTTTCATCTATAATTAAATATACTTGGATTCAATTCTGTTAAATTCGATTTATTTTATTTTTTTGTTCGGATTTGGCACATTGTCTGTATAATACCTGGTGGGAAGTACAATGCAAACTAAAAATCGAGTACGGCTATCGTTCGCTACATGCCGATAGTCGTCACGATCGTGCCTGCCTACATAAATATCTCTTCATGCTTCGTTTAAAGAATACAATATCATATGACTCAATATCATTAACTTAAATTGTATTTACAGCGAGATATTTGCTATATAATATCAAGTAAAAAAAAAAAGAAGCTTATGTCTGCAATATCCAATACACGTTTAGCGTGGTAGGAATGCAGATGGATCCCACCAATAATTAGCAATATGGTCTCAGACTGAGATTTATAGACGCTATTTTGACTTTGCTTAGCAAAGCTCTCAAAAAACTAATTAATTGTAACAAAAAACTGAATATATAATAGGAATTTCAGTATAGCCATACTATTCGCAGAGCCAAGTCCATGTTGACAAAATAGGTAACTTACCAAACCCTTGGACGTTCATTAGTAGTAATTATTGTAATATTTTAGTAAAGTCTAAGCAAACTTAAAGTTGCGTCTATAAATCTCAGCCTAAGTACCTTTATAATTATAATAAAACCTAAATTTCTCAAATTAGTCAAGAAAAATCTGTTTTTATTTTTTCAATGCTTCATTTTAAAACCCTTAGATATTAATGTCACCTTTAGGCGAATATAATAAAAATTCATTACGTAAGTATTCAACGACCAAATCTAAACAATTCGCATAGATAATGGCAACGTGATTTAAGCATTACATGAATTATGTGATGTTTACAATGTATTCACATAGCCCGGGATTCAACAACATCCGTCTGATACCAAATAGTATTAAAAATCAGAAATCAAAAATTATAATATGTATAATATATAGTGTCCGACCGAAAGTTCGGTTTCGGTTTCGGTTTCGGCCGAGTTTCGGCCAAAAATCAAGTTTCGGCGGCAGTTTCGGTTTCGGCCAAAATTGGCCGAAACTTTTGCCGAAACCGAAACTGATTTCGGTAGTTGTCGTACATGCTTGCCTAGCTTCGTTTCTCGCGGCAACGCTTTGACGGACGCTGGCGGCCCTGTTCGGGATTCGTGCGCCGTTCGCATTGCTTTTTTTTTCGAATTTACGCGTGTTTGTTGACCGGGAAAGGTCTTCACAACTTAACCGGGCGGGTGGGCGGACACTGAGGGTGCTCAGCCGGCAATTTATGGGTTGGGTGGTAATGCAAGGGCACCCCTGTGGGTACGAACCTCGACTTGGACCGCCAGCCAGAAATACGAAACCTAACGGTGATCTACTAGCGTTTCGGAAGCGACTACCTTAAGAAGAAACGCCGAAAGAAACTCAAGGCTGCGTCGGAGTGTAACTGCGTCGTTTAGACCACAGTTGACGGATCTAATTCGCATTGCCCTATAGCAACACAACTTAGTCAGTGCGTTATCACCCGACGTAAACATTCTTTAGAAGTTATGCTTTGATGGTACTGATTACATGTAAGTTTTTGTTTCATTTTTTTACTTGACCACGTTGACTTTTATACTTGACCACGTGAGTTTCGGTTTCGGTTTCGGTTTCGGCCGAAACTGAAGCCACGGCCGAAATTTCGGCTTCGGTTTCGGTTTCGGCCGGAAAACCAGTTTCGGTCGGACACTAATAATATAGTCTCGAACAATCATTTATGATAAGAAAATAAAAATGGTCAAAGAAAATTTATGTAGTCACTTTTCATTTAATGATAATGTATAGGTACTTACATTTTATATATTATATACCTATAACATTCGTCAAATTTACATTTTATGTAACATAATGTAATAAAAATTAAAAAGGAATGATTGGTAAAACATTGAGGCTTTTTTATACAATGGAGTAAATGAATACAATCATTAGAATATAGAAATAACAACGTTAATTATAACAAATTATTAAAACCACAACGAAAGTTATAGACTTAAGCCATAAAAGTTTAAAGAGAAACATCAACTATTGTATATGTTATCTATACGAGTGTATTAATACGTGAAACATAAACTTTTTACTCCTTTTTACGAAAATCGCCCGAACGGAAGAGTATGAAATTTGGCACACTTATAGTTTATATAGAGAAAAAATGCAGAATGCTAATATTATATTTATTAAAAATAATGTAAAATAAAAAATACATTAAATCAATACAAAAGCAGTAAACACACTACCACGCATTTCACACAATATGCCTATATACGCTTTTATTTATGGTTAAAATCTATGGTCAAATTGACAATAGATTAATATTGTTTGTCTTTAATATTATTTGTCTTTAGTCTTACTGAATGGCAAACAAATGGCAACCATAATTATTATATAATAGATATTTGTGCTTTATATTATGCAATTATAGAAGATAGTCTTTGACAATAGAAACTTAATAATGTTCAAACTTATGATTTAAATTAATTATGATCGAATTTTTACTACTGCGCGACCACTGGTTTATTGAAATCTGTAAAATGGAGAAGGTATGATTTAACGTTCTTATATCATTTTAGGACATATTTTAGTTGCAGGGCTTGTTTGCTCTTGCTTCGATAAAAAGCTTTCCACTATCTATTATATTATTATCGTAAATATATAAATGATTTTAATATTAAAAGTATCAATGCTTCGGAGTCGGCAAACATACGCTTATG
The DNA here is from genome assembly GCA_036320925.1 of Automeris io. Lineage (NCBI taxonomy): Eukaryota > Metazoa > Arthropoda > Insecta > Lepidoptera > Saturniidae > Automeris > Automeris io. Next base: position 7,372,415 of record JAUDJH010000009.1, on the reverse strand, counting down.
TTATATCAGAATTTATAATAGGAGTATATGTTATAATATGCGTTGAACGCGTCAATCACCTCAGTCACCTGAGCATTAGCATGATCTCTAGGAGGTGTAGTGTGATGTCGTATGATAACGTTATCTTAAAATATTTAAAAATAAATTAAGCTATTGTTTTTTTACATCTATCAGTCTGCGGGAGACAAAGATTTTTTATCTCACTTTTTTTTCGACGGGGTATTGGTTGAATATCAGGACAAACCTTCTCATATTTAGTTAGGATAGTTTTGAAGACAACTTCCTATATAACGTCTGAAAAATATACAGATTATCTTTTTGAAATATTAGCATAGAAGTATAGATGATGTATATTTTTTATCATGTTATTATAAGAGTTCTTAATTAGGATTAGGTTAGAATGAGAATAATCCAGGACGGTGGGTGATGACCTGTCGCTGCCAGCACTCGTTCGCGCGATAGTTGGCAGCGACAGGGCATGGCAGGCAGTCCTTAATTTCTGTGAAATGATTATGGAGAAAAAGGAAGAGGCGGAGAGAGACAGGGAGGCAATAGCCGGCCCGACAACTCGATCCGACTCCCTCGTAGTACAGGACGAAGGAGGAGGACCTTTGTCAGAGGCCTTACTCTTTAAACCAGAATAGACGTCTGGGCGGCACGCTTGAAGGAGCGTGCCGCCCAACTTATCCTGGCAAGAGCGGTGTGTGACGTGACCCCGCACACCACTCCAAGATAACTACTTTTAAGGAGAGCGAGGGATGGCTCTTTACACCACCCCTCGCTAACGCTAGATGAGACCTACTATAAAAGCCCAGATGTCGCCGCGGGCCGGCGATGAGGACAACGCTGTGTCTCCAGTCTCGGCTAAACGGAGAGTAGGAACACCCCAGGGGCTTTAGTTGGTGCAACTCCGACACACCGGGGGTTGGCCCTCACTAACCCCTGAGGTCCGTCAGGGATTCCCTCTGGGTTACCAAAAAAAGAATGAGAATAATTAATTTAATTTATTTCATTATGATATTATCTACCTCTTAAATTTATATAACAGTAGCTGATCCGGCAAACGCTGTTTTGCTATATAAGTTATTGTAATATCTTCTAAGATGTTCATTTAAATTAAGTGATGTCAAAAACAATTTTGTTCACAATTAAATACTCTTAATCAACAACACATTTATTTGGATAAAGATTAATATTATTACGTTGATACAACTCTTATCAAATAATGCATTAATTTCGATCAAATTTGATTACCATAAAAACGGTTCTAGTGAGTTAATCTTAAAAGATAGACATATACTGTCGCGGACATTTTTTTAGATCATTTCAAGAGGAATAATTCTTTCATACATATATTTTTGGTATCTTGAACCGTTTTTGCAGCGCACGCAATGGAAGCCTTCAAGGATGAATAATTTTCCCCGTTTTTTTCACATTTTGCATTATTTCTTCGCTCCTAATAGTTGCATTGTGATGTTATATAGCCTAAAGCCTTCATCGACAAATAGTCTATTCAATACAAAAATAATTTTTCAATTCGAACCAGTACTTCCTGAGATTAGCGCGTTCAAACAAACAAACAAACTCTTCAGCTTTATAATATTAGTATAGATTAACTAATTACATTGTGAAAAATGTAAACTGATGAAATGTAAACCATTTTTTGCAACTACAACACAACCTTATTTTCTATATTTCAGGTGTTATTACCTAAGTATCGGGTACATTTAAATAGCCCGGATTTATAAATATTTTGCCTGGTAAAGACCCACTTTTCCAACATATTGTTTTCATTAAAGCAGTGACATGATGCTCAAAGCATTTGCCACGTGATAAACATAAGACACACGTAATACACGTTCCATAAAAGTATTCATTTCACATTACTAATAGACCCTAACTAAGGTAAGAAAAAGATAAAAATTACAAATATGTTTTTTTAACTTAATTGTTTCTTTATTTTCTAATAAACGTAGCACATTACATAAATAATTTTAATGGATATTAAAATACAATGATAAAAAATGAGGAAACGGAAGAGAAAAAAAATGGAAAAATTTCATGAAACAAAACGGATATCGGATATTTTGTCAATTATTATTAAAGTTAATAATTATATGTATAATCATTTTATATATACATGCATAAATATACTCTTTCACACAAATATATCTTACGACTTAACAGAATTACTTTTTTTAAATCACATATTATGTAGCCACATCAATAATATTAAATATGGAAATTCAAAGAATAATGTGAAGAAACTTACATAGCTAAGGTGTTTGCATAATATAGATATGGAAATATTGAACAAAAATATATATGTTGTGTGTAATTTTCATACATATAAGTTAACTTTATGCCAGACTAGAATAACATTTTACTTTTTAAACTGAACCCATATCGACTATATTAGTAACACGATGGCTTCACGTGACGAAATTATAATGTTTCATTTAAAACATCTTTCGCGTTTCTATCTTTAGTCATTCTGAAAACATTAATAATCAATTACTACGTTTCTACAAAAGATGAAAACAGGAATGTGTAACCTATCACATTTTATATAAAATATAACATTTATAACTTCATATAATAAAAAATTACTAACTACCTGTAAATATTTTCTAACTCAGAAATAAAGCAAAAGGAGACTAATTAATTAAATAAATATCAGTACAAACATAAAGTAATTAATATTCGCTTCTAAATATAAACATTAAAGTTAAAGACAAGCAAATGTTTATTTCCAATTCGTATATATTTAGTTTTTGTATAAAATCTGTGATCATTTTTGGATCTTCTAACAAAGTTTAATATAGAAAGTAGAGTTCAATAGATCTATTTTGATTGCTACCTACCTTTCAAGTGATGTAAAGCTTTTATAGACTGTAGGTTTCTTATATCGATCGACAAACAGTAATACAGAGAGCCGAAAGAAATCTTTTTATTACACTAGCTCGTCATAGTGACTACAGTGCACCATCAGGTAAGTACAGTGCAGTCCAACAACGAAAGCAACCATCAAAGAATGAAAATCCGTTGATAGTCTCTGTCGTCATGTCGGCCCACATATACCACGACTGAAGGTCTCTAGGTATATGAGTAACTGGTATCTTGGTGTTATAACGAACGAACAGACCATCTGATTGTAAGAGGATACTTTCGCCTATGGAGAACTGCAAACCAAGATGTATCATTATTACGCTGCTGACGCAGAAGAGCGTTTTAGGGTTTTGGATTAATTATTATATCAGTAACTAGCTGTCCCGGCAGACCTTGTTCTGCCCTATTTCTCTAAAACAAAGTCACATTGTTTTTTTAATGTTAATAGCTTCCCCGTCAGATTTTTTGAAAATTGTTTTAAGGAACCTGGCCTTAATGTTATATGCATAAAAATTGACAAATACTGACATGTATATTTATACGTCACTCAATGGTTTTGCCTTCCCGGAACCCGTCCACTAACATTTAAACTTTATAGTATGGTGTTAAAGTTCAAATTGACTTTTAAATATTATTACGAATTATTTGTATAAGAATATAGAAAAGTGTTGTTTTTAGACTTTTTCAGACATTTTTTTAATTTTTCTCTCCGTAATAACCTTCCCCAGACTTCAACAAACACAACAAAAAAGAAATCAGCCAAATCGGTTCAGCCGTTCTCGAGTTTCGCGCTTATACACATTTAACGATTCATTTTTATATTATAGATTAATTAATAAGTATTGTAATGTAACGTCATTTTATTTGGACGGGCTAATTATATAAAACATAATGTCACATAAAAGTACCATAAGTGTAAATAATGATAAAATGTAAAATTAGTAAAAATAAGCTTGTTTCTGTTTGTGAGGTTTTATATCTTTTTTAGTATTAAGTTCTATTTATAAATCAAAGAAGTTGTATGTAGAGACCTGTAGTATATTAATTACACGGCAAATCCCCGTCTTCTAGCAAAAGTGGGATTTTTAACTTTTTTTTTTTTACTTGGGGAAAATCCTCATAGTACCGTCTCAGCCGCACAGGGGGGTTGCGCGACCGAGGTGTGTCGGACTTATACCGACTAAAAACCCCAAGGTGACTACTTCTACGCATTGGCGGGACTGTGGGACCTGTAATCAATTCGCCACGTGGGATTTTTAACTAGTACAAGTCTGACACACTTCGCCTGCCACCTACATTAGCGTCCGAGGGAGCTCTATAGAAATTTCCCAAAGTAGAAAAAATTATGTATAGGTCAAAAATATGTATTCTGTAAGGAGCGCTGTTCTATAAACGAACTTTGCCATTTGTATATTTAATACTACATCATGAATTGTATAAAACTTACAAATTGCAATTGTAATTCAAAATTTATTCATTACGTAAATATCGTATGGCATATCAAGCAGTATCAGTTGGATTACACATAATTGTGAAATAATTTCTATAAATATTTTTACACTGTTACAAATGTATGTACATTGTAAAGCAAGAAAAATCTTATTCTCCCCAACAGCGCTCCGTCTAGAACTCTCTTACATAACAAGAAATTTAAAAAGGTAATTTTATAATGTAATCTTATGTTAAAACTGACGAATACTTATTATTTTGCTCATAATATATTATTAATAATACATATGTGGTTAAATAAATGAATAAATAGATAAACCAATCCTTACTTTTCAGATTTATTGTAGCTGCAAACGAATTTCGTCTTTACATTGGTATATACAAAAGAGATGTTTCTCTGTTTGATTATTTTTACTCGAGCGATCAATTGAGGCAGCTTATATTATGATGGTTCTTGACTGTTTATACCATATGTCAGGAGAAAAGAAAAAATGTTTTATTAAAGTTACTATAAAGTTGCTATTTGGATGTAACATTTGAGTATTTACGACTGTTTGCATGGTGTGAACAAGTATTGCGCGTAGAATATTGCGCGGAGGCCGCTGAGGGTCGATGGCTTCTCGGAGACACGTGACAATACCGTTAGTCTGCACACGCCAAAGCCTCCAACACATGGAAAGGAAAATCTGTAAAACAGTAGCGCTAGCAAACGAAATCTTAATACATTCATAAATTAATTTTCTTCTAAAATATTTATTTATTTATTTTACATAATAGGGTGCCCAACATGGGTAACATTAGACAAGAAAACAAAAGGATCATGGTACTAAAATAGAATATATAAATGCCCCCACAATTATAGGGCACCACAGCATGCACAGTGATTAATATATAAAGCTAGTTTACATTAAGGAATAATAATAAAATTCCAAAAAAAAACATATACATATACATATTTTATAGAAATGATTACATAAATAATAAACTGTATGTAACAAATTGTGTGAAATATGCTGACATCCAAAATACATGTAGTCCTAGTTTGGATGTCAGCTGACTTTAATGTGCTGCTTTGTAATTGTTTATCTAATAAATAATTTTATTATTATTTTATTATTATTATAAACAGTACATCGTTGTGCTATGACATAAAAAGCAACTAATTATTCTAATAATAATATATTATTATTACCAATATTCATTATTGTTTTCTTCCAAAACGAATTTGAATATAAATATCAATATAAATAAAAAGTGATAAGAAAATTTTAAATATATTACATAAAATGCTAACCATTGAAAGAAAGTAACATGAGAAAACTCGTTTGTCATCTAATAAAAAAATTCACGGTGTCCATTGCTCTGAGAACGGCGATCAGCAGCGCTACTAGTCAAGGTGGGTCCGACATAGAAGCGCAAAGAACGAAATCATTTAATCAAAGTGGATATAGCTTACAACTTGAAATAGATATCTGGGCGACATATTATAGTTTAATTATTATTAGAAACAAAAAAAAAACTTAATTTGTTATTATATTTATTTGAAAACATTATGAAATATTTTATTCAGTGCATAAAAACAAACGGCCTTAGTTACCACAATAATAAATGTGTTTAAGATACCATAATCTCAAATAATGAGATATTATTCTAAAAAATGTATCTTTAAAATTAGTGTTTAAATACAAAGCTCGCTAAAAATTCTATTAATTACGTTAAATCAGTAATTTTGCGACTATAATGTTTTATCTCTTAAAATACATTGTTGTCAGTACACTTGTAACGGATAAACTTTCGGATTTTCGACTTTGTGCCTCTGATATACAGTTTCAAATATTTTGAAATAATTATTTGATTATATACGTATTAAAACTTAGTTTTTATTTAGAACGTAAAATATTATATACATTTTATTGATGCCGTTATCAGACACATTGTCCTTCCCTTGTATTAAGAATATATTCATTTTTTATTGTAATACAATATATACCTTTTATCTGCAGGTTGAGATTATAATACAAATATTTAAATTCTACAACTCCCCCATAGCAACGATTGAATTTCATCTACTCTAGCCTGGCAAGTTTATTATTTTACTTACAAAATAATTATTGTGGGCTATATTATTATAGGTGTTTCTTTATATTTCTGGTTTAAAAATAAAACTAGCAACGCCATGTATTATGTGATAATAATAATAACTTTATTTCAGATTTCCCTAATGTACAAAAAAGAAAACAGAATAAAAACAATCATAATAAAAAAAATTACCTTATTTACACAATATTAATGTATAATGTAAATACCGGAGTGGTTGAGCCTCTTCACCTAAAACTGCATCAAAGGCACTTCCATTCTCTCAGCCAAAATGCTCAAGAAGCCTTCACCTCTCGACCGCATCAGCATCGAAACAAATCACCGACGCACTACAAAACCAGCCCCAACAGCACCCTGAACGCATTGTTATCATGAATACATGTAATGATTTTAAATTATTTATAGATAATACTTAGCAGGCATTCTCAATTAGAGTAGTTCAAAGAAAGGTTTTTCGAATTACCCTTTACTGCCGAAAAATGCTATTAAAACTATCTGAAAACCAGATAGAGGTAACATTCCAACAAACAATTTTTCTACCAACAATATACATTTTGTTGTATGTATCATTGTAGCATTGCAATTTTTAAATACCATTGCTAGACCAGGATAGTCCATTAATCGAGTAATTCTATCTTGTTTTTTTTTAAGCTTGAATATGCACATTTTATTTTTATTTTTTAGACGACAAAGTGACTACAGTGCACCTGATGGTAAGTACAGTGTAGTCTAATAACGAAAGCGACCATCAAAGGATGAAATTCCGTTGATAGTCTCCTTCGTCATATCGGCCCACATATATCACGACTGAAGGTCTCTAGGTATATCAGTAACTGGATATACACAAGCTGATCCCTAAACGCGACAAACCAAAGCGAGTCACTATTATGGTCTTTACACTTGTGTGCTGTGGTAATTACCCAGTTCAGACAATCGCCCTACCACCAAAAATACATACAAAAGCACATTGTTTTCTACGGTGATTAAAAAATATCGATTATAAATCCCTAGCTGGTGGTAAAAGAACAATGAACTGCGCAATGGCCTGAAAAATACTGTCAACTTAAATATTGATCACTAAACTCAGAACTCATAAGTAAAAGTCAGTACGCGCGTTGCATGTAATGAAAAGAGCAACAAATATTGCTATTTTATTACTATGCTACGTATAATAAAATATATTCATATGTTCATATGTAACAATTAATTTGTAGAGCAAGAATGAATCATTTGCAAAGTATAATATTAATATCCATTTAAATTGCCTCAAAATATCATGAACGTAAAACGTAATAGATAAACATACTTGCAGTTTTTTTAAATACATTCACTATAGGGAATTTTAGATTAAATGTATTCAAATGTAAACAAACTATTACCTGCGGGCCAAACTAATCAATAAATTACGCATATACCAAAGTCTGTTGAATGTTTTACGCTTGTATTAATGTTTTAATGTGCTATGATTTTTAGCGTGTATTTGTTTGAAGCTTGTGTTTTAACTCATCTATTAACAACTTTGGCAGTTCTATTACAAACACATTTTAATGTTATTTATAAAGTTAACATTTTGATAAAGTTCAAACATATATATTTAATTTTATTTATATAGTTTTAATGTCATTAAACCAAACTTTATTTGATATCTTAAATTTTTCTTAAAAAATTTTAAAGTCAACCTTTGGTACTGTATAACTTAATCATAGTATAAGTAATTCATAAGTGTAGTGTAATTATTTAAAATAAAGTTAACGACTTTTGTGTCATATATTCATAAATCATAAATACTTTTCATGTGGTTTTGATAACACAATCTATTTTTTTTTTCTGAATTTCGTTTTCCTATCATTATACTCTCATTTATCCTATTTTAAATAATTTAATCACCTTTGAACTAATTACCAATTTTACAAAACATACCATCTTTGAAAATATGTACAAAATTGAATATAAAACTTGCTATAAGAATATCTCAGATCTCGTTGAAGTCTTCTATTAAACGATTTGGTTAATCATCACTGGCGCTAGAAATACTCTTGTATGACTATATAAATTTCTTAACTAGTTACATCGATATTATAATTGTTTCTTTATCTTATCGATTATTATTTCAATATGCTTTGTGTATTTATTGAATAAAATAGATGATGAATAGCAAGTGTGCAATAAAATCTTAAAATTTACTTCTGGCACGACAATGTACTACTTGGCAAGCGTTCAAGGAAACAAAATTGTTTGCGATTGTTAAAAATGCAATCCTAAGGTGAATATTCATCACGTTGATATAATGTTTTCTAATGGGTACATCTATCTCATTTAAACACATACTAATAACAATCGTAGAGTAGATCATTTGATGCAGAAAAATTCGCGAATTCCCAGCCTATACAAATCAATATTACTTAAAATTTATCTTAAACCACATAGCTATTCTCAATAAAATATAGTGCTGGTAAGGTTACAAAAATTATATTTCTTTTGAAATAATACAAAACCCTAAAATATATTATAAATAATATGGTTTGTAATAAACTACAGAAATATAAAACGCTGAAAAATTTAAACCAATCTTTAAATTTATGCCACAGTTTAATAATTCAATTTCATGAGAATCCGAGTTTTGGGCACACAAACGTCGCCCCTGACTTCACGACTCAAAATCAAGGTTTCCAGCACGTTCTTGTTTACAATAAGCTGGGGATTTTTCGTTTCCATTCTGAATACGCTTTTGAGGTCGTTGTCATATTCTACGCTTAAGGACGATGTTGTTTCAAATAGGTCAGCTTAGGAATTCGTAATTTTGTTATTTTGTAGTCAGTCAGGAGTTTTGAACATTCAGTTTATATTCAAAAAATATACCTATTTGGTATTAAAACATGTCAGAATACTAAAAAAATTATTTTTGAAATCATTTTAATGAAAATATATAAATATTCAATTAGAAGTGCTAATCACTGCTCTAAATGAGATCAGTGATTAAATCATTAACAGCATATCTTCAAAGCACGTGTTACCAGACTCAAGTAGGTTAAATAATTACTATAGTATGACAATTTTATCACTAGTTTTTTTCTTTCGCCTCTCATCACTATTTGGTAAGTCCGCATTAAAAATAATAAGTAAATAATTCAAAATATTCGCTTTTACCTATCACGTTTCGTGATCAACTCATGTTTAATTTTCCGTATGCGGCCCGCACCGCTTTATCTATACTAATATTATAAAGCTGAAGAGTTTGTTTGTTTGTTTGTTTGTTTGTTTGTTTGTTTGTTTGTTTGAACGCGCTAATCTCAGGAACTACTGGTTCGAATTTAAAAATTCTTTTTGAGTTGAATAGACCATTTATCGAGGAAGGCTTTAGGCTATATAACATCACGATGCAACTATTAGGAGCGAAGAAATAATGGAAAATGTGAAAAAAACGGGCAAAATTATTCATCCTTGAGGGCTTCCATTGCATGCGCTGCAAAAATGGTTCAAGATATCAAAAATATATGTAAGAAAGAATTATTCCTCTTGAAATGATCTAAAAAAACGTCCGCGACAGTATATGTCTATCTTTTAAGATTAAGTCACTAGAACCGTTTTTATGGTAAACAAATTTGGTCGAAATTAATGCATTATTTGTTAAGAGTTGTATCAACGTAATAATATTAATCTTTATCCAAATAAATGTGTTGTTGATTAAGAGTATTAATTGTGAACAAAACTGTCTTTGACATCACTTAATTTCAATGAACATCTTAGAAGATATTACAAAACCTTATATAGCAAAACAACGTTTGCTGGATCAGCTATGTGTTGATAAGCGCGAAACTCGAGAACGGCTGAACCTATTTGGCTGATTTCTTTTTTGTTGTGTTTGTTGAAGTCTAGGGAAGGTTATTACGGAGATAAAAATAAAAAAAAATGTCTGAAAAAGTCTAAAAACAACACTTTTCTATATTCTCATACAAAAAATTCTTAATAATATTTAAAAGTCAATTTGAACTTTAACACCATAAAGTTTAAATGTTAGTGGACGGGTCCCGGGAAGGCAAAACAATTGAGTGTCGTATAAATATTAATGTCAATATTTGTCAATTTTTATACATATAGCATTAAGGCCAGGTTCCTTCAAACTATTTTAAAAAAACAACCGACAGGCCAATAAGTTTTGGAAGAATGAAATCTGACGGGGAATCTATTAACATTAAAAAAACAATGTGACTTTGTTTTAGAGAAATAGGGCAGAACAAGGTCTGCCGGGACAGCTAGTACAATATATAAGCCTGCCGTCGCTTCACGTCGATCGCTTCGTACTATATTTAGGTCGGTATGATAAAGTGGTTGGGATTGTTAATAGTTTCTTGATGGTCACCGTCTATTTTAAACTAAATTGAATTTGCTGATATATACGGAGGAGTTAGTAATTTTGTGTAATTAGTATAAAAGAATCAGCAAGCGGTTTTTCAAAAACTGTATTCTCAAATTATGTGGATAAATAGATTTAATTGGTATAACAAATTCAAAGTCGCGCCGGTCTTTTGTTTTTTTTTTTAATGTGTGTTTGTAAGCTAATGTCAACAATATTTAGAAATATAAATTGATTATAATTCGAAACCAGTACTTGATAAAGGTTAAATTTTATAATCCTTAAGTCAATTTATTTTGAAATAATGGTTGGGAATTGAATTTTACAGGATGTGCTTATTTCAATTTCAATCCTTATTTTAATTTACTTTTAATAAATCGATGTATGTGTATGTTGAACGCCGCAAAAATACAGCTGGATGATCTAACTTTGAATAAAATAGCAAAAAAATACCAATTTGTATTGTTTTTCTCACGCTGATTCATACCTAACCAAAATAAGTGAACTGGTCTCTGTGTCCCCATTTTTTGCCACAAACAACTTTGGAGGGCATTACCCTCAATCTTTCTCCCTCTTTCGAATTGAAATGCTTAGATTTGAGGCGAATGGCCAAACTATTGCTATACCCCAAAACTCGTGAACTTTATTTGCGTTAATTACATACAAAGGTGTAATTTAGAAAATCACTATTCTATTGTTATTTTGATTTTACTTATTGCTTTTTAATATTGTGCCATAGGTATTTTGATAATTTAGTCTAAGTTTACGAGACAATCGTTTCGTAAGTTTTATTAGGTAACAAAAAAAATGTTTATTCTCTTTCTTTCTTAAAACAATGCATCTTTACGACTACGTTTTATATATTATTAAATATATTATATTTCATAATAAAGTATTTAATTAATACTAACAACTTTTTATTTTTAGTTAATTAAAAAAAAAACACAGAACGTTTACTTAAAACTAAGTTTGTAGTAAATATTTACTCAACAAACATTCCGTATAATTATGATTTTAATGTTATGCAACCTCTTTTCGCGTTGTCAAAAAAACTTGAACCGTATCGAGTCCGCCTACGAAAATGAACGTCTAAATTTCCACTCTACTTTGGTACCGAGGACCTAGACACTGGTTCTACGCAATGAGGCTGTCATCGGTCATCGGCCGCCTCGTCCGGCGCCCCTGATACCTCTTTTTATCACAATCCAACAATTTTATATTGCAAACTGCCACCAACAATATCTATACTAATAAGTGAACATCCTACAATGGTTGGTTTATCTTCATAGGTACGAGAGAATGTACGACCACCGATAATTCTATTACAAATTTGTTAATAAAGCTAAATTAAAGTAGGTATAATTTACCTAATTATAACTCTTTGTAACGATATCATCTTTCTTTAAGGTTTATTTGTTTGATACTTCCTGTTATAATAATGTATATACGCTTACAAAATGTTTGAATGAAATATAACATGATGGTACAGTTATTATCAAAAATTATTTTACAAAGTATATTTAATCAGGAATTACTGCAATACATGATTTTATTGGGTATTAATAACGCTAGTGCTTAATTAATTTAGAAGATACGATACTTCCTGAACGATATACTTATATTTAGTCATACATACGTATATATGCACATAATCTCAGTAACTGGATGTAGCAAAAACGTGTTATGTTATAATTTCGTGTAAATATCAGTTAGTTTATTATGTTACTGGTAAATTAATGTTTAGGGCCCCAAACAATAAGTTTGGTCCTGGGGTGAGCTTTCACGAGGCTCATATCGGATAAAACTTGTCGCTCAATTTCACTGCACATTTGATTGGACTTAAATGGAATTATAACAATTGTTTTTATTTTCAAATTGTATGCTATATACATCACTATAGATATTATATTTTTTTAACATCAAAAAACAGGTCAACAGCTCAACTGACGGAAATTGAGTATTGTCATTACTTAGGCTGAGATTTAAAGACGCTATTTTGACTTTCTCGACAAATAAATTCGTTTTGACAAAAAACTAAATATATAATAGGAACTTGATTATAGCCTTAGTATTCGCAGAGCCAAGTCCATGTTGACAAAATCGGTGACTTATCAAATCCTTTGACATTCATTACGTAATATATATTCTGATGTTTTAGTAAAGTCTAAGCAAACTTAAAGTTTTGCCTATAAATCTCATTCAAAAGTATTAGCATGGCGCTACCAACTAAAAATGGAAGAAGAAAACAAAAATAATATTTAAAATTTAAACTAATTATACCATTTATAAACGAAATTACTATGGTACTGTACTAAAAAATTAATGAATAAGCTGAGAAGGTAGCATGTTGCATGCAATTTATATGTAAGTGACTTAACTAAGATTCGTGACTGAACTGAGGATTTAATATTGCACAATATAGTTTTTAATTATCGTCAACAATTAGCGCGCTCGCTTGATTCGCTCCAGTTGTTACCGATTAACTTTTTACAATCATCCTCTCCTTAAGACGTGTAACTGTAAACTCAGCCCCACGAACTGTTTCCAAGTTATGGTATGAATCAAATTGGTTAAATTATCGGATATGACCGCTAAAGCACAACGCACTTCAGTGAGATGTCGTATACTTTTTTGTTAACCCAGTGGAAATCTATTTTGCACCGTCAGGGAGCGGTGAGGGCTGCTCCCCGGTGTGTCGGACTCTCACCAACTAAAACCGTTGAGATGCATCGCCAAAGACAGGATGTGCCGGACTACGGGAACGTAACTAGTGGTCTCACCGCGGTCTGGCGCGTGTTCCACTCAAAAAGTTTCGTATCGCTGGTAGGGAGTGGAAGAAGAGTGACACCACCCTCCATCGACAAGTGGCGTGTGGATGCACAGGCAACACCACGGGAGCATTTGAGTCAGGTATTGGGCCCCTCAGGTGCGTCACCTGACACTCCGCGAGTTTGTCCTGTGAGCAGATGTTCGGCCTGGGAGTCGTCATCCTGCATAGGCTGCACCGATTTTGCAGCGTTGACGGCGGCCTTATTTTTCGGCGGACTTTCGGCGTCTGCGCAGACTGCGCAACGGACGCTGGTCTGGCAACCCTGGGAGATTTTCGTATACTTTGTACAATCTTTTGATTATACTCTAACTGTATATTTCTAAATTCATTGAAAATATATTTATAAAATACTATACACAACATATATATATGTGTAAATATAACAGCTTATCCAAATAGGTTTTTATACGACTAACTAAACCCGACTTTTCTCAGTGAAAAAGATATCACGAATAATGTTAAAAATATGGTTCAAATATGGCAACTGAAGGTTGGCATACCTGCCTGCAATTTTTATGGTTTTAGATATTTTTCTGTATAATTATTTACTGATTTTTTGATAGTTATAAAACATTTTACTATGTGGATATTCATTTAAATCTGTCATTTACGTGATAAATTTTGTTAATTTCATCTCCATCATTTGTTACACTGTTCATTGATAAGTAAATTTCATTGGATAAGACGTTTTCGTATAAATACAAAATAAATATTAAAGTTTTCGTATTATATACAATGTGTTTAATTTAATTTAATATCTTAACAGATACTTTTATTTTATTGCTTTGCTTAGTATAAACTTTCATGTAAGCTTTCGGTAATACGTTTTTTTTTTACACTTTCTTTGGTATTTATGTTATTTATATACAGTAGGCAAAAAAAGTCATCGGCCACTTGGATTATTTGCCTATTCTTGAAGTTTTTCTTACTAAGAGATATGAAATTCCATTCCAATTCATTATATTCACTTAAATTACAGTATATTTTCATAATATAATACATTTTTGACTAAATAATTTAAATATATCTCTTGGTATTCATATTTGTTTTAAAAAATAGCAAATCGGGCGCAAAAAAGTCATCGGCCACATATCATTTCTTAACATCCTACTTATGTTTCGACGCTTAATCGATGGCAATCAAGTGAATTTTGTGCATAAAGGGATGTTATTCTTGGTGGGCCAAGGCAATACATTCTCCAGCTGAGCTTTTTTATATTCAATATTATTTTTTCCTTTAATCAAGGACGTGTTGGCTTAAAGAGGTAAGCGTTAAGATTCTCGGCCTAACCATTCTTTTTTTCACACATCAATAATTGTTTAAAATAATTGGAGTGTCATATTATTACTTGCCACACGTACTCACATGAAAAAAAAAATAAGCGCTTTACTACGACCGGTACAGTATTCAACAAATCGAGATTTGGCCGGCCCTCCAAAATAAATCGACGATTGCGCAACATCATAATCCGAGAAATAAAAAGAGACCCGAAGATTTCTGTTCCAAGGATAACAACAAATATTGTGGAATCAATTGGAGTGTGTATAACGCCACAAAATGTTAGAAATATTCTGCAGAAGGATGGATACCGTGGTCGAGTGTCGCGCAGAAAGTTCGTCGTAAGTAACAAGAATAAATCGAAGCGAATACAATTCGTGAATGATAAAATAGATAAGCCGCAAGAGTACTGGAGCATGATTATTTGGTCAGACGAGAGTAAATATAACTATTTCAGTCGAAAAGAAGAGTTACCTTTTGGCGTCAGAACGGCACAGCGCTTGAGCCTAAAAATCTTACGCCAATTGTCAAACATGGAGGTGGAAGCGTTATAGTGTGGGGCTATATGATTGCTACTGGAGTCGGAAAATTAATTTTCATCGATGGGAAAATAGACTAGTATGTATATAAAAATATCTTATAAAATAATTTGATGTCAAGCGCCCGTCAACTAAATATTGAAGCGGACTTCGTGTTTCAGCACGATAATGATCCGAAGCATACTGCGTGCAGTGTGAAGGACTGGCTCTCCAGAAATGTTCAGAGTGTACTCGAATGGTCAGCCCAATCTCCAGATCCGAATCCGATCGAGCATTTGCGGGAAAATTTGGATTCAAAAATACACGAGCACTCTATCACCAATATCGCTCAGCTGAAATCAATTATAGTAAATGAATGGGAGAAAATTTCGGCGGATGTGACCAAAAAGTTAGTGGAATCCATACCAAGAAGGCTGCAAGCAGTTCTTAGAGCTAAGGGATATCCCATAAAGTATTAATTATTTTTCAATATGATGATAAATTGGACCAATTCTCAACCAAGTGTGGCCGATGACTTTTTTTGCGCCCGATTTGCAATTTTTTTAAAATAAATATGAATACCAAGAGATATAACTGAATGATTAAGTCAGAAATGTATTATTTTATAAAAATATACTGTAATTTAAGTGAATAAATTGAATTGGAGTGTGATTTCATATCTCTTAATAAAAAAACTTCAATTATAGGAAAATAATCCAAGTGGCCGATGACTTTTTTTGCCTACTGTATATGCACTATTACGCTATTGATATTATTCTAATGTAAATATAATTATAAAAATTTGAGTAAAATAAGTTTCTAATAAATATTGAATGATTATGTTTTACAATATCCACTATGTTTATAAAAAAAGGATTGACATTATTCTACAACTACAAGTTTGTATTTAAAAGCTTTTGAGACATGCTGTGGTTATCTGTTACTAGTATCTATTGACGACATTTAGCTAGTGCATGCAATTTTATTGTTAGTGATATATCCAATGGTACTGTTGATAGCCCATAAATATAATAATTAATTAAGTAAATCCTGAACTTGTTTAGTCGTTTATAGATAATACTAAATATATTGGTTATATAGTATTAGTTTGTATCTAATGTGTGTAATATATAAATATTACTTCCGCCCATGCGTGTGGGTACCCGCATTATGTATGTTTTCGCTAAACATTACTATTTTCTAGTGTTTACAGTCACCGACTAAGCAAATTATAGCCATTAACGTATTACTGTGAAAAAAATATCCATTTGATCCTGACTTGTTTAATAAAATAACTTTATAAACACTATGTTACGGAATTTCGCATAATTCAAAATAGCCTAACCTAAAATGATTTATTTTTAACAAAATTGCAAACCAACTACTCTATGTATAACATATAATAATCTAAGTATTATATGATAAATATAATATAATAATCTAAACTAATATTATAAAGCTGAAGAGTTTGTTTGTTTGTTTGAACGCGCTAATCTCAGGAACTACTGGTTCGAATTGAAAAATTCTTTTTGTGTTAAATAGACTATTTATCGAGGAAGGCTTTAAGCTATATAACATCACGATGCAACTATTAGGAGTGAAGAAATAATGGAAAATGTGAAAAAAACGGGTAAATTATTCATCTTTGAAGGCTTCCATTGCGTGCGCTGCGAAAACGGTTCAAGATACCAAAAATATATGTATGAAAAAATTATTCCTCCTGAAATGATCTAAAAAAATGTCGATCGACAGTATATGTCGATCTTTTAAGATTAACTTACTAGAACCGTTTTTATGGTAATCGAATTTGCTCGAAATTAATGCATTATTTGTTAAGAGTTGTATCAACGTAATAATATTAATCTTTATCCAAATAAATGTGTTGTTGATTAAGAGTATTTAATTATGAACAAAATTGTCTTTGACATCACTTAATTTCAATGAACATCATAGAAGATATTACAATAACTTATATAGCAAAACAACGTTTGCCGGATCAGCTAGTATAATATATTTTCAAAATAATACCCAACTAAAATACTTCTAAGAGTAGTAACCTGTATATTTATTTCTTCAACAAAAGATATGCATTTAAAAAAATTGTATAATTTCGTGAAAAAAACAAGCAATAGGAAAAGGGATCCGTAATTTAGAGCTTAGTTAAACTTCAAAAGCTATTTAAATTTTTTTTAGTTTTTAATACTAATTATAATTTAGCAATTAAATTATAATGGTAACAAAATACACTGTTATAAATATTATAAATTTTATCAATCACAATTTTCTTTACATTCTTCTGGGAACGTTACGGACTAGTATTTTGGAACTAACATTTTATTAGCATATTTCATACAATTACGATGCCTATTTATTACATTACCCGGCCAGTTTAAAACGGAAACAGGTAGTTGCTGTTCGAATAGAATTTTCCGACTTGTCCAAAAAATGTATATTTTATTACGTAAACTAAATAAGGCCAGGTGATTAATTAAAAATAATTCAGGTTGCGTAGGGAGAGCTCTGGCACAGGTGATACCGGACGTGCGCGCCGCTTCCGCTGTTCTTTGTCATTAGGAACGTGCAATGATTGCACCAAAACTTTTATTGCTTGGGCGCAATGAATTTGATCAAAAAGAATAAGTAACTAATTTGCTTATTTCTTGAAATAATGCCAAGAAAAGGATAGTAAAATACTTTTTACATTTAATTTCTTGATTTGATTGGTACAGTTGCGATTGGAATTCGAATGTCGTTACTGATGTGAGTTCAATTCCCACATAAAAAAAAATTAGTACTACAGGTAGTTGGTGCGTGACTGAATATTTATACTATATTTATTATATACTATATAATTTATTACATTTTAAATCTATCTTTGTAAACACACTCAGGATACAAGAATAAATAATCCTAACATGGCAGAGACCATAACTAGAAAAAAAAGTATGTTATGAACCTGAAAAAGTAATATATATTAGTTTATTCTATTGTTTAATGCAATCGTTGTATATTTATAGTAATTTTTGGGAAGTACATCCTCACGAATCGCTGGAAATGGACCTGGGCTGGCCACACACTTCGCAGGGAACGCGCCCACATACCCAAAAAAGCTTTAGATTAGATTACCCGGGGTATGCGAATAAGTAGCCGTCCCAGATAAACCTAAAGACGTACTGTCTTATCGGAGTTGAGCGCCAATGGTAGGACGTGGAGTAAGCTGAAACGTGATGCATAGGACAGGTCAAGGTGGAGATATATTGTAGATGCCCTCTGTCCCAGGTAGATCCCGTAGTATACATATATTACACAAAAAAAAATGATGTGGCGTCAGCCTATTTAAATATCCTATACGAGTCACTATAAAACAATCTTGACTTCATCATTAAAAATATAGAAGACGCAAATTTCATCTTACTAACTCAGACGTCAGACTTCTTAGCATCCTAAGTTTATGTTTTTATTTGGCACCATCAATTATCGTGTTGCTAATTTGGTATGAAACACTGATTTTATGAGTGCTGAAGATGGTAAGTTTATAGGTAATAGAAATACAATATATTACAATAATGATTTATTAATTATAATCATAATACGAGTATAACATATGATCTCTATCGATAAATTGTTTTGAATTTAATTTTATTATTCAAACCACCTCAAATACTTGGAAGGACCATAAATTGTTGAAAATATTACAAAATAGCATTTAATCTCTCTATATCATTGATCCATAAAATTTTAATTAGTTAAGTTGTAATAAAACTGTACCGTTAGTTTCCCTAGTTTGCATTTTAGGTCATTATTGCATAAGTTGTAAGAATATATTTTTAAAGTGCACATCTAAGAAAGTATAAAACGTTTTAAATTACACAATTATTTATTAAAAAGCTTTTATTAAATGTCTTTATTATCAAATATTAAAGTGTGTATATATTTATACGTAACAGTTACATAATTACTATTCGTTTTTTCATACAGAAGTGACGAAACGTTTGAAGTCCTTAGAGATCATTGACACAGGAACTAGTAACCAAAAATCTAACATTCACACGTGTCCTACATGAAATGTTTATCCATATTTATCTTTTTTTTATGATTTACAAGCGGACGTTTAACCTCAATTACATCTCATGGAAGGTTGAGATAAGGCTGACGATGGACCGCAACTGGCCAACAAATGCCTATTCACTCTTCTCTTAAAGACTTCCAAGTCACAAGAACGTGGAAAAATGGTAGCTGAAAGAATAAATTAATGAAATGCATTAATAAATTACTAAATATAAAAATTAAATTATTAACATTAATTATTAAATAAATCACACATAAACTCAATTTCATAATGCTTATTTGTCAAATATTTAAATTATATGTTAAGCACGTGTTATGTTATTATTGTTTATTGTTGCGAAATTACTGCAGCCTATTTTGGATATCGATACTCAGCTTATACTCTAGGACCTCTAAAACAATAATTTGTTTTAGAAGTCACTAATGAAGTCACTAGTGATGTCACTAGTCGTGTGAATGTGATTTGTGTGTGTGAAAAAATCATGATGTGAAAAGACATAACTCGTTGCTTTAAAAAAGTTCATATTATATTTGTGACTAAAGAAGCTATGGTAATTTTATTTAATAACGTACAAGTACAATAAAGTATTGTCTGTAAATATCTTTACTTGATTTTTTTTTAATTATAATAGGGTTTTTGAATAATATATAAGATGAAACCGCGTTTGAATGTTGAATTCTCTACTATAATATGGGAGTGAGACGAACAATTTGGACGAAGGTATGCCTAACATACCCTAGCACCTACTGTATATCGTGTACAATGTAATGAACAAACCTAGACGATAGCTCTGTCGTGGCCCCAACTTGTCAACTCACGCGACAGGCGGTTCCTTCCGAGTTCGATCCTCGAGATCCGCGCATCGATAATAAAATTGCTTGTGATGGGGAAAGTCCGATGCAAACACTTGCTAACCGGCTAAACGTCCGAACACCACACCAAAAAGGAATTCCGACTAGTATTTAGAAGGTACTTACTGCTACGCACGGTGTCTCGCGCTAGCTTATTTCAAATGCGTCTTTCCCCCGAATGTATTATTGTGGATGTTATCTCACAACTGTCTTCCTTCTAATTCCTTTTCAAATGCTGCTGTGTAAGGCGTGCACGCATGGCGCCATTTCATAGGTGACGCTCACGACATATATCGGGAGCTAATTACGCTAAGGTGAAATTGGGATAAGAAAAATTGCGTTCACGTAACAGTATTTATACATACACATTGTCATAGTATAATGTTGCTACAGAAACTGGAAGGTGATTGATGGTAACCAAATAAATGATGAACCGTATTTTATTGTAATATATTTTATTACAAATACCTGACTCCACACACATAAGTACTAGTTTATGAAACCTAATCTTCGGGTCAAAGGTTAAGGAGATTTCAATGTACCAATACAATTGGTTTTAAATTACTACTATTTAAAAATTAGGAAACAAAGATACTATTGTTGAAACAATGTAAACAACTATGACTCTTTTTAGATTGCACAAACTCAATCAGGTATGGCGAAATAATTAGTTTAATTTATGACAATTATAAAACGTTATAAATAATGACTGACACACTTTGTTAATTATTTAATATAAATGTACTCGTATTATTATATGTTTTATATGAAAAACTCAGGTTCAAATCATTATAAGGACATCCAGAATTCTAAGTGGAGAAGAAAAACATCTCGGAACAGATGAATGTAAATATTAGGTCCTTACATATGAAATTGGCGTTTTGTATGGGAGGAACAAAAAGTCAAATATTTTTTAATATAATATATTTAATTAATCAAAGTATGAACCATTATTTTCTATGCACTTTTGCCATCTCATAGGTAGTTCATTGATCCCTTTACTAAAAAAACCAGTCGGACGGGAATCAATAAAATCTTTGAAGGCGATTTGGACTGCCCCATCGGAGTTGAATTTTTTCCCTTGCAAGAAGTTATCCAAATTTCGAAAAAAAATGGTAATCTGTTGGAGCAAGGTCCGGGGAGTACGGAGGATGTCTTAGACTTTCCAAGTGAAGCTCTTCTAATTTAGTAGCCGTCTGTTGCGCAGTGTGTGGTCTAGCGTTGTCGTGAAGCAGCAGTGGCGTGGAGCGATTGACCAGCCTAGGTTGTTTAGCCGCTAGCTTTTCCATCATGGTTTGCAATTGCTGACAATAGACATCAGCCGTAATAGTCTGGCCAGATTTGAGAAAACTGTAATGAACAATACCGGCACTAGTCCACCAAACGCTTACAAGTAACTTTTTTGGGGTTAATTTTCGCTTGGGGCAGGATTTGGCTGGCTGGCCAGGATCCAACCATTGCGCTGAGCGCTTCCGATTATCGTAAAGAACCCATTTTTCATCATAGGTAATGATTCGGTTTAAAATACCTTCATTATTGTGCCGGTTTAGTAATGTAACGCAGCAGTCGACGCGCGTTTGCCGGTTTGCTTCAGTCAATTCGTGAGGTACCCACCTTTCAAGCTTTTTAATCTTCCCAATTTGCTTCAAGTGAATTAAAACAGTTTTATCACTAACATCGCAGCCTGCAGCTAACTCGGACGTGGTTTGCGATGGATCCGCTTCCACAATAGCCTTCAACTCTTCATTATCAACTTGAGTCTCAGACCGTTCACGGGGCTTGTTCTGCAGGTCGAAATTTCCAGAACGAAAACGTTGGAACCAAAAACGAACTGTGTTTTCTTTTGCAACACGACCGCCATACATATCATTCACCCTTCGAGTTGTTTCCGCAGCACTAGTGCCACGGCGGAACTCGTACTCGTAAATAATGCGATATTTTAAGTTTTCCATTTTGTAAAATGAGTGACGCAAACAGAAAAAAACAGAAGAAAAAAACAAATGAATGACGATCATCGAAGCACAAATACATGAGTCTATAGCTGTACAAATTTGAATTTGGAATTCCTTACCAAAGAGGAGAAATTTGTGATTAAAGTGGCCAGTACGAAAAACGCCAATTTCATATGTAAGGACCTAATAAACAGCATAGAAAATTGTGGCTAATTCGAAAGTTTTATAAAAATGTATCTTTCGAAATATTTTGCAAGAAATTAATACACTGCATGCATTTTTCTTTCTTTTCTAAGCGATTCGGTAAAGGTATTGATACAGACTTTATACAATTTATCATTATTAATAAAACAAAATCGAGACGTAAATTTTGTAAAATCTCACACTTTCTCAATGATCGTCATTCTTGTGGTACTATGATATAAATGATAATGCCAATATATCGTCATGCCCTGTCAAGGTGAGCCAAGATATATCAGTGGCTGTGTTCAGTTGCACTTATATGTTATGCCCAATATGACTAGTGACGTAGCTGTTCGCCGACCGTACTACGATATGATACTGATATTTTTCATTCTGCCATAAATAATTAAATATCTTTAAACGACTATGTTTTGTTTTTGTCGGCATATACATATTATTTAATAAAATCTTTGATGATGACGAAGAAAGACTTCGGAAGAATGTGGATCCACAAGCCCAGCCTTGTATGAAAAGTAAAGCGTGGACACCCTTGTGGTATAAGTTAGTAGGAGCCCAACACTGACCTACCAAGGCCCTTTCTGCCCCAAGAATTTCTATATCAATTCCATCCAAACACAGCACATGACCTTAGCCGCATCACCAGTCAGGGATGTTACGGAGCTTCGACTCCGACTCCGATAAGTCGGAACTTCTGATTGTTATTACACCTCCGGTTCCGACTTCGGTTCCGAAACTCTTTAATCGGAGGTATTCATCGGAGGTCACCACCACTGTTGTAGTCAATTCATTTGATTTAATTTTATATATTGTTGAAACATAATATCAATTAATCAAACAATCAGTGCTACGTAATTTGTAGAAGATATTTTTAAAAATTTAGAATAAAAAAATATGATTAACATGATTAAATTTAAAACTAAATGTACATTTAAATTTATTACTATAAGGTTTTGTTATTTTACATTTACATTAAATTAAGTAAAATAGAAATTAACACAAAAACAACCCTGGAGCAAATTTGATTTAATTTGTTGACTATTAATGGGAAAATGTTAATAAGAAACACAGCAATTTTTATTGTCTGTGTATTTGTATATTTATCACTTTCTAATTAAAAAGGTTCACTGAATAATGTTTTTATTTGTCCCTTAATAAAACTATTTTATTCTGCCTTCACTTGTGACTGACATTGCCTCCGACTCCGATTCCGACTTCGGTTCCGACTCCGATAAATCAAATTAGAAAACTCCGACTCCGACTTTGGTTCCGATAAAACTGCCTCCGTTACATCCCTATCACCAGTCCAACTAAATACCGAATGTTCTTGTGCCCCTTTAATGTTGTCGTTATAAATGTCATACAGTGTTACAATAATAGAGAAGCACAACAGCAAATATCACTAATAAGCTATGATAGATATGATATAAATAATAATTATTAAATACTAAATATTAATGTGAACACCATTAACAATTAATTTATAATTCTCAATAAATATATTTTATGTTGGCAAGCATATGAAGTGATAGAAAGGATATGGTAGTGTGACAGATCTTGATGGCAGTGGCTTAAGTAAAAATATTGTGGAGAGAAAATGTTTATAATAAGTATTAATATTTCAGAAATCAACTCTTTTACCCAGAGGTCCTGTTCAAAGGGAGCTAATATCCAATTTTTAATATCTTAGCTCTTTAATGCGATGATTTATATTTATTCCAATAGTTTAAATGTTGCATAGTAAACATTATTTCGGGGACGACGACGAAGCGTCTCAAATGAGTCGACACCAGTCAGCACAGTAACCGTGTCAACGACGACGCGTTCCGGTGCAACATTTAGCTGCGCCAATTGTAAAGGGGACACGAGAATGAATATGCATGCGTTACTTTGTCACAGCTGTTTTCAACTTACGCTTTGTACACTTGTCAAATGATTTCAGATTCTGATTAGGTTTTCTTTTACATATTATAAAGATAGTATTTAAATATCTTAGTAATCATAGTACTGTACTTATAATATTTAAACGTTTTAATATTTAAAGATTGGCCACACTGTGCTTCAATGACACTTCACGGCAATGTTGATTAATGAATTTAATAGACGACCCCGTAGGTCTCTATTTGCTTTAATTTTGAATTAATTACTACATAACTATACTATATTTATTTTACTAAGTCTATTCAATTAAATACGTAGCGACACGTGTACATGTGTCTATATTATGAAATTGTAAACGTAATAAATTAAATCTAAGTTCCTTCGAATCGTATATTGCTCAGTATTATGGTATTAAACATTTGTCAAATTATGTGTAATTCAAAACACAAAAGAAAAACTTGCAAAATTTCCAAAGTTTATTGCCAGTGTTTATGTTTAGTATACACCTTTCACAAAAAGCTAATTTTGTTATTCGACAAATAAGGTAGTTAGTGTGGTATTCCTAATTGTACAAATTTAGATGCCGTAGTAACAACTTGAGATAAGCGTTTACGAGTCGGCCCGCACGCAGCCTAATTGCTTTTTCTTTCAATTAATTTTTGATTTATTTTAATCTGAAGATTCTTGCGTTCGCATTGAAAATCACATTTGAGCTATAGCTTTCTAAAACAGCTGCAAATTTCTAAAATTAAAAACTGCCACTAATCATAAAGAATATTTCTTCTGGATTTATTTAGTTAATTTAATTTTAATTCAATATTCAAACCTCAAGGCTGTTTAAGGGAAAAAAGCTTAACAAATCACTTCCTTATTCCAAAAGAGCTCATTATTCGTATTCGTATGAGTACTGACTCAAAAAGCGTCAATTATAAAAACAAACTAAATCAGCAAAAATATGTAACTTTACTAATAGAGCAACGATTTTTAAAATATTTATATATTTTTACTGAAAAAAATAAATTACTTGATTGAATTGTCGATGATCTTTTATGAAGATTGTTTATTAAACCCGCAACAGTAAAACTTATTGTCTAAGCCATATATCTTTCTGAATGTATAAACGATTAATAATCTACAGTATCTTTATCATTTACAATATACGTACATAAATTGTTGGAAAATTTCTAACTAAATTACCATGACAAATCAAACAAAAATAATTGTATTTTATAACCGGACAAAATACATTTGTGTATGTTTAAATGTTTTACAACCTTAATTACAAACTAGTATTTATAAAAGGGATTTAATTTCTATTAAAGCTTCAATTCCTTCTTGATAATTCTGCGTTCGTAAAACTAATTTACTCGTGTATATCTATCTATCTCTATGTCCTATGCACAGAATTTACTTGTGAAAAATTTGATTTTCTTGAAAACCTATATCTAACTTTAATTTTTTTTTTAATTAATTTTACAAGATCTGTCAAATTAAGCCTCATTTATTAGGAGATTTATTACTGACTAGATTAAAAATTAGAATAGCTATATTAATTTTTGAACGAAAGTAGACAGTAAATGAATAACTTTTTATATGTTTGCATCATTGTTTTTCTTTGTGAAGTAAGTTTTGTTTTGATATAAATTTAATTTCAAGTAAAATATCTTTAAGCAAACAACAGTCTGGCAACACATTTTCTTTTTAATAATCAAAATTTTATTTGAGACGTGTATTCTCATATCAGATTTCATTTAGAACCTTCATTTTAAAATCACTAAATCGTATAGGACTGCAAGAAAGTAAGAAAACATTTTACATTGTGTAAAGAAAAAGTTTTCTATCAATACAAACAACTAGGTTGTTGTTCCCAATTCGAACGGGCGCAACATCTCTGTAGTACCAGGAAGGCCCTTTGGAACCAGTTTCGATGGCAATTTCGTAATTCGCCTCTGTGGTGTCTTGGTCAGGGCCGGTGCCTCTGCGGGGAGTGGAAGATACAAATTACTAATAGGCAAAGAGGGGCAACGTGTACCGCGACGCGCTGCATAGTGTTTCATTCCGTTTAAACTAGTTGGCCAAAGTTATTTAATGTTCTTTTCTCATTGTTACATCTTTTCTATATTTCTTGTTATGTTTGTTTATTTTTGTACGTTAAAAAAATGTAGATAAATAATTTATAATCAATTAATAAAATTAAATATATCATATAATAAACGAGCATCCTCATAGGACTTTGTTCAGAAACATTTAGTCCAAATGTATTTTAGTTAATTTTTGTATAAGTTATATCTTTATTTATGTCCATTTTTTTAATTCTTATTTTACTTCTGCCAATTTAAATAAATGAAAGCCACCGCGAAATAATTAACAAAAAACCTGGTCTGTCTTAGCAAAAAGTTGTATTTGATTTATTGCACACTTATAAACAATATTAATTCAGTCAGGGTGTCTGACATAGCTTCTTTAATAATTAACATAATTAACTATGTTATACTTTTTATATATATTTAATCCGACCATAGTTTTTGAATCATTTATATATCTCGGATGTACTCAATCGTAAATACTAAGCTAGAAACATACTATTTCCATTTATAATTCTTTCATTATCTTTAGTGGTGCAAATTAGTGCAAAATAATAATTGACATTGAATAATGGATATTTCATGTATTATTTAAAGAAATATTTCTAGGAAATTTGAAAGTGATTTATGTGTAGCTAGTTTGTTCAAAACGAACCATAGTGCGCCGCGCCGGTGCAAAGCGGAACGCTAGATCGTGCTGCACCGCCGAGCGCGACCACTAAACCAGCCTCTCTTCAATTGCAACATCGTTTGCTTTGTAATAGGTTAGGTGCTACGAGATAATATTCCAAGTTGTGGGTTATTTTTTTTCTTTTTGCTAGTACGAGTTTTCAAACTCAAACCACATAATATAATATATTTCATTAAACCTTTTTCTACCCTTTCGTTACAGAGCCACGTGAGCTGGGTTACCAAGCGATGCAAGTATACCAAGTCCTATGATTAGATCTTCAAACGATTACTGGTACATTTGTCATACCTCTTTCTCAATTTTAGACAAAGAAACCATCAATTCTAAAAAATATTTGCAACGAGTTATGTTCAAACAACCTACCAATCTTTAATCTCACTACGACATGCAAGAATCAACGCGAAATTATCATCATTTGGACTAACTTCTTCTTCTTAAGGTGCCTCTCCACTACCGGAGGTTGGCCGTCAGCTCAGCGAACTTTACTCTGTCTTAAGCCAAGCGAAACAGTTATTCGATACTATGGCAATGCTTGTCCACTCCCAGATATTGTGCAGCAAAGATTTCTTTCTCCTTCCGGCGCGTCTGAAATTAACTACTACTCAGAAACTATAAACAACTTTGAATATCCATTTGATAACAAATTCTTCTTGACTTTAAACTATTTCTAAATGAAATACAAATTACATATTGTACAATCTGTAGCAATAATTACAGAAATGTTTCTATTGATCTGTTTGTCACTCGCCTAGTTATTTCATAAAATATTTTAAGATAATGTAGGTACTAACAGAAATAATGTAATGAAACCAAATTGTCTATCACCACTATGCCACCACTGGCTTTATCTTTACCTCTTACTTTTTTTGCTTCAAGTCAGTTATTACGTCCAACCACAACCTTCAAATAATTATTCGTTCTATGGGTTGTAATGCTATGACTAGTAAAATTTAAAACGTCCACTAAAAGATAATATGATTTTGAAAATCATATTTATGTACGTAAAAATTTAGTCAAGCTGCAATTTAATTCTTCACATAAAATTTAAAATCTAAAAGAAAAGTCATTTTGAAAATTCTAGTAACAAAACAGAGCAATTTCTAAGACATTTGATTTGTTGATTCAAAACGTTATGACCTCTTAATTTAGTCGAATGTCGATAACTAGTGACACTAATTATCATTAACAGGTATAAGGTCTATCGATAATAAGAGAAGTTGTCGTATTTATTCTTGATTGAAGCACTTACATCAGTGTTGATAACGTTACGCCGCTCAGCGCTAACATGACCGGTTGTAAGTCGAACAACAACCTACTTTAGTAAACCACGTTAACAGCGTGGAGATAGGCGGAAACGACAATCAATTCGAACAAAATCGATATTCCAATCAATCGGATGATAAAATTTGGTTTGAGATATAAATCAATAGCAGACTAAATACATCAAATATCCTTATGGGCCTTTTAACACGTTGAGCGCCACGTGTACTTCTAAGACAATCCTGTCCAGGCCACGAGCGCCGCTTCTATGCACTGGTACTGGAGGGCCGGTTTTTTCGATCGCAGTAAAAGATCGTTTATGTTTGAAAAGTGATACCTATGGGAAAAAATGTAAGAAAATAAGGTAGAGTGATGCCATGGAGAAAGACAAGGCGTGTATTCCATATTGCAATACTTATGAAGGAGAACCATTTTTATGTTTGCCATGTTTAATGAATCCCACTAATACTGTAATGATACCAAATTAAGTAAATTTTAAATAAATAACACAAAGGGTCCCATGCAAGCTGCCCGCAGTATGGCAACAGCGACTGTAAAATTTAGATCCTTATTTCTTGGCGGTAACTGCCTTTTTAAGATTATACTGTACATTCCACCGGATTCAGTGTAAACACCGTGAATTGGTATAATGAAGGTAGATATATTTTTTTAAAAGCTTTTGTAAAATATTATAGTCACCAAA
Organism: Automeris io; assembly: GCA_036320925.1. Taxonomy (NCBI): domain Eukaryota; kingdom Metazoa; phylum Arthropoda; class Insecta; order Lepidoptera; family Saturniidae; genus Automeris; species Automeris io. Next base: position 7,343,308 of record JAUDJH010000009.1, on the reverse strand, counting down.
ATGTTTGGGAACTAGTAATTTTGTACATATTTATGATATTCTTATAGTATAAATATAAATGAGAAAACAAAATCAAATTTGTAAAAAGTTTTATTAATGCCAGCCCCGGATTCGTCTATAGTTGAGAATATCATACCCACTAGCAAAATAATTCGGTGATACCCACTCTATTGAATGAGCCACATACCTATAACATCAAAATAAGGATAGTTAAACCTTGTACGCGGTCAGTATTACAGCTACATGTATAATAAGTGTGTTTTTATATATCGAGACTTTGACATCTAGTAATATAATTTGCTATATATGTGTTATATATATTTAGTTTTTTACTTGGGGAAAATCCTCATAGGACAGTCTCAGCCACACAGTGGGGTTGCGCGACCGAGGTGTGCCGGACTTATACCGACTAAAAACCCCAAGGTGACTACTTCTGCGCATTGGTGGGAACTGTGGGTCCTGTAAACAATTCGCCACAGCCCCGTCACGCCGCGCCCGATGGGCACAAATTCGGGGGAAGATGATACCTTCCCCGATACCGCTCGTTGTATTTAGGCAGAGCACGTCACAATGCCCTGCCAACTTCTCGAGGGCCGCTAAACCAGTTGCTCAGGGCCCCCACACTGAGCAGCCACGACCCCAAAGACATCAGCCAATCGGTCGTGGATCGGCCGATTAGCTGGGACTGATGTGCCAGGGCGGTTGCCGGCACCCTGGTGTCTCTTTCGAGCGGCCTTCTGCCGCTCTAGCTCTGCGGCCTCCTTCTGGGACATGACGTCTTCACAGAAGGAGACCACGGCCCTCCAGTTGTCGTACCCTGCCAGCATTGCATATATTTAGTGTTCTAATATAAGGGTACAATGTGGCTGATATACATGCTCAGTTAAAAGGTCCCTTAAAAATAAAGAACAAAATTATTATTGAACCACTATTATAACTCTACTTATCTCGAAAAGTATATAGTATGACGATATATTATTATTAAAATAGTTGTTATTATAATTAAAATCTACTTAGTTAATAATCTTTATCATCTTATGCGCATTATTGTATTTTTATGTGCATACGAATGCATAAACTAAATACCGTCCTTAAGTTTGAATAAAAGTGAATTGTAGGCATAGATGGGCAAAATGTAATCAGATTAATAAAAACTATTACGTTTACATTTTGCGTTTTACGTCATTAATATGATTGCATTTTGCTTATCTATGTTTTAAACACTACGGGATCCTAAATTGCATACACACTTATGTCTCCTTAATGTTCTGAAGGGATTTAATCATGATTACAAAGCAACAAGATTAAAATTACAACTTCATTTTATAATCCTTAGCCATTTATCAGATTACATTTTTCCGATTTCTGTTTATCGGTGTACCTTTTTTATAAGATTGAAATGCAATAAACCTAAATCACGAAAATCTCGGAAAGGCTACAAACAAAATTCACTAAGCCGAGGATTTTATTTTATTTAAAGCGTAAATATTACACTATTATATTCATATTACAATTTTTGTTATTTATCACAAATAATGAAAGTGTTGTAAAAGTGACTTCTGATTAGAAACTAAGAGATTCAGTTCTAACATCATCACGCGAACAGCTAAGGATTGGAATTAGCTTCCACGATCTTATGACTTGGGAACCTTTGGGAGAAATTTGAATGGGCATTTGTTTTCTCTTTATCCCGGGGCAAAATCCTGCGAACCATCAGGGGCCCTGTGAGTGTAGCGACCACGGTGTGTCAGACTCCTACAGACTAAAAACCCCCGAGGTGTCCGTCTGGTTGCTCAACCCGGGCCTGGGAAGCCAAATTCATCCAGACGCCCAGGGTACAAGAAGCCCTGTAGAGGCTACCTCTCTTGGAGGGGAAGAAATAAAGCCTACTCCTCCAAAACCGCTCTCCCAGGCGGTGCGCCGGACACCGTGCACCGGCTCCCTCTTATCCGGGCAGCAGACTCCATCAAGTCTACTGCCCGGCTGAATGGGCATTTGTTGGGCGGACGCGATTTATCGTCGAGCCCATCTTCGCCTTCCACCAGATGTGATTGAGATCCGCCTGTAAATAATGAAAATTAAAAACATATATTTACTGTTTATTGATTATGAATTACTAGCTGATCCGGCAAACATTGTTTTGCTATATAAGGTTTTGTAATATCTTCTAAGATGTTAATTGAAATTAAGTGATGTCAAAGACAATTTTGTTCATAATTAAATACTCTTAATCAACAACACATTTATTTGGATAAAGATTAATATTATTACGTTGATACAACTCTTAACAAATAATGCATTAATTTCGACCAAATTTGTTTACCATAAAAACGGTTCTAGTGACTTAATCTTAAAAGATAGACATATACTGTCGCGGACATATTTTTAGATCATTCTTACATATATTTTTGGTATCTTGAACCGTTTTTGCAGCGCACGCAATGGAAGCCCTAAAGGATGAATAATTTTCCCCGTTTTTTTCACATTTTCCATTATTTCTTCGCTCCTAATAATTGCATCGTGATGTTATATAGCCTAAATCCTTCCTCGATAAATGGTCTATTGAACGCAAAAAAAAATTTTTCAATTCGAACCATTAGTTCCTGAGATTAGCGCGTTCAAACAAACAAACAAACAAACAAACTCTTCAGCTTTATAATATTAGTATAGATTTGTAGTACTATGCCTATTTCTTGAATTGACACTTTCTAACTGCATGGTATTTTTATACTTGCTGGACACCGGAGTGATAACACCATACCTGTTGGAAATTACAGCTTAGTACAAGAATAACAACGATCGCCAATGGATGACAATCCATTAATATACATACGTCGTTCGTTATCCAGGCCCACATAATCCACGACCAAAGTTCTCTTGGTATACGAACAACTGGACGTAATAAATATAAACTGATCCCAATACGCGACCCGCCGGAGAGTCATTTTTACGGTCTTTGCAATTGCAAACTGTGGTCATGACCCAGTTCGGGCAATCACTTTACCATCTCACGTCGTTGATACATCGCAATCGAAAATTGGGTCGGTTTTTATGAGAAATGACATTAAAATATACGTGCCAACGTGGTCGCTTGCATTGAATTTGAAAAATAGTTGTCTAAAGGCCTTGTCGCTTCGTTTAAAAAAAGGATACTCCTAGGACTGTAGCTCAAAAAAAAATTTTTTTTAAGTTACAAGTTTGTAAATATAATATTATTATTGGGTTGTTAAGAAATATTTTTTAGAAAATATTTTTATTAGAAAATACTTTTTTAAGCATTAATATAGTATTAGTATAGAGATAAAAGCTAAAAAAGATACACATATATAGAGCTGTTTTGTATATAACTCTCATATTTATATGTATACACACAGTATATACTTACTACCTACCTATATTTGATCTGTAATTAAATTAGCCTCTGAATTAGTGGAATACAAATTATTAATGAGTATATAAACGCAATACAGAAACAAAGCGAAATGGGTCGACGTTGTAACAGTCTACACAACACTGATAACCGTCACCGGGCGCGTGCTCCAGGTGTCCATATTTCCACGTGATAGTCACGTGAATTCAACCCTTTTCTTTTTCTCAAAAGTGCCCATTAACCTAGACAATTTTCCACTTTACTAAGTAACTTAAAAACGGTGAATGTGCTAGGACTTTACTCAAAAATTACAAATTACATTATTTATTTAATATCAAAGCATATGGTTAGTGATCAGCTGAGTTACTGGTCACGTTAGGCATGACATATAAGTTATACAGTGGATACAGCCACTAATGTATCTCTGCTCACCCCGAAAGGGATAGAAAGGGATAGAGCGTGACGATATATATTATTCAAGTGTATAGTAAATTACCGATTTGCACAACTTGGACCCAGCTCTGTGAATAATTAGGCTATACTCAACTTCTATTTTATATTTACTTTTTGTCTAAGACAAACTTATTTCCTGAACAAAGTCTAAGCAAAATCAAAGTAACGTCTGTAAATCTTTCAATGCGGCAATAAAAAACTGCGTCTTTCCGAATGTATGGAAAGACGCATGCGTCGTTGGGATCCCTAAACCAGGGAAACCTAGCAACCTTCCTTCCAGCTACAGACCCATCAGTCTCATCAAGACGATGGGTAAGCTGTACGAGCGGTTGCTTCTCAACCGTCTTCAAGACTTTGTTACGACAAATAAGATTCTCATAGACGAGCAGTTTGGTTTTCGCGCCAAACACTCGTGTGTAAACCAAGTGCACCGCATCACGGAGCACGTCCTTAATCAATTCTCTCTTTCTAGGAAAGGAGCCTACACAGGAGCTATTTTCCTCGACGTGGCGAAAGCCTTCGATAGAGTCTGGCATAACGGCTTGATATACAAGCTACATACTTATGAAGTGCCAGATAGGCTCGTGCTTATCCTGCGAGACTACCTGTCGAATCGACACTTTCAGTATCGCGTCGAGGGCGATCTCTCCAGTCCGCGTCCGATTCGAGCGGGGGTTCCGCAGGGTTCAATCCTCGCCCCGCTCTTATACAGTCTGTACACCAATGACATCCCGAAACACCCGGACGTAGAGCTAGCTCTTTATGCGGATGACACCGCACTCTACGTCTCAAATTTCCGTCGAGATATCATACGTCTACGCCTGCAGGAAGCAGTGCGAGACTTAGGAGACTGGTTTCGCAAATGGCGCATTGACGTCAACCCCGAGAAAAGCGTAGCAATACTCTTCTCTCGGGCAAAACGCGATTTGCCTAAGCGAAACGTCCTCCTCCACGACAAGCCCATCCCTTGGGTTGATGAGGTCAAGTACTTAGGAGTCACTCTCGACCGTCACTTGACCTTCGGACCACATGTTAAGGTTGTGCGCGACCGCGCCGCCTTCATTCTCGGTCGTTTGCACCCTATGCTGTGCAAACGTAGTAAACTGTCGCTTAGAAATAAGTTGACTCTTTACAAAACCGTAATAAGACCGGTGATGACCTACGCTAGCGTAGTATTCGCCCAGAGCCAGTCCGCTTCTCTGGATTCCCTTCAGGTCATCCAAAATAAATTCTTGCGTAAAGCAGTGGGTGCCCCGCTGTACATGCGCAACATAGATCTCCATGACGACCTTAAGCTGGAAACGCTCGCCAGTTTCATGCAAAATGCATCTCGTCGATATTTCGACAAGGCGCAGCATCACCCTAATCCTTTAGTCCGCAGTGCCTGCGATTACACACCGAAAAGCGGCATCGCGCGCAAACTACGCCGCCCGCGTCATGTCCTATTGGATCCCGTCGATTCAATTACCGCGGCCCTTGCGACCGCCGATCCTATCAACAACGAGGTACACACAAGCACTCGTCACATTCCGAAACACCGGCGTCGCCGGCGGCGCCGACGACGACGATTAAGGATAGGTCCGTCAATTGTTGTTTAAATAACGCAGTTTCACTCCGACGCAGCCTTGAGTTTCTTTCGGCGTTTCTTCTCAAGGTAGTCGCTTCCGAAACGCTGGTAGATCACCGTTAGGTTCGTTTTTCAATTGGCCGGCCGCCCAAGTCGAGGTCCGTACCCACAGGGGTGCCCTTGCGTAGCCGCCCAACCCATAAATTTCGCTGGCTGAGCGCCCTCTGCGTTCGCCCACCAAGCCCGGTTTTGTTGTGAAGGTCTTTCCCAGGCCACCAACGTAGGACACGCCGAAAAAAAAAAAAAAAAAAAAAAAAAAGTCTGTAAATCTCTTAATCATTCGCTTGCTAAAGATATATGCCGCGTACGAACGGTTCAGCTGAGTGATACTAATGTAATAATCAATTAAAACTATCCCAGACCATCGGTCGGGTGAAGCAAGAAAAGTAATTTCCATAAGTCAAACGGCGAGCAGAGGTCATCGATCTTACAGACCAGTACGACCGGATCTCGGAGGTAAGTTTTTATGTGACCAACGACTGAGCGGTTACATGTTTACCCAAGAACACACGGCTGACATTACCCACGTCTGACTTATTGTGTTTATTTATATAATTAATTGCTATTTCTAACATCATCGTTTGCTACATCATTGGCAACCCGGCTCTCAGTAATGACGATTGTGACATTTTTTTTAATTTTACAAAATAAATAAATGTCATTGACATTATACCGACTACATTTCTCTTAAAATACATTATAATATTTAGTAAAGTATTCATTTATAATGTTAAGAAAATTAAGCTACCGGAGGCGTGCGGTGATTTAAATAATATTTTTACTTAACTGCGAGTGAAAACATTTTTCCTTAGTAGCATGTTTATAAATATTATGCGTATGTCTTAACAATTTATTTTCGCTGATCTTTACAAATTATCTCTAGGTCATGCATTATATGTATTATTAGATTAGGTAAAACATTGCTTACAGTAGTAAAATCAAACATGCATTAAAATTAAGTTCATCGCTTTAAAAACATGGAAATCATCGGAATATTAAAATATTCTTCATCATGCGAACAGCTACGTACTGGAATATGCTTCCAGCGAACACATTTCAAGGATCTTATGACTTGGGAGACCTTAAGAGAAGAATGAATAGGCATTTCTTGGACGGACTCGGTCTTTAGTCGGACAAATCTTTACCTTTCACCAGGTGTGACTGAGGTCAAGTGTCCGCCTGTAAATCATAAAATATATGTAATTGTATTACAATTTTATTAAGGTGTTATTAATAAATCAATTGTTTATGAACCTTTGCTTCTAATCTTATACTAATTTTCAATCAGGCCACCCTATTCATAATAATTAGGGTTCCATACCACAAAAGGAGAATCGAAATTCCTATAGGATCACTTTGTTGTGTGTCTGTTTTTTTTTTTGTCAAGGCTCTTTTTCTTGGAATTTTCAACCCATGGGTAATGTAGTTAAAATTAATATAGAATACGAAAGTCTACGGTACCTTGTTTCCTTGAAAAAATCGTACTCCTAAGTTAACTCAATCATAAGATATATCCGCTTATGTTATATTGTTACCGTTTTCGCAAGGTAATCAATACTTAAACTTTACTTCCCGTAGATCTAGAATCATGAAACTTAGTAAGAAGCAAGGTCCCTAATCAGCGGTTCAGGAAAACTCTAAATTTGTAGCTATATTTAAAAAAAAGGTTTTTTTACGATTATAAATGAATTTGCAGTGGGTAAAAGATCCACGACCCGTTGATGTCTGGGGACTTACCAACGGAAAAGTTAAGTTTGTTCCTAAATCAGGTTTAATTTTCCTTAAGAGCAATATACATTACACAGTATATTCATAGTTTATTTGCATGGAACCCTCGGTTTGCGAGCCCGACTTGCCCTTAGCCAATTTTTTTTCAAGTTGCTACCTAGGAAAAAACACTGGCGATTCTAGCCCTTTATAAGTAAAATCACATTAACGACATTTCACAACATTCACGATAATACGTTGAGAAACATCTGGAATATAAATTTTCAACAAAAAGCAATTTGTGGATTTTAGTGTTACAACATTACACATTAATAAGCTCAAATTACAACAATAAAGATATCATCAATTCAAACGGATGTACTGGTGTAATATTAAGTAAAAATATTTAATTAATACAATAATTGTCAAAATTAGATATTCTTCATGACTTCGATATGATGTTACATAATTTTTTTTACATGTATGAAGTAACGAACAGAGGCTTGTATATCAACTTAGATTTAACTTGACTACGTGATGAAAATGGCATCTATATGACTTTTGCCACTTTAGTCATTGTAAATTGATTGAACAGGATTCTCTTCAATTATCGCCTCGTACCGATTTTTGATAGTGTTTGGTTAGTTGTCGAGTACCGGTTCTTCTACCATTAAATGTTGTATAAGCATTATTTGCTTTATTAAAAATAATAAACCTTTCCGTTAAATGTATTTAAACTAAAAATATTTAGCATTGTGTTTAATCATTGCTTACTTTTAACTATACATATATTATATACTCTATATTATACATGATAGATTACGCATCGTTTGAACAACATTTATTTTATAGATATTTTTTAAAAGAAATGTAAAAAGTTCGAATGCAATAATTAAATATCATCGCCTTTAAAACTTCAATAAGTTGACGTTATGCTGGGTGCTGAGGATCCGGATAAGAGGGAGGCGGTGCACGATGTCCAGCGCACCACCTGGGTGAGAATAGTATGTTTATACTCACTCCTATTCCTATTATATATTCAGTTCTTTGACAAAACGAATTTATTTATTGAGAATTTGCTAAGCAAAGTCGAAATAGCGTCTATAAATCTCATCTTAAGTTTCAAATCTACAATACGTAATTTTATTAACATTTCTTTGGTATAAATGTTACTTCAGGACATTTTCCTTAGAATACACTAATTATTTTTAACGTTCCTTAGCGGTAGTAAATGAGTAAGGAAGTAACTCATCAGTTACCTTGTAATTGCGGTAAACTAGTTAATTAGTCAAAAATTCTCACTGGCATACTTCCGTACCACTATTTTGCGCATTAAATATATAATAATTTTAAATATTAATAAATATAATGACTTTTAAAGTTCATTTACTGGTTAATCTATATACATATATTATGCTACAAAATATTATGGAAGTTACTGAATTAAAAAATCTTTGTAATTAATACATCATTATAAATAACAAAAGCATTTGTAAATGGCTCGTTTAATACATAAAAATTGCAAAAATCCATCAGATTCCCTTTCAATATAATTTCACTGGCTAAACTCTTTGAATCCCGCTATATGACCCGTACGCATTAGGGCAGTGTGTGTTGGTTATGCCGGGTATACATAAGTATAAATACAAACTGTATAAGCTATAAGTTGTCTGCATGAGCACAAATCGTACGGCATTCCTGAGCCAGCTAGCAGAGCGAGACGGACTTGAAGATAGTTCGCCGTCCCGCTCACCGCTTGCAATCCTTTCCTTTCTACCTGTTGCTCTGTTACAAAAACCCGATCCTGAGGGCCGCTACCTTACGTGAATTGAATGAGCATTGCGGGAGGCTACGGCTCGGCCCATATAAAGATAGGGCAAGGGCTATTACACGTACATGGCGACGAAGCAAAGCCCGTCGAGTCTTGGGACGGTGTTTACCGTGGGGATGGCTAGCAAAAAACGACTGCGGTTATGCGAGCCGATTGCATAATAGGAGCTCGTTTGGGGAACGGTAAGAGTACATGATTGGTACTCAGTCCTCGCATCATACGGTCTTACATATTATATGTATATGTTAAAGCGTAATACTTTTTAAAAAGCTACAATTTTCCAGAATAATTTAACTTATAATGAGTACAAAAATATATTTTAGTTTGACATTACAATTTGTTTAAATTTAATTTAAAGAAAAACTGAAAAGAAATATATATTGCGTACTTATAATCTTAGATATTACGTGTTTATCCACATGTGTACAACTTAGATCTAACTATCCGTGCGAAGTCAAGACAATCCATCTAGTACAAAATATATTTCGCTATGAGTTTATTTGGTTGCTGTGAATTTTAACTGAAAAATGCATTGCAATGTTTGTTGTTTTATGTTTACCTATTGAAGCAAACGAGGTGTTGATGTAAATTTGAATTGTTACTGAGAAGAATACGTTTTGAATTTTGATCAAGGCCCGTTTAATTGTGAAAAATATTCTCGAATTTTCTCGGCATAAAATAGTGCATGAGAAAGTAATTTCTTGAATGTAATGCTTAGATTTGCTTCAATGTTACATCTACTGCAATAACGTTGACAAACTCATGAATAAATCTTTTACCAAGATACATTATACCTCTAGGTGATGTAATAAGGTATTAACACACTGTTGAATGCACGTGGTGAATTTACGCGTTACTTTATAACAGTGCAATTTTGAGCACACGAATGACAGGCTTATTTTGTTTTCTTTTTTTTAATGCCATGCCGATGTTGATCGTGATTACGTTCTGTAGTCGGACGATTCGATCTCGAATGAAGCTCGGTCGTGACGTGGCTGACATTCGCTGCGCAAGCGCAGGCCGTGATCTTGGCAATGGTGGCTGCGGTGCGGCAACGAAGCTATTGCGGTCGGTGTACCCTGGCCCTTCCCTCGCGCCCCTCAGCGCTCCGCTCGCGTGCTCTCAGCTATGGTTGCCAATTTAGTGGTTTTCACACTAAGTCTGGCGGTTTAGACCTTGTTAGTGGGTAAAAAAACGCAGTCTAGTGATTATAATGCTTTCAATACGAAAATATAAAATATTGCTAACCTCGATTAGTACAACTCAGAAATACTAATATAGGTATATATTATCTGTTCAATTTAATGTTCATAATAAATTACGTTAGATCCTGTCAGATTGTTATTGTCTTCTCTGTGTGTAATCATGTCCACTTAATAAATTCTTTGGACGCTTAATTTCATTTCGACACATAGTTTAAGGATTTTAATAATAATAATATATCGTCACGCTATATCTCTTACGGGGTGAGCAGAGATACATTAATGATTGTATCCACTTTTCGCTTATATATTGGGAAGGCCGTTTGGCTTAACGGGTAGCTTAGCGCCTTCCCTTTGGGTTTGTAATTAGGGTTTTCTAAAATAACATTTTGTTTCGTTTTTAGGTACTATATTTTTCCATATATATTTGACATCTCTTTCGAATGACAATCTTCATTCTGTTTTTAAAATATAAAACATAGAGGTTGCGCCTCCGCGTAGGTCGTTCGCGACCATTTGGCGCGAACATATTCCCGCCCGTTGAAGATCCTCTTCAACTATCTTGAGGTAGGAAGCAAAGGCTTGTTATAGCTCGCCACTTAACCCATTCTCGATATGGCTATATCGGCTATATCAGCTACTCTGGGTATATCGTTTGGACCTGGAAATTGTCTCTCACTGCACTCTTCCCAATTGCCAGCTTAAAGACGGCGCTCCGTCTTCTCTGATAATAACCATATCATTTATAGACAGCTTGGATGATGAGTTTTCCATTCATTTCGATCTTGAAGCTCACATAATTCTTAGACCATCGAGACCAAAAATGTTGCATCACCTTGGTAAATCTTTCATATTTGCTTAGCTTCGAATCATTTGTATTCAAGTTGTCCAATGAAGGCAAGTCTTATAGAGCCCTTCCAATCAAAAGGTGGCCTGGAGGGAGAGGAGCTAAATCTAGAGGAGAGGAACTTAAAGGATATTGGGTTATAATTATTAGGATAACCTATACCTGCGACAGTATACCCGTCTTGTGAACTGTGATATCCTGCCACATGAATTATTTTTAAAATTTGGAGAGTAAATCATAAGCTTTTATAAAATCCTAGATGTGAGAAACAAAGTTGAAGACAGTTTAAAATCGATGGAACTAGTCTATTTATTGAAACTATGTCGGTTGCTACATGTAAAGTCTTTGAAATCTTTGTCTGTTTTTATAAAATTGCCGCCATTTAAAACTATTTTCCACGCTATGTGGGGCTACCCTCGCGAAAAAATTGACTTGATGTCCACTTTGAGTAGAATAACATGATGTTTGAATGTCCTTATGTTTGGCATTTGTGTTAGGTTTGATAGGGCCTGCTATGAGCCAACCTAGTTTGGACTCTCTAAGTATTGGGTTACCTTGGCCTAAAGAGTGCTGTTTTGCTCCTATTATCTCCCAGAATAAATCAGCTCCGATAATCATTCCTATTTTTGATGGTTCATAGAATGTAGGATCAGCTAGGTGAAATTTGGAAAGATCAAAATGAGATGTGTTAATGTATGACTTAGGTATTTGTCCCGTAATTTGTGGTATAACCATACAAGACATTACTACATTAAATGCTTTGTTTTTCGCTCGCAAACCTACTGCACATCGCTCGTCACATAGCTTAACTGGGGTGTTGCCTATGCCGACAACACTATGTGTCTGTGACGCTGTAGTTTGTAAGTTTAATTCTGATTTTAGGTCTTCTATAATAAAGGAAGACTGGCTCCCACTATCTAGTAGGGCTTTAGTAGGTATAGATTTCCTAGTTATTGGATTATAGACGTCTACCCATGCAGTACATAATAGGGCCTCCGAGGCTGTGGATACAGTCATTGAAATAGACTGAGATTGGTTAACATGAGTATTAGCTTCTTCTCGTGAAGTGTTTTGATTTGATGGTTTGTGTAGTAGTGTATTGTGTCGTCTGCGACATTCTTTGCATTTGCCAGGAAGTTTGCAGTTATTGAATTCATGACCTTTACGAAGACAATTGAGGCATAATTTTAGGTTGGAAGCAATAAAAATGCGTTCATCAATAGATTTGGATTTGAACTGAAAACAGTCATAAATTCGATGCTCACCTTTGCACATTGCACATTGGGTCGTATTAGTTCTAAATTGAGAAAATGACTCAAGTTGTGTATTTTTTAGGTCATGGTTTGAGTTGTTCTGCCTACTACCCTTTTCATGCTCATTATGATGTGCCGATTCTAATATGTTAGCACGTTCCTTCAAAAATGTCATAAAATCGTTCAAACTTGGCATATCTTTTTTATTGATTTTAGTATGAGCATATTCTTTCCATTTCATTTGTGTATTTGAATCTAACTTTGGTGATATATGAAAAATAATTATAGTATCCCACTGGTCTGTAGGCTGGCCTAGGTTATTTAAAGCTCTTAAGTTCTTTGTAACGTGGTCCATTAAATATTTTATAGACTTATCAGTTTCCCGACAAGGTTCCACGTTAAATAGCGACTTTAGATGATTGTTCACCAGTTTACGTGTATCGTCATATCTCTCGCATAGCAATTCCCAGGCAATGGTATAGTTTTTGTCACTGACCTCGAGGTTACTTACAACTCGTGCAGCTTCTCCTTCCAAATAAGAAAGAAGATAGTGAAATTTGTGTATATTCTTTATTTTATTGTTGTTGTGAATTAGCGAGTTGAAAGTATCTCTAAACTCTAACCATTTGAAATAACTGCCGTCAAAGTTACATACTTTTATTATTGGTAAACGATAACCTACTGAACTGACCTGAACCTCATTTTCTGCATCTGAGTAGCAGCTGTTCAAAGACTTTTCATGTTTAATCAATAAATTTGCTTGAGCTATAACAGAATGAAATGATAATTCAATATTATCTCTAATGTCTAGCTGTTCTTGTAGCATCTCAGGATCAATCTCTTCAATCTGTTGTTGAAGAGCATCGAATTCGTTAAATAATATTTGGATTTTTTCTAATCTACTAGCGATTATTGCCGCTTCCATGGCTGATGGTTCCGTTTGTTTGAATGTTTCTATATAGTTTATAAATTTAGTAAGGCGTCCCTTAATAGAGCCTCTTTTTAAAATCAACACCTTATCTGCCATGGTTTTGTAAATTAAATTCGAAAATAATTCTTAAAATTGTAAAATTTGTCAACTAAACAATTACCTAAAATAATAGACCTTACAGATAATAGGCCTGCTGTCACAGGTAAGTAGGTCTGCAAGGAACAGGATAGGTAAGGATTAGGATAGGTAAGGATTAGGATAGGAAAGAATTAGGATAGGAAAAATATTTGGATAGGAAAAAAATAGGATTGGTAACGATCTCACTCGCTAGGGCGTAGTCCGCAACGTAATCTTCCTTTGGCGGATGTAGAGTAGTCGTGCGGTGCTCTTCTTGGTATATTGGTCCAATGTTGATTGCCTTGTTGGCATAAATTTTTCAAGGTCGTAATATTGTTTCCTAGGTTCGTATTTTGCACGGTCGCCACTTTTATGGGAAGGCCGTTTGGCTTAACGGGTAGCTTAGCGCCTTCCCTTTGGGTTTGTAATTAGGGTTTTCTAAAATAACATTTTGTTTCGTTTTTAGGTACTATATTTTTCCATATATATTTGACATCTCTTTCGAATGACAATCTTCATTCTGTTTTTAAAATATAAAACATAGAGGTTGCGCCTCCGCGTAGGTCGTTCGCGACCATTTGGCGCGAACATATATTGTGCCCAACCTGATCAGTAGCGCAGCTGATCGCCGAATGAATGATTGTTTAAGGTTTTATGAGTTAAATATTTTATTATATATGAGGTAAATATTAGTTAAATATTTAAACTAGTTACGCATTTCCTTAAATAAGTTTCTTATGAACATCGGGTGACATATTATTTAATGTATAAAAAGCTGCACATTTTTTTTGTGATATTCTGGTTTTAAGTTCTTAATAAACACTCTGTGCTGTTGGCAACACTGCACTCCGCAACCTTTCGACAACCGGTATAGGTACATACTTCACGTAGTTAGGTCCACGTGAATACAAGACTTGAGAATTTTCTGACGTTTAATTCACGTAACGAAGCGTTCTCGCAACCCCGCAATTGAACTTTTAATGGAGCCTTTAATACGTGATGTAATTTCCACTTCGATAAGGTGAATTACAATATTCGTAGCTAGCGTGCACGGAAACGCAACATCAGCGTGCATTTCGGTATATGAGAAAAATTTAGATTCAAATAATCCGTTCTCAGTACCAACACGGAGATCAATAAACTTTTTAAGCTCTACACGAAGTGGATTCGTGCTATTAACGCGTTTGAGCGCGTATTCACTAATAATACTAAAAATATTTTTAATAATAATGTTAAAACTTAACTCAAATTTATTTTATGAAACAATCATTATACATTATGAAAAATTCTTCTGTTTTGGGTGCTTTTATAAATACAAATTTGGAATGCACAAACAATCTAACTTGTAATGTTACCTAAATCTCATACAAATATTTGTTCCATGAAGGAATTGAACCAATGACCTAAAGCATGCTGAAATACATCGCACAGTCACTATGCCGATTTAATACCTTGAAATATAATACCTATGTTAAACCTATGTTAGTTATCAAATCAATAAAAATTATACGGAATTCTTGATGAAACAATTGATTCAATTCCACATTGTAACAAAATAGGTCAGCCTAAAATATTCAGTACATGAAACGAATATGTTACGCAAACCTATCTGGACACGTACGAATAGTTACGCAGATTGATGAATAATAATCGATTTATGTGAAAAGTACCGTACCCCTGCAAATAGGTCACAGGACACAAACATTCATTACCGCTAAGTACATCGTATTTCCTCATTCGCGTTAAATATTAAAGGGATATGTGCTGTTTACTTTTAAAATTTATTTGGCTTACAAACATTTTAAATTACACAATATATTAAATTTAATTAATTTTTAAATGAGCAAAGCTTTTAACTAATAATGCAATTTTTTTTTTTGGTTCCTGGCCAGTTCGCAGACATTAACATTTCTTAATAAATATTTATATTCTCGAATCAATTTCATTTATTTAAAAACCCCAAATATGGGGACGGAGCTTTTTGTTCTGTATTTTACCATACATGCACTGGATTTATGTAGCTACTTAGAATTTACCCAGCCATGATCGTAATTCTTTGTATCTAATATAGTTCACGTTGATTACATTTTATCAGCTCCAACATTCGAACCACCGTACATTTGCATACTTATCCACTACGCTTTACACGATATGCCCAAAGAATCGAAGCATTCCTCTATCTATAACGTGAGAAGAAGAAGAGTGAATAGGCATTTGTTAGGCGGACGCGGTTCATCATCGGACTCATCTTCACCTTCCACCAAGTGTGATTGAGGTCAAGCGTTCGCCTATAAGTTATAAAAAAATAAAAAAAAACGTTTGAAAATCTTTGCCAATCAGTTCACATAACACGCATAAATATAAATCCTTTGTGTTGTTAATTTACAATACTATTAGTACATAACATCGAAAGCTAAAAATCCTATGAATAAAATTACAACATTATAGTGATTTATGGCAGATTTTAAATCTAATCTGGTCATTTATTATATGCGCATAATACAGTAAGAAAGTTATGTATTTAAATAAACGTATGTATACTTAGTGTGGGGTTTAACCTCGTTTATTCGACGTGCGGGTGATAATGACACCGTACCGATTGGCGTAGGCGACATGTCCCAATAATTAACACAAACCTATCGTATAACTAAGTTGCATATTACTACTTTTTAAGCAAGGGGAGGAGAAAACTGACAATAGTTTCCCGTATTATATTTCTTGCAATAATAATATGTTATTACAAATCGTAGTAACAAACGAAAGATACAGCAATTATAGTATATTATTAATACGGGTGATATTTCGAAATCAAATCTGTGCGTTTATTTTTTTTTCTTTATTTTTAAAGGGACTTTTGTTCTTTTGAACATGTCATTCCCATCATACCTTAACCTAAAAATATTAAAACTAACAAAAAAAAAAATATTAACTATTTGTACATGTCCCACAACATTACAGAGGCACCAGAAATTGGTTCCGCTAGAATGCTGTGAAACATGCCTACATTATATAAATTAAAGTTTAAACTATTTACAAGGACAGATCTTTCCTTCTTATACTTGTCACATTCCATCAGGAAGTGAATGGACATCGTCAATTTTGTCACAGTGCGTTTACTTATTGCGTAAATTTTATTCGAAGAATTATAATACTTATTTATTTTTATATAATTTAGTTAATTAATGGTCATCTAATACGATTTTCCAACCACAACTCATATATTATTGCTCGCACTTGATTACTGGCGTTATCGTTGGAATAGGACTTTTCTTTGATTTAGCCCTCAGGTGAGTTGAAAGCACTAACCAGAGCTAACGACCAAGTATAGCTGGTCGTTAGCTACAATGTATTAATTCTAAATGACAGAGGCAGCTTTGGAAGTGAATATAGCAAAATCAAGTTTTATTTGTCGATTACTTTGTACAATGTTAACCATTAACACTAGATTTTCCGTACCAGTCAAAATGACTGGTCTCTATATTTGTCTTAGAATTTTTTTATTATCTAATATTGTTTTATTCTGAAGAATAACATGTCTTTAACTAATACTAGATATGGATAGATATAATGGAATTAATTAACAAATCAAAATAAACAATGTTATACCTATTTTTAAAATAGATATATATATATATTGTATGCCCGGAGATCTAGTGTTAATAAAACCGGCACCGCTTGTTGCCTATACAGTAGATATTTATTTGTTCATTTAATCTATATACTGTTGTCTTAATTCAAGTTAAAAGTGTATATATAAGATTTGGAGCCTCAATTTTAAAAACATATTATTGCCACTGGTGCATAATTTAAACAAAGGAAAGTATTAAATATAACCTCACATGTTTACAGTCCTGAATGATTATGGTTAATAATTGTGCAGTCTTCGAGTAAATTCATAAAGATCACCAGTGTTTATCAATCCAAGAGAAAAAATACGAACCTGAACTAACTTTGTATAAAATTTCACTGCGAATAAAATACTACAATCACGATGGTTTACGAGGATCTGTTTGTTATTCAGCGATGACACAGTATAACCTAATTTAATGGAAAATCACAGGGAATAAAACATATTCGAAAGGCTATTCAATATGTGCCTACTAAATTCAATCTGGTAGATACGCGTAACGTTTGTGACAAAACACGATCACGAAACGTGCAATGTGACCAACAAAATATACATACATATTTTATTATAATTTTTGACTTTAACCTAGGTCAAACTTCACTTTTGCGTTTTATTTTTAGACTTGTACTACTGCCCATGTTTATTGTCTTAAACAAATTTCATTCAGGGCAACTCAGGCAATTGTGCCTAGAATTGAAATAACAAACTGTATTATTTAAAAATTGTTTGATAAAGTAATTACTAAATGTTAAACCTTTATTTTACTGTTGATAGTTGTTGTAGTTTTTGGACTGCACCATGTTTACAATAAGGCTTGGTCCCTGTGGCGTGTCAGCATAAAAAATTAGACTTAACCTTACACTAAATATAAATAACAAAAACTAAAAAAATCTTCTCAAATGTAATTAAAAGCTGAGATTAACGATTGAGTTTAGATTAGATTTGGCTGAGATTCATAGATGCAAATCGAAGTTTGCTTAGATATTACTGAAACATTACAATTTATATTAATCAATGAATGTCAAAGGATTTGGTAAGTCACTGATTTTGTCAACATTTACTTGACTCTGCGAATACTATTATAGTCAAATTCCTATTATGTATTCCGTTTTATGTCAAAACAAATTTATTATTTGAGAACTTTGCTAAGCAAAGTCGAAATAACGTCTATAAATCTCAGCCTTAAAGTCTAGAGTGGAGCACATTCCACGGACAAATCAGTCATTTTCTTTTCCTTTTATCTCTGCCACCATACTTAACGCATTTCTCAAAAATTTTGAGCAATTTTCACGTAACGAGCTGGAACACTACAAGCACTGAATCCTGTCACATTTCTTCTTCATAAGGTAGTAAGATTCAAGTGTTATTGTTTCCATTGGAACATTCTTCACTAGACTAATTGAGCTGTAAATCTTCTTCACTTTCTGATAAGCAAGATAGTTCTGAGACACTCTACTCACATTTTGAAGGTGCTAATGCTTTTAATTAATGATAAGTCGACGTGGATAAAATATCTTAAGCATAAATAATTTAAAAAAAAAACTAGTTTTTGTATTACTATAATATTTTTATAATAGAATAATGTTCCTAATAAAAAAAAATAGGCGGATTCAATTGAAAAATGAAAAACTTTGCGAAATGACTACAGTACGTGACAAAGTGGTAAGTTCTTGCGATCAATTGAATAAAATGACTGTCCAATGGATCGACAATCAATTGAACCGGTTGTTCACATTAATACTATTGCAATTCCCCGTGATGTTACGGCGCGCGTGTTCTGGCTCAATCATCTAGAATACATGGTAGAGTTACCGTTACGGCACGTTAATTGAATGTACAGGATTAAAACTTAGGCCGTGCTTTATTATAATTTAAGTATATTCACATCCTCCGAAAGAAAACTGTATGATTTATTCACGTCAAAATTTAGAAATAAAGATGGCTAAAGTACATCTGTTTGATTTCTATTTTATTTTGTTTTTTAATTCATTTATTTCAAAAATAACTATTACATAAAAATTACTTTATTTATTTCCTATCGCTGTTTCCAACTAGAAGCGATATAAACTTTATTGATTCGACGCTTCATTTCTGTTATTGCACAAATTTAACTACATCGAATATTTATCGTCTTTTTGAATTAAATAGGCATTCATATTATATCATCAGCACGACTTACTGCTGACTTCACGTAAACAGCAATTAACTTTACAGAAAATTTGTGAAGCTTTCTAAATTCTCGATATTCTATTGATTTGTTACCCGGAGTCTGGTAGAAGATTAGCGCTTTACACGACTTACTAAATAAGCACTAAGTATAAATATATATTATACATATTACATAAAAGTATATAATATCATTATTAAATTATTGGGTACATTAGATTGCCCTTTCAAGTTACCGACATTTGACTAGGTAGTTAGTTTCATAGGTCGGCAAAACGTAATCTGATTAATGAAAAACTATTACGATTACATTGTTCATCATTAATATTTTTACGTTTTATCTATTTATGTTTAAAACACTAAGAATTCCTCAATTGCATGAAAAATTATAACTCCTAAATGTTTAGAAGTGTCGTAATCATGATTATAGCATAATGAAAATAAATTTACGATTATATTTTGTAATCGTTAATCACTAATCAGATTACATTTGGCCTATTTCTGGTTAATTTATAATTTGAGAAGCAAGCAAATTTTTTTATTATCGTGAGAAAAAATTGATTATATCTCTATTTATTTTATATGTAGGTATTTATTTAGACACTAGAATATAGAAACTGAAATAGAAAAATATTATATTTTCAATTATATCTGTTTCCTATTTCCAAAATAAATAAAAGATGTATTTTCGTCGTATTTTATTTATAGGATTAATTTATCAAGGATCTATACCGTTAGATAACAACTGTATAATAATTTATAATATTAGCATAAACTAATTTATGTAATATATTATCATTTATACATTAGCTAGACATAATGAGGTGAATATACTTCTTTCTTAATGTTGTATGTTTATATGAATAACTATTGAATGATTCATTCATAAATTAAAAAACAACCACAAAAATTAGTAAGTTCTACTGTATTTATATAATACAAAATTATTGCAATCTAAACTAACAAAAGCACGTAATTTAACAAGGAAAAGTGGCAATAGATTTGTAAAAATTAAATATCCAATACTTCCTTATAATTTCCATTTTTTTATTAATATCGACGATTTATTGCGAATATACATAAATATAAACGTATCTTATACAATGTAATAAGGAATTAGAGGAATGACAATTCTTTCCCGATAGCCTATAATCATAAATTAAATATATTATTAAAAACTTCCTTTATTTTATTTCTTAAAAATATTTAATTCAATTCTTATCAACCTTCTTGACGGATTGGCCTTATACGGCCAACTATCTCTACTGATATCATAATAAGCACAACAAATTTGAGCCAAGTATAATACTTAAGTTTCTTTATAACATTTTCATATATATATATATATATATATATATATATATATATGCAGTTAAAAATTTAAAAGGCTGTTGGTAGAGTACCAAAGTCTCATTCAAGAGACTATCGTAATACGCGTGATGAAATAAGCTAATGCTCCGATATCTTCGGTTTCTGCCTAAATATTGGATCCAACATTGGCCAACAATACTTCCATAATGGACTTGAAGGAGGTTAACGTTGCCAAGAACTTGAGCCGAGCCAGCGAAGTGGAACCGGCAACCGGCGCAAGCACTCATTGCGCAATCGACGCGCACGCAGTGCCCGCTGCCGCTCCAATGCACATCGATGTACAGATACAAAAAGATAAACTTTATATTTTAGTTATTTTCTCCGTTTTTAATAACCTTAAAATGAATTAATTTTTAGTACTACAATTAGGCAAACGTTCACAGACCGAAATCACTGCGTGGTAGTGCTGTCTGTAGCTACCCTAGTAGAGGCCGGCGGAGGGGTCAGTGACACCCATTATAAAAAAAATACAGGAGATATATTAATATTTTGTTAACGATATTATTATTTAAAATAGAATAGATTTTATAAAGATTTCCATTTGCTGAATAAGAACTTTGTAAATCGTCGCCCGGTTTCAGAAATGCTTCGTAATTTTAAAACACTTTTATATATAAGTAGCGTTTATAAAACTGAGCGATTATCCACTAAGTTAAATCGATTTTATTATAACTGTTAATAGACTTTCATCACTTGACGGTCCAACTAGACTGTACTTACTAACAAGTGGCTTGTAATATCCGACTGAGCTAGTATGAACAAATATAGTTTTCCATTTCATTATGAAGAAATAATATTTTGTCGATTTAGTTAATATCCCTCAATATTTGCAGATTGCTACTGCCATACTACTCTATTAATCCTGGTAGTATTGTATTTACTTACTATCAGAAGGTGATGAGAAGTGGACACTGGACTAAGTTGTGTAAACCGCGGAATAGTTCGATGCTTCGGTTGAACTAATTCCATACATATAATATTTCTAATGTATGAAAACAGTACGTTCATTGTAAAATAGCACACTTTTGCTGCCCTACACATAGGTGCTAAAGTTTTTTCAATAGAAGTGTGTTGACACATTCACAGATTTCTAATGTAGCCACCATATTTAAATGTCAAAGGTAGTTTTTAATGTACACGTGTCGTGCGGTTTGCTTGTGGTATGGGTTTTTTGCTCTTGAACATGTAGGTGTTAAAGGTTTTTAATTACATCAACAGGTGTCTGATATAGTTTTATTCAAGTAGATTTAATTAATTCATTTCTTATGTGTTTGTATGATTGTGTTCTCTGATCAATAACCATGCCAACGATACCATTTAATTGCTTGACGGATATATACTGACTACGGCAGTAATTATTAAAGAAAAATAATTGAGAACAATAAATTGTTGATACTTTAGTAAAAAAAACATTAGGTAACATATAAGATGTGAATGTGCTTACCTTTGGATTGAATAATTAAATTTATTTCAACCAATTTTCAATGTATGAGTATCATGCCACGCGGAAAGCTAACAAAGAAGATATTTTGTACAATTGATCTTGAATCGTAAATTCTAAATAGTTTTATTTTTTATTGATGATATTCTCCTATCCATCTTCTCAAAATAATACTATTAAATTAATATAGTAGAAATAATATAGAGGCAATTTATTTAATAATCCTTCATACCTTTTCCTTAGTCCGCCAATTTATACAGATATAAGCAATATAATTTAATCAAGTCGTATAAAGGTTAATAAAAATATCCTATTGAACGCTTGTAAAATTTTTTTTTAATGTTAATTAATTTGTATTATCATTTACAAATAATATTTATTTAATTGTGTTGAGCGCCATAGGTATCCATCCCCTCTTTTCAGTTTGGGTATATATTTATATATAGGTCTTTAATTCAGCGAGCGTATTTAAAAATTTTTTTAACCATTTAACTGATAAAGCTTGAATTAGCAATACTTTATTTAAGTTTAGAGTAAAATTTATATATACTCGGGTTATAGTGTCTGGTTTATTTGTTCAGGTTAAAATCTATTTTGACTATCCACTTGTTTATATAAGAGAATACTTTCCAAGGAGGAAATGAGCTGTAAGCCTGTAATAAATATATACTAGGTATTTGAAATACAATGAAATTGCATGTTGATATACTAAACGTTTTAGTTCACAAAGGAGACTGTTTAAAAATAAAATAAATGCCTTAACGACCGATTAACGAACAAAAAATCAACGCAATGAACGCAAAATTAGCTTCCATTTTTTATTGAAGCTCGAAGAATAAATTTAACCAATTCAGTAGCACGTTACTGTTTTGCTCATTTTATGTATTGTTAGCTGAACATAATATTGGCACTTTATGGATTCGTTAGGCGTATTTTTAAATAAAAAATGATTTATGGTCTTTCATACTGAAGTTTATTTGACCGTGAAGCATAACGTTCACCTAACAACACTGACAATAACTGATGACTTTGAATAAAGGCTACCAAAGGATTATTTTATTAAAATATAATACCATAATAATATAATAACACAAATCAATGACTTAACACTTATGCATATAATTTTTAAAACAATATAGACAGACTAGAAAAATAAATGTCCTAATTGAATTATTTCATAACTTTACAGTTTTAAAATATTTTTGGTGTACATTATTTATGAATATTATAAAATGACATAAAAAATCATGATATTATTAAATTGTAAAACATTGGGTTTAAAGAAGTTTATTTTCTTAAAAGAAACATTAAATTTACTACCATGAGAAATCACAAAGACTATTATAGTTATAATTCAAAATATAAAACCCTTGTTTTAAATTTATAGGTTTTGAAAACGTCAAACTATAATAATTAATAACAATTACAGCTATTTAAACACAGTAAAGTAATTTAGATTTCTATTTTGCAAAACTATATATTTTACAAATAATAATATACACACGGCTAAGCATCGTGTACTAATTCAAATTTAAGAATATGTTTCCATATTATAATCGTTCGTGCTTTATAATTTAAATAGTAATTTTAGTATCTTATTAATTTAAAACAATAACTGATTTTTACCTTTTTTAATAACAAAAATTATCCAAATTAACGTGCACTGTATCGAGCAGAGAACCAAGTGAGGAGACGCCTAAGCAAATAAACTTTTATAAAACAGAGTTAAATATATTAGACTAGCTGATCCGGCAAACGTTGTTTTCTATGTAAGGTTTTGTAATATCTTCTAAGATGTTCATTGAAATTAAGTGATGTCAAAGACAATTTTGTTCACAATTAAATACTCTTAATCAACAACACATTTATTTGGATAAAGATTAATATTATTACGTTGATACAACTCTTAGCAAATAATGCATTAATTTCGACCAAATTTGTTTACCATAAAAACGGTTCTAGTGACTTAACCTTAAAAGATAGACATATACTGTCACGGGTATATTTTTAGATCATTTCAAGAGGAATAATTCTTTCTTACATATATTTTTGGTATCTTTAACCGTTTTTCCAGCGCACGCAATGGAAGCCCTCAAGGATGAATAATTTTCCCCGTTTTTTTTTTACTTTTTCCATTATTTCTTCGCTCCTAATAATTGCATCATGATGTTATATAGTCTAAAGCCTTCCTCGATAAATGGTCTATTCAACTCAAAAATAATTTTTCAATTCGAACCAGTAGTTCCTGAGATTAGCGCGTTCAAACAAACAAACAAACAAACTCTTCAGCTTTATAATATTACATTTATTACATTCTTTATATTATTATAGATAATAGAATACATGTGGCCTCCTCCGTTGTTCAAAATTTGTCGGCATCGATTATTCATAAGTTGATGAATGTGTTAATCTTATCCTACAACAATCGTTCTCATTGTCTTTTTTGAAAATCTTACAGCTTTTGGGTTATTGTAACTCCGCTCGAACCCTTTAAAACAAATCTCTGGAGACCTATGCAAGCTCAATGAGATTGAGGTCTGGCGATTGTGCAGACCAAGACAATACTTATGTTTTCTATTGTCAAATACTAACTAGCACGCATATTCGATTTGTCATGGATTAACTTGAAATCGGAACCAAGACTTTGTATAAATGAATGGACATAAGGGCTAAGAACATTCCCGACGTAATTTACAACGTTTATTTTTATATTTACAAAAACGAGCTCAATTCGTCTGTTTTTATTATACCTGCCCAATTGATGAGCCGGTGTAAACTTTCAGGATGTATAATAATCAAAGCCTTTTAATATTGTTGGGACAACGGTAAACTTTTGCACATATTGTATCACGCCTAAGGCCAAATCGGGACACATCGTAAAATTAATTTTTATCACATTGCTCTTGGGAGCATGTTATATTATATATTCCGTATGCCATTCATTTCGACGAGTGTGATTTTCATTACTTAAAGGTGGGCTTGGATGTCAATGAACAACCAGACACAAAATTTTGTTCTTGCGTTCGATTCAAGTCACTTTGTTTAGTGATTCAGAAACACAGCCTCTCTAGGAATTCAAGCGAGTTGCTAAACAGTCAAAACCGCTTTCAGTTGTATGAAACAATTATGATGTTAGAGCATGAGGCTGAGCTTAAGAATTTTAGAAGATTGCGGGTCTTTGGCAGCATATTATGTACAGTATGTATGTACAACATATTATTATCTGTTACTGAAATAACCGTATAAAATAATCTGTTAAAACAACAACAGTTAAAAGAAATTCAGTCCGATATTTCGTTTAACGATGTCGAAGCCGGTAACTGACA
This sequence comes from Automeris io, assembly GCA_036320925.1. NCBI lineage: Eukaryota > Metazoa > Arthropoda > Insecta > Lepidoptera > Saturniidae > Automeris > Automeris io. The sequence continues at coordinate 7,318,038 of JAUDJH010000009.1, read as the reverse complement.
CAAATTAAAAACAAAAGTGCCGACGTTTCTACTAAAACTTACAACACCAAAAGAATTGATAAAACATGCGTAGACAATTAAAGTAGTAAAGTTTAGTTATTTGTTTTTTTTTTTTCAATTTGTCTCGTTTTCTTTAAATAAAACTTCTTTTACCCACTTATTGTAGACTTTTTCAAATGTTTTGTTTAGTCAATGTCTCAATTTGGTAAAATTGCCGACAAGAAACTTGTGGGGTCTTTACCTGATGCCAAGGGTTTTGGGAATACATTTTAAGTAATAAATGAAAGATATATTTACATTACACTTTTAAAATCTTTTAACTTATAAGTTGTGGAAACACAGTAATCTGTTGCATCATAGACCAAAATCGGACATAATTATCTCTTATATTTTTTAAGTTTACAAAAAATACAGTTATCATTTGAAACATAAAATAGCACTTTTACTGGATTTATTATGAACGACTTTGCTATGGTGCCGGTGTGGTTCGCTTCGGTTCGGTGCGCGGGCGCAAGGGGCGGGCGGGCGGCGCCTGAGCGGGCGGGGGTGGACCTGTTCAGGCAACGGTGTCGCGGACACCGCACACTAGCTCTCGGCCTCAGTCCTGTCGTAGCGGCCAACGGTATCGCATGTGCCGCTAGCTTGCACATACAAAACAAACAATAACGCGAGGAAGCTTGACGTGCAGTGTTATAAGATGCTCTCATGTGAATTTTGAAAGACCAAGTGAAATAGACGAACAGACGGATTGAGTGCAGTGTTCACTAGCGCCCGAAGATGCCGAAAATCTTCCTTATAAAGAAGAGGCTGCATGAGCAGCAACTTGGACTAATAGAGGGGCAGGAGCTGCTGGCCAGCAAGGCTGACACTCTCTGTCCCGGTTCTCCGCTTGATGATGGCCCCTTACCACTTCTTTCGAAGAAGGATAAAGATTGTACCGGTAAGGTTTTCAAATAGTTAAATTAACTATTTTAGATATTAAGATTAATATCGGTTTTTTAAAGATTATCGACATTTGTGTGTTATATTTTATCTGCGAGTCTACATTGGCCCTCTGTAAATAAATACTATATTTTCCTATCTGTCGGATCTTCATAATACATACATTTCACTTGTAAATACACTTTCGTCTTTATTTTTGAGTTGTGTTTCTGGGCCTCATGTTGACAGGATGTTTAAATCATTCGTACTGTCTTTTTATCACTTGTGTTTTCATTTATTTTTTTTCCTCCGTAACGGCCACTTGCTTGGACCAAAAAAAGATCTCGAACAGAATCCAGTTTGGCTCCGCTCCGCTACACTATACAGTGTCTACCTGAGATCATTTGTGGAACTTGCGTGATTCTAATTTTTCGCTTCTGTTGTTACTTTTCAGTTTCTATAACTCACTACGTTGAGAATGCATTTCTTTTCAGTATTATATCATTTCGTATGAACAGATCAGTTACTATTGTTCCTCTACACTAACTAACTAACTAACTAGTATGTAACTAGTATTATTAAAAATCCCCAATTTCTTCTGTTAGTTTCTTTCATGTTGCTTTCTTTATAATATCAGTAATATTAAGAACATATATTCCAAATCATATATTTTCTACGTCAAATTGATTAAATAACATGCTTTTAATATCAGGAAACAACCATATTCATTGAACCTACACGCTGATTGCACATATTAACGGTGCCAGGTAGTTACTAAGCGTGAATCACTGATATAACTGTCATGTTTTTGCGTTTTGCCAAGAAATATTTACTCTCATATACGTGCTAAATATTTGACTTCACGTCTCGCTTTTTAACTACTTACTTCATTTATCCGAAAAGTAATGGTATTGGTGTTAATACTTGTTTGATTGATGATATCAGTCGTATGAAATCCAATTGAATAAATATTGATAAAAATATCTTGATATCTCACCTTTATAGTATAATGATTGAGCCGGTTATTATGTTTAGAAAAATATTGTAAGATACACGAATAAATGAAATTAATAATGTAGCCAGTCGTCGCTTTGCAAAAAATAAATATTCCCTATCAATTTAATATATTTGGATTAATTTTAGTATTAAATCAGTATTTAGATGATTGAATAATGCGCTATATTCATGATTGTCATAATCAAAGCGTACACAAGGAACAACACACTCAAAAGCATGATCCATTTCACGAATCACAATTTCCTAATCAACAGAGAAATAAATTTTTGAATTGAGCCATTTAGGAGCACGAAAGCCAAAAAAATTATGTAAATATAATCTCAAAGCATAAATATTCTAAACATTAAACTATTGGTACGAGAGACCATAGCAACACAAAGAGGTATTTTTTTTATAGTTTTAGACAGCGCACATAGCTAGCTACTCATAACTTCTGAACTCCGCTGTCTAAAATAAGTACATATTTAAACCGGCCTCGTGTGTTCTTTGTTAATCGTGCCGTTGCGAGTGGCATCAAAATATATGATAGTATTCAATACAGTGAACTAAGAATTCAATATTTTCGACAAAAAATTGATGAGATCAGTCACATTACGGGACAGGAACTGACCGGATGATGTAGCCATCGAGGTGTCAATGGTTGCGGCACAATGGCGCTACTTCCGGTCGCCTGCCATCGCCACTCGCTTTGTATTTAGGTTAGTCACCGCAATCTCGACTGTCATTTCAATATAATTAACTTCCATGACGTTTGTTTGTACCGTATTTGCACAAAATTAACTCAGGATTATTCAGTTATTTTAGAGTTCGAATGCGTTCAAGGTTGCAATACTTACGCTTGAAGTTATATTTATACACAAAATTATTATTAACACAAAACTTTATCACAAAAATATATTAAAATGAGACATATAAAACTTTGTATACAAATACAAAAAGTAGACCTCCACATACAATCATCGCACCTCTAGAAAAAGGTCATAAAAATCTAAATTATTTAATTTCACTACGAACTATTTTACCTTTCTGTGCTAAATCATTATTAAAAAAAAACTTAAATGTAGTTGCAAGCAATTAATTACTCAAACGCTATAGCCACTTTGATATTATTGTTATACCTAGGCGGTTTAGAGAAAATTTGCCATGTTCCGTTCTAGATATTTTTTGGCAGTACATACGGGGAAATAAAATACTATTTAAGTGTTATAAAATTGGTGGAAAAATACCGCACGATAAACATTTGCAGTGTGGCCTAGGCCTAAAAAGAAAGATAAATAAACAGATAGTTAACAGATTAACCAACAGCAAATGTGTTTGCATTTACGCTATTAACTGATGATAATTTCTTTTACCCCGTAAACCAATAGCATTCTTAGATGTCTCGTCTATATCTAAATGTGTCAATTTTTAGTAATATAATAAACAAATAAAATAAAATACGATTATTTACGGAATATTTTTTTATACTGACTCTACACAGTGATGGCACCACACCTGATGGTAAGCATGGTACAGTTTAAAAAAACGACAACGACTATCGACAGTTAATAAAAACCCATCGGTAGTCGCAGCGATCATGCCGGCCTGCATAAATATCTCTTCACGCTACGCTTAAAGAATCCCATACCATAAGATGGTGGGAACACACTTGCCCGAAAGACCATTCCACAGCCCAACGACACGGCAAAAGAAGGAGTTAGAGAATTTATTAGTCCTAGCCGAGATGTGAGATACCGTAAAGCTGTGACTCCGCAAACTCGCGCTCGTGGTATTTATTACCTGTATTACTAAGTGACATAAAAAAAATACATTTAATTTGAATGGATTATAATAAAACCGAATCATACCGTTAAAACTTAAAACCCGCATGCGGTGGTATTACGATAAGATTTTGATGCCGTCCTTAACTAAAAGGTCGCTATCACCCCAATTTCCTTGTATTTAACTCTATGCGTACGTAAATAAGAAATAATAAGCACTACTTAGATCTTTTTAAATATAAGTCTCAAGTCTAATATAAGTTGTACAGTAAGATAAGGAAAAAGGACTTGTACGAGTAGGTATTAAATTTAATAATAATTAAGATTCATTAAGAAAGTTTTATCAAGTAATTTGATCAAAGTGATAAATTTTATTAATAACAGTAGATTATTACACTTTTATTTCAGTTCTGTTGTATTTACGTACCTTCCTAGTTTAGTATTTCCTACCTATTACTAGAAACTGGATATTGTAACAGGAAAACATTTAAAAAATCCATTCGGCACTTACTGTCAGTCCTCTACTGTTATAGCGGTCCACTAAAGATACCTACTGCTTAAAACATTCTTCATAGATGTATAAACATGGAAGTTATAACGACCCGAAACTATTATTATCATTTTGCTAGTATTGTTATTACGATATTGAAAAACCCATTTGTGGAGCGGCGTAATATGTAGGTATAATATACTCGTATACCGTTATAAATTAATTTTAGCCCATTGATGTATAATATTATATTTGAGAGTAAACGATTGTAAAAATCGCAACGTTCATTGCTAATAATTACTACAACAGTCGTCAGTTATTATATAATTAAGTAATAATGTAGTTACTGCAAAGTAATTAATACCGGTATATTATAAGTATTAATAAAGTTCGTATTTTTAATGTGGTATAAATTTGAAATTACTTTAGCAAATATTTTAATACTCTCTTTCTTATATTTGAGAATGTTATTGTTTTTTTTTTAATAACTACATATTACCAGTAATTCACACGATAACTACATAAAAACTCGTAATAAAACAAAAGATAAATGAAGAAATTGCATAATTCGTTAAGTTTTTCGATAACGGCTGTTGTCGACCGGACGAAGGTCAACAGCTATTTATAACCGTACAATTCTCACGATACGCTAAAGACGAGGGAGGGGTCGTAGAAGAATAATTATCAACAAACTATACGATGATACTACTTTTTATCTATGGAATTCTGGCATGGCAGCGACCACGGCACGAGTAGCCCGTTGAAATCTTTTGTTCGGGAAATGAAGATGTTTGATGCTTCATGATAGCTGGTGTTTCTTGTGTCCATGTCTTCGTGTATTTGTTGTATTAGGACTGTAACAGATCATTTTGCTGATTTATTAATATATTTATTTGAAGGAAAACGTACATCTAAAAGAACAAAGAAATTACTGAAAGATTTGAGGTAATGACTTTCTGTAAAATTTTTGCTTCATTTATTTTTTCACCAGTTTTTCAACATTTCTAACGTTTATTTTCACTGTCCTTTTTTATGCTCTATTCTATTAACTTCTAAATATATATACGTTTTAAATAATTAAAATATTATATTTTTCTGATATGCCTTCAAATGACTTATTTCTTATTATGAATATAGTGTTTTTTTTTTAAACATACGTGCATTAAATCTGACTGCTCGTTGCAAAGATCACGCGCCCCTATTTTTGTCACGATACAGGTAGGGTATTTAATAATATGTATGACCTTCGCGAGCTCATCGTGCCCTTTTCCCCACAGGTGAAAATGCACCTGTAATTACACGATAGCACTTTTAGCTTTATTTGTGAGCCTTTTAAAAGTCATAAACATAATATGTGGGTTCCGTCATTAAAATTGTTTCATACCTACCCACTATTGCATACCATTTAACTTACGTCGGGAAATTTTGTTACATTTTAATTATAGTACATTTTGTATATTTTACATATTCAAATATCATTAAACTAAATAACATTAAAATTTTATTACTGTTAATATAAATTAATATCTCGCAAAATTTATAAATTTATTTACAATAGTTTAGTGAACCTTAAGGCTTCTCTATTTTATATAGTAACTCAATTTATTGACACTTCCTGTGCTGTTTATATTTTTTTATTTATATTTATTGAGTAGAACGATAGGGCTGGCATAACTACATACGGTAGTCAAAAATCTTTAAAAAAATTGATAAAAAAAATGAATACAGTGAATTTATGTAACTTATAATCTCTGTTATATTATATAATAGTGTTTGCATATAGAATATTCACATTTAAAGTAGTAATTTATTCATAACCATTACTTCAAGAAGGATAGCACAAAAGACTCAATTATGTTACAAATAATTGATTTTTTGGTGATAGGGTGATTGCCCGAACTGGGTCATGACCGCAGTACACTAGTGTAAAGACTGTCATAGTTACTCGCTTTAGCCTGTTGCGTTTCGAGATCAGCTTGTGTACATCCAGTAACTCGTATACCCAGAGACCTTCAGTCGTGGTATATTTGGGCCGACTTGACGACAAAGACATTTTCATCCTTTGATGGTCGCTTTCGTTTTTAGACTTCACTGTACTTACCATCAGGTGCACTGTAGTCACTATATCGAGCCAGTGTAAATAAAATCTTAACACGGGACAATAAATGGTGCGTATGCTATACGATGTGTGTACATCGATTAATTTATGTCAGAGCACGTTATTTACATTCATATTAAGGCCAAGGGTGCGCTTCTATTGACATGCTCCTCGGAAGACATATCCAAGTATAATACTCCAATTAACCTGTATTTACTAACATTGCCCATTTCTTAGCGTAGTACAAATTGAAATAGCAATTTTAGTCCGTCTGTCCCTGTTTTATATTTTGTATTCTAAACTACACGTTCATATTCATTCTCATAGTATTATTATTTCTTATATTACAATAATTTTACATTAAAAAAAATATATCAGTTTCAAAATATAAAAATATGTAGACCTACGGAAGCTAGAAGAAGTTAGGAGCTGTAAGTAAGGAACCTCTCAACAATGCATGCCTTATCGAACAATACTGCCTCCTTTATCTGGCTCTTGATCCAACAACCCATTTCATAACTTTAAAGTGTGCTTACAAGAAGGTTCTAGAGCGATCCACACTATTGTTGTGAGCTATAGAGCCTTTAAGTCAAAGGATTGGAGTGGCAACAGATAAAACTTTTCTTCAGAACTCATCCCATTGTACATGCGATAAAATATGCAGAGGGAACTGATTTTGATGTAGTTTTTACAATAATTTAGTAAATGTGCACCAGACAGTTAACGTATATAATACAATTGTATTTAAAAATAGTAATTGGTCCCGTGGGAAGCGGACACGGAGCGCTAATACGTAACTTAGCACGTATACGTAACGTAACTTTTCTGAGACGAACCAAAAGACTATAGAAAATGATCTAAATTGAAATAACGTTACAAACAAGTGGGGCTATTATGACCAATTGTATTAATTTCATGTTACACTTTTTATTAAATGGCACCCATAATTAGATAGGAAATCAATATTCCTAAAATTTAAGCAATTAATTAAATGTTTCCTAGATAACACAATTAGTTAAAACTGTCCTACTCGACTTTGTACCAATGTATTCATAAGTTATTTTATATAGCAGCAATATCTAAAGTTATAGATATAGTTATTTGTGACTTTAATTGCCACGTGGATAAGGGATGGATCATCCGCGATAACGCCAGTGGTGGTAAGTTTGTATACCTGCTGGTTACCTTTATTACGAACCTCTGAGTTTTTTCAGATTAAGTACGGATTTGGGCCTCTTTAGGATGTTCACTGGGGAATGATAACATCGTGAGGAAATCCGCATGGCATCTAATAAAAAGGTTATGTGTAAGTGCCTTATGAACGTCGATTAGCTGCAATACTAGTCACGATGGGCAGGACATATAAACGCAAAGTGGATATACCCACTAATGTCTCTATGCACCTCGAAAGGGATACAGCGTGACGATATACTTTTATTATTATTAGTATATATAAAGTAAAATATTGTTTTGTTATAAAATGTATGTTTTATCATACACATTTAAAACAGTTACATTTCTCAAGTAGATATCTTCAATATTGTAAAAAAATGTCTAAAATGAAATTGCTCAGGTAGTTTAATCTAACAATAGTGGGCTTGATTGAAAAATTATTCATGAACAATAGCTTCCACGCCAATGAACAGTAAATAACGAAAGCCATGTTTACAAACAAAATAAGAGGACATTTTATCGCTCTGCCCATTCGGTTACAGTGAAATCTGCATCTTTACGAGTTACCGAAAAAGAAGAATTTTGCCATGCGGCCGATACTATTGTAAGCGGCGTCCATTGTACTACAACTACCTTTTAAGGATTCGCCGTTTCAGAAATTGGCATTAATAAAAAAGCGATTATATGGAAAATATAGGTACAGAAAAAATCATTTTGGTAATTTAAAAAGCATTGTAGATAAACTTGTTTTACGAATATCCTTCTTCAAGTCCCACTACCTACACAGGCAACAAAACACTATTTGTTTTATTTTTACAAATAGTCTGCTTGTAGAAAAAAGATAAATAAAAATAACCTTTTTCTATGAAGGTGATAATGTATGCAGCGCTAAATTTGTGAATGTAGGCGGCAAAGTGACCCTTTGACCGTTGTGGATCGCTTCGCGTGTTGATGACAATTCCATTGTTTACTTTGCGCTCGTTCATGCTAACACTCACAATCGTGATATTCATACCTTGACCATAGCGTATTTTTACATATAAATTTCAACTGTACTTTTCATATATCTAGATTAAATACTAGGGACCGTTACTTTTTGATGTAAAAGTAATTTACATTTCATTTATTACACACAAAACATTTTAAAGTATACCTTCACTTGATTGTATTATTATATAAAAATGAATGACTAAATATTATGCATTTTAAAAGTATAATCATTGATGGTGTGATAGCTATGATTAGTAGTGAACCTGCTTTACATGGTGAAGGTTTTGAGTTCGAAACACGGTATCTATAAACTTTTCTGTAATATATAGATTAGTTTGTCACAAGATATGTTTATATAATTGAATGTATTATCTTACAGACAATTATATGTCTGGCTCCTTATATATGCAAATTTAGTTTAAAAGTAAGCTAAAGTCTATAAAACTTATATTATGGTTTAAAAATGTAACATAATTGAGACAAGGATCTATCATTAAATGAAGATACTGAGGAAATATGTCTCACACAGCTAGGTAATATCCGATACATCTGTGCCGGACTAGTCAAGGGCTCGCCATTTATTTTTTGTGTCTTTCGAGCAAATATGCGTAGCACGTGAAGCGTGGGTGTGTTCTAGGAACGATCCCGGTACGTCTGCACATGTCTTCGCAAATATTTTTGCGTATATTCCGATCAACATATTGATGTATGCGGGTCTTGTTTTAAATATCACCCCACCCGGCTTATGTCATACTTATTTATGTCTATATGCACCGTGCATCTGCATACTATGTTCACGTATTTTGATATAGGCTTACATACTATAGCAAGGACAATGTCTGTATAAGAGTTTATCGTTATAAAAGTAATGAATGAAAATAATATAATAAAACAATTTTCCAAGGCACAAATATCTTGATCCCCTAATACCCTTGACCTTGATACCCTGGTTTTCTGGAACAACTTTATGCAGGAAGCTAGTGTCAGTGGCACACAGACTAAGATCCGGACACATTCCATCTAACAAATTTAAAATCTTATGAATCTTAATGATTCTCCACTGTGTGTAAATTGTAGAATCATAGATGATATCCACCATTTGTTGATGGAATGTGTCCGATCTGAATCTGCGAGAGAGGCGTTTGTGAGTGCCTTCGGTCTGAACAGACTAGACGCCGGGATGTTTAACAAAGTCTTAACAGAACTGTTATCTGATGAGGCTTCTGGTCTGTTCAGATCAATGGCACCATATGTCATATGTAAAGTATTTCTGTATTAGGGTGCGATGGGGCTGACATACGTACACACATAAAAGTCCCCTAAATAAGTAAAAAACAATCTTGATCCAAAACCACGAATAAGCTCTCGTCCATATTATTCGAAACTTAGTTAACGATATTGTTACATTTAAGTCTATTCTTGTTTATTTGTTTGGTCAATAGTTTAATTACATCATAAGTGCCATCTTCATAATGAAATTTGAAGGTAAATAGATAACTATTGCCAATATAGTCTTTAGGGATCTTTTTTTTACACTGGCTGTTGAGCCATTATGTTGATAGTGACTACAGAGTACCTGATGGTATCTACAGTGTAGTCCAAAAATGAAAGCTACCATCAAAGAATGAAAATCCATTGATTGTCTCCGTCGTCATGTCGGCTCATATATACCACAACTGAAGGTCTCTAGGTATATGAGTTACTGGATATACACAAGCTGATCCCGAAACGCGTAGGCCAAAGCGAATCACTGTGACGGTCTTTGCACTTCTGTACTGTGGTCATAATCTAGTTCGGGCAATCACGCTGCCACCAAAAAATCCCTAATGTGTTTCTGTTTGCCCCTAAACCAATAAGAGGCAATTAATTGTTAACGTTTCCTACAAAATTATATCTGGTTTTCGAAATACCAGCTTGTCGAAAAACTAATAACACGAATAATATAACCACCTATTAATTGGAAATAAACAGGTGTACCAATTAAAGAAATACCGGTTATTTCTGATTATTACATTTCTTTTTTTAACTTAAACAATCGGTACCTGTGCGTCTCCTAACACGGACAAGGATCTTATTTATCTAAGGTTTTTGATACCATTTTTTTCTTAAATTTTACTTCTTGTTTGTTTACAATATGTCAATTAAGTATTCTCCATTGTCATTATTACCAAATGACTAGTGTTGTACATAAGAAATAAACATTATGCTAATAAACACGGATGTCCGGAAGTCTAATAAAAAAATAAAAAATCATGAACTTTGGTTGATGATTCGTAAATTCCTAATATATATCCTTACTTAAAATATTACAAAAAATATTTTCTTAAAAAATTAAAACATTAGCTAAAATATAAACGATAAATCAGTTATTATTAATTTCATAACTGGAGTATATTAAGATCAAAGACAAAAAAAATTGCGGGTACCGAACATAATTACGAAACAGTATGTGGATACAAAAATAAATAATATTTCTATTGTAAGACATAGTTCAATGTGAATTGACAATTTATTTATTTAGTTAACATCTGCTAAATCACCTGAGTTAATATTCGCAAACTATCCTTCCATACAATTAGTTATTTAACAGTAAAAGTATGTATAAATACGTCTAGGGGTCTGCTGCCCGGATGAGAGGGAGGCAGTGCGCAGTGTCTGTTGCACCGCCTGAAAGAGACATTTTAGAGGGGTGGGATATGTACTCCCACTCCTCCTAGAGAGACAATCTTAACTAGGCTTTTTGCTCCCCGGGGCGTGTGGAAGAATTTGGTTTCCCAAGCTCAGGTGAAGCAATTAGAAGGTCCCTGCCCTCACAGCCACTCTGATGGTCCTATGCAGGAATTTCAGTCGAGTTAGAAAAATAAAAATGCATAAATATGTCACCGGCTGAAACAGCCTAATTAAAATAGTTTTTATAACTTTTATTGTATCATTACGTACAGTCAACCGCATTAACTACCGCAAGATCGTTTAGTAAATGGCAACTGCCATTATTGTAAAGGTGCGGTGCTCTGAGAATTGCGCTTCTGCAATATAATATATTGAGGAAATAATAAAACTGTACTTCAAAGTGTATAATATAATAAATATACAGTAGACGGGAAAATCTGTGTAACGTGCAAGATCAACTTATCTATTTAAGACACAACGCACAAATAGATTCTATTAATAGTTAATAATCTTAAAAGACTATCGCCCAGTTTTTGAAATAGTACTTAAATTTTAAAATTTTAAATAAACGCTAATTAATCGTCAGTTTCGTACTTAATTAGTTAGTGTTTAAAAGAGTTAAAAATTTAAGAAGCACTTTTGAAGCTTGTCTTTTGTACTTTAAATATTTCGATAAGTTTATTTCATTAGTTAGTTTCATATTGTTTTTAGGTAATGTATTATAATTATTTAACACACAGCCAAGTGAGCATACTAATGCCTTTAAAAACATTACTCCTCCCAAAGCAGACGTCAAAAAGCTCTAAATTGGATCTAGTAAGCATAGAGGACAAATGTTAATTTTTCTCGCCAACCGATGTGTAACGTAACAATATTTTAATAATGTATTCTACGAATACTGTGGCCTCAAACACGTTTTACATAAAAAAATGAAAAGGATTTATAACGTCAACAAAACGGTAATTTTAAAGGCAACGTGACGTAAACACGGTGTAAAATAACTTAGTATACTCGTTACAGCTATGAAGACATGCGCAAATAACGTGTGAACGTGGCAAAGAATACAATTCTTTGCCAATCGGTTCCGTGCACTTGGGTAAATTTTCACGTATATGCAAAAATATAAGTTTAACAATTTCTGTATTAAACTCTACTGTATTACATTTAACTGTTTAATTATGTAAAAATACTTGTTATAAACGTTTCTGACGTAAAATATTTTATGCAAGATTTTAACAGTTTTTACTATTTTGTTACACTAATCTTCATCGAATTTTACCGTTTATAGACTTTACAAAAAATATATTAATAAAATAACTTATGCGACAGTCAAAACATATGAATCCAACGATAGCCGCCGTAATTATACCTCCATGCACGGGTACAGTACAGGGTCTATTTAAAAAACCTAATGCTACGGAATAGGGACTCGGACAAAGGGAATAGAGCCGAAAGATTATTCCAACAAAGGTAAAGTGACCTTAGTTGCGATATTTGAATTTAAGAGATTTTGGGCTGTTACATTGCTTTCATGTTTCTTTGTTTTACTTAAGTATATCATATTTATCGTGTAAAGTTGTTAAATGAAGCAATAGTAGAAATTATATTGTTTACACAAAGATGAACACTAATTCTGTAGCACTATCAGTTTCGTAGCAACTTAAATGTTTCTAGCGCTTAGACAGGAATTTTCGATAATAAACATTTGTCATCAATACAACAAGTACCACGCCAGTTATCTCTTCCATTTACGGCTACCAAAGTTAAAAATTACCTTTATCATAGAACTCTTGGAGCTTATGGCCGATAATACATTTTAAAGTATAAATACAAACATTACATGTATTTTAGTTGTAATCTTTTAAATGCTGGTCACTTATTTTAGGAAGATTCAAAGTATTTTTATTTTTTATACTCACCACTATGGGAATGAATTTCTTCTATGCTTCTGTTTTTCTATCACTGTATAATTTGGAAATCTTCTACAAACTAATTAATTAACATTTTTTGTAAGATTGCGTTGCTATAATCATTGGCCTTATCTTGGCTTTCCATTAGGTGAAATTGATATCAAACCTGTTTGTTTATTATACAAATAACACATACTAGCCTTTTTAAAGTGATTTAATTAAAGTAAATATCTTCAACAACTTTATATCTAATGAATTCTTAACCTAGACGGGTCTACCATTAAAAACACTATGATTTCTACCAACATCATCGAAGTCGCTAATCTCAAATGGCATAAGATGTACCTAAGTTATGAACTTGAACTTAGGAGTTACAGAAACTTATTTATATCGTATTTACTGGGAATCCATAGATTTTTTTCTACTGTCCGCAAAGATCGGATGTTAAAAATTTAATAAAATGTCACAAACATACATGGTCTTGCAGATTAATGCAGGTAATATTAAATAGCAAGCAGTTAACTCGAACTTAAATCTTATGATTGTAAGGTCATCTCAGCCATTGTTGTGTCATGTGCGCAATAAAAGATTATAATATCGTGTATTTTGGTATAATTTACTGTAGACCGCCCACGATCTCGGACATATTGTAAAGGACAATCTAAGAGTACTTTGCTTCAAATAGATACAAAAAATAAACATGATATTTCGGAACAGTTCTTTTGTTTATGCTTGTATAAATGTCACCGCTTACATTAGTATTATATTATCTGTTTTAAGTCTACAGCAGTGTACAACTTCTCTACAACAACTACTCAACTACAGGATCTTATGGCCTGTTTATCTTTTGAAATAACATTTTGTGCTTATTTATTCTGGATACATGTTTAATTATACGTATGGTTTCTTATTATAATAATGTGAAAATTTACTTGTAAAAAAAAAAACATAAATAATGGTAAACGCCCTAATAGATAATAAAATTATGGTTATAACAGAGACACCGGCATGAAGAATAAAACATAGAAGCTAGAGCATCGAAAACAAATCATCCGAACGCCTTTTGAGATTCCGGATTTTTTCTATTAGCTATTCGAATTAGTCGACTAGCCTTGAGCACTTTGCTAAGCATATTTAGGTCATTAACCCTCACCAAATCTGGTTATGATTCACGCCGTGATCAAAATAATAATAAAGCGTTGAACAGTTTTTGCGACCGTTGCTTTACATACGACTTATTAGAATTGGCGGTATCTTTTTTTTAATTAGCAACATGAAAAACATACGGAAGGTCTGATAATTACATTTTGTAGGCGTCAGCATTGAATAGCAGGCACATTATTACTGTTTCTATACACGGCTAGACAAAATTTTGCGAAAAAACAAAAGCTTATCATGAACAATTTCCTTGCGAAATTTTACCTTTTTCAATGTCAAGAGTCATATGTGTTGCCACGGAACAAATTAAGAACTGTAAAATAAATTTATTAGCATGCTAACTGTCCGTTTTGAGATGTTTGACGCGTAACTATCTACATATGGTTCGAACGGTTTCCACATGCGGTTGATTTGACGGTAACTAATTCAAAACTAAAAATGTCCTTCAGAACGTCCTCTTAACCGATTCATGCCGCAACCAAGCGGGGCACGCACTCATGGTACCGTGTGCTATCGGTACTTATGGAAAAAAGTCATCAACGGAATTTTATGTTCTCCGGCCACTGTTGTTCGTAGCTGCTTTATGTTTTATAATGCGTTAAATGCTAACAGCGTCCGATAACCCCGCCAGCAAGGACAAGCTAGTCCGTCTCACAAGTAGCAGCCTCGCTAGTTTTTATTAACGGCCGAAGCATGTTTTGCTGCCGGCTCTTTATGTGCGTACCTAATCATTTATTTTAATGTTTGATATCTAACATTTCGCGTCATAAAATGTTTATTATAAATGTAAATGGTTTATTTCTTTTGTTGCCACGTAACTACTAAACGTGACTTACTTAAATTAATAATTGCGATACGTTACTGTATTGAATTAGATTATTTGCCTCCTCTTGTACTGTAAACAGTGCGGGTCCCAATCAAATCAAAACCTGTTCTTAATAACGACAAATTTAATTACCCTTAGCGGGATACGAACATACGGCTTCCGTGATTGAAGTAACATTGAAATTGTACATTAATTAGATGAAAACGAAATATAATTAAGTCGTTACTTTTGCTGTTAATATACAATGAAAAAATCATGTTTACTGTATCGTGTTCAGTTTCTACGATGAACGTTGCAAAATATCTTGAAAATATCGTTCCAACTTCAAGTGGTTCTATTTTTAGATTATTCAAAAACCGGGATATCGCTTTTTTTTATACTTTGTAGCTGATGTTCAACGTAAAGCATACATGTCAAATGTACGGTGCGCGATGCAAATACCAGTAGCTAATCTGAAATGTAATTTTCGTTGATATTAATATACACCAAAATAATCCCTTTGAGCGTAAAGCTTAAAAAGATCCATCATAATTCTTGATATATAATACGTGCTTCTATTCTACATATTTCTTCCCATGGATTCCATAAATATAGTGGAATAAGCGAAGGGAGGCCTTTGCCGTACAGCGAGATGAAACTGGATAATAATATTAAATCTATTATATACTTCTACGTTTAATATCATTATCAAATCTTGTCATAAAAATTTAATAATTTATATAGAAACGAACAAGCACAGGAGAATCTAAATAAATTATATTGATCTATCTATCTAATCTTAACTATATAAACCAATTCGTATTTTAGAAACATTTTAAAAAATCAGCATTTTTTACGCTTGTTAAATCAAGCAGTTTAATTAAAATTATATAAAACAACTTATTATCGCAAAAAGGCAAGAAAACAAATGAATATTGATTTTATAAAATATTAAGTGTTACGCTGAAAACCTCAATGATAAAATAATTATATTTTTACTGAATATTTCTTAGAAACAAATTCATTATATAATAAAATGGTTTATCACATAGACCCATCATTATATTCATCACCAATACTTTCATGTTACCATCTGCAATTTTGCTTTTAAATACTTATATTGATTCTTTTTTTAATTAAAATATATATTATAATAATATTATAACATATAATAAATAATTGTTATAATATATATAATAATCTTTTATATTTATATACTGGCGGATATAATGTTCAAATAAAAAATAAAAGTATTTTTATTTGATATTATGTATTATACTTAACATAGCTTTTTTATTTAAAAAATAGTCGAATAATATTAAATAATAATAAAAGAAATACCAAAGTGGTATAATTTTATAAATGATTTTGAAGGTTCATTATGATTCGACTTTAAGCGTAATTGTAACACTGTAATGAAACGTTTAGACAAGGCATCATTAATCATTGTGCATTAGAATAAATTATGATAGAGATTAATGTTCCGATAATTACAAGGAACGTTATAAACTAACAGTTCAAGATTCAAATTTTAAGGTTATAAGTTACGAAGTGACTGGTTGAGCTGGTTGAGTGATATAATAATGATTGCGTTGAATTCTAAGTAGGCGCTTATTGGCAAACGATGTGCATATATTTAACAATAAGTCCTATATACATTTGTTTAGGTAATATGTGTATGCTCTATAAATATGCTAGTAAGAACTGCTTGCATATCTATAACAGACAATCTAGAATGTTTTAAATTTCGTAACTATTTTGTAATAACTTTTGACAGTATTGTCATGTCATCTTATACATTTTGTTTATTAAGCACGATATATGGCATCTTGTATCTACACGTTTGATTTTATGTTCAAAGCAAAGCTATTCTTTATTTTTATTATCATATTAGAGTAAGATTTGCTTAGAAAAAAAAAAGATAATCTTTCTCTTTGCCTTTAAACAATAAATCTGGTTTCTAATCAACACTAATCTGCTCTAATTATTTATTAACTATATAAAAAAATAAAGTTTAGAAGAAAGAAGTAATTTTTTAAGCTATTCATACAATTACAATATTAGTAATTGTTTGAGTTAGTGTGTATTAGTGTTTGTATTAGTAATTGGGCGTAAGTCGTATATTATTCTGTTTCCACCGGAAACGAGAATTCAACGCGGACACAGTTAGAAGCCTATAAAATAGGAACATGAATTACAATATCCGTTACTGTAGAAGTGATTTTCTTTATTAAATATTAAAACAACGTACTTTGAAATAATTAAATAGCTAAATATTGAAATCAAATTTGGATTTCTAACAGTTTTATTAATTCTTCAAAATATAATACGTTGCAATTAAATAACATTTGTTTAAACTATTCTTGGTTTTAAGCCCTCTGTAACAACTTAGTTTTGTAATAAAACAACTACTGAATTGTTGGAATGATTCCAAATGAATTATTAGCAAAGCAATTAAGAAGCCTACGTAATGCGAGCGATATAATAAAACTCGACCAAGCACACTGCTCAAGAATCGCTAATTATTGCCAAAAAGTGATGCAAAGAAGGTTGCCGTTAATGGCCAAATAATGAGTGTTCGTTTTCAAGGTTACCACACTGTTCCTCGACAGGAAACGACAACTAACCGAATAGATATGGGTATGGTAATTACGGGGCCTTGACTTACCGTTTTAGAATAAAAACTTCGATGTTAAAATAGAGCGTTCGCGCTGTAAGAAACGTTTGATTATTGTTGCTAGTTTGAAACTTGACAGAATAATGAGTGAGGATTTTTTTTTGTTAAAAAGGAGTTTACACTTGACGTAAATCACATTTTGTGGAAAGCTTGAATAAAACCAAATAATTTGGGAATAAGATTATTAAATTGCATACATTATAAATAACAGTTTCCTGCTGGCCCTTCCAGGTAGATTGGTTTACGAAAAGATGGTAGATTCGTTTTTTTTTTCTTTTGGCCTTTAAATAAGTACTTAGAAAAAAGTATATTTTAATATTGATCTATTTAATGCATTTCATCTATTTTACTTGTATTGATTATCAATTTTCTTCTGCTTAATTCAGATGCATATTCGTTAATAAAAATAAATAAATCTTACAGCGCACGCTATTGCGACCTTCAAAGATCAATGTATTTACTAATATAAATATATATATTTATTTTTAGATATACTAAAGTTATTACTAACAAATTTCTATATAAAGAATATTTATTTAAAAAAATCTCGTGTAGTTCTACGCATGACAGAAGTTATAGTTTGTGGCAGTGTGAAATCCATGAAATGCTCGTGACATTAGATTATCACATCGCGCACCTATTTCATGTAGCACTTCCCACAATACAACACATCCCACATATTAATATTCGAATATAGCTCATATTTGCTCACCCAGCCCCTTTTCAAGTAAATGAACTAATCAGGAATATTTATTATAATACATTTTCATAGAATTAGAAATCGCTAGGTTATTTTTTTTAAATTGAAATAAAGCCTCTTTTAATAGTATCTACAATAAATATTAATTTATAAAGATGTTATTATAAAAATATATATAACCAATATGCAGATGATATTTTTAATCTATCTCGTATTGCCATGATGAGGAAATGAAAAATCCCACAAATAACAGCATATCAAGTGCCTTATGAAAATTCAGAGTGGATTTATTTTTTATACTCATACACACATAGAATAAAGAATTGCTAACGGTTTACTTCTCTGAGCGACAACGGTCACTCGGTTGCTTACGATTTTCCTGTTGTTTTGTTAGATCATGACACATAAAGAAAAGTCCTTGGTTGTATTGTAACAAGTAACCAACTGGAAGATGTCACGTCGACACAAAACATAGGTTACATATATTAGTAACTAGCCTGTTTAATTCTATTACTTTAGACATAGTGGTAGCGACAACAAAGATAATAATAGCAAGTTATATAACACAGTAATGCTCATCTGATAAAAAAATTAAAAACATTACCTTGCACATTTATATAGTCTTAAAATCTTCTCTATCTAATCTAATTACTAGAATCGGGATCTAACTATCTGGTATAATATTGTATCAGTAGGTGGAAAAACGGTGTATAGCTGAAGTAAAATGACATATCATTCAATAATACGAGTACAACACTGCCCGAGATATCTATATCGTCGGGTGAAAGGCTATTTGGTTTAAGCGACATTTTTTGGTGAAATGGTAATATATATTGAATCAGTAAAACACGCTGGTGCCGAAAATATATATATTACTATATCACCAGAAAATGTCGCTTAAACCAAATAGCCTTTCACCCGACGATATGTTTACATACCCCGTAAGCAGAGATGGGCAAAATGTAATCTGATTAATGATAAATGATTACAAAATGTAGTCGTAAATTTAATTTTCTTGCTCTGTAATCATTATTAAATCCATTTAAAACATTAAGAATCATAAATGTTTATGCAATCTGGGATTTAGTAGTGTTTAAAACATAAATGAGCAAAATGCAGTCATATTAATGGTAAAAAACGTAAAATGTAATCGTTAATCATTTTTATTAATCTGATTACATTTTGCCCATCTATGCCCGTAAATAATCGACGTTATATATTTCTATCTATGGAAACCACGTACACGTACCTGGCACGTAAATATGAGCGATCTTTAGTGAACATATTCATATCGACCGTAGCTAGTTTTCAAATGTCATGGGTTCATTGCATTGCACAAAAAATATCACCTATAGATTTTTTTAATGTAACATACATAAAGATAATATGTAGGTAGAGTCAAAAGGAAATATTTAGCAGACTCCGATATAAACATAATTGGTAGTTCTTGTTTCTATATATTTTTATTAACCTACTGTTTTTTTCGTCCAGTAGCTATAAAAGAGAAATTAATTTATATTTAGTTTTTGTGATCTCATGTACTATCGTTTTGAATTCAATAGTTAACTACCGTTATCTCACAAGAAATTAACATTGCTGAATCAAATACTCATGCAACTGCATATGAATAAAAAAACATAAAGAAAAGCCTCTTTTGTAATGACCAGAGTGTATTGGCGGCTAAAAACAAGAAAACGTAACTTTTATAGTCCATAGAAAATAAATTTTATAGATAGAATGAAACTTTATTTTTTGTTTTAAGTTTTAATTTTAATAGTTTAGTTTTGTTTTATACGGGGAGCGACCCAAACATTTACCAAAATTTAACATGTTGTGTACTACGTTATTGGCATTTTAGATTTTTTTTTTATTTCCTATTTTTGTATATAATCTTATAATATGCTGTGTAGTTACTATTGAATAAATAAATAAATAAATTTTGCAGTCTGGACATAGAACTGTTGACCGTGTGCGCATCACATCTGTCAACATAAAAAGTACACTTTAGTACTTATTTATACTCAGCTGATTTACATAGAGACGCATATCGACTAGCGATCATATTATATACCTCCATCACCAAGTTAAAATGTTACTGATTCCATCTTAACAAGTGTATATACAGCACAGCGATTATAAAATTCCAAACCATTTACGGCTTATTTTATACTACATTCGTGATCTATTTCTAAAGACAGGGCATGCAAAAAGCGTACAAATTACGTGAATTTTATCTAAACTCCACATTCACAAATTATATCTGGAAAAGTATATTAAGAAAATAAAAAATATATATTAACTTCGAAATTACGTTTGTTATGTAATGAGGTTCCAATTATATTCCTATATGTTGATATAACAAACCACGCGTAAAATAATTCGTCTCCTGATTTTATTGTGTACTACAGCTAAGAAGTTTAATTCGTTTTTCTAACAACTTTTGACATGGAATTCCTCAAGCAAAGAGTGAATGGGTATTTATTGAGCGAGGGTGCCTCATTATCGGTCTCATCTTCACTTTCCATTAGGTGAAATACACACAAGCTTTAAATCACAATTTTCAAATCAATTTACTTTAATCTAATTAAAGACTAATAATATATGTGAATTCATATTAAATACGTACAAACCACCATTACCCGAGTTAAATTAATGTTTAAAATAGACTTAGAGCAAAATTATTAATTCCTCTACATTGAATCGACCTTCGTTAAAAATAATTACACCTAGTTCGCCTATATTTAAATGAAATTGTGTATTTTTCTATTTTATACTTAAACAGGGTAGGCTTGTAACTATAATTAATTAATGTTGTGTTATAGTTTAAAAGTCTATCTTGAGTTATAGTAAAACGTTTATCTAAATGTTGTCATTACTACTATTTAAATAATTTATAATATACCTGTTTTCAATAACTGATTAAATCAATCAATCGATATCTGATATAAATATCTATTGACACTATAAAAGTGATATAAAATTGTAAATATAAATATATTTTAACTATAAATAAACCTACTTATAAAATAGTGTAAAATTATAAAATACATATAAGCCTCATAAAAATATCCTATATATAATGTGCATATAAATAATAAATCTCAGTCAAATGCATTTACGATTTTTTTGATATTTAATCAAGTATTTGTAAACAAAAAAAACCGAACTAGTGAACAAGAAAAAAGAGAAAAAAACATAAGAATAACTAAACAAAAGTGTAACAAAATATTTACGTTGTTATTTATGAGGCTTTAGTGGAACATAAACTTTGTAAAATGACCATGCGTCCTTTATTTAAAAATGAATGGCTATAAAATTCAGTTCTTTGAACGAAGATGTTTAAGGCTCACCTCATACAAGAAATCTAGTTTTCAACTGTTATGGCAACAAACACGTTAAAACTTGTATTTTTATGAGATTTTTATATAAAAATACATTAATTTTCGCCACAACACAACTCGTTATTCACAATTTTTAAACTTCCATGCTAGCACTTGTTGGTTGATTTGTCGATGCGTGTTTTGATTCATTCTGTAAAATCTCCCTACAGGTTATTAACAATGAATTAGTTATTTGTAGTGTCCGACCGAAAGTTCGATTTCGGTTTCGGTTTCGGCCGAGTTTCGGCCAAAAATCAAGTTTCGGCGGCAGTTTCGGTTTCGGCCAAAATTGGCCGAAACTTTTGCCGAAACCGAAACTGATTTCGGTAGTTGTCGTACATGCTTGCCTAACTTCGTTTCTCGCGGAAACGCTTTGGCGGACGCTGGCGGCCCTGTTCGGGATTCGTGCGCCGTTCGCATTGCTCTATAGCAACACAAGTTAGTCAGTGCGTTATCACCCGATGTAAACATTCTTAAGAGGTTATGTTTTGATGGAACTGATTACATGTAAGTTTTTGTTTCATTTTTTTACTTGACCACGTGAGTTTCGATTTCGGTTTCGGCCGGAAAACCAGTTTCGGTCGGACTCTAGTTATTTGCAACACAGTCCAAAATCAAGTTGCTTTGTGACAGAGCTGTTATTTGTTATTTTCGTACCATTTGTACTTACTACACCATACTTAAAGTTTTATTCACACAATGATATATATGTGTGGGTACCTGACTTCTAGAGACGCTACTTATTGTCGACAAATAGTCTTGTCTTGCTTAAAAAGCCCTAAACTGTCTCTGGTCAGTGTATAAATAAAAAATATATGCAGATACGCATATCATCCTTGTCTTATTTCAGTTATAACTCTTAACGTTTTGCACCCAGCGGCTATACTAGAAACTAAAAGATACAATATTGCTTATCGGGTTTTGTTTTAATAAGAAAGATATAGTATAATTATTGTATAATACTGGCACTTTTACGCTAAACTACCCGCAGATATTAATGTATGATGGAAACAAAACTGTTACAAGCTTTGGGTACGAGAATATGATACGACTGTAATATTTTAGAGAGCGAAAAAAAGGAATCCGTTGGTTCGCATCAAAACTGCGTCATATTGTCCCGTGTGAGAGGTACCTAAGGAATAGTCTGCGTATAGTCACGCCCGCTGGTTTAAACGCATACAATTACTAGCACCGCACAAAAAAGCCTCCTAACAATGCCAGACCCGTCCTTGAGTCCCTTACAAAAGCCGAGAAAGGGCAAAGAAACTTGTTTGGGTGAACGTCGGGACTTTCACTAACTACCTACGTACGTTTCGCTACATAATATTTTTCTATTATTAAATAGTTTTATCATCTTTATTAATACGATGTTTGAAAATAATACTATCAATTAATGGTCGAAAAGTATATAATTAAAATCATTAAATTTTAGATTTATAATTTAAGTTTACAGGACATTTTATGCGTAAATATCAGTGCCGTGCATCCCATATAAAGCATAAAAAACTTAATCTCGTTATACTCGGACATTTAACACAAATATACTTAAAATTTTGGTACAATTTAGACTCTCAGAATGCTATTTTGGTAAACACCAGACTTTAAGTCAATAAATTGATTAAATATCCAAGTACAACAAGATAATACTTTTTATGCTTTATATAGGATGCACGCCACTGGTAAATATAACATAGTACGGCGACTTCTACGACATAACAAATAAACGAAATAATGGACGGACACACAAGCTGTTAGGGTTATTAATAGATAACTTTAAGTGATACATTCAGGTCGAAATTAAATTTGTCATTTTGTATGCTTGTGCGCCAATTACATTTCAGAGAAACACACATACACGTACTGACTGTAGGAGTAAGCGGAGGCGAGTCTTACCGTTATGGAGGCACATACCAGTGACGTCAACGAGGCCTCATACCTCAGACACCAATTGAATACGTTATTAATAAGCCGAGGACAAATAGTCTCTTGACCATTATTTATTAGAAATAATGTTAGCAAAAGGAGAAACATATTTACAAATCATTGCTGTATTCTTTAGAGCATTTCGTATCTCATAATTATATTTCTTCTTTTCAGATCGTG
The DNA here is from genome assembly GCA_036320925.1 of Automeris io. Classification (NCBI taxonomy): domain Eukaryota; kingdom Metazoa; phylum Arthropoda; class Insecta; order Lepidoptera; family Saturniidae; genus Automeris; species Automeris io. The sequence continues at coordinate 7,294,186 of JAUDJH010000009.1, read as the reverse complement.
ATGTTTTCGGAACGAGCACCGAAGCAAGCACACACGAGAAACGATTGAAAGAACCTAGAAGGTTTATTTCATCAATACTTGGAGGTGACATCCCATATGGTCATAGAGGGCATGTTCTTACACAAGCAGAAAGAAAACAATATCTACCTATAGCAGTTGATGACAAAAAAAAGAAAGAAGATAAACCGTTAGTAAAAGAAGAAAAAGACACACTAGACAGCGATCCTACAGTATTACCATCTAGAACATCACCATCCCCGGAATCCACGCCTTCTCCTGGAATAGATAATAGTATTACATGTCAAAAAGTATCAGTAATACAAAGAACACCATCTCAATCACAATTTCGTGACAGTAAAAAGGAAGTATCAGATGTGAGTATTCCTTCCACTCTTCCTTCAACAGAGCAAGAACAGGATCAACCGATTGACTACGTGATAGCTAAAAAACGAGGAGAGGGCGAAGATGAAGAAACAGAAAAGAAAATAAGAGAACAAAGACGGACAAGTAGCTCTAAAATTGCAAATGGAATTTTGTCTCGACCTGTTTTAGTATTAAGGAATTGTCCAGCTAATAAAGTACCTGGTATATTAAGCGCAGCTGCTGGCCACGGTCGTTCAACAGGTGGCAGTGGCTCAAGCGGTAGTGCGCAAAGTAGTGGTGGTTCTGCTGGATTTAATTCTGGTGGTGGTAGTACTGTCCCATCATCTGGAGGGGGCGGAGCAATGGGTGGGGGATCAGGAAGTGGTGGTAACGGACGAGATGGACGTTCAAACTATGGACCTAATAGTCCACCAACCGGTAGTCTTCCTCCGTTTTATGAAACCCTTGGCCCTTCAACTAAAAGTGGGCAAAATTCTTTTAATGCTAATAGTACATTTTCAAATGAATTCAACATAATAAATGGATTTAATGGGATGGATTGTGAAAATAATGATAACGTTACTAACTTTCCCGAACAAAGTAAACAATATTCACTTATGCAAAATGCACACTATGGATTAGCTCTCAAAGATGAAGAAATAGACTATGAAAATAAATTAGAAAATTTGAACGCTATTGGAAATTATGGACATAACTTTGATGATCCTATGGTTGTTGAAATGAATGATGATGTTATTGACAACTATCAATTCAACGCCACGTTAACATTTCCTGGACCCAATGAAGGAAATCTTTTAGGAAACCTTTCTGACTCTGCAGAAGATTTTGCTAGTCTGTTAGGCAACAACGTAGGATCAATAACAGATTCCGATTTACGAGAATCATCGTCGATTACCCCAGATTCTGTACATAATCCTGTAGACATTGAGACTTTAGCAGAACAAGTAAATTTAAGCAGACAATATTATGAAAAGAATTTTATATCATTTGCCAATCAAGAACAAGGTTCATCATACAACTTTGGAAAAGAACGTCCTGATTTACTGATGCAACTAAACCCTCTACATTTACCACACAATGATGGTCAAATGCAACAGCTTCAAATACATGTACAATTTCAACAAAGGCAGCAACTTCTATCGCCAGCGTTTCCCTTCAGTAATCATTCTTTAGACTTAGACTCACCAACCGGCGTATCACTACCTTCACCCGGAGGCAACAACTCTCTGGATGGCAGCAACCACATCGAGAATACAGCCCTCAGTCCTGCTGCTGCTGTAAGTCTGAAGAAAGGCTCTGTCAACGATAGCAAAATTCAAATCTTGCAACAAAGGGTAAGCATTATTTGATTTTAAGGCGAAGCTTTTCATCTTCTATGTTGTCAATTAATAAACATATTTAAAAAATAATAATAACATAAGACGACATCGAAGTATGATCATGTAAATGAATTTTCAAAATAGTGCCAAGCCTGAATCAACTTATGCTTTAACTTATTGACAAAGTTTTTACTTTTTTTTTAAGTCAAAAATAAGCTAAGCCTTATAATTCAATAATGGAATCGAAAGCTTACCTTATTATTTATAACTATAACAAAATCAACTATGAATAAAGTAAACCACATAAATAAATAATGACTAAAAGTAACTTAATTTTTACAGTTGGGCCTACCTGCCGAGCTTCCATTGGAATTTATTAATGGTGGACATGGTGTAAAAAACCCTCTCGCCACAGAAGCAAATGCTAGGCAAAGAGAAGAAGAAAAAAATAAACAAGTACTAGTGAGCGACGATGATCCTACAAAATTTGTTTGTAGAGTATGTTCGAAGAATTTCACTTTGCAAAGGCTCCTAAATCGGCATATGAAGTGTCACTCGGATGTAAAGCGATACTTATGCACTTTTTGCGGGAAGGGATTTAATGATACTTTCGATTTAAAACGGCATACAAGGACGCACACGGGAGTCCGACCATATAAATGCAACCTTTGTGAAAAATCTTTCACTCAAAGATGCTCTCTTGAATCTCACTGCTTAAAAGTCCATGGAGTACAGCATACCTATGCATATAAAGAAAGAAGAACTAAGGTAATAATTTATTTTATCATAGCTCTCTTGAAGCTGTTTTTAAGTTTAAATATCTCAAATGTCTTTGATTAGAAGTTTACTAACTGCTGTTGTTATCATTTTTTATCCTTCTAAAGTACCGAATTAATTATGATTTAATATAATTTCAGATGTACGTTTGCGAAGAATGTGGTCACACTACGTCAGAGCCAGAAGAACACTACATGCACCTTAAAAAACAACATCCATATTCACCTGCTCTGCTCAAGTTCTATGACAAAAGGCATTTCAAGTTTACAAATGCAGCGTTTGCAAACCAGTTACTAGGCCAGCTCCCAATGCCAGTACACAACTAAATCCACTTCAGTATAAAAAGAACAAAATTTATGGATACTAAACGATTCTGGCAGGAAAAAATGTGATATAAAGTGTGATTGACTTTCACTCAAAATAATCATTTGGCTATACATGTATAAAATAGTTTAAAAATAATTTCATGGAGAGCAAAAGTCTATATCCTAAATTAAAAGCAATGTCTGTAAACGTATTGTTATTAATCTATTTCAATACAATTGACTTCCCCAGTGTGGAGTGTAAAAAATGAGACTTGTTTAATTGAAATTTAAAATGAAGAAAATTGTCTTCCAGAACAAAAATTAACATTCCGAATTTTTGAGACTAGTTACAGTTTATTTCATAATGAACTTGTATTTTTGTTCTCAGGAATACCTTAATTTTTTAACAGTCAAAGTGAAATTTAACCACTAGCCTAAAGGATTAGGCATGACTGCAATTAAAAAATCAAAGTATCGGGTATTATGTGCAATCTTTGGTGATGGTACGGGATTAGATTTAAGATTAAATCCTAAGTTAGAAAATAAGAGTTTAGCTTTAGTCAGTTTGTCTCGTAGAAATTATTAACAAGTTTCATTTCAAACCAGCTAAGAAAGCAAACAAGAGATTATTGTATTTAATAATATTTGTAGATGATTGGATGGTGCTAACTGCGATGGATGATGCTGATTTGAAATGAACTTATTTTATGGGTCGGATGACATTTTTTTATCCGATTCATAAAGAGGGCAAGACTTTGATTTTTAATTTAATCCACGATAAAGAATCTCTTTCCTCGTAATAGTGATACTAGCTCCTAATTTCTTGAATAATTATCACAAAATATATGTCACAATTTTATATGTTTTACTACCTATAAAGAATGTTATGTTTGTTCTTTGTTTGTATTTGTACTTATTTTTTATATTTCAAAATTATTAATTTGAAGATGAGATCCTTAGTGGATTCACATTATGTCGTACCAAGTTTTAATGCATTTCTAGTAATATATTATTTAAATTAAAGTATTGATTGGTTTACAGACTGTTTTGTGTGTGATGTGTGCATGCGATTGTATAAATGTGTTATTTAATGTGTCAATTGTTTTAGTATTTAACTAAACGTCAAAATGTTCTTGACGAAGAGCTTCCGTGTTTAAAGTTGATGCTCAATTGATAAATTTGCGCTTTCACAGCGAAGCTTGTGGATAAATAATGTAGGTACTTAATAAAGAAATTGTAAATATGTCTAAATTAAAAAAAAAAACTGTTAAATAATTGACAAATTAATATTATCTTATAATTTTAGTGGTACCTATGTAGGGTTTATGAGATTGAACTACAATTAAAAATATATTTTGTACAATTCGATTTATCTCAACAGAAGTGAATATTGGCTTATCGTTGATCGTCGTAATATCATTATTAAATATAATTATTGTGATAGCGCAATGCCTTCATTGTACTTGTCTGTTGCATTTATTAGCATTTCAATTACATTGTCCAACTGTAATTTCATATTTTAAGAAACAAAATCTGTTACTCTATATTGATAAGCAATATATCACGATTAAAACATTTGCTTCGTGTTTAAATTATTTTACCCTTTATCAATAATTAATTTAATCAATAATAATTCTACTAATCTAATTCTCATCTAATTCTATTCTAAATCCTTTATTAATAATTCTACTTTTTATTCAAAAATTTCAAACCATGAATTAAAAAAAAAAAAATCTTTAAGCATGCGCCTGTAAACGAATATTTTTTTACACCAGTAATAACTATTACTTAGATAATAAATATTACAATAATGGGTGATCCATTTCGAAATTCTCTAATTTTTCAAAGAAAAAAAAAACAGGAAATTCTAATTTAATGGGGAATGTTTATTATTATTTGAAAGAACATTCTTTGGCATTTATTTTTTAAATATTGTCTTTCAAATGTTGGCCGCGGCTACATCTCAGATGGTCCATTCGTTGAGTACAATTTTCGATGACTCATTCGAGCGTTTCGAGTGGTAACTGGCGAATGACACGCGTGATATTTTGCTCCAAGGCCTGAATCGAAGCGGGGGTGTCCGCATAAACTTTAGACTTTACATTTCCCCCCAGGAAAAAGTCTAACGGTGTTATATCATACGATCTTGGTGGACAATCGACCGGCCCAAAACGTGAAACCACACCAAACCGTTGTATTTTCTGCATGAAGTGGCAGTTCTTGAATTTCTTCAGGTTGCTTTTCGTCCCAAATGCGCCAATTTTGCTTGTTTACATACCCATTGAGCCAGAAATGGGCCTCATCGCTGAACGAAATTTGCTTCCAAAACGTCGGATTTTCTCGGAACTTTTCAAGAACCCATAGAGCGAAGCTATTCACGCGTAAGTCTTTGCATAATGAAATCTCAAACAATACTAAACAAAAATAACATGACAGCATGACACGACTCACACGTGGTCTGTCAAAAAAAGGCTATTGAAAAAAGTATCTCTACTTGGATCACACTATATATAACAAACTACTAATAACCAGGAATGTATAGATCTGTTGATCAACTTTTATGTTACAACGGCACCATAAGAAGTAGTATGTACACATTTTGTAGAAAAAAGCTTATGATTTTTAGGAGGTTTATAGGCGCTATTTCGACTTAGCCTAACAAAGTTCTTATAGTAGGAACTTGAGTACAGCCATAGTATTCACAGAGCCAAGTCCATGTTGACAAAATCGGTAACTTACCAAATCCTCTGACATTCATTGAGTAATATAAATTTCAATGTTTTAGTAAAGTCTAAGCAATTGTAACAATGGCCATGTTACAAATTACCAAAATTTAAATTAAATATGAAATGTCTTTGTTATTATAGCAGTCTTGCAGGCAACGTGGAAGTCTCGCGCTAAGGATCGTAGGTTTGATCTTCATAAGGAATAAATATTTTCATGACCTACAAGCAGTTGTTTCTCGTATAAATATTTGTACATTTTAAAATTAACGTCTTTAACGACTCAAAACTAATATTAATTTACTGTGGACATCATTTACAAAGTGTATGGGCGTAGATATTATAGTAACCTAGCTGATCGCGTCAACAATTTATCATAATAAATGAAACTACCTTTTCTTATTTTGCTACCCTCATCTTGTCACCTTTTCCATCGCACGCAGATTTAAGCACCCGTGCCTCAAGTACTAGTGTTGCCAAATAAGTCATTATGGACGGTCGCTTCGCAGGTCGTCCGCATACAGCACGAGGTCACTTCATTTTTCCGTAATAATTTGCATACCCACGGGATATTGGATCCCATTGGTTCACTCTCTACAGCCAACACAAGAGAGGTAATAATAATATCGTCCGCGTACTATGACATCAGGCTACAACCGGACAAAGAAGCCAAAAGCTGATGTTGAGGATCATACAATCACTGTTTTATTATTATTATTATTTTCTTTCGATTTTTAATACCGCTTATACAGTCCACTTGTCCTTCGCCGTGGTGTAATACGGTGCAGGAGGAGAGACATTCGCTCAGGACCAACTGCGTGATCGTTTCTCTACCTGACAGAACTAGACCAGCCGGTGGACATGGGAGCGTCCACCGTCCGGCAAAGTAAGGAGCAGCGTGTGTGTACCCACACGCTACCCAGTAGAGAGATAGTAAGGGGGCAATAATAACCTTCATATCCCCTCCCAGTGGAGGCCTGCCAAGGCCTCTCGCTCGCCGACTCATAGGAAGTATATGGAAACCCAGGCCCGACGAAGGCAAAGACTAGATAGTGCTGGCTCCCCGGTGGTTTTAGTTGGTAAGAGTCCAGCACACTGGGGCAGCGGCCGTCACCGCTGCCCTGATGCTCCATGAGGAAAAATAACACTTATTCTTATTTTCTACTAGCACCACAACTACCTATGTATATAGCTATACAGTATAGTTTTAAAATCCTGTCCGAACCGAAACATGTTGGTGGGCATGTTGATGTCACGACAACATTATCAAAATTCATCAAATAATTATATTATTCGTGGACATTAAAAAGGATTGTCATATAATGTTGAAGAAATTAAATTATTTTATATGCTAACTATGCTCGGATTACTTACAAAAACAGGTTAAACATTAATGAAACGACTTAATTGATAACGGTGCTTGGAATCAATAGCTCACGAACTACGCACGCTACCAATGTTTTCATGTAAGGTTTCGCTATTTAATTTATTCGGTATTTTTTTGCTCTTTAACTTAAAATATTAAACTAAATAGAAACTAATGTTGATACCTAGTAACATCTTCACGGATCGGACAGGGTTTTTATAACATACTAGCTGATCCGGCAAACGTTGTTTTGCTATATAAGGTTTTGTAATATCTTCTAAGATGTTCATTGAAATTAAGTGATGTCAAAGACAATTTTGTTCACAATTAAATACTCTTAATCAACAACACATTTATTTGGATAAAGATTAATATTATTACGTTGATACAACTCTTAACAAATAATGCATTAATTTCGACCAAATTTGATTACCATAAAAACGGTTCTAGTGACTTAATCTTAAAAGATAGACATATACTGTCGTGGAAATTTTTTTAGATCATTTCAAGAGGAATAACTCTTTCTTACATATATTTTTGATATCTTGAACCGTTTTTGCAGCGCACGCAATGGAAGCCCTCAAGGATGCATAAGAATTTTTCAATTCGAACCAGTAGTTCCTGAGATTAGCGCGTTCAAACAAACAAACTCTTCGGCTTTATAATATTAGTATAGATACTACACACCAGATTACAATCTAAACCACATTTACAGTGGGTCAAAAAAGTATTCGTACACTTGGTTTTTCTCCCATAACTTTATAATCGTCAGTGATACATAAACAAAAGATATGTTGATTAATAGTTTACGAGGAACAGAAATAATCAACAAATGTAGAATGTTTCACCAGGGTTAATAAAGAGTAATGTAAAAAAAACAAAAATTTGAAGGCAAAAAAGTATTCCTACAAGTGTAGGTACTTATACCATTATATTGAAAATTTATATAATATCCATTGTACGTTATAACTAACATTTTGTGGGCATCCTATTAGCTTCAGTTATAGCCTGTAGTCTTCTAGGTATGGATTCCACCTGCTTTTGAGCTGTTTCCTTTTATTTTTTCCAGTTTTTTTTTTAATTATTCGCTGTAAATCAGATTTGTTAGATATTTCTCTTTTTTCACTTCTGCATCCAACGTATGCCATAATTTTTTTATACAATTAATATCTGGAGATTGTGGTGGTGTGATCAATTGTTGAAGAACATTGTTCAACAAACATTCTCTCGTTTTAATGGCCGTATGCTTCGAGTCATTGTCTTGTTGTCAAGTAATAACTAACGTTTGGTCCCATTTCAACTGTACTTTCTTCTAAATTATCACGCAACACCTCGATATACTTCAGGGCATTCATTATCCCATCTACGAAAGCTAGATTTCCAACACCATTTGACCCCATACAGACCTAAATCATTACACTTCCGCCTCTGTGCTTTACTGCTGCTTTAAGATGCTTTTGTTGCAGTTCAGTATTGGACTTTCGCCTGACGAATCTCTTCCTATCTGATCCAAAAATATTGAATGTTGATTTATCAGACAAGAAAACAAGTTTACAAAATTCTGTTGGTTTATTTACTTGGGATTTGGCGAAACTTAAACTTTTTCTCGATTGTTATTAATTATTTACGGTTTTTTCTAGCAGTTCTGCTGAAATATTTCAGCAGATTGCAAATGGTATTCTATATTTTGGGAACACACGACCTTTCCTGATGTTGACGCGATATAATTTCATACACTCTAAGCATATATAAATAGATTTTTCGTAGCCTTTTTAATTACACTTCGACACTCTCTAATTACCAATGTCTTCTGTCGTCATGTTTGTGGCTTATTTCCTATAGTTTTTGTTGTCTCATACTTCTTGACAATATATTGTACCGTGGTGAAGCTTAAATAGAGTTCTTCTCCGATTTTTCTATGACTGTCACCATGTTCCCGAAGAAAAATTACTTTCTCACACACTGATATGGAGATTTCACTTTTCTTCGCTGTCATCTTTGTAAAATGTTCGGACGCGTACTAACGATAATGAAAAGGTCAGAACTAACATGTAAACTACGGCTTATCTACGTTTTAGATGGAGTTCAGACCATGCAAAAGTGTGTATCGCGAATTAGGAGTTCGGGTATAAGTGTACGAATACTTTTTTTGCCATCAAATTTTTGTTTTTTCTACGTTACTCTTTTATTAACCCTGGTAAAAATTTCTTCATTTGTTGATTATTTCTGTACCTGGTACACTATTAAACGATTCTGTCAGTGTCACTTGGCGCGATAGGGTGTTTTTGAATATTTGTGAATTTACTTATTTATTTTCTGAATTTTACGCCCTTAAATAACAGTGATCTGTCTGAAATTTGTGTGCCGTTTATTATCTATATATTTGTGTGGTGTCTAATCGTTTGGTGGTGGTAATATCTGTAACTGATTGTTTTAGGTTAAGTGTTAGCCATGAACGATCCACCGGATCCTGATCCTCCGCCCGATGATAATCCCAATTCCATTACTGTCCCACTCACGCATTGGGAAGAATATGAAAACACCGGCTCTATCTCTAATCCAAAAAGAAAGAAGATTTCTAAGGGTCTCACCCAAGAATCCCAGGAAATGCTTTCTAATCCCAACCATTCGAATGATAACTCACAAAAGGTGTCACAAAATAAAAATTCAGGCAGTAGACAATTATATAAACAACATGACATTTCTCCTTTTGTGATCCATATCCAAAAGGAGGAAGAGTCTCCGTCATCTGGCTCCACGCTTCACCCTGTCACCTTCGGAAGACTTCTAAAAAACTTATGCATTAAGAATATCATAGATGGCTCAGTTCAAAAAATTGGAAGAAACCGAATTTCATTATCTTTTTCCACGTTTACTGATGCCAACAACTTTATCTCTAATATTTATTTAAAGGAACATGGGTACAAATTATTTATTCCTACATTCAATATAACTCGAATGGGACTGGTACGGGGCATCCCTGAGGACTGGACACCTGAAGAAATCATTGAGTATATAAATATCCCGGATGGCTATGGAGCAATTCTTAAAGCGACAAGGCTAAACTATAAAGTAATAGTGGATAGTGTTCCTGTATGGAAACCTTCACAGACAGTGGTACTTACTTTTGATGGTCAAAAGCTGCCTCCTAGAATATTCCTTTTCTATAATTCCCTTAAAGTTGAGACATACAATTCAATGCTTTTCTTGTTGCCGTTATGGGCACACTAAGACCCAGTGTAGGTCCAAGCCACGCTGTTTCAAGTGTGGTGAAGGACACACTGGTGACTCCTGCAACGTTGAGGAAGAATCAGCCCTCTGTATCCAGTACTCTGGTCGCCATTTCGCCATTAGTAAGTCTTGTCCTGAACTTTCGCGACAAAAATCTATTAAAACTTCTGTCTCAACAAAATATCTCATATTCCGAAGCAGATAAACTGCAAAGTCCTGTAAAAAAACCGTATTCTGAGATTCTCATGTCTTCCACAACTCAACCTCGCCCTCTTTACACCTACTCTCTTCCCTTTACCTCTACAACTCGTTGTAATAGTTCCTCTTCTTACAAGAAAACAGTGCAATTGAAACCTCGCAATCTCCCATCTTTTTCCCGAGGATACGATAAGGCTGCTCATCAAGCCCTAGCTAATGAAGCCCGCATTCCCCAACCTGGAAATGGATGTGCCTTTACCAATGTTAGAAGCGCGCAACCTGAACCCTTAGAACCAACTCTCAATGAAATATTGATCTCATTAATAAAATATCTTACACCCTCCTCCTCCTCCTCTCAATCACATCTACCGTCCAACGATGCCTCAACTCTACAAACCTTAAATAACCTCATCCAAAATGGACCAAACCAATCTAATTCAATGGAATTGTCAAAGTCTTAATGCAAAAAAGCATGAATTAATTTACTTAATAAATATTTATAAACCAATTATTTGTGCTCTCTCGGAGACATGGCTAGTCCATGGTGGTCTAAAAACGTTACTTTTGTTTCAGTATACATTTCCCATCCTTCCTTGATAACCATTGATGAATTAGAATCCATTGTTTCCAATATGCCTAGACCCCTTCTTTTCATTGGCGATTTTAACTGCCATCATCTTGTTTGGGGTTCCTCATCAACTGACCACTTAGGTGAGAGAATACTGGACCTCATGGATTCTCTTTCCCTCTGTCTCCTTAATACAGGGATCCCAACTAGACGATCACATCCTAGACAAGGTCCTAGCGCTGTAGATCTCTCTTTCTGTTCTCCAGAACTTACTCCTCTACTAACCTGGTATCCACTTCAGTCCACTCATTCTAGTGATCACTTCCCTATCATCATCACTTTGCCTTTTACTAAAGCCCCTCCCCAAAAAAGAATCCATAGGCAAAGGTATAACCTTAAAGAAGCAGATTGGGATAGTCTTCGAGTGGAACTGGACTCTAGAATCATAAATCTCCCACCTGTCTCTGCTGGTGATGAAGTAGTGTGCTCTGAAGCTTTTAGTTCAGTTGTTGTTAGCGCTGCGGATGCCACCTTTCCTATAAAACGAGGAATAAGAGACAAAATTCCTTCCCCGCCATGGTGGGATCCAGAATGTATTGTTGCTGTCAAGAAAAGAAAGGCCGCTGAGCGAGCATATTGATCCAACATGACCATAGAAAATTTTGATATTTACTTACAGGTTCTTGATGAATCTCGGCAATTGTTGCGCAAAAAGAAGGCAGACAGTTGGAAACATTTTTGCTCATCCATTAGCCCGAACACCCCTGTGTCATTAGTGTGGCAAAACATCCGGAGGTTCAGAGGGGCTTTCCAAGAACGCTCCCCCCTTATCCCCTCTTCCCTTATAGAGCCGTTTTCAGACAATCTCGCCCCCTCTTATGCTCCCCAGTTAGAGGAACAAACTCTTCCTGTGCACACTTTTCGAGACCATCCAAATTTTATAAATAATCCTTTTACCCTTGTGAAACTGCATAACATTCTCCACTCTGTTAAAGACTCTTCACCTGGTATAGATAATATCACATATTCCTTCCTAACGAAAGCCAGCCAGAATACTGTCTCATATTTTTTACAAATAATAAATAGTATTCTAGTAACTTCTAACATCCCTCCATCGTGGAAGGAACAAAGAGTTGTTCCCATCCTGAAGCCTTATAAAGATGCCGGTGATCCGTCTTCTTATAGGCCAATCTGTCTCTCTTCTGTCCTTCTTAAAACTACTGAACATCTAATAAAAAACCGCCTTGAGTGGTTTGTGGAGCATAATTCTCTTCTCTCCCCGTCCCAGTATGGTTTTAGAAAGGGTAAGAGCACTATGGACAACCTCAGCATTTTCACCACTGACATTCGGATAGCTTTTTCTTCTAACGAATCTGTAGTGGCAGCTTTTCTAGATATTTCTTCAGCATATGACAATGTTCAACTTTCGGTGCTCAGGAAGAAACTTCTTAAGCTGAGTATCCCTGAGAAATTGATTCATCTTATGCTGAACATTCTTTCTGAGAGACAAATTTCCAGTTCTCTGGATGGTACCCACAAAGTATCAAGAAAGGTATGGAAAGGACTTCCTCAAGGATCTGTCCTAAGTCCCATCCTTTATAATATTTATACCTATGACCTTGAGTCTTCTTTAGAGAACACCTCTAAAATTCTTCAATATGCAGATGATCTAGTATTATACTTTTCACACTCATCAATTGAAACTGCATGCATTGGCTTATCTTCCTCTCTAGATCTTTTAAAAGGTTGGCTGTACAACAATGGATTAGATCTGTCCCCTACTAAGAGCACGGTGGTAATATTCTCAAGGAAGAGGTCCATCCCTGAAATTTGTCTTTCTTTTAATGGCATTCCTATACCAATACCAAAATTATTCATCTAAATATCTCCAAAAATGATCCCCAGGCAAACGTCAAATTTAACTCCATTGTTCATTCAGAATGGGAGGGTTGGCACACTATTTTCACTGATGGGTCAAAATTCGCTCCTGATGGTTGTGTTGGTGCAGGGGTTTTCCATTTACAGTATAACATTGTTGAAAAAATTAAATTTCCTTCTGCTACATCAGTATTCACTGGTGAGTGTTATGCAATCCTTAAGGCAATAGAATACATACGGATAATGAAATTACCAAAAACCCTCATCCTTACTGATGCTGAAAGCGCTCTTGCATCTTTTTCCCAAAATCCCTTTTCATCCAAGATCCATAACCCTGTTATCCTTGAAGCAAAGGATCATTTGTGTACCTATGAGAAGAGAGGAATTCAGGTAGCCCTTGCCTGGGTCCCTAGTCATTCAGGTATTTTCGGAAATGAATATGCAGACCAAGTGGCTAAGGATGCAGTTGAATGTGGGGATGTTTTTCCTTTTTGTAATTTTTCATATGACCTTGTTTCTTTACCATCTTCCTATCTCCACAAATTCTGGCAGTCTTATTGGAATGAGAGTTCCAGTGCTAAAGGTAAACACTACTCTATGATCCAGCCTGAGATACCAGTTAAACCATGGTTCTTTAAATTGAAATCACCAAAAATAATAACATCTATAATCTGCAGGCTTAGGCTGGGTCATGCCTGCACCTCAGCTCACCTAGCCAAATTACATATTAGGAGTACCGCTGTCTGCGAATGTGGCCTGGACATAGGAGACTTTAATCACATATTCTTTTCTTGCCCTCTATATGACAGAACAGCTTTTATGAAATCACTTATAATGATAGGTATTCCTTTTCCATGTCATATTTATGACCTTCTGATTTCTCCCAACCTGAAAATCATTGAAACAATTTTTTGTTTCCTTAGTTATAATAACATTAAATTATAATATGTACTTGTGTATTTGTGTAATGTATATATTGTATATATTTATATGTACCTACAATAGTTTTGGTTTTTGTGTATGTACTAATCTTTATTAAAATGTGTGTCTTAATAACAATGTATATTATATTTATTTTCAGATTGTCATATATTTCACTGTATTTACCCAAAATTTTTAGCTAGTTTAATACTCGGAAATAAACAGTAACATACTTTGACACTGGCAGTAGTGAAAAGGTTGCCATAAATAAGAGAAGATAAGATAAGATACACTATTAAACGACATATAATTTGTTTGTTTATCATTAAGGATTAGGAAGTTATTGAAGAAAAACTGAGTGTACGAATACTTTTTTGACCCATTGTATATAAACTTTCAAATCATGTCAAACTAGAACAAATGTAATACTTATGTACCTACTAACGTATATTAAAACATTGAATGATTCAAATATAATAGATTAAAAGATAACAAGATTATCAGCGTTATTATAATATATCTAACTTCTGAATTAATAATCCTTTAGTGATTAAATTATTAATGAGGGAAATCGATATACAGATTACAGAACGATAAGCAGGAAAAATTACAAAATAATAGTCCCCAAGGAGACAGGATCTAATAAAAGTATAAGCTTAATATCTATACTAATATTATAAAGCTGAAGAGTTTGTTTGTTTGTTTGTTTGTTTGTTTGTTTGAACGCGCTAATCTCTGGAACTACTGGTTCGAATTGAAAAATTCTTTTTGAGTTGAATAGACCATTTATCGAGGAAGGCTATAGGCTATATAGCATCACGATGCAATTATTAGAAGCGAAGAAATAATGGAAAATGTGAAAAAAACGGGCAAAATTTTTCATCCTTGAGGGCTTCCATTGCGTGCGCTGCAAAAACGGTTCAAGATACCAAAAATATATGTAAGAAAGAATTATTCCTCTTGAGATCTAAAATAAATGTCCGCGACAGTATATGTTTATCTTTTAAGATTAAGTCACTAGAACCGTTTTTATGGTAAACAAATTTGGTCGAAATTAATGTATTATTTGTTAAGAGTTGTATCAACGTAATAATGTTAATCTTTATCCAAATAAATGTTTTGTTGATAAAGAGTATTTAATTATGAACAAAATTGTCTTTGAAATCACTTAATTTCAATGAACATCATAGAAGATATTACAATAACTTATATAGCAAAACTACGTTTGCCGGATCAGCTATCTATACTAATATTATAAAGCTGAAGAGTTTGTTTGTTTGTTTGTTTGTTTGTTTGTTTGTTTGAACGCGCTAATCTCAGGAACTACTGGTTCGAATTGAAAAATTCTTTTTGAGTTGAATAGACCATTTATCGAGGAAGGCTATAGGTTATATAACATCACGATGCAATTATTAGAAGCGAAGAAATAATGGAAAATGTGAAAAAAACGGGCAAAATTTATCATCCTTGAGGGCTTCCATTGCGTGCGCTGCAAAAACGGTTCAAGATACCAAAAATATATGTAAGAAAGAATTATTCCTCTTGAGATGATCTAAAAAAATGTCCGCGACAGTATATGTTTATCTTTTAAGATTAAGTCACTAGAACCATTTTTATGGTAAACAAATTTGGTCGAAATTAATGCATTATTTGTTAAGAGTTGTATCAACGTAATAATATTAATCTTTATCCAAATAAATGTTTTGTTGATTAAGAGTATTTAATTATGAACAAAATTGTCTTTGACATCACTTAATTTCAATGAACATCATAGAAGATATTACAATAACTTATATAGCAAAACTACGTTTGCCGGATCAGCTATGTCTTGATAAGCGCGAAACTCGAGAACGACTAAACCGATTTGACTGATTTCTTTTTTGTTGTGTTTATTGAAGTCTGGGGAAGGTTATTACGGAGAGAAAATTTAAAAAAAAATGTCTGAAAAAGTCTAAAAACAACACTTTTCTATATTCTCATACAAAAAATTCGTAATAATATTTAAAAGTCAATTTGAACTTTAACACCATATCATAAAGTTTAAATGTCAGTTGACGGGTTCCGGGAAGGCAAAACAATTGAGTGACGTATAAATATTAATGTCAATATTTGTCAATTTTTATACATATAGCATTAAGGCCAGGTTCTTTCAAACAATTTTCAGGTCAAATCAGGTACAAACAAATCCAAAAAATCTGACGGGGAGGCTATTAACATTAAAAAAAAACAATATGACTTTGTTTTAGAGAAATAGGGCAGAACAAGGTCTGCCGGGACAGCTAGTGTCTTGATAAGCGCGAAACTCGAGAACGACTAAACCGATTTGACTGATTTCTTTTTTGTTGTGTTTGTTGAAGTCTGGGAAAGGTTATTACGGAGAGAAAAATTAAAAAAATTGTCTGAAAAAGTCTAAAAACAACACTTTTCTATATTCTCATACAAAAAATTCGTAATAATATTTAAAAGTCAATTTGAACTTTAACACCATACCATAAAGTTTAAATGTCAGTGGACGGGTTCCGGGAAGGCAAAACAATTGAGTGACGTATAAATATTAATGTCAATATTTGTCAATTTTTATACATATAGCATTAAGACCAGGTTCTTTCAAACAATTTTCAAAAAAATCTGACGGGGAGGCTATTAACATTAATAAAAACAATATGACTTTGTATTAGAGAAATAGGGCAGAACAAGGTCTGCTGGGACAGCTAGTTACGTATAAGTCGACTGTTCAATTCGTTTTCGTTAAAACGTGTCGGATTTTCAATAAAAAATATGACTCAAGAAAAAGAGCAATTAATGCTTGAATACGTACAATGTTTTCGCAGTTTCGTATTTTGGTACTTTAGATTTGGAGGATTTTGCCGGTTCGACATAAAAAATAACCATATACAAGAAAGGTCATTAAAAACAATAATATATAATACCTGTGTACTAAGTATCACTAACATAGGAGCTTATTGCCTTATAGCTGACAGAGGGGAAGAGTCGTTGAAATTACCTGAACGTATAGTGACAGGCCAATTCGTTATCATTGCCTTTTTTTTTTTTTTGATAGCCCGGGGGAAATCCCTAACGGACCTCAGGGGGCGGTGAGGGCTGCCCCCCGGTGTGTCGGACTTGCACCGACTAAAACCCCCGGGGTGTTCCTTCTTCCCGTCTGATCGGGGCCAGAGGAACAGCGTCATCCTCTTCTCCGACCCTCGGCAACGTCTGGCCTTTTGTAAAGCCGCATCGCGTTATCATTGCCAATTTATTACTTATTAACTCTTCTTTCTTCAATAGAAGTAGTGGATTTGATTTAATGCAAGACTGCATGGAGATTGATTTATTCTTAGGAATAAATGAAACCAGATTTATGAGAAAATCAGCAATGAAGTACCTGGCTTTCCTTTGTTTTTGTGTCGGTATTGTTACAGTTTTTGTTCTAACGTATATGTTTGTAATATTTAAAGTTTCATTGAAGATACATATTATTGGCACAATTTATTTTGTTTGGCTATTTAGTGTATATGATGATTATTGTTTCTACGTATATATGTACACATTTCTGTCTATGAGAATTCGATACCTGAACACTGCTATTATGAAAATTACAAACATGAAAACTGAGTATATTTCAAAACACCTGATCTTTGATAGTTTATTTTGGAAAGACGAATACAATTGTATAGTAATCTTTCATAACAAAGCTGGACCTAGGGAGTTTGTGAAGATGTTCAAAAAGATATTTAATAACTTACGAAGACTAAATCGTAGTTATCAATTTATGGTAAGCCTTATGAATATTTAATCCATAAATATCTTTATGTGTAGAAATTTATGACACTAATTGCATAGCTGAAAAAAGCAGCAATAGTTAATATTATTTTAATTTAGAACTACGAGTTGTAATGTAAAAAGCTTATTTTGGTTCGTGTAAACTTACATTATAATTATATTCGATATATTTTTTAGCAATTAGTGGGATTAATTACCAACATAGTGGGTACATTTGTCTGTGTTGAAGCTTTCATCTTACATATTAGATCTGCGGTAAGTCAGAGAAACTTCTATTAAAAGTATTAAGATTTGCAGATTTAGACTACGCATTTTTTTTTTTGGAAACTGTCTTGTATTATTTCTCTATTTTGTCAATTTTATATTATTTATAAATTACTGTATGACATAAATATAGGACAAAACATCATATAGACTATTATTTATGGTATACATATCTATTACTCTGACTGGCCAGAACAGAATCATAAGGATTGAAAAGTCAAATACTTTAAGCTTTAAGAATAATAAACGGAATATTATTAGGTATGAATAATTTTATTTATTTGTAAGTACACATACATAGTTTATATTAACACAAACAAAAAAATATAACATGGACTAGATACATTACAAATGCGTCTTTATTTAAGTGCACAGAAGAAAAGAAAAATGAAAATATAAGTAACACACGGACAGGAACAGTAACAAAATGAAAAACACTAATCTAATATGCAAAATAAAATAAAAAATTAAAGAAACAATAACCTATTCCACAATCTTCTTGAATTCCTTTTTTTGAGTTTAAAAATATTTCCATTAAATATATCGAGATCAGTAGATTCCGACATAGAAATGTATAGCCTTGTCATTCAGCATGGGGTGCAATGTGATTTAAATTTGTAGAATAATTAATATAATAATCATTCAAATCATATATTTTGCGCTTATTGAGATTTTCTTTTGAGATAAGTTCTTCGTACATTATTTTGTTTGCTGTACGTTGTATACAGAATAGCTATAGAATATTGTCTTTTATAATTGCGTTTATTTTAGGATGTTGGCATTGTCCGTTTAACTGCCGTAGTGGGATGGGCAGCAAGTAGCTGGTTTTTTATGACAGTACTAACTCAACATGTCAATGTATTCTATCAGCAAATAGAGAGAACTGTATTAATATGCTCCTACAATCAATTGAAACCTGGAAATTCTTGTAAGTAGAATGAAAATCATAAACGATATTCAATAGCATTCAACATGGATGAAGACATGCAGGAATAGCACAAAACGCTTGAATATAGGTTAAATAATCTTTTATGTTTTCATAAGCTTATTCATTCATCTTGTTCTTTTGTATTTTTGATTAACAGTGTAGCACTTTTAGATAAGGTACGATGTAGGAACTGCAAAATGTAATTAATTAAAATCAGGAAACCACGACGTCTCAACTCTCAACTGCTTTTTCATGTTGGTCTATGCAGAGATATAGTACCTATTGATTTCCCATTTTTGCGCATGCATGTACTTAATTTTTATCTTCTAATTCTACACACTACAGATTTTATTTGGTAACCCGAGGACAAATCCTGCATAGGATTGTCTAGGCCGCCGTAAGGGCCGCGGTCCCGGTGTGCCAAACTCTTACTGGCAAAAATCCCCGGAATGTCATCTCATCGCTGCTAATCGGGTCTGGGAGTACATATTTTTCCTTCGGCTCTAGATTCGAAAGGCCTATAAAGGTTTCACTTCTTGAAGGGATGAATATTAATGACCTCCCCTATAGTCACCAAGAATGACTACAGCTAACCTGATATTTAGTATAGCATTGTCTAAGGACAGCCACCTTTACCAAGGAATGAGAATCCGATGAAAGTCACTTACCATGCAGGTGCCATATATACCACGATAAGTCTCTAGATATATTAACAACTGATAGTACACAAGCTGATCCCGAAATACGACAAGCCGAAACGAGTCAGTAGTCAATCATATCTTTGAACATCTGTACCGTGATGATTCAGTTCTAACAAATGCCCTATCACCTCAAATACAATGTGATATTTTTATTAATTTTGAATTAATCATGTATATTAATGCGTCATTTTATTTCGACGGAATATAAACATATCATCTTAAGCGTAAAGACATATCAATCTACGTCAACAGAATGACACTTGTGCAAAGGTCTTAAGGTACAGAGCTAGTGTTGTTAAGATTGTATTTCAAATATAAAGCAGACGAATTGTCGAATGCAGGTACGGATATTATGATATTAGATATCCGAAAAACAACTGTGACAGATGTTTTGTAGCAAGTATCTTCATTTAATTATTTATAATGAAGAACAGTATAGCTAAGTGGTCACCAATCCAGGCTACAGTAGCGTTCATTTCATAGATGCATGAAAGCATTGCATGCCCTTACAATAAATAAGTCTGGAATAATAGCTTTAAATTAAACAAAAAAGGAACCTTTATATTCATATATTTTCTCTTTTCACACCATCTATCTTCCCTATGAGAGCAATATAATAATTATTATCATAATATAACATTCAAATTAATTACGCAAATTCTGCCTACCCTGTCTAAATAACCTACACACGTAGTGACGTGGTATACATGGCGGGCAGTCGCCCGGCATGCATACCTGAGTTTTTCCAAATTATATAACTATCACTGGCGAAAGAAAAATTTTTTGGAAACCCGAAAAGCATCTAATAGAAACGTCAAATGTTAAGTATCCTAAGAATGGCGATCAGCTGCGCTACTGGTCAAGTTGGGCATAACATAGATATAAATGTAAAATGAATAAAACCACTAATGTATCTATCTTATTTATTATAATTAGTAAATGTAAGAGATAAGTAATGGATGCTAAAAAAGCTACTTAATGGTAGGAAAGTTTAAAAGTAATAAATGGTTATTAATTTAAAAATTTAAAAAAACTGTTGAAACCTTAAATCAGTCTCAAAAATAAATTACGCTTATTCCTTAGAAGTCGTTCAATCGTCAAGATCGTTGCTAATTGCATCGCAATACTATAAATAGTTCTAGGGGTATCAGTATTTATTTAAAATAAGTTGTACGTATGTTTGTTTGTATGATTGAAAAGGGATATTAAACATACATACCACATTACATCTTCCCTATAACTGAAAAGCACTCTTGTATTAAAAGTACATTTTCGTTTCAGCTGAAATCTTTAAGCTGACAAAAAGCATTCTTCGCATTTTGGAAGTACGTGATCCTCGAGCGACAATTTACAACATATTTTATATAGAAATGAGTTTGTTATTTAGCGTTGCAGCATCTACAGTTGTCTATATCACTGTGTTATTACAAATGTCCTTTCCTGTTGAAGACGATCTCTTAGCAGACAATGTAACTGCTAATACATGTTTTTATGTACCACCTAACATGTGCGCTGCGTAATACTTCATTAAAATAAATTTATGTAACTGAAAAGTTGTTTTTTAGACCCCGTGCCTTAACGTATAATTATCACAAAGATAAAAAAATAATTTAGTTATGTTATACTATTTTGTTTATCAAAAGTAAATAAAGATAACAATATTGTATGATATGGCATTAGTATTCGAAAAGTATTCCAAAATTTAAATTTGGAATGAATTTAATTTAACATCATATAGGTAAAAAGGTACTCTAAAAAAACGGTAATAGTTATGAAACGCATTTAAGGAATGAAATATAGAATATTGGGCTTATTTTTAGTAATAGGTACCGTGTAATATTTTTTTTTTGTTGTACAATTTGTATATTTTTATTCCTGCATCCTCTTTTGTAATAATTATAGTAAAAGTGTTTGTTTTAAAATAATTTTAAGAACGAAGATTCTTTAAAATATAGATGGTCAACTAAACATTCAGACAACGAAAATTCACAGTTAATAACTGCCACCTCCTCTCATTTAGGTAAGTAACGCTCATTTGACCATATTCCACGGGCGCAACAAGCCATCACTGGGTTTCGAGCAGCCCGCGCGCCACTATTTCTGCTTTAGAACGGTTATGCAGAGAGTCCGATTCGAATCCGTGAAAATACGGGACTAGAAAACTCAGACCGAATTAGGATGTTACTTTACGTAGTTCGCCTGATCCGAATACGTCAAAATACAGATCTAGGAAACCAAGCAATTCGGAAAGAACAAAGAAGAACTTAAATATATTATAAAAATAACTTTCTCTAATATGGCACGCAGCGCCATATCACATTACTATTCTCCCTACCCCACCTTCCGCCCCACAAATCGGTCGCGGTTTAGACGCAGTGTTAATAAAAATAGTATTACGGCCTTTTCGGTCCGTGAATTTTCAAATCTGGACCAGAGAATAGCAGATGAAGAATGAAATGCTTAAACGCCTTTAGTGTTTAGCCTTAAGACAATGGGTACTTTTCGAAAAATAACTACGCATAAATAACCGATTAGCTACATTAAACACAAAACAACAACACTAACAACAGACACAAAACCGAATCTCACCGCACCTCGGTCGCCTCTAGACACTTCAAAATTTTAAGCGCTTGATTCGACAATAAATTAAATAGAACTCTTAATATCTATCCCCTTTCCCTTTACGAACTCAAAATCAAAGTTAGGGATTACTTGATGCAGCTTGATTATTCACAAACTGAAGATCTTTTAAATATTTATTTATAATCTACACTCACACACAACACTTACTCTTTACTCACCTTTTTCTGCACATACACAGTCCCTTGCAGATCTATTTGTATGGAACCCACTGCGAATGCGAATTCAATTCGTACTTGGTCTCTTTTTTTTAATTTCGTTCTTCTTTAAAGTTTGTAAATAAGTCTGAAGTGTTAAGGACATGGTTCCGAAAAATCCGTTTTCTGTATCTTTATAATCTAATAATGATACGAAATCTCCGTTTCTCGCAAACAACTAATGTATTTCAGTATTTTTGCTATCGTTGTTTACGGTAACTTTAAAATAAGACTAAAAAAAATTGTTAAGGGCCATAGATTAATTTTACATGAGTTGCAATTAGTGTCTGTATGCAATAGTTTCTTAAATAAATAGTTTTAAGAAATTGTGGTGTTTCTTCTATTTCGGCGGTCGCCATTATTCATAAAAAACATAAGATTACCGTTATCGCCCTATGATAAAAATATCCAATAAAAAATCCTTTTACCATGTATTGTATACATGTTTTAGATGTGATTTATAAAAAAAACCATTTTCTTTCATCTGGCACACTGAGGACCGCCTTAATTGATAAACGGTGCTTGGAATCAATAGGAGGTATGACCCTTTGCTTTTCTTTTTTTCTTTTGCTCACGAACTACGCACGGTACCAATGTTTTCATGTAATTTATTCGGTATATTTTTGCTCTTTAACTTAAAAGATTAACCTAAATAGAAACTAATGTTGATACCGAGTAACGTCTTCATGGATCGGACAGGGTTTTTATAACATATACTACACACCAGATTACAATTGAAGCTTTCAAATTATGTCAAACTAGAACAAATGTAATACTTATGTACCTACTAACGTATATTAAAACATTGAATAATTCAAAAATAATCGATTAAAAGAAAACTAGATTATCCGAGCTTATATGATATACCTTACTTTTGAATTAATAACCCTTTAGTGATTAAATAGTTAATTGGGGCAATCGATATACAGAACGATACGTAGTAAAAATTACAAAATAATAGTCCCCAAGGAGGCAGGATGTATTAAAAATATAAGCTTAATATTACATAGAAGTCGACTGTTCGATTCGTTTAAGTTAAAACGTGTTGGATTTTCAATAAAAAATATGACTCAAGAAAAAGAGCAATTAATGCTTGAATACGTACAAAGTTTTCGCAGTTTCATATTTTGGCACTTTAGATTCGGAGGATTTTGCCGATTCGACATTAAAAACAATCATATACAAGAGAGGTCATTAAAAACAATAATATACAATACCTGTGTACTAAGTATCTCTAACATAGGAGCTTTTTGGATCCTAACTTACAACGGGGAAGATTCATTGAAATTACCTGACCGTATAGTGACAGGCCAATTCGTTGTCATTGGCAATTTATTACTTATTAACTCTTCTTTCTTCAATAGAAGTAGTGGATTTGATTTAATGCAAGACTGCATGGAAATTGATTTAGTCTTAGGAATAAATGAAACCAGATTTATGAGAAAATCAGCAATGAAGTACCTGGCTTTCCTTTGTTTTTGTGTCGGTTGTGTTACAGTTTTTGTTCTAACTTATATGTTTGTAATATTTAAAGTTTCATTGAAGATACATATTATTGGCACAATTTATTTTGTTTGGCTATTTAGTGTATATGATGATTATTGTTTCTACGTATATATGTACACATTTCTGTCTATGAGAATTCGATACCTAAATACTGCTATAATGAAAATTTCAAACATGAAAACTGAATATATTTCAAAACAACTGATCTTTGATGGTTTACTTTGGAAAGACGAATACGATAGTATAGTAAACTTCCATAACAAAGCTGGATCTAAGGAATTTGTAAAGATGTTCAAAAAGTTATTTCATAACTTACGAAAACTAAATCGTAGTTATCAATTTATGGTAAGCCTTATGAATATTCAATCCATAAATATCTTTATGTGTATAATTTATGACACTAATTGCATAGCTGAAAAAAGCAGCAATTACTTAATATTATTTTAATTTACCTAGAACTA
Organism: Automeris io; assembly: GCA_036320925.1. Taxonomy (NCBI): domain Eukaryota; kingdom Metazoa; phylum Arthropoda; class Insecta; order Lepidoptera; family Saturniidae; genus Automeris; species Automeris io. Next base: position 7,270,036 of record JAUDJH010000009.1, on the reverse strand, counting down.
CGATTTTGTAATGTAAAAAAACTTATTTTGGTTCGTGTAAATTTACATTATAATTATATTCGATATATTTTTTTAGGAATTCGTGGGAGCAACTGCCAACATAGTTGGTACATTTGTCGCTGTACAAGCTTTTATCTTATATATTAGATCTGGGGTAAGTCAGAGAAACGCTTATTAAAAATATTATAATAATATTTGGATATCTAGACTATGTATTTTTTTTTTATGAAATTGTTTCGTATTGTTTCTCTATTTTGTCAACTTTATATTATTTATATATTACTGTATAAAATAAATATAAGACAAAACATCATATAAACTATCTATCATTTATTGTAATACATATCTATTACTCTGACTGACCAGAACAGAACCATAAGGATTGAAAATTCAAATACTTTAAGCTTTAAGAATAATAAAAGAAAAAATTGTTGGGTATGAATAATTTTATTTATTTGTAAGAACACTTACATAGCCTATACTAAAACAAACAAAAAAATACAACACATGGACAAGATAGATTACAAATGCGTCTATATTTAAATGTGTTGACTACTTGCACAGTAGGAAAGAAAAATGAAAATACGAGTAACACACGGAAAGGAACAGTAACAAAAAGAAAAACACTAATCTAATTTGCAAAAATTAAATTAAAAAGCAAACAAACAATGCCCTGTTCCACAGTCTTCTCGAATTCCTTTTTTTTTGAGTTTAAAAATATTTTCATTAAATTTTATATCGAGATCAGTAGATCTTAACATAGAATTGTATAGCCTTGTCATTCTGCATAGGGGTGCATTGTGACCTAAATTTATGGAATTTTTAATGTTATAATAATTCAAATCACATATTTTGCGCTTATTGAGATTTTATTTTGAGATAAGTTCTTCTTACATTATTTTGTTTGCTGTTCGTTGTACACAAAATATCTACGGAATACTGACTTTTATAATTGCGTTTATTTTAGGATGTTGACGTTGTCCACTTAACTGCCGTAGCGGGATGGGCAGCAGGTAGCTGGTTTTTTATGACAGTAGTAATTCAACATATTGATATATTCTATCAGCAAATAGAGAGAACAGTATTAATATGCTCCTACAATCAATTGAAACCTGGAAATTCTTGTAAGTAGAATGAAAATCATAAGCGATATTCAATAACTCAACAGCATTCAATATGGATGAAGAAACTGTTTTCTTCCTACTTTTGTACTATTCTTGTATGTGCAGGACCCGCATAATCGTAATAATATAAATCGTAATCGACTCTTAGGCTGGATTTATATCAGACGAACATAGAGCTAGAGCTAGAAAAAGAGCATTCCTTCTCGATCTTTTAGTGTAAATGAAATATCGTTCTTAGCGTTTACACTAAACGATCAATGAGGAAGAATGAGAACCAAAAACTAGAATTCAGATATTTAGCAGCCGAACGAATGCTCATTGCTCATTCGTGTCAATTCTGTTGTCCTGTGGTCATTGTGGCCGACTCTAACAGCGATGTTATAATTACAAGTGAAGCGAGTCCACATTTTTTTTTTGTTTCTTCAGCATTGAATTCTGGTATATTTGCAATCTCCAGCCAAGCATCTTGTTTGCGATTTATATTTTTATAGTGTTCGAAGTTCGGATCCCATAGACATCTGGAATTTCGGTAGGCTTCTATCATAAATAGGCACTTTTCTTGAGACCAATCTATAGTTCAATCGACGAGTATACTCAATTCAATGATCGAGATCGTTCAAACACAAGAACACTTTGAAGAGACCGCTCCGGCGGGCGAGCACGTCCGAACACGCAAGAACGCTCTAAGAATCTGCTCGCACGCTCTAGTATTGTTTACATAAAGCAAAAGAGCATTCTTAGAATATTCCATAGAATCTTTGCGAACGCAGGAAAACAGCGAAAGAATGCTCTATGTCTGTTTACAGTAACCGAATTTGATAGAGTGGGGATAGAATAAGCATTCGCTCGTCTGGTGTAAGTCCAGCCTTACATCTTCCCAATAACTGAAAAGCACTCTTGTATTAAAAGTACATTTTCTTTTCAGCTGAAATCTTTAAGCTGACAAAAAGCATTCTTCGCACTTTGGAAGTACGTGATCCTCGAGCGACAATTTACAACATAGTTTATATAGAAATGAGTTTGTTATTTAGCGTTGCAGCATCTACGGTTATCTATATCACTGTGCTATTACAAATGTCCTTTCCTGTTGAAGATGATCTCTTAGCAGACAACGTAACAGCTAACACATGTTTTTATGTACCACCTAACATGTGCATGGCGTAATTCTTCATTAAAATAAACTTATTTAACTGAAAAGTTGCTTATTTAGACCCCGTGCCTTAACCTATAATTATCGCAAAGACAAAAATAATAATTTAGTTAGGTAATGCTATTTTGTTTATTAAAAATATAAGAAAACTAAATAAAGATAACAATTTTGTATGATATGGCATTAGTCTTAGGCTGGATTTATATCAAACGAGCGAATGCTCATTCTATCCCCACTCTATCAAATTCGGTTACTGTAAACAGACATCGAGCGTTTTTTCATTGTTCTTCCTGCGCTCGCAAAGATTCTATAGAATATTCTAAGAATGCTCGTTCGCTTTATGTAAGCAATACTAGAGCGTGGGAACAGATTTTTAGAGCGTTCTTGCGTGTTCGGACGCGCTCGCCCGCCGGAGCGGTCTCTTCAAAGTGTTCTTGTGTTCGAGCGATCTCGATCACTGATCTGGGTATACTCGTCGATTGAACTATGTATTGGTCTCAAGAAAAATGTCTATTTATGATAGAAGCCTACCGACATTCCAAATGTCTGTGGGATCCGATGTTTGAACACTACAAAAATACATATTGCAAACAAACTGATTGGCTGGAGATTGCAAATATACTAGAATTCAATGCTGAAGAAGTAAAAAAAAGATGGACTCACTTCTCGCATCTTATCGCTGAGAAAGGGTATGGTCACAGAACCACAGAATTAACACGAATGCGCAATGAGCATTCGTTCGGCCGCTAAACACCTGAATTCTAGTTCTTGATTCTCATTCTTGCTCGTTGATCGTTTGGTGTTAACGCTAAGAGCGATATTTCGTTTACACTAAAAGAGCGAGAAAGAATGCTCTTGTTCTTGCTCTAGCTCTATGTTCGTTTGATGTAAATCCAGCCTTATAGAAGCATTTCAAAATTTAAATTTGGAATGAATTTAATTCTACATCATATAGGTAAACAATAAAAACTCTAATAAAACTCTAAAAAACAATAAAAGTTATGAGACGCATTTAAAGAATGAAATATAGAAAATTGGACATATTTTTAGTAATTGGTACCGTGTAATATATATATTTTTTTGTACAATTTGTATATTTTTATTCCTGCATCCTTCTTTGTAATAATTATAGTAAAAGAGTGTTTGTTTTAAAATAATTTTAAGAACGAAGACACGAGTATTCTTTAAAGTATAGATGGTCAACCAAACATTCAGACAACAAAAATTTAGAGTTGATAGCTGCCATCTCCTCTCATTTAGATAAGTAACGCTCATTTGACCATATTCCACGGGCGCAACAAGCCATCACTGGGTTTCGAGCAGCCCGCGCGGCACCACTTCTGCTTTAGAGCTGTAATGCAGAGAGTCCAGTTCGAATCCGTGAAAATACGGGACTAGAAAACTCGGACCGAATTAGGATGTTACTTTATGTAGTCCGCCTGATCTGAATACGTCAAAATACAGATTTAGGAAACCAAGCAATTCGGAAAGAACAAAAAAGAACTTAAATATATTATTAAAATAACTTTCTCTAATATGACACGCCGCGCCATATCACATTACTATTCCCCCTACCCCACCTTCTGTTCCACAACTCGGACGCGGTTTAGACGCAGTGTTAATAAAAATAGTACTATGGCTTTTTCGGTCTGTGAATATTCTAATCCGGACCAGAGAATAGCAGAGGAAAAATGAAATGCTTAAACGCCTTTGGTGTTTAGCCTTAAGACAATGGCTACTTTTCGATAACTAACTACGCATAAATAACCAATTAGCGACATTACGAAATCCGGCAGAACTGTATGTTACAAAAAGACTCATAATCTAATCGACAACCGTATTGTTAGACAATAGACATTCAAACATATCCGATTGGCATTTCGAAGGCAAGACAAAGAATACACTGTGAGACTAATTATTTAGCCGCGGATACTTTAGAAATACCTAATATTAAAAAACAATTGTTTCTAGATACATTAACAAATGTTTGTTCAATTGTGAGCTGAATACTGACATCTCGTATATATACTGAGGCACCAGGTAACATACGTTAGTCCTTATAGCCGGCTAACTATCTCATCAGTTCAGTTCAATTGAGTTCAATCCTACATCTTTTAAGAATCATGAACAAAATTGTTGGAATTTTTTTGATCGCTGCCTTTTATTTCGGCACGGTAAATATTTGAGGCGTCTAATTTCAAAAACCGCAAAAACGATTTATCGTACAAAATAATTTAATAGTCCTAATAGTAATTTGAATGTTTTTATTGAAGCAAATATTTTTTTTTCTATTTTGCTTTTTTACTATAGAATAATAATTTGAATACCTTATAAGAATGTGAATGTTAAGTCAAAGATTAATTATAACTTTTTATAAATTTATGGGATTTAAAAAATTATGTTATAGTGGGTTTTGAAATTAGACTCCTAATTTATCAATTAAATATTTGGACATTTTCTTATAATTAAATTATAATTTATGCTTTTTCTTGGTCTGTGTCCGTCATTTATTTTATTGTTTGCTCAAATAAGTGTTATTTAGTCATTTAAACATGCAATTAAATCTAATTAATTATTTCAGATTGCTAAAACAACTGTCACGGCAGGTAAGCGATTTAAATAAATTTCTGTGTGAAAGAAAATATTTGAAAAAGAAAGATATTCGCAAATGCCTAAATATAACATATTTAAAGTTTAATTATACAAATTAAATTAAATGGCTTTGTTTTTAAAATTACTATTATTATTTTATATTTCAAAGTATTGAATGTCAGTATGCTAATTTTTCTATAAATATTACCAACAAAATTATTTTAAATGCCCAATCGTGTAAAGTAGATCACTATAGTGTTATAAATAGTTTTTATTATTTATACAAAGAAAACTAGCTGGTTACATTTAAGTTAAATGTGTAATTAATAACCAATTACATTATAAAACAAAGCAATTACATTAAGTAATGAATTAATGTATTCATGATAAACGAGTACCATTACTACAGAATTTAAAATACATATTTCTTGAATTTTTCTTTATTAACCTCTTAAGTGGCTATGACGGATATATACGTCATCAACATATGCATTACAAAACACCTAAGACGAATACATTCGCATATATTTCATTGTGTATTCCACTATGGACAAAAGGAATATATTTAATATATATACGTATGTATAATGTTTAGGAGTCCGCGTATCATTCGTTGCGTTTGAATGGAAAGAATGGGGGCAGGTTGTGGTCATTTCGTATGACGAAATGAGCCATTTAAGATGTTAATATATCGAGGGGTGAAAGGCTATTTGGTTTATCGACATTTTTTTTGGTGATGTAGTAATATATATATTTTTGGAATCAATATAAAACGCTGATTCCAAATATATATATATACATATATATACTAGCTGACTCGGCAAACGTTGTTCTGCCATATAAATTATAGCAGACCAGCCACGCTTTGCTGTGACTGGTTTTTGAATAATTACTCAATCCAGTCAACGGATAGCGCCATCTTTTAGAATCGGTTGGAGCTAACTGTAAATTATGACTGCTAAATAATAAACAAATAATTTGCAATTAAATAATATTGCGACTATGAATTGAGATGAAAACTATCCTATCTTTTAAATTAGATCAAACTTCACGTGGTGTGTAAATTTCATTAAAATCGGTTTAGTAGTTTAGGAGTCCATCGCGGACAAACATTGTGACAGGAGATTTATATATATTAAGATATATATCACCAAAAAATGTCGCTTAAACCAAATAGCCTTTCACCCCTCGATATGCTTTACACCTAAACTACATATATTTAATATTAACTGTAATGAATACAGCTGAAACAGGAACCTCTAAAGACCCTGCAACCACCGCTGCCAGCACTGCTCAAGGTAAAATATAAATATATAGTTATATTTTAATATATAGACTTTATTGCTTTACCAAAAAAATAGTACATACAGATTCAATATGTGGCCTTTTTAGCTATTTTAGTTAGATTTTGAAAACAATCAGTAAAGACTTTCTAATTTCATATTTGTTCCTACTTGTGTTTGCCTTACCTTGATAGTATTCTTACAGATTAAATCTAAAATTAATTGCTTTTTAATGGGATTATTTATTAATTATTTGGTTATGTTTGCACTATTTTTCTTATTTCAAGTGTAAAAGAAACTGTTTTTACTTTGTAATATACTTGTATCAACATATAAAACAGTCTTCTATTTTTAAAGCGGCGGCAGATAAAGCAACAGCGGCCCCATCAGCGCTTCCTGCTTCACCCACCCAAATGATACCAGGAATGGGTGTTATACCAAAAGTAATCTCAGGGGTGAATAATGTAGCAAAGACCGGCATGAAAGAATCATTGAATATATTCCACGCCTTATTTAGTAAGTACTGCATATTTTACATTTACCAACGCATAGCAATATCACGAGGGATCCCCTTCTCAATCATATGACCTTGACAGAAGTCATGTTCAGGCATAAAGCTTGGAGGCACGCGGCACTACAGCTCTCCGCTCTCCGTTTATACCACACTGATATACTCGGCTGGTGTTTCCATTGATTCAGACGTTGGTCAATTATTTTTATTTTGTTTTTATTAGCTTTAATCTTGTCAGTCAAACGTAGCGGAGATCTTCTACGAGACCTAACGCCATATATTCTTCTCGGCATAATCAGGCGTTCCAAAGCATCGTTACCATTAGGAATATATATTTCTCTCCAATTCAGAATTCACTCCATGGGCGTCAGTACATTTATAAGCCCGGATTCGATATACATTTGCTTTGTGTGGAGAAATAGCCCACCACCCTTGACGAAGAACGTGGGACAAGCTCGATAACTGCGCCAAGCGATCCGTCAAAAATTAATATTATGTCAACTATTTGATAATGGACACATAATATATACGTTGATGTTTATCTCAGACTTAATTTTAAGGCGGTAATAAGTTATTTTTACTGTAGCAATAAAATTTGATAAATCTCTTATGTTTATGTAACTAATATACTGCAACAACTCGTAAAAGCTAAAACTTATATACTTTTTTACAAAACGTTTATATTTTCAGATTGGTGATTTACACACAGCCAAATTAACCCATCAGAAAATAATTTCAGCTGTTCCACTTAATGTATCAACGAAAAATGGAAATAGAAAAATAGAATACACTTAACTTATATTTGTTCGTAATCATTTATCCGTCTGTCAAAACATCTTCTTCACAGAAAGGCGAGAAAATGTAGAGTTGAAATAAATATTAAATACTCAGTCCCTGGCAGATCTGTTTGTACGGAACCCACTGTATGCGAATTCAATTCATATTTGGTCTTTTTTTAAATTTCGTTCTTCATTAAAATTTGGTAATAAGTCCGAAGTCTTAAGAACAAGGTTTCGAAAAATCCTTTTTCTGTGTCTTTACAATCTAATAATGCTACGAAGTCTCCGTTTCCCGCAAACAACTAATGTATTTCAGTATTTTTGCTGTCATTGTTTTCGGTAACTTTGCATTTAAAATAAGAAACAAATACAAATATTGTTAAGAGACATACATTAATTTTACATGAGTTGCAATTAGTGTCTGTATGCAATAGTTTTATAATAAATATTGTTTTAAGAAATTGTGGTGTTTCTACTTGTTTCAGCGGTCGCCATTATTCATAAGAAATATAAATTTACCGTTATCACCCTATATTATGAATATTCCTATATTCTACTTGTTTCAGCGGTCGCCATTATTCATAAGAAATATAAATTTACCGTTATCACTCTATATTATGAATATTCCTATATATTAGCTCTTTATAGGTTTAGCGTTAATTTAGAAAATGAAATTGAGAAACTAAAACACAAATATAAACAGCATGATTGTTTATTTTATAACGAACAAATTGACTTTAATATGTCCTAAGCGAATTAAAGCATTTCTGATTACTACTTAAGGTAATTACCATTTAAAATGTGCCGTTAAATACCAAAAACCTGTAAGTCATACTCCTACTCTAGACCAAGATAGGAATGACGTTAAATTTGAAATTAAAACATGACTCACGCTATTGTATGCGAATAAAAGTAATTTATCATTTACCTTGTTAAAGAGATCGTCAAAGTCAATCAATATTTTAAAACCCGGTACATACACGGTAAAAGGCAAACAAATCAACTGAACATTAGTGATTTTTAAACAAGTAAGCTTGAAAATTTAGGACACGTGTACGGACTTTGTAACGCATGTTCATTTTATGTTGAGAGTGAAGTTAGTTATTCGTAATAAAATAAATTATAACGAGGGGTGAAAGGCTATTTGGTTTAACCGACTTTTGTTAGTTATATAATAGTAATGTACTGTTATAAAATATGGCTGTACGGTGAGTTGTCATTGCCTATTCCTTGGCAACAAATATGTAATAATTAAAAAAGGTTACTATTCCCGCGTTTTCGGTTTTTTTTTTGTAATGGTTGCGTGTTCATTAGAAAGAGTATTAAATAATAATAAACTGATTTGTGTAATATAATGACTATTTAATCACGGAACTCATAGACTCTAAACATGTACATATATATTCGGAATCAGCGTTTTTTACTGATTCTAAAAATATACATTTATATTAATATATCACCAAAAATGTCACTATCAGGAGCCATTGAGCCCGGTCATCGGCTCTTCTCATCTAATCCTTTCCGACCTTCCGCAGGTCGTCGCTTAGCCTTGCCGGGGGGCGCCCCACGCTACGTCTTTCGATTCGCGGTCTCCACTCAAGAAGCCGCCTGCTCCAACGACCATCGGTACATCGCTTATTATTACTCATTATTTTTTTGGTTACAGGTTTTCTAGAATTTCTCACACTTATAGACATACAGGTTAATAATATTTAACGACACAAATATAATAACAACAGCTATTTGACATTAACAGAATTAATACCATAATAGGTTTAGACAAAGAATATTCGAGCATTTTTTTTTTATAATTTATAGGCAGACACTTGTCCTCAGTCACATCTGGTGGAAGGTAAAGATGAGTCCGACGATAAACAGCGTCCCCCCCAATAAATGTCTATTCACTCTTCTCTTAAAGAATTCCAGGTCACAAGACCGTGGAAATATGGTCGCTGGAAGCATATTCCACTCCTTAGCTTCCTTAGGAAGTGAAGTGAGTAATTTGTTTGAGAATACAAATTTGAAATCGAAAACAGTTGAAACAATAAAATGAATCAAAAAAGTAAAGACGTCAAAACAACTGTAAAATAAATAATAGCTTAAAATGCAATCTTAATCAATTAAGGAATAAACACATATTTTGAGCAATTGCTATCTATAATACCTACAATAAAATATATACAAGTATAGAACTAAAAGATACGTTAAAAAATTAAAATCTTTGAAATTGTAAGTTTACACATTCGAAAACAGATAATGTAAACAGTACGTGAAAATGTATAAATTTTGTGCTTATACTCTAACCTACAAATAATGACAGTGGGACAACAATATCAAAGCAATATACAGCTAAGAATTATTATAGACGCTACTTTGATTTTGTTTAGACTTTTTTATTACAGACAGGTTATTGACTTGACTAGGGTTTGACCTCAATCTCATGTGATGGAAAGTAATGATGAGGCCGATGATGGAGCGCGCTCACCTAACAAATACCGATTCACTCGACGTTTAAAGTTCCCATGTCATAAGATGTTTGAAAACCAGACGCCAGAAGCAAATTCTACACGGTGACGGTTCGTAGCAAAACAAAAGGAGGCGAATCGCCTCGTGCGCAGTTGGAACGTCGACCACATATAAATATACAAACTCGCACAACGACTTGTCAATACAAGCATTATAAATTATGATATTTAATTAATGATAAAGTATAAGGTAAATTGACAATTTTCTTATTTAGGATTTAGCTTTGTGAATACTTTGGTTATACTCAAGTTCATATTATCCATTTAATTTTTTATTAAAGACAAAACATATTTCCTGAACAAAGTCAAAGTATCGCCAATAAAACTCGGCCTGAGAGTAAGCAAGATAACAGTTTTCAAGATAGGAATTTAAGTAGTTACATAGCAAGACAAGAATACATCATGTTCATTGGACATTGATATTAAGAGTACTAATCATTAATTAATGTAGGTACACAAGGTTAAAAGAAAAATAACATTCAATACTGAAGGTTGAAACGCGTTTTTTCTAAAACACTTATTGAAGACAAAATTTCAAGGTCACAAAATTAACTTCTTTTTCTTTATTTCGATAAAATAAACTAGTCTCAATAAAATAATATCTTTGTAGAATGTACTTTCAATTTTCATATTTATTCAGCTGTTGCTATAACAATTCTTTGAAATATATTGTGTTATACTAAAGTTGTACAAACTTCTGACGAAAATTACATTAAACAATCGGGTATACACAACATATAGGTAAATAATTAGTGAAGATTTCAACAGAGACGGGCAAAACGTAATCAGATTAATATTAACGATTACAGTCGTAATGTTAATTTCATTGATCTATAATAATGATTAAAACTCTTCTAAACATTGAGGTGTTATACATTTGAATGAATTTAGAACGTGTCATCTAAGCAATATTATAAGAAATTATTAATGTGTCATAAAATATAAAAATGCCTTCTTTAATATCCTTTTATTAATTTATCTGCGCTCGCTTCAAAACAATAGACATATTAACAGAATTCTTTAAGTAGTTTTTATGATAGACCCAGGGACAAAATAGTTTTAAAAATAATCACATTGCCGATCAATTAAGAATGATTAACATAGAAAATGTAAAAATAGGTATTCATATTCATCCTATAAAGTTATTTGTAACTATACTCCATGCAATATCAATACGTTGAGCGCCGCGTCAGCCAGCAGTGGTTAACACTGGACTCTCCGTTTAGGCCGCGTCAACCATCGTTAGCTGACAGAGTACAACATGTTTTATGGTATTGTAGAAAATTTATTCAAAATTTACTGAATTTTTTAGACCTCCCTACAATATTGTCCAATGTCTTTTTTTTCACAATTTGTAAGATATATAGCTAATTTCTTCCGGAATTCTGTAATGCTGATTTTCTGCTTCGTAATATCTTTTTTAACTAATACTTGGCGCGTAACGTGACGTATGAATGCCTATAGGCGTCTCGTTCTAAACGGAAACACTCTTCTACTGCGATAAGAGACATTGGCGCTACAATACAGCGCTTCTAAGTGCCGCGCGTGGCCTGACCGGGACTGCCTTCAAAATCAGCGTGGTGCTCAATGTGTTAAAAGAGAAATAAAAACTGCCCGTATTTGCATATATGGGAGTCCCTTCAAATTCATTTTTTTATTATATTAAACAACATTGTTGACTTTACGTCAATGGTTTACATAGTATACCGGAATTTCATATCGTTATTTTATTTGGTGTAGAAGTTATAGGCCTCTGACAGAAGGCCAAAGTGTTAAACCCGCAAATTTTACTCAGAAACTTAGGTTCGTTCTGTTAATTGTGATACGTCTGCAGTCTAGCAACATACTGCAATTAATAATAATTAAGGTATTCCAAAGAATAAAATAGGTAATTTTTATTTTGGTTTTTGGATGTAGAATATTGCCACTAATAGAATTTATTAATTTCCAAATTAGGTACTGTAGTGGTTGTGTGTAAGGAGGTCGCAGAATTAGGTTATATATCTGTGGCGTAAATAGGTGTTGGTCGTCAAGTAAAAAATAATGTTTTATGAGAAAGAATTGTTGTAACAAAGGAAGATCAATTTCAAGAGGTGAAAGGCTATTTGGTTTAAGCGACATTTTTTGGTGATATACATGTTTCGAATCAGTAAAAAACGCTGTTTCCGAAAATACATATATTACGATATCACCAAAAAATGTCGATTAAACCAAATAGCCTTTCATCCCTCGATTTTTTATTATTTTATTTATTTATTCACTACCATTGAACAGCACATACAAATATTTTACATACGGTACAATTATCAAGCTGTGCCAATTACACAATGGTAATATTTAAAAACTAACAAAGAAAATGAATAAAACAGTAAACTCTTAACTATTACAAATAGATGCTTGTGCGTTGTGCGTGTGTGTGTGTGTGTGTGCTTGTTGTGACAAGGTAGTGTAGAAAGCTATATGTGATATGTGTATGAATGCAGTGTGGCGTCTGTACCCTCCTATTGGCGTTTCAACTTTAGCAAAGTTAAAGCCGAGGCTATGAAGTTATTTCTATTTTGGGAAAATATGTCAATACTGTGAAAGTCCTTATTGTAAGTATTAAGGCATCTGTGTATTACAGAGTTCTTTGCGTAATTGTGAAGTATTTTCGGCAAGGCGAACAAGTTTGGCTGTCTAGTAGTCTTGGTGTATATTTTAAAATTAATTCTCCTCAACAAATCTGGGCAGTCTATGTGATAATTTAAAAGGTCATATAAAAATTTCAAATCACAAAGAGTTCTTCTGTCTCTAAGAGATAATAACCCATACTCATCCAAATTTACGTTATACTCAATGTACTCCTTTTTAAATTTAAAACACAGATATTTTAGAAACTTTTTTTGAATGTGCTCTAGCAGACTTTTATATGTCACATAATCCATTTGAAAATAAGAAGGAAATTTTCTTCTTCATTTCATTCTTTTTACTTGACGGCCAACATCTATTTACGCCATAGATATATAACCTAATTCTGCGACCTCCTTACACACAATCACTACAGTATCTAAAACTAATGTAATTAATATAGACATCGCGAATATATACAGATGATATTTAAAGATAGTCCGCCATAATTAATCATTTAAGGATAGTTAAAAATATAGGATACTTACTTACTTACTTAAATAAGGATACTTTTTCATATAACTATCTTATCAATTATAAATAGTTACATCGCCAGGTGTATAACTATCTTATTCCGAAATAATTACTCCTAAAATTTGACTCGAAATGCAAACATATATTGTTTTTGGATGCAGGTAATCAAACTTAACTATGTAAATGCAATATCTACAGACAATCTTCATACTTCAGTTAAATAAGAACTCCTTTCCTATCTCCTCTCAGGAAAGGTGCATTCATATTAGCTGTAGCTGGACTGGGGCTCAGTTTACCAACTTCCTGCTTTGGCTGGCTATCTCGGGATCCTCGTTTATCCTTAGTCATTTGTGTCACCTGAGAAACAAGACATAACAATACGTACTTAGATACTTTATTTCGGTCACTAAAATTACACAAACAGACGTGATATTTTTTTTTTTTAATTTTTTATATTGAAGGTCTATGACCGGTGGTCGTGGGTGTGGTTTTAGGAAGACACGAATTTGGCGTTTTAGTTTATTTGCACTTTACGGCACACCGAACTGCGACGTACACGCACGTACTCCCGCCTTGGGTCTCGGTAGTCGACTAACTTGCTAGAGCCGTGCGCGCGCGCATTTTCTTACCCCGCACGTCTCGTAACACCCTAACGACCCTTAGGGCGACAACTGCGTATTGGGTTACGTCTACATGCTATAGGTCTTTTATTCCAGCGAATATATCAGCCCTATTGAACCCTAACCTACCCGCTTATATCCTAAGGGAGTCGCGGATGAACAAGCGACACCATATAGCACAGCATTCTGGCTTCACTGGACAAAGGATTCGCCAAAATGCCGTGCCATGCTACAATATTTTGGCTGTTAATTTTCAACTTGCTCATCAGCGACTTCCTTTGTGTCTCGTTCCGGGCACACTCCATCAGAAAGAAAGAAAGAAAGAACGTTTTATTAGCAGCAACCAGACAGAAGTGACAACATGCTTCAACAAGTGATCTATCAGCAAGTGATGCACATCTTCAATCTTTCCACACGTGTCACAATTGGATGACTCGGCTTTCCTCGTGAGATATGCGTGATATTACATTAGTTTTATTCGTATGATGTGTTTTACTAGAAAGGTATATGTTGAAATTATTTAATAGCTCCTATATGCACAATTCCTTTTGTATCTTTTTCAATGTCGTCGACCCGATGGCAATCCTTCATATTTTCTAGTTGTTTGTGGATGGTACTCACTTCCTGGTCTATCGGCAACTTCTTGGTTTTAAATTAATCAAAGATCTTACGGGTAGTTTTTGATATAAAAAATTCACTTACAGCGTCATCGATGGCTTTAAACTGCCAGTTCCAGTGAACGCGGTAGAGGAATGGTCGATGATCGAAGCGGTTGTCATCCGGACTGTACGTCTCGGCGTGATACGAAGGCGTCAGTACTGTCATCTTGTGCCGGTTGATGGCGTAGCAGCGGAAGAAATGTTTCACTTTCTCCGCGACCTAGATTAGTATTATACGCAATTATTAGCCAAACTCTTTAGATTATAACCAAAGGCGTGCATTTCTGCATTCATGCATATTCTGCTCGATAAAATAACTACACCATACCTGTTAGAACCCCTTATCGTGACATATATTATGCTGAGTAAGACTAATGGTAGTTTTATGCACTTAATGCAACGTCAGGTTATTTATAGTTCAATGAACCATATCTAGATATCTACCTACGTGACCTAGGTCACGCGCATTATATATAATGCGCACCAAAAAATAATAAAAGGGATTCAAGTAAGGACTGCCTTTGATTCACAAGCCTCTCACAAGCGGTTGAAGCCAATCGGCCACAAGCGGTAGAGACCATTCTACCTCCACAATTAGTGCCCCCACATGGTCGGTGCCATCGGCAGGTAGCGAGCCTCGCGCCGTCTGTCTCTAAACCCTCATCGCCATTCTTGAGGTGCTCTTTATGCAGTTAACAGTGAGCACATATCCACACTCTGAAGGTATATTAACACAGGATAGTGTGGTTTTTAGGACCTTTCGCAAAATTATAGAATGGCGTTCTCGACTGTTTTTCCTAGGGACACGAACCACTTCAAAAAATGAGGGAGAAACGCTCTCTAAGATCAATGGCAACAGTTCTTGTGTTAAATTGTTCGTAGGCGACAGTTATCGCTTACCATTAGGTAGGTTAAATAACTCATTTGCCATCCTTTTGTATACCTCCAGTTGTGCATATACAGATCTGCCGTCGTGGCATATGAGAGCCGGCATGATTACGGCGACCGTCCACGGATTCTCGTCCCTCACCAGTCGTTGCCATTTTTGAACTACACTGTGCTTACCATCACGTGAACTGTAACCATTTTGTTAAGTCAGTATAAACAAAATTATTACCTAAATTTTCGTGTTTGGATAGGAGATTCTAAAATTGGTACACAGTATATATTCTATTTACGATTAATTTAGATAAAAATTAATAATATACCTCTTGCGGTGTACACTTGTCGCTCCACGAGTGCACCAGTTTCTGAAACATGCTGTACGGTCCACAGTTGTTTGTTTTGCGCAATTTGCCGAATTCTGATAGTTCGGCATAAGTCATCCCCATATCCTGTTCATCAGTTTGTGTTATCTGGCCGTCGGATAGCGGCTCTAACTCGGCGGTGGGCGGAGCGTTCAGAATTTCTGACAGCGACGGCAAAAAAAATCTGCGAGTAATATTATTTACGAGGTAGGATTTTTTATTTCATAATAGACCATTTTACTTTTTTTTATATATTCTAACTTATTTCCTACATCCTTCGTAAATTTCTTATTAGCAAAGAAGTTAAGTTATGATTTTGTAAACTAAGTCAACAAAATCAAGTGCATTGATTGCTGCGGTACTTGTCACTTTGGGTACAACAAATAAATGCAAAGCGGATATATCCTCTAATGCTTACCCTGAAAGGGTTATAGGGTGACTATATATTATTAATAAAATTGTTTTAGGTAATAATGAATTAGAAATTCTTTTGGGACGCTAGGTAAAAATGGATTATGCGTTACATTCCAAGAATGAATATCTATATATTAATACGTAAAGTAAAAACTTTATTCCCGTTTTTACGAAAACTGCACGGACGGAGGAGTATGAAATTTGGCACACTTATAGTTTATATATAGACGTGCAGAAAGCTATTTAATTTTTTTAATAATGCATATAAAAATAAACTAAATTAATAAAAAGCATTACACACACTACCAAGCATTTGACACACATAGACACACGCGCGCGAATATATACTCTTTTTTTAGGGTTACAGTCTGGGGTCACATTAAGAATAGATTAATATTATTTGTCTATAGTCTTACTGAATGTCCATATATAATAACCATAATTATTATATAATAGATCTTTGTGCTTTATATTGTAAGTAAGTTCATTTATTACATTTTACAACATTTTAGTTATTTTAAATTAATTATGGTCGATATTCGACCACTGGGCGACCGCTAGTAATGTTAATTTCCACATCCTAACAAATGCCTCAAACTCATAGGACTTGACTAAGCCCCATCGGCCATAAGATTATCATATCAATGATACAATAGAAATGTTCTACCTGTTCTTCGCATATTGTAAAAATGCCTTGAGATCAGTCTTGGATATACCACCGATGGGGTTTACATCAGCGCTGGAACAATCGTACTTCGTCATATAGCCTCGAAGCGCTTCATCCACGTTGGACGAGCCCAGCACTAACAAGCCACCGGGGCGGCCGCGAACCCACAGCATAAGCTGGGCGAACAAATACGAAAGCACCATTCGCAAACGTGCCTGAAACGTTAATAAAAAAAAAAAAAACAAAGTAACGTACGGATCAACTAAGGCGTAAGGCGAAACCTTTCTCTGGAAGGTCTATAAATATATTTTTTTCTTTTCACATTTTCGATGTTTAACTTACGATCGTCTGCATAAACTCTCTGTTGCTGTCCCTCTCTCTTCCTTAATAGAACCACGCGCTCGGGTTTACGGTGTCAAGCTTGGCGGTATCTCACATCCCGGCTAAAGACTAAGAAGTTCTCTAACTCTTACTTTTGCCGTGTCGTTGGGCTGTGGAATGGTCTGCCGGTGAGCATATTCCCACTATCCTATGATATGAGGTCCTTTAAACATAGCGTGAAGATATATTTATGCAGACCGGCATGATCGCTGCGACTACCGATAGGATTTTCTTTACTGTTATAGTCGATGTAGTTTTTTGGACTGCAGCATGCTTGCCATCAGGTTTGACGTGGTCAATGTGCCGAGTTATAAATAAAAGTAAGTTTCTTCGCGTGTAAGACACGTTTAAGCATTAATAACGGTTAACTAATAGTCTAAAACCATTCAAGGGACGAAACTTTAGATGAAGCCATAATACAAAGATGCACAAGCTGAAAGCTGTGATAAACGAATGAATTCATTTGATAAAATCGAAAGCTCACCTGTATATTCTGCAAAGCCAAGTTTTGTCTAGGACAACCACCTTTATTTCTAAACTTTGGAACTAGACCCGTAGCCGTTGTGAATATACCGATCACTGCACTCACGGCGGAGTCGATTACAATCGGAAAATGATAGCTGCCTATTTGACTGGCGAGCTGGAAGACAAATATTACTACATATCATAATAGATCATCCCACTTATAAAACAAGACACGATAGGGGTATCTTGTCTGTCTGCTCCCGATAATCTCAAAAATTACTAAACAGATTTCATGCAGTTTTCATTAATAAACAGAGTGATTCATAAGAAAGGTTATAGTGTTTAATTTATTAAGGTTTTGTGTAAATTGGTTTCAATATGATGATAATTATTAACTATGGAACTATTATTAACTATGGAATAAGTCAATCCACCTGGGAACTTTAATCGAAAACACTGCCTAATTCTTTTGAGATATAACAAAACAATGTATGGTGGGATTATTCCTCATTTACAGGTCTGGGATTCTTTATACAGGCTGATTTTATAGACAAGGGAGGTATTCTAGGAGGATGTTCAGCATTCGATTCTATTCCAAATATATAGAAAAAGTGATATCTTAATATTTTCATTAAAACAAAATAATTTTTAGTAATCATATTAAGGGGCAATTACACACATGCTAGAATAAATAACAATTAATTATTAAGTAGGCATTTTGTCTCTCCTAAGCCAGGATAAAGTACGAAAGGGTAACCAGTCAATTACCTGTTTACATAAAATTTCGTAAACGGAATTTTATCTACATGCCATTCAATCATGCACAACACGCGTTGCGGTGTCCAATCTTTTTCCGGATCAATTCTCATTTGTTCATCAATGTTTCTTTATGATTTGTTAGGGAATATTGTTATTTACATTTTTATTAATTATAAGAAGGCACAAATTATTGTATTCTGAAATATCTCCCTCGTCTATAAAATCAACCTGTATATGAGGAAGAGGGGATGGGAGAGGAGAGTTATTTAACACGGCATTCACGGTGGTACGAAGTTCGCCTTGTCAGTTAGTATAATACTTGTTTCGTGTGCAAATCAAACTCATAATTCTAAGTCATACAGTAGAAATCGCTCTATACACTGGGTGAAGCGGGACGTCAATACTATTCTCACCTGTGAAGCTCGCTGCTTTGTCTCTTGACTAGAGTTTTCAGATGCCATGTAACAGGTTACCAGCAACCGATTGCAGAGTTCCATTGGATCCGTCGGTGTGTAATCAGATTGACATAAGATTTTACGCACGTCGTACAGGACTTGACTTTCTAAAAATAATATATTTTTAAATTAACCAATACTTAAGATATTATAAGTACAATCGCAATCATGAAGGAGTAAAGATTATTCATAAAGATTACCTCCTTTCTGGATAGCATCACATATCTGGGTGCACATAGAAAAGACAATGCAGGCGGTGCTTGTGGAATCTACGCCGCCGCTGAGAGGCAAAAAGAATCCACCCTGGCCAGATCGCCGCAGGTAATCCCATAGCCAACACGCGGGACCTGACAAATATATACAGTATGTACTAAAAAACTTTTTACCTTGACATGGTACAATTACAACTCCACGCCTGTACGCATGGGGCAGTCCAAAAACGACAACGAATATCATCGCGTGGTGGTAGGGCGCCGGTGCCCGTCTGGATCGCGACCACAGTGCATGGGTGTAAAGCCCGTCATAGTGACCAGTTTCGGCTTGTCGCGTTTCGGGATCAGCTTGTGCATATCCAGTAGCTCATATACCTAGAGACCTTCAGTCGTGGTATATGTGGGCCGACATGACGATGTAGACTATCAATGGATTTTCATCCTTTGATAGTCGCTTTCGTTATTGGACTACACTGTATTTACCATCAGGTACTCTGTAGTCACTATGTCGAGACAGTGTAAAAAAAAAACTGTAAAAAAAACTATCGATTGTCGCCGCAATCATCCCAACCTGCACAAATATCTCTTCACGCTTCGTTTATAAGACCCAATGTCATAGGACGGTGGGAACACGCTCGCTGGAAGACCATTCCACAGCCCAACGACATGGTAAAAAGAAAAGATGGATATATTTAACCCTTTGACACTCGCGGGCGTAAATTCATTCCCAACAATTGTACCGTTGCGGCCCGCGGGCGTGAATTCATATTATTCATAATTTAATCATTTTTATACCTTTATGGATTATTTTTGGCAGTGGTAACTTTACCAACGTATGCTTTACAGAACCAAGTGGCTCTATGGAATTTCACTTCACTCGGCTTAATAGAAAAAAAATATTTTTAACACTTTCTTTGGGGCGATCGCGACCGGTGTTGTGTGGTTATCAAGTGTCAACTATAAGTGGTTATTTTGTGGCGCGGCCTCAAAGGGTTACCTTAGTATGTATCTATAGAAAGTTTATTTCGATAATTACGAAATTTTACGACAGAAGTAGTTTAAGAAAACACTCCATTTAGAAAAAAGGTCTTTTATTTTAATTATTTACCCAATTCTATCTCCTCCTCAGGTGTCAAATACTGCCATTCTATCGCTGAACTTGTAGTCAGATTAATGTCTTGATCATCTGATAGTGCAAAGTCGACTGAGATTCGCGGGAATGGTTTGTTGCTCGCCGCTAAATGTGACCTAGACCTTATTTTAGTGCGATATGAACGGATATCTTCCAAGTCTATTGTCGCTGTTATAACTTCCTGCATACAAATAAAAATTAATTATACACCAATTTTTTATTATTTTCAAATTATACACAATGCAACTAAAAAGTTTAATAGATCTATATATTTCCAAAGGATCATTTCACATGAAGCGGGCTACGATAAATGGGTGAGGTTCTGGAATACGATCATATCTGACTTGTTCCTGTTCCTAGGTTGTACGAATGTGTTTGTATTTTTTGTTTATTTACTTTTACAGGGTTTCCAGTGGCCCGGTACAATAACTCATTTACACAATACATATACAAAGTTACAATCAAAAATGTACAGTTCCTATTAAGGCATCCACAACATACGTCAGAGTGGCCTGTTTAATTATACTATATTATATCATATTACAGATATATATATATTTTTCATTTGTATGAAGTTTACTTCTTAAGTTACAAACCACGACAAAAGTGTGTAATCGAATTTTTCAGAAGAAATTTATATTATTTTTTAATTTGATTTTAAATATAATAAATTAATTATTTATTTAGGCAGAAATTAGCTGTTCACTTTTAGTACGAAAATAGAAAAAATTAAACCTTTCTTGTGGAAGTAAACTTTTTAAAGCGATATTTTTAAACTAAGACAACTAAAAATACTAATACATACGAGAAAAAAAAACACATTAGAAGTACCAACAAGTCAAATATGAACGAATTTTTGAATCTCACTCATTATTCATTGCCCATTTCACATGAAATGTCCCTAATAATTGTTCTCTTAAATAAATTATATTTGCACTCACCACATCATAGAGTGCAAATTGTAAACCTCGTCCAACGATCTCCCCATTAACAGCAATACAGGAACATCCGTTGAAATATATTCTCTGTCCATCGCATCCCCTCAAATTGCTGAACAAATACGCACCTCCGCTTTTTAAAGTTGCACTTTTCACCAGATCGACTGTGACGTAAGCTTTACGCAGTTCCATGTAACTGCCCGAGCCATTTGATATGATTTCAACTCCATCGAGACCTAGCGGGATGTGCCGACTGGAGAATTGAGAATTCAAACTTTAGCTTAATACGTTTTAACCCTCTACTTCTCAATCGTATGCTCTTAACAGAACGGTCGTGTTCAGTTAAACCTTTGGAGGCAGGCAACACTGCAGCTCTCAGGTTTTCCCGGACTGATGCTTGGCAGGCTCTCACCCGTTTAGTTGTTAAGGTCTATCCTGGTCATCAACATAGTGTTCTGTTCGAAAAAAAAATGCTTGGCGCGCCTTTTCATTGATCGACGTGACGGTTAAAGCTATATTATTTACTTTTTTATTTATGCTTTTAACATATCGGTTAATTTTGATTTTCGTAAACCTTAATGTGCCATTTTTGGACTACAACGCTCAACGTATATGCCATGAACTTTAAACTAGTATTTTATTAGTAACCAGTCCAATATATTTACCAGTATGTCATATTGACAACGTGAAACAATATTTTTTAAAGTACGAAAACCTACTCGCACCTTTTAATAACATTGTATATATATAATATTTATCGCACAAAATAGATCAAAATAAATAAAGAAGAAGATATAAGAAGAGAACAGTGTGGTCCCTAAAGTATATGCATATTTATTACACTGGTTATACCCCCCTTTACGCTAGGGATGTTCTTACCAAAATTAATATCAATGTATAAGAAAATAGATTTTAAAATATTTTAATTACTGCCTCACCTTTGGGGGTTCCATAATTCCTCACATATTTCGAAACCGATGCAAGTATCTCTTGTTGCAATTACTGCATCACCTATGGGCACCGTTGTTTGATTTGTTATTGCTGATATCATTCTTGGTAAAAAATAATCTTCAGTTTGTCTTTCCTGATTAAAAAAAGTTACGATACATAAAAACGCATAACCAAAAGTTCATCCACAGTTATTATTTATATAGATGTATAGTTAATTGACGTTTAATCGAGTGTTAATAATGAACCGTAAATGCAAGACACGTTTTCATGTTTCGAAAATATAAGAACAATACATGGTTAGTCCGGTATCACATAAAATGGTAATAAAGTTTTAAGGGATATGTCGACAAAGAAAACAAACATTTAATCAGCAACACCCACAAAACAAAGTAATAATACAAAAGAATAAAACATGAAAAGAAAGAAAATTAATAATAAAATAAAATTCTAAGCCGCTGCTAAAAAGAGCCCTTTCTCAGCTTGCAAAGTTAAGCAGTAACAGTATGACTGCTTTTGGTCGGTTTGCTTTGGTCGTGCTGCAGTACAGCCGCTAGTTCGCCGATATACCAGTTTTAAAACATCGCATTGATCTGATTTACCTAAAAGCGTATAGGTAACAATCCAAATGGCATGCGAGTGGCACAATTCGTTCTACATCTTAGAATCATCATGCTAGCTTACTTTAATCCTCTACTGAACTTAGGTATCTCTTAACAAATGCCATTGAGCCTGGTCATCGACTTTTCCCATCCAATATTTGGCGGGTCCCTTTCACCAATCGTTGGTCTATCTTGCCGAAAGGTGTCCAACGCTATCTTTGGCGATATTCGGTCCCCACTTACATCTTGTAGTTTATTGTAATGTATTAAAAATCTTATTTCAAGAAAAAGTCTAAAAATATATTTCAATGTCTGAACACTTACTTTAGTCCATGCAGAAAACCACCTTGTCTCTCTATAGTTGCCGTCCTCACACAAAATCATCTTTGGCCTAATGAGTAGGATCTTTTTGTTTAAGAAGGCTACTCTGCAATTGTATGAAACATTTCTGTGTTGGACGGGCATTCCTACATCGATCAACATGTCTTTACATGTCGCCGACTTAAGAATTTCAGCAAGCACTTGCCAGCTATGTAGAAACGTGTCGGGTTCGTGAAAGTGATCTTCACAACTGTAGCCACTGAAAAGATCAGAAATTACATAAGGCCACTGTAATCTGAGTGATCCAAGTGATCATTATGTGAATTTAGAAATCATTAAGGAACGATATTTTCAAAAACGTGACTAATAGAGTTTCTTGCGTGCTCTTCTCTTCTATACGTACTATCAGAATAAGTGATAGATTCATTTTACTGAAGACTTAAAGTGTAATAAGATTAACTAAAATTATTCTAAGTCTGTGGCAGTGTTGTGTTTATTACAGAGGTTCAGTATCCGTTTTTCTACTGATAAGAAAATTTCGCCACGCCCAATGACATTGTAATTTTTATGAATGACTTTAGAACAATAATAGTCCAGATATTCTTTTTGGCAGTAACTTCTTGGTCACTCAGGTTTTTTTTACCCTGGCTAGACATAGTGACTACAGTGCACCTGATGGTAAATACAGTGTAATCCAAAAACGAAAGCGATCATCAAAGATTGAAAATCCATTGATAGTCTCCGTCGTCATGGCTCTAATCTATCCTAATATATTTTTATATTCTATAGTCACGAACGTCATATACTTATCGGCTTTATTCTGAGCTTAGGGTACTTCGTCGCTTGCTTTAGATTTAGATTTCTAGATTCGTAATGGGAAATTAACCCCTTTTGTCCTAACATAAAAATATTGAACAGGTGTATTTTACCTTAATCTACAAACTTTAATGAGGTTTCAATTCTTGTTGACTATACCAGCCTCGAAAGGAGTGTGAAAATTCACATTGACGATAACTAAATTTCACAATTGGGCAGATACCTCAGCACAGTGAAACTACAAAATCCTGAATTAACTTAAACTAAAACTGGCCCGTCTGATAGCTCAGTTGGTTTAACTTATTTTTAACACACAGATTATATTTACCATATTTCTAATTCAGGTCCGGTGCGGTATAGAGCTCCCATCTCTTTAGCTTCTTGCACAGACTGCAATATTCGGCTCAGATTGCCTTCGAAATCCAGTGCCCATTGATTAAGGGTGCACACAGCTACTGTTACTTTTCGACCCATTGTTACTTTTTATTTACCTTTCGGAGGAGAACGTTATTTCTTATTAGTCACAAAATAATGATACGTCATAAATAAAAATGTAAGAATAACATTCTTAGGCAAATTAAGAAGGCGAAGAGGCATTGTAATATGTGGCATCCTTCTGCGAGGTTGTGATGAAACAAGCTGGAGGGATGAGTTCGCCCAGAGCGAGCGAAGGAGGCGGTGCACATTGCACGATGCGCCGCCTGAGAGAGAGGTTTAGGAAGGATGGGCTTTTAACTCGCACCTCTAAGGTGAGATAGCTTTAACAAAGCTTTTCGCTTCCCGGGCGTTTGGTTTCCCAGGCCCGGGTGGAGCGATTAGAGGGGCACCTTCGGGGTTTTTAGGCAGTAGGAGTCTGACACACCAGGGTCGCTGCCTTCACAGCGGGTTGGATTATTTCACCGGGATGTCAAAAAAAAAATCAACAAATAACTACAGAATTAAATATTTTAATGATTAGTTATGTAGTACGCCTTTACTAATTGGGAAAATATAAAACAAAATTTTCAGAAAAGTATTTACAAATATTTTGGTTTTATGATTATTTTTCGATATATCAAATATCATAATGTACCGGATATTATGATCTTCAAGACCGACTGGAACAGTACCACAATACACAAGATCAGCCATCCTTCACAGATAAGGTTGATGCGTTTATAAATAAACCTACCAAAAGAAAATAGGTTATATGACCCACAAAACCGTACTTGCCCGTCGGTAACCGAGAAAATTGAAAGCTATAGCCTTAAATCTTAATCGAAATCAGCTTAATGGTGATGATGATGATCTAATATTTAAGTAGACATAGAGACCTTTCGGCGAAGAAACGCCAATATGACAAAAAGAAAAAACGTTAAAAGTTCTTTTTGATTGATTCTAATATAAGTACAATAAAACTAAACTTTTAATCACTTTTTAAACGAAAGATTAAGTTGTACTTGGATCTCCAAAAAGCAAAATTGCAACACAATACTTTTATTGATATAATCATTGACATGAGACGGTGAGATTTGGTAGTCTGGTGTTAAATCGATCCGTACCACTCAGCACCATGCCTCGGCCAATCACCCCTCAACCCTTAGCTTTACACGTAGATCATAGTTTTGACATTAGCAATAATAGAACAGATTTTTAATATCAATTTAATGCACTTTTAGAGCAAAATGTTATATCATACAGAAAAAAAAGGCTAAATACAATGGTATTTTTAACTATTTCTTTCAATTAAATACTATTTTTTCGAATAATAACTAAATTCAAATACTTTTATGTATGCTTTAAAAAAGCTAATCGTTATAATATAACTAAATTATTTACTAAAATGTTAAAATTCAATTTCAAAAGAATTGATAAATAATTCATAAATATAAAATGTTTAAATCATAATTACAGCTTAAATAACCGTTAGCTACTGGAACTATTAAGATTAATAGATAAATTTAATCGATATCAGATTTAGGCATACAAATAATACCTACAAAATGTGACATAAAACGGACGTTGACCAATATACCGCAAGTATAAATTATAGTTACGAGTTCATAATTATACTGCAAAAGAACTTATACAAGTCACTTGTACATTAATATTTTACTTGGATATTACATTACATTGGTAACTAGATTTCTATACACAGATAAGATAGTAACATGAAGGAATCCTGCAGTATTATGTATCATGACAATCAATGTACGCCGTACTGCCGCACTACATTCATAAAATCCATAAAGAATACAAAGGTCACAAGGGTCACCTTCCATAAGTCTTATATTCGTACAGATACCAGAGATGGGCAAAATGTAATCGGATTAATGATTAACGATTACAAAATGTAGTCGTAATTTTAATTTTGTTACTCTGTAATCATGATTAAATCCCTTCAAAACATTAAGGAGTCATAAATGTGTATGCAATTGTGGATTCCATAGTGTTTAAAACGTAGATGAGTAGAATACAGTCATATTAATAATAAAAAACGCAAAATGTAATCATAATCGTTTTTCATTACTCTGATTACATTTTCCCCATTTATGACAGGTACCACATCTATACTAATATTATAAAGCTGAAGAGTTTGTTTGTTTGTTTGTTTGTTTGAACGCGCTAATCTCAGGAACTACTGGTTCGACTGAAAAATTCTTTTTGAGTTGAATAGACCATTTATCGAGGAAGGCTTTAGGCTATATAACATCACGATGCAATTATTAGGAGCGAAGAAATAATGGAAAATATGAAAAAAACGTGGAAAATTATTCATCCTTGAGGGCTTCCATTGCGTGCGCTGCAAAAACGGTTCAAGATACCAAAAATATATGTAAGAAAGAATTATTCCTCTTAAAATGATCTAAAAAAATGTCCGCGACAGTATATGTCTATCTTTTAAGATTGAGTCACTAGAACCGTTTTTATGGTAAACAAATTTGGTCGAAATTAATGCATTATTTGTTAAGACTTGTATCAACGTAATAATATTAATCTTTATCCAAATAAATGTGTTTTTGATTAAGAGTATTTAATTGTGAACAAAATTGTCTTTGACATCACTTAATTTCAATGAACATCTTAGAAGATATTACAAAACCTTATATAGCAATACAACGTTTGCCGGATCAGCTAGTAGTATATATAGATTATTATAATTAAGTTTTCACGGATAGATACACTTATTTTATATTCAGACACTTTAAAGGAATAACCAGCTAAGTAGATTTGATGATATACAAAAATAAGAAATTATACGTTTAAAATGGGATCATTAATGAATACAATATAAGAAGAACTGTATCCCTCAATTAAAACATGTATGTTAACTTGACTCGAATACATAATTCATATTTTAAAACTTTATTATATTATATTAATAAATAATATTAATACGTAAAGCAAAAATTTTGTACTCCTTTTTACGAAATTGCATGGACGGAGGGATATGAAATTGGAACACTGAAAGTTTATATAGGGAAGGAGTATATAATGCTAATATTTTATGAAAATAATACATAAAAAACAAAATAAATCAATAAAAAAACATTACACACACTACCATGCATTTGGCACACACCCACGCGCATATAAGTAAACTCTTTTGCTTATGGTTCAATTCTGTGGTCAAATTGAGAAAAGATTAATATTATTTGTCTTTTAATAGATATTTGTGCTTTAGTTATTAGTAAAATACCGCTCACTTAATATAGAAATATAAATTTAATAAAAAATCTTAATATAATAAAAAAGATGTGTAGCGGTAATCTGAATCAACAATATCAGATAGGATATTGCTGATTCAAAGATATTTTTGTAGTTGTTATTATTGTGACAATAAAACTTTAATAATGTTCAAACTTATAATTTAAATTAATTATGTTTGAATTTCGACCACTGAGCGACCACTGAGCGACCACTAGTATAAAAATTTGCCCGCAGATATCATACTTTGTAAACATTCATTCAAAATCAATATATGATTATAAGCCAAAGTTATATAAAACAAAACAAGTATATAGTGTGCCAATAAAAACTTATCGTAATATTCCATGTAATGTTTATCGTAAAATCGAAGTCACTGCTGGTGCTTCTAAAGGTTCATATATCTACCAAGAAATTAAAGTTGTTAGTAATGATTGGAGCCAGTGCGAAATTTCCACACGAGCGCCAGAAGTTTCTACACAACTACGTGAAGTGGTTTAAGCTATCTAAGATGCAAATAAAAGTATGAATGGTGTTTATGTACTTACAATTTCAAAATACGTAATACGACTATAGATATTAAAAAATATCAAGTCAGTCAATTATCAGAGAAAGGCCTGCTTGCTGTAATGGTGTTGTTATAGCTCATCCTCACCTGTACTTTCGTGTTATGTGATATCGACAAAACTCACAAATCAAGATATATTAATGTTGACACTGTATGTGCGTCTAGCCCACATCCAGCCCTGTCTAGATAGAAATGCTGACTGGCGTTGATGAAAGTTAAACTAACCCAGCCCAGAATGTATTATTAAAACATAGATAAGTTATTTAGAATATTATGTCTTATTTTGAATCATACAAAATAAAACTAATTTTAATAATATTTAGTTACGTACAATATGATTAAAAGGGACAAAATGAATTTAGAAATGAGTAATGAAGAAAATGAAACGTCTTTATCTGACTGCAAAGGTACATTATATTCAAACTTTTATATTTATAGCGTTAATAAATATTTAGAATATTATAACTAAATTATAACAATCAATAATTACAATTATATCAAAATTAGCGTGTTAAATTTAAAAAAAATAAGGATAAGTATCATGAATATATCAAGTAATATAATTCTTGTAATGTAATTATAAAATTTTAATTAAAAAAAAAAAGTTCAAGTTTTTGTATTTTCTCTCACGCAAAGATAATTTTAGATATCACAAATCCTCTCATAAAGTTTTATACGAGCTTGACATCATCAATACCCTATAAACGCGAAGCAAAATATAAGCATAATATTGGTTAGTATTTGTTCCACTATCCTTGTCTTCAGTTCAATCCGAAACGTCGCGCCACAAGGTTTACACCTCCAAAATTTATCATACAATTATCTAAACAATGAGTAGCCATGGTGACAATGCAACCGACATTACAATCGGAATAGATAACAAGCATGATAATGTTTCATGGTAGCACATAATTTCTGATACATTGTTCTGAAGATTTACCAAAAATGTTATGGTGGAAACACCTTGAAAGCTCGCATGAAAATGTTATAATGTTTGAAATGGAAGAACAAAAGAAGAGAGACTATATTGCCAACACTACAATAACCCTAACATTACCGTCCATCCACCCAGTGATTAACAACCACATGTTAATCGCAAACTTAGAACATGTGAAGGAATTACAAGCTTCTCTTTTTCCTATATACAGTAAAGGTAAAAACGTAGTTAATATGCGAGCATACGACATAATTTTCGTCATAAAAGAATTATTAATTATTCAAAAAGTTTAATACTTAATCTTTAACTTAATTTAACAGTAGTATGTTCTAAATAAATTGAATATATTCCGCCGTCCAAAATATATTAATCTTAAATCCGCAAACCAACATTACAAGCAGTTAAGTAAATTAAATGATTACGTCCTCTATACTTTCTCATAATAGTTTTGTCTGATTTTTCTCATTGCATAGCAGCATAATACAATAAAATTTATATGTATATTTAGATTCCCTTCATAAAGATGTTTTTACAGGGAAAAATACTTTTAAGTTGAAAATCAAACATTCGAGCTAACTAAAAAGCTCCATTTTTAAAATTTTCAAATTTAAAAAGATTGTTTATAAGTACATATAACTTTCAGATTTCACCAAAATATTATTCTTTTTTCCATATTACTATTATTATTATTTATATTATTTTATTTTTTACTCCAAATTTTTTGAATCTATGTAAAAAGATTTTAAAACCTTTGAAATGTACGTTTTGAAACGTACGTGCGTACGTAATAACCCCATAGTAGCCACAGCAGAATTGATGTGTCTGATTTTCCTTATCATTACCCGTTTTTCAGAGAAATCACTTAAATTAAGAAAATCATGAAGATCCTCTCCCACTCAGGGTTCACGACCGACACTTTGAAAAATACTGACCTATTGAATAAGATAATAATGATAAATTCACTTTTACAGGTAACTTTATATCGAATTTTCTGAAGAACAATATCAAAACCAACCAGCTAGAAATAAATACAGATATAAACACATTTCGAACTACAGCTAAACTCAAAGAACCAAGAGATCTGTTTGCACTTCCGAAAGAACTCGACTGTCCGCAACAAGCTCCTAGATGGCCATCGGAATGCCAGGTAGTAAAATAATAATAAGTAATATTCTTATACTGTTTTAGTATCAAACAATTAATGATTACTCAGGTCGTCGAAGACAGAATACAACATATCGTTTGGTGTCCAGCAACACCAGAACCATATTACACGGCTTCAGGAAAAGAATTACGTCCTCAACCTGTTGGGGAGGAAGCGGGAACAGTGGTATTCCAATATTTTCCTATGAGTGCTGTTAATTATGTAAGTTATGTATTCTGCACAACATATATTTATATCACTAAAATATCAGATCAGGTAACAATTTTATATGGTTACAAAATACGATATGCAACAGCATATCTACTACCGTATTAAATGAATTATACGATAATACTGTTAACAATAGGTATATTTAATTCTATTAATTTAAATGGAAGTATATTTTCTTAAAATCCGGCAACTCAGAATTGGACACATATCTAAAACACTATTGACATTACACTTGTATAACATAGTTTTTTGTATTTAGAGCTGCGGCAATGTGGAATCTTAATTACAGTTTTGAAGCTCTTAATAATATTTTGTTGCAGTTTAGTCGGTCCACGGTAGGAGGATCACGATTATATCTTTCAGCATGTGCGAGTGGCGGTGGTGATGACGAGTTGAGATTCGAATCAAGGTTTGAATGTGGAAATTTAGCTAAAGCTATACGAATCACATCAGCCTATTATGAACTCTATCTTCGCACTGATCTCTACACTAACAGACATATGCAATGGTTTTACTTTAGAGTTTCAAACACAAAAAAACATATGATGTACAGGTACATAAATAAAAAAAAATTACAACCATTACAAATCAAACAAAGACTATTTAATGGAATTCAAAATATTACAGGTTTTCTATTGTAAACTTATCGAAAGCTGAAAGTTTGTATAACGAGGGCATGCGGCCTTTACTATATTCGACAAAAGATGCACAGCTACATTCAATTGGCTGGAGACGGTGTGGAGATAATATCGCTTACTATAAAAATGATTCAACGTACGTTGTACAAAGACTTATAAATTCCGTGAGAGAAGTTTAATATTTAGAAAAATAGTAAAATTAAATAACATTGTTAAAAACCATTTTACAGAACAGAGGAGGAAGAACAATTTCCAAGTTACACACTGACGTTCAATATTGAATTTCCCCATACAGATGATGCTGTATATATAGCACACTGTTATCCTTACACGTATTCGGATCTGCAAGAATATTTATCCAGGTTACAGTCACATCCTGTCAAATCAACTTTTGCAAAACTGAGGCTCCTTTGTAGAACTTTGGCTGGTAATAATGTTTATTATTTAACGATTACCGCACCTCCAAATTGTAATGAAATGGAACAAAAGGTTATAATACTCTACTAGTGATTTCGTAAATTATTGTTACATTAGTAACATCAATAAATAAAAATATAATTTGTTTCATAGAAAAAGAAAGCAGTAGTTGTAACAGCCAGAGTACATCCGGGTGAAACTCCTTCATCATGGATGATGAAAGGGTTCATGGACTATTTAACTAGTGACTCGAATCAAGCACGCGAACTAAGAGAAAAATTTATTTTCAAATTAGTGCCTATGTTAAACCCGGATGGTGTGAGTGTTGAAATACATATTTTTCACACAAAAGCTTTTGATAGCATTCTACAAAATGATGTTAATATTATTTCTCTATTATTGCAGGTGATTGTAGGCAACAATCGTTGTTCATTGACCGGAAAGGACCTAAATAGACAATATCGAACAGTAATAAGGGAAACCTACCCACCCGTTTGGCATACGAAAGTAATGATACGTAGGTATGTATATTAATTTGCATATTTATATTAAATTATCCTTGTTACATTGATTAACTTCCATACATTTCATTCAGGCTACAAGAGGAATGTGGTGTTGCAATGTATATAGACTTGCACGCGCATTCTAGGAAACATAATATTTTCATTTATGGATGTGAAAGCAGAAAAAATTCAGACCAGCGACTACAGGAACAAGTATTTCCACTGATGCTTCACAAAAATGCGGCTGATAAGGTGGACAATATAAACAGTTTATTATTATAAAAAAATATTCAAAGATGCTAGTCAAATTACTTTAAGTATAATCTTTTCTATTTGCTTGAACAACTCTCTTTCAGTTTTCTTTCGAAAATTGCAAGTTTAGAATTCAACGTAGTAAAGAAGGTACTGGTAGAGTAGTAGTTTGGATGTTAGGTGTGGCAAATAGTTATACGATGGAAGCTTCTTTTGGAGGATCAGAATTAGGAGGTAGAATGTATACACACTTCTCAGTTCAAGATTACGAGAGTCTCGGGCGTATTTTTTGTGAGACTCTTTTAGATTTCTGTGATGAAGACCCAAGTAAAGAGCGACTAAGAACAAAAATTGTTACAAGGCTTATGAAAGAAGGATCCAACGCTGATGAACCAACAAATATAGATTTATCGGATTATTCAAGGTAACTGGATATTAACATGCTTTGTATGTTACTTTTCTAACATAAGATTTAATCAAGTTTTCAACAGTGATGAAGGTGATACTTCGAGTAGTAGTTCTGATGGCTGTGTTGTAAGGCAAGCAACAGATATCACGCAATTGGCTCCTCCACCTTCTCCTTTATTTCCAGATATTAACAAAACCACAAACGAGGTAAGCAACAATATGTAGTTGATAAAATGTAATGGAAAGAACATATTTATATTTATATCTGCATATTTTTTGATTACAGAAATCACGAACATTTCGACCAAAACTTGAAAAAACAAAACGAATAGAAAAAAAGAAAACTAGACGTGAAACTTTACAGGTATCTATGAGAATTAAATTACAATTATTTTTGAGTAATAAGAATATTTTAACAAAATAATAATTATTTAAGGTGTCTAGAGCCACGATAGATTTAACATCTGATGCAATGTCTGATGGTACGTCGGACGGGGAATCGTATGACGTAAATTATAGTCCTGTTAGAAGAATTAAAAAATTACTTCATACATCAGGAAAATCCAAACCACGAAAGAAAAAGAAAATGCCACCAGAATTGAAAATTATACCAGCACCAGTAAGTTGCTGGAAAATATTATTTTGTTGATATATTTTTATTATAATGCTAAAGCTGCTGATATATTTTCAGACAAGTGATTCTCCATATCATTCCGATCATGAGAAGAAAGTTCTTAAACCTAAGAGGCCTCGTAGTGTGTCAATGTTTAATGAGCCTACTGAAAAGTCTAAATCACATCCAGCTTCGTGGCATCAGTTCAGATGCTTACCTCCTGCAAAGTATACAATTAATATCACTGGTATCTTAAAATCAAGAGAATATATTTTAGTATGTAGTAACATATTAGTCACTTACATTTAAGGTGCTTATCGGAACTGAAAAGTAGAAATACACAACCCTCAGAATTGCAAGTAAAGTTGAATTCATTAAAGAGAAATGTCTGGAGTGGAATACAAACTGAAGAGAAAGGACCTCTTTCTTGGGGCATATCTAATTTTGCTATGAATTCTTATTTTACAGACAGTGAGGCATTACTGAGGTATAATCAACTTCATATAATTTTTTACCAAACAAAATATAATAGGGACTTGCTTTGATGAAACCACAATAATCAATTAAAAGATTAGTCAATATCTGTTATAATAATATATGAAAGTTTCTGGATTTGGTCCAGAGTGAAGTACTGTCAGGTTCATTAGGATTGTATAAACTCAATCTGTCCAGCTACTATATTAAAATGTGTTTTAGTATCAAGATATTTATCTGCATTCTCTACTTTTGCATAAGATATGCTAAACTTAATTTTGATACTAGGTCATGTTCAAAAAAATTAGAGGAACTGGAAGGTGAACGTAAGAAAATGAAAGATGAAAAAAAGAAAAAGAAAATAAAAGGGAAAAAAATATCAATTAAAATGCCCAGTCATCTTAGTGATGTTTTAGAACCCACAATCAAATCACCTAAAACAAAGAAAAAAAAGGGAAAGTGCGTAATATATATATTTTTTTTTTTAATATTCATATTTTTAATAAAACAGTGACTGTTAACATAACTTCTGTAGTATATATTATACATGAGCTATGTTTACTATAGGCTGATAACCTAGTTAAAAGATCCCTTTTTGCTTTGGTCGGAACATGGAAGTAACTCTGCTGAAGAAGCTAAAGGGCCAGAATTTGAATCTTAGCAATAAAGATCTTCAATCATTTAAAAATTTGTTTATTCATAAGTCAGGGATGTATGTATATGTTATGAGTATTTATGTAACAGTATCTTGGCCTGATGCTCATAGTATGGTAACAAACTTAGTTTAGAAGTAAAGAAAGATGGCTAAAAACTGACAGCACACCAGAAAGAAAGTACTTACTGTAGCCTATAAACAAATGCCATACAAAAAATATAGCCATGGCACTCTATCTTGAAGAAAAATAAGAAACAGAGCAAACATGTTAACTGATCACAATACAAAATAGACCAAAGTGAATCACTATTACATTGTCTCCACAGTGTTTTGTTGTGTGTACATTGTTTGTTGTTATACTGTGGTTGTAATCCAGTAGAGATATTGGTGAAATAAGTAATAAATAAAATATATTATTTTCAAATAATAAAGGTCTATGAATAACATAACATTACAATGTAACATTACACTGTTTATTTTGTAGGAATACCTTATAAATGAAATATGTTTTTTTTTTGCAGGTTAAAACTTATGAAATCTGAAATCTACACAAATACAACCAGTTTTACAGATATTCCCAGAAATACACAGCAGTCAATACAAAAATCCAATACCACTGAAAACAAACAGACTAAATTGAGATTCAAGAAGTCAGTAATTGTATCAACAGCTATACAAAACAAGAAAACAAATGCCAAAGAATCCAGTTTAATGATCTCAGATAATTCTGACAGTGATATATCAGTACAATCAACACAAAAGTTAAAAAAGAAACCCAAAAACAGTAAACCTAAGATATTCAAAAGTACAACAGAAAATAAATTTAAAAGTTATAAGTAACAATAGATATTTTAATTTGCCATTATTATTTTTATTTATTTTTTTGTAAATTTACATATTATCAAAACTTGCTAAAGTACTAAGACTTTCTTTAGTTAACATGACATGTGAAATAATTGATTTTATAATATGATTTGTTCTTTATATAATATTATGTGTACAACTCTGCTAAGACATTTTCTGATATTTGTAAAGCATTATATATTTAGATAGGTGGAAACAAAAATTTTACACATGATTGTGATATGTTTTCAATACTAAAAAGGCAAGCATTTATTAAAGACTAGCTTTTGCCTGCGGCTTCGCTCACGTTAAGAAGTATTATAATTAATTAGATATAGTTTTTGTGGCTTTACTTTTGTTTAGCGTGTGTAAAAAATTAGGGCCTAATCTGTCATTAGGCGCTAAAACTATCAAGCTATTATATTATAGTCAAAAATCTGAGAAGATTTATACAAACTTTCATCCCCTATTTTATCCCCTTGGGGGTGGAATTCATCAAAATCCTTTCTTAGCGGATGCCTACGTCATAACATCTACCTGCATGCCAAATTTCAGCCCGATCCATCCAGTGGTTTGGGCTGTGCGTTGATAGATCACTATGTCAGTCAATCACCTTAGAAGTTTATATATTTAGATATGATTATTTTCTGACAACTCAAGAACAATATTTTCTTGTTATTTTAGTTAATCCAAAGTTAACAAAGTTGAAAATATCTTGAAATGAAATCTTGTATCTATTTAATACTACATATCCTCAACCTTTAAGTAGGCATTATATAGTCAAACTAAATGGGGTTATATGAAATTGCATTTTTCATTATTTTTTCAGATATCTTAACATATAAGTCATATTTTAATGAATAAGCATTATCTTAATTTATAAGGAATATTTCTTTTATCAAATTGAGACCTGATTCAAATTATATCATTTTTTAAAAATTTCATTACAATTTTAGATACAATTAATTAGATTTAGGATTATTTTATTACTAAATAGTTTCTCAATAGAGACACAATTGTAATAATTATAGTAAATATATGATAAACATTGCACATGATCTCGCTATCAAAAACCCATACCTGTTTAATGGTTAAAAATATATATAATTTGTGGAAATATTACCTTTTTGTATTTGTTAATTAACCTTTGAAAATGTAATAAACTACTTTTTTATATATTTTTTTACTTATCCTTCTTATTTTAATTCCATAGTTGTAGGTTGAAGTTATTTAATATATTATTACAAACTATATAATCAATTTAATAGTAACTAAAAGCTTATTTAAAATAATAAAAACAAAAACTATTAGTTGTATCATTAATTTTCAGAAGAATTCCAATTAGTTATATTTACTTCAATAAATGTAGGTGCAACAATATTCCACATTATCAGCTTTATATTTTTTATACATTATATTATATAATAACACGATGATAATCTTTAACCTTATTACCAAGCAATAATAAATTGATTTTTTAAGGCTGAACATTATTTATTAAATGTTGATTTTCCAATCGATTTGGAAAGAATATATTTCCAGGCTTTTTGGGAGTCATCAAATTGCATCTAACAAATCATAAATATAGCTTCAAGTCAATAATTACCCATTGACAAGAAAAAATCGTTCGTAAAACTATGTATATAAATATTTTATTAGTAAAACACGATATTACAAAGAAACTTACAGAATGTAAACGCTTTTTGAAACTAGAGGAAAAAAAACATGTATAATTGTAGAGTTAGAACTAATGTAATATCAGAGTAATACACATTTTACACCAAAACACCACAAAAATTGCGCCACTTTCACAAACGTGATTAAATTAATAAATGACGGTTATGACATATGATTGTTTTTGTTATAAATCAAAATAAACGGTAATAAACAGAGACATACAGCCTTATTTTATATTCCAAGCCCAATAAATGAATCCAATTACACTTATATTACTATACCTACATTGCCTTTGAAAATATAAATAACGGAAATAATTATTTGAATCACTAGCTTTAACCATTCCACTTTTATTATAAACAAATAGTCTTTGATTATAAGCATGTCCAGATACAGAATCAACTTTTTTTTATTTGTTCAACAAACGTTGGTTAGCCAACTAGATTGTGTTAAATTAGTTGAAGCTGAACAAAATGAATTAGAAACTGGAGTATTTGCTGAGAACGCTAAAATTCTTAGTTCACCAGAAGCAGAAAACTGAAGAGTATTGCTAACTTTTGATCCAGATGTCGTATACCCTGGAACTTGAGGTTCCCCAGTGATCGGGTTATAAGAACCACATCGTGATTTAGATAAAATACAAGAAGTAACATTTGCGTAAAACCGGATATTATCAGAATCGAGAGTGATATTAACTCCGGTCCGAGCTTCTCTAGTGCATTGTGTAATCTGGAAAATGAGAGAAAAGTATAAATCAGAATCATATAACTGCTAAAACTTTTAGTTATATCGTGTTATTTACATACGTACTAGATTTACAGAATTTGTTCTTCTAAGGCAACGCACAAAATCACAATATCCCATATAGCAACCAGTCGGTTGTACATTCAAAGCTGATGAAGATAACGTCTACAAATAATTAAAACAATTATAAAAAGTATATTTTGATTAAATATTGGTATGATAAAGCTATAACGAATACTACCATAAGTGCTGCAGCACAACTAGCGTACGATGTATTACTGAAGTACTGTGTTGCACAGGTACTTAGAGCATTTAACTCCTCAGGTCCCTGAAAATCAAATTTATTTTCTAAATAAGTGTAAATACCTTGCGATTTTAGACACTAAATCGAAATTTTAACAAATAAATTGAAATAATCAATTTTTCTTCATTACAATGTTAAAGAATAGAGATTATACAAAATTGTATAAATCGAAACAATGGAGAAAAAAGTATTTAAATTACCTCAGGCATAGAAGTTACTCCTGCAAAACATGATATGCAAGCGTCTCTTAACGTGACATTAGTGGGCTGAGCAGTGCTGCATACGAGATTTAATAAATTTTGTAACTTGGCGCTAAAAATAATAAATTATTATCTCATTTTTAAATAGATATGTATGTAGGCTGGAGGTAAGATAGGTGCTAAGACGTATTTTTGTAGTAGGCAATATTGGGCTTGTTACGTCTGTTGTGGCAAACACGAAACTGAATCACGCACCCAAATTATTTGCCTTCAATTTATCTTAAAGAACTGTCATTATAAAAAATATTGTTTACCCGTTTGATGGACAAAGAGCGGCGATCTTCTGTGATTTCCATTGCAATATTTTATTTTTTAAACCATTTACATCAAAGACACTGTTTGTACCCACTTGAACCTTTTGAATTGAAAAAAAAGTTAATATGTAATGATATACCCAATTTGTGTAGATTTATTCGTAAAATTATCGTTTTTAGACAATAATATAACCCTTGTAATCCTCATCTGAAAACTTATATGGTTATTTCTAGCTTATAGGAATTAAAAAATAAATAAATTGTGAGCATCTACACAATTATAATACCTTATTGTCCTAATTTACAAACAATGGTTTTATTTCAGAGTAAGAACCTAATATCTGAAGGCAAAATTGTATTTATAATCGCTGACCTCTCCATAATTTGCAATATGATTCTTCCATTGATGTAGGATAGTTTTATAATACTCGATAAAGTCTAGAAATGTGCAGTTTGTCCCAATCTGCAGGGAAAATCATTATCAGCATAATTAATAGCCTAAGTTAATACAATATTAAATTATAAACAAACATCTTAAAGTCAATTGCAAATAAAAAAAATAATAAGCAGGTATGATGTGACTTCTATTGCTTGTTTTTGCGGTACCTGATAATCATATTGTGGCTGCGGCTATATATATGGATAGCCGACTGATTTCCATGCGCAACAACGCAAATGGTCATAGGTTCGAAGTCTGGCACGTACCTCCGGGTTTTTCCTATGAAGACACCACATGGTCAGTGGTAAAGGAAAACATCACGAGGAAACCCACATGGCGTCGAATAGAAATGTCCTGCGTAAGTGGCCTGTGAACGGCGATCAGAAATACGAAATATAACACCAACAAAGTATATTATAAAATAGCTTATTTAAAGATAGAAAGAAGACGGAAATCAAGGATCGTTATACCTACATACTTATTATATATACAAATATTATAAATGTAAGCAAATAAACACATTTTATTTAAAATTACTAACTCACAAGAAACAAAATGAAAAATCCATGGTAATAATTTAACATCGTAATATTTATAACAAGTAAATAATTTATGAGTACCAAACGTATTGTCGACGAGTAAGTAATGTGACAAACTAGATATTGTGGTTCAAGAGTATACTATGCATAGGAATAACGTGCTTTATTGTGCTTTGTGGAGTAATAATTAGATACATCCGATAACGGAATACCTAGAATAATTTTATTCAAATTTTATTGTGAACCAGTTTTACTGGTTGTATATTTTTGGAAGTGAAATATATGCAAATATGATGAGAATATTTCAATTTCTTGTTCATTCTTTCAATACCTAGCAATACAAATAATAATTATTAACATCGACTTGGACAGGCAGCCAAAATACGAAACCTAACGATGATCTACTAGCGTTTCGGAAGCGACTACCTTGAGAAGAAACGCCGAAAGAATTTTAAGGCTGCTTTGGAATGGAACTACGCCTGGAAGCGTAAACGCACCGGTTAAAAAACTGTATGTTATTAGCTAAGCTTATTAGCTTCAGTAACTTGGGTACTACATGTGATGATATGACAATCAGGCATTCAGGTCGAATCTATTTATTTACTTAAATATCGCGGATATGGTAATGGTGATCACAGATGTTGATTTATGTCTTATATCAATTTCCGTAATTTATGACGTTATGATTGTTTTATTAATTTATTGAATATATATTCATTATGTATATTGTGCATGTGATTAGTGTAGATAATAAATTATTTAGAATTCTACTCGCTTGTTCGTTCTATTGATTTACAAATTTACATACATTTTTTGAAAGATAAGTGAGTTATACATTTTAAGTCAAAAGATATAGTCAGTAATCCTGATATTTTTGTCATCAATGAAAAATTGAACCTAAAATTCAAATCATTGCTTTCTAAAATGGGATGTCTTACTTAAATAAATATCTTTTTTGTTTCATCGAATACTGTTATGAATTAATCTCAATCTTAATCCTTTCTATCTATGATTTAAAGATTTAATAGGAAAATGTAGGATTCACTGATTTGATACCTATTTTCTATAGATGTACATCTATTAACTTAATCAATCTGGATTTACATCTTTTCTCTTTGTTCATACTTCATGCCAAAGTTCATTCATTCATGTGATTTGAAGTTGTAGGTTTATGAATTTTCTTTTGATATTTTAACATATTTTATTTTCTTTTATTTTATGATGATTGAAGGTCGTGCA
Source organism: Automeris io (assembly GCA_036320925.1). Classification (NCBI taxonomy): domain Eukaryota; kingdom Metazoa; phylum Arthropoda; class Insecta; order Lepidoptera; family Saturniidae; genus Automeris; species Automeris io. Next base: position 7,229,469 of record JAUDJH010000009.1, on the reverse strand, counting down.
AATGTAAGTCATAAAATATTAATATTAATTTTGACATTTTTAGTACTTTTGTGTGATGGGCGTTATATTAATCAATAACTTTCAACGATTTTAGGAGCTACCAGATTTTCAGGTCTTTCGGACGGTGATTAAATACTGCTTAGTCATTATTATTGTGCCCGTGCTGTCATTTTTCCTAGTGAAGAGTATCTTGTTCGATGGCGTTTTACACCTCAGTCCGATAAACAGTAGTGTTTATTCGGCGGTAGTTGCTGTAATCGTCTTGCACGTTACTCTCGGACTGTACATTTTTAAGGCTTATAACGAAGCCGAATCAGCTCCTAAACCAGTTAAAAGAGATTAATAACATATTCTACAACTAATCCGACAAATTACAAAATGGACAACCTTTATATGAAAGGAGAATTACTACAAGTCCACACAAAAAATTGTGAAATTTTTGAGGGTCGGTTTTATGAAATGCTTAACAATAAATCTAGAATATCTTTGTATGAAGTAAAAGAGTTGCCACAAGGTAAAGCAAGTGACGGAGTTTTACATTTTTATGATACTGAAGTCCGTGATATTATTAAACTCCAAGAATCAGGTGAAAATAAGATTTTAAAAATATCACAAAAAGAATGTGAAGATATAATCAAGGTATCAAAAAAATATACCTATATAAATCAAGTTGATAACACATTCCATGATGCGATAGCAGAACTGAATCAGTATAATTATATAGCTCTGAGTACAGATGGTGCATCAATGGGCAGAAATTGTAAGATGCCTCTCTTGGTTCTTTCAACTCCCCATCAAATCTACATTTTTGACACCCAAGTAATGCAGTATCATGCTTTTGATGGTGGTTTGAAGGAACTCCTTGAAAGTGAGACACCAAAGAAAATTGTTCATGACTGTAGAAATATATCAGATTGTTTATTCCACAAACATGGTGTCAAACTTACACATGTATTTGATACACAGGTATGTAAATCTCATTAATATCATCCTTAATATATACCTAGATCTTGATGGGGAAGAAAAGTATAAGGATTAACTAGTTTTATTGAGGTAAAAGAAATTTATATAAATTTAATGCAGAGTTGAGTTCTTTGTGTATATTTTAATAAAAATTTGATGTGATCAAAATTGGGCACTATATTTACGTCATACTGATATATTATCACATCTTAATAAAACTGAAAACCTTGAAAATAATAATAACAATTCCCAAAAAACAGAGAATTTCTGAAGCCTAATACTAAAATTGTAATTTTAGTTGTATTTCAATCTTGCTTCACATTTGACTATTTAACTAGATTTTGAATATATTCAATTTAAAAGCAAATCTCTGTTTCAGGTTGGTGATGTAATAATTATGAGAAATAAGAATGGTTTAACTAATAAAATTAAGACTTTATCAGAATGCTTAAACACTTACCTGGGTCTTCAAAAAGATACAATTGATGAAAAAGTAAGTATGCAACATCTAAGCTTGCATTTGGGATTCTTAATGTTTAATCAAGTCACTTTAACTTTTTTTACTTACTTTATTGAGTCTATAGTTTAGTCTTTAAATAAAAATTTATAAACAATATTCTTGCAAAAAAAAAAAACAGTAAAAACATGACAACAGTAAAACAGTCAAGTATCTTTATATTTAGCATTTGAAGATATATAAAATTATAGATCATGCACCGTTTTATTCACTCACAATATCTCCAAAAATTTCAGTTTTGTGGAAGGTTCGGGTCTCTTTAAAAATTGTATACTATTTAAACAATATCCTTATTCTTTCAGCTTGATATTATGCAATATACTGAACGTCCATTGGCAACAAAAATAAAAGACACTCTTGCAAAAAACATTGCATTTCTGCATCGTTTATCAGAAATAATAAATGATGAAATGCAACTACCCTTCTATAGAGGGGTTGAATGTTATATTGAGAGTATTCGCTCCTGCGATGATTTCAAGGCTTGGGAACTACGTGGAAAACTCAATCAATTACCAAAGAATTTCAAAAGTGCTATTGAATATTAACATTCCACTTATTTTGAACAAGTAGTATTTTTGTATTCTAGGTTAAGTGAAAACAAACAGTAATACATGTCCAGGTATAAGCGGTACCAGTATGCAATAAGGCTTACAAAAATTTTCAAACTAATTCTTTATATATCTTGTACTTTTTTCAGCTTAAAAAGTTTATTATGGAGACTATTTTGATACTGTGGAATTCTTGGAGAATACTGTTTGCCCTCAGTATTTGATGTATCTGTAATCACTAAATGCAAACGTCTCTATAGCTTTTGCACCAAATATATAGGATTATTTTTGTATTCTGGATTTGGTTAAGAATAAAGTGAAGCAGTAAATGTTTTAATTTATAAATGTATAATTATCATCATATCTTGTTCTAGACCTAAGGCAAGGTGTACCACCACCACCAGACAAGGTGTGTATAAGATTGAGAATATTTTGTGACTTGTGAGAGGATTAATGAATATGTGATAGGGTGTAATAAAAGAGTGTTAAACATTAAAATTAGCCACCTCTTGTGAAGTTAAAAGCCTTGCTTATAATAAATTTTACTTGCCCTTAAAAATTTTTTTTATTTCATAATTTCCTTTAATTTAGGTATTAAATTTAAAATCATAGTAATAAAATTTTTCACAACTTTTTCACTGATTTTAATGTGCATGTATTTTTCTTAACTTTAATTAGAAAATCTGTGCTTTTTGATTGTATAGATTTCATCTCTACTTTCTGGGGCACAGTCTCATAGAATTTTTGATCAAGTTTCTTCACCATTTAAATTATTATAATATTGATATAATAAATAATCCATTTAAACTGATAGATTAGATAGACTAAATTTGGGTTAGTTTGGTTATAGTTCCCTAATATATTCAAAGTATTTCAAAAATTAATAAAAAAATAATAGTTATATTTAATTTTAATATAAAATATAGCAATAATAAATAACATTAATTACGAAGCTTCATTCAAAAATCTGTTTGGATAGAAAGCTAATCCTTCAATAGATTCATCTCGACACGCCAGCCCCATTTGTTCTGTGGTGAAAAGGCGTTCACGTGCAAGGAGGACGGAAACATTTGCTATTTGAGACAGCTTTACTGGTGTCAGGTAGCCACTTTCTTCAAGCTGTAAAGGTTAAATAATATTAATACATGTATGTAACGTGTAACACCGTGTCAGTCAAAGGACTATAACTTCTAAAATAAGTAATATAGCAGTCATAGGGCATCAAAAGTTAGACATTGCCTTCCTTGATGTTTACTAGAACAACAGGTCAAATTCAAATCATTTATTGCACTCCACAGTGCAGATACAGATATGTTTTTGTTTTTTATTAGTTACAACTATGGACCTTGTTGGGCATGGCATTTATGTAGGAAAGAGGGCTTTAATATTAATGTTAGTATAGCACCATAACCCTTTTTCATATATATTTTTGTTTTTGTCGGAAGCGATTTGCATCCAGCGTCGCTCAAGGATCACAATAAACTTGTTGATCCACAGTTGCATAATGTATTTGCCAGTATATAGTCTCCACTCGAGAACTTTTCTACCCCTTAGGCAAATCCGTGCTGTGTCCTGCCCAGTCTCTTCAATTTTATAAGCTGCTGGGCTGTCTGTGATTTTCATTCATCTACAGATTTCTTCATTACAGATTCAAATGCATAGAGAAACACTAAGCACAGACCTCTCTAGAGTTCACTCTGTAACAGTGAGCTTTCTAATGAGACCCATAGTAAAGGAGCATGTTTATTCACCATGTCATCACTGGCAATACATTAATTGAAAACTTGATTGATCTAAATTAAGCATAATAACATTAAGATATTACATGTGTAATAATAATTAGCCCCAAAATCGAAAATGATGTGTAATATTTCAATAAATAATTTCTTCATTTTAATATGCATAAGAAATAATAATACTTTATAATTAAAATATTAATTAAGAATAATAAATCAGATTAAAGGAGATAGAAACCAAGTGCTTACCATGTCACAAGTCATTTTAGCAACTTCTTCATCTCTTTGACTGTTCAATTGTAGGACACACGCACCACTTTGGAACTTTCTGAGCGACATTGGAGCCTCTATTGTTTGTAATAACCTGAAATTGAATATGTTTCAAAATTTAAAAGTATCAGTCTATATAATTTTTCAAGTTAATCAAAGATATATTTGTAGGGTCAGGGGTTTGTTTTGACAGGGATATAGTCATAGATGGGCGTAATCATGATTACTTTTAATCAGATTAATAATCAGATTACATGAGTAATCATTAATCTTGATTACAGTAATCATTCAATTAATCATGATTACTTAAATGATTACTTTTGAGTTCTGGCTGAGAGAGAGACCAATTTAAATACTCGTTTATTTAATTTTTCAAGTTATCTTATTTCGAATTAGCTGACCCCGAACATCCTTCTCGTTGAGCGATTCATTATAAGGGTCTGTGCAGTTGTATACAGCAGAAAATGAGGCGCTGTCGTCCGGCGGAGAGGGGGGGTGGCGTCTAGCGGAGAGTGGGGGTGGTGGAGTCCAGCGAAGAGTGGGGGCGGGGTGACTACCAGTGGAGAATGGCGGGTGACTTCCAGCGGAGAGTGGGGGGGGGGGACTTCCAGTGGAGAGTGGGGGGTGACTTCCAGCGGAGAGTGGGGATGTCTTCCAGTGGAGAGGGGGGGTGGCGTTCAGCGACGAGTGGGGAGGAGGGGTGGCAAAAAATAAGATAAACTTCCACTCATTTTGGCCAGTGATTTTAACATCAACTTCAGTAATGAAAAATCAAAACCATCAACCAGCGTGCATCTGTATACCATCTACACTTATTATTATTTTTATAACATCGGCCTCATTCACTTTTTTAATTATCTCGCCATCTATCGGAAATAACTATTATCACATAACATTTTTAATGTATGATGGCTTTCATTAAGAAGTACCCAAATATTATTTAACAGATAGATGGCGCTATAATCAGTACATTGTATCAGGACCAATGTGTATAATAAATATTTCTATACAATGAGATATCTACATATATTATATTTAGCATAAATAATATTGGTTTACAGTAGGAATGGTGTCATAATTGCCACTCTAAACGCCACCCCCCACTCTCTACTGGACGACACACACTCACCTCACTCTCCGCTGGACGAGACCACCCCCCCCCACTATCCGCGAGACGCCACCACCCCACTCTCCGCTGGAAGCCATCTCCCCCACTCTTTACGTGACACTAACCCCACTCTCCGCTGACGCACCCCCCCCCCCACTCTCCGCTGGAAGCCATCTCTCCTACTCTCTACGTGACGCCACCCCTCTCTCTGCTGGACGACACCCCCCCCACTCTCCACTGGACGCCACACCCCCCCCACTCTCCGCTGGCCTCCACCACCCCCACTCCCCGCTGGACGACACCTCTCTAACCTCCTTTCGCAATGCGCGATAAGAAACTTCGTTCCAATGAACATAGGCGAGCGCTGCTCTGCTGTCGGCAGCACATTTTACGTATCAAACAGAGAAGTAATCATAAAAGTAATCATGATTAATTGTAATCCTATGTATGTATGTAAGATTAATAATCCTTAATCACCGAAAAATGATTATATTTTTTTTATTAATTTCGTTAATCATTATTAATGATTACAAAATGTAATCATAATCGTTAATCATTAATCTGATTACATTTTGCCCATCTCTGGATATAGTGTTGTCAGTTATGATATACCAGAAGACCAAGTTTCTGAAATAATCCATTACAAAAAAATCTTGCATATTTATAGTTTAGATAATAAAAGTAATACATCTAGATGTCAGTCAGGAATTGTATCTAAAGAAACTTTTACTGTAGTTATATTAAAAATAAATAAAAACAATACAGTTCTTGCTTAAATGCTGATGGAAAAACATGCAGAGAGTGAATTCTGTTTTTTTAAATTACCACCAATATAATTCAAAGGACATACAATAAATACATACTTGCAAGCGTTTAGTAGATCTTCAGGAGATATAAGCTCCAGTCCTCTTGCTCTATTTACTCTGCACCAAACATCAGCTAAAGACATCATTCCTCCACAGTCCTGAAATTCATTTTAAAAGCAATGTTTGACTGATAAGGCCTAATATCATGAGTAAATATTACATTGGGCGCAAAAATGAGTCCAATAAGTTAAACATGCTAAAATAATTTTAAAATACTGCAAACCATATATATATATATATCTATATATCGACATTGGGTCATTTTACCTTTAAGACATTGAACTTTTTAATAGAAGTGTGAATTTAAGCAGACCTGCTTGATTGGTTGGACTATTAAAATCGATCTTGTTAGATTTTTTAGACTATGCTATGCAAAATAATAACTGGAATGTTGTCACTTTGCTAAGCTAGAATAACAAATAGTGCATTAAAAATCCTAATATACTATTGCTTGACCAAGAAACATTCAGGCCTCAAGAATACTTTTGTCTCTGTGAATATAAGAGTGGGTGGTATAATATTTTTCAACAAACCATTAAAACAGCCACCATCATATCAGATATCTGTTGTGCTAAGCCCAAGTAGTATTCCGAATCAGATCTAAAAGCATCTCTAGTCACTGGGTCATCTATACCTAAACTCATTAAGTAGGACTTGAATCTAACAGTATCATCTTCAGAAATATCACCTTGTTTGTCCTGTAAAATATTGGAAAATTATCATATAATTTTAATACAAGTTTTTAGGTAAAGTCTATACTTTTTACTAAACATTTAAAATACTCACTCTAATTCTTGTAGAGATATTTTTTGATATAGCCACCATATCTTTTGCTTTTTCCATAAGTTTTCTTAAGTCTTGAAAGGCTACACTAATACTTTCATCTGTGGCTCTATGCTGTTCCTCTATGCTTCTTTCAATTCCAACAATGCCAGAGCGAATTTTAGAATTTATTGGAGCAATAGATGGCTTAGGAGAGGATGTTGAACTGACAGGAGAGGCTAATGGAGTGGATCTTTCCCAAGCTTTAGCAGCAACAGCATCACTGAGTGCTTTATAAAACTCTGAATCTATACCATCTTTAAATGAAAATTTTACAAAATGATATGGGCTGACAACTGCTGGACCAGGCCTCTTACCTGTAAAAAACATAGGCACAGCTTTTTAATGAAGCAAAACTATTTTTTATCTATTTATAATATATTGAATTTTCACATTGTTATTACAAAAGCAAACAACTTTTTTTTTATACAAGCACAGCGCAGACCACAACTATCAAGAAAAAGGTGACTGTTTGTTAATAGCTGTCATGATTACGCTACAATGCTCAAAAGACTCTTCACACTTCTTTTAAGGAAACCAATATCATAAAAGGAAGGGATTGCAGAGGTTGATCATTCCAAAGCCTGATGTCATAACAGAAGTATGAATTGAAATACTTTTTAGAGTGTCAGAACAGAAGTAATGGTAAAATTGTTACAATAATTTGATAACTATAGAAAATATCTCTGAAATGTTTTTGCAATTATTGACAGTTTTAGTATTCTACTCTATTAATAGTCAAAAATAATATATTAATTGTTATAAGAATTTTGTAATACTTTTATAAGCATGTTAAAGAAATTGGCTAGGAATGAAAACTTGCATCAAGAGCTTGATGTACAAACTATTGCAGTTAAAATAAAATTTCATACATCAAATTACAAAATTGACTAATAAACCATTCTTTCATTGATTTAGCGAATATTTCTACATTTAAGAGACTTAACTGGAGAACACCATGAAATTTAATAAGTAAACAGATCTTATCAGTATGGAATGGAACATTGGTTCAATATCTCTCGGGATTTGTTTATATTATTATCTACATATTACTGAATTTCACATGAGGACAAATTGCAGTGTAATAAATAGTTAACAAAATAATTACACCATATGGGCTGACAGTCAACAATAAGTGGTGATAGTAAACTATAGACAACAGCAATATAAAGAATATTTTTATTGCATTGCAGTCTAATTGTCACCATAAAAAGAGAATATGACAGTTTGTGTTTTTTTAGCTAACTTGGTATGATAATTACCTGGAAGAGCAGGACCCAAATGTAAAATTATTCTCTTAGGCCCGCCAAGACCAAATACTCCACCACTTTCCTCTTCCAGGCAGAAAACATAATATAAATGTAGAGATAGACAAACTAGGCCCTTAGGTATATCACCAGGCTTACCCCATAATAATCGATGAGTTGTTAAAACAACTTCTCCATCTATAAATTGTGTCTAAAACAAAAAATGACATTGTTACATTTTTGTTGCAGATAATGAAATTTTACCTTACTCAATTAGTTTTGATCTCAGGTATATTGCGTATTCTTTAAAGCACAAATCATATTAATGACATTTTTAACAGTAATACAGTAAACACTTTTCAAATAATGGTACCTCTTAAAATGAATCAAAACAAACCTTATCATCGCCATCATATATTTTAACATTTTTATCACGTTTCAAATAATTTTCACCTTCAAACAATCTAGCTTCTATATATTCAAGTCTATCCATTTGTATTAAAGTTTTTTCTTAATCGGTGAGTTTATTCACATATCTATCTTATATACCTATTAAATAAAACTATCCTCTTTGACTATTACTATATTCTTTGCCTATCAAAAATAACATTAGATGCAAAACTTTTTTTAGAGATGCGACGAATATTAGATTACGTGTGTGGTAATTTACATAAATATTGGATTTAGTTCGCATTATTTAAAAAATACCTTTTACTTAATATTAGGCCAAATCTTTTTCGCTTGCGAGATGATGTTTGACCTAAAAGAGAAGCTTTTGATATTTATATTAGTCTACATCTTATAAATATAAAAGGATCTTGTATGACTATCTATCTAAAAAAAATGTTGTCTGTCTATCTCTTTCTCATATGTGAGATGAACCATAATTCAGAAGAAAATACATAGTTTTTAGAAAATACAAATAATACCCATTTTAGTAATAGGCTGTCGTCTATAACAAATATTAATATATTAAATCGTATTTCGCTACACAGATAAAAGAAATCGCGTTAGAATTATTTATATTTTGTATAACATATTCCCTACTTTATGATTTCTCTTAATTGTATGGATATATTAATAACATGAAAATAAACGTATCTAACTAAAACATCAATGACGAATATTTTCTACCTAATCATCAAAAAAACTTAATATCGGTGATAGACCCGGCGTCTATACATAACTGAAAAATATTAGGCCATGTATTTAATTAAAAAAAATGATTAGTACGAGTTTCACATTCGACCCAACTCTACTTGTTTTCTCAAGAGATTAGTTCTTTTGCCAAACGTCAGCCACAGTAAAACTGGCATAAGCTCAACTTTCAACCACGATTTAATAATACAACAAATATTTGTTTTTACTTCATATAATCAGATAATATCAAATAGTGTACAAAATTATTGCTCGAAGTAATTCTGATTCGAGGGGCTCCTAAATCATGAATTAGTTACTTTATTATATCCCCTAGACAAACAGACAATATTATATTAAAAGTTTAAAATATAGACTTTAATAAGTGCGCTCATTAACATCATCTACCGCATAAAAAGTTTGACATGTCACTTAGGTATGTAGTTAGAGCATGTGGCGGTACAATAATCGGATTCATTTTGTAACACTGATATAGTTGTCTATGCTATTATATTTATTCTTTTCTATATAAAAAAAGGCTAAGAGTAAAAAACGTACAGCTACGAAATGTATTAGTTATTATTATAACTATAACAATAAAAATAAAAATAGGTTAAATCTTTCGATTGAAGACGAGGTAATTGAGTAAAGAAAAGAATTTATAGATTTCAAAGCAATGATGTAATTATTAAACATTGATATAAAATTATTAGTAAAAAAGAGCAAATCTTGAAGCAAATATCAAGAAACAAAATTGTTTGCGAGTCCAAATATGGAATTAAGATTATTGAAACAAAATAAGATAAGCCTGTATACCTTGAAGTTTTTGCCTGTCCTGTAGTAATTTAACAGTAATAACAATCTATGAATCATGACATAACCTACAATTTCATTCCTATTACAAATAAAAATGAAAGGCGCTGAGTCGAGTGACTAAGTTTCAATTAATTCTATGTACACTTTTACTTGTGCTCCAGCAACCTTGAGTATAAGGCCTTCGCTTAGATCCTATTGTTAAGTTAGTTTATCTAAATTATTAAGTTATGGCTAATATTCAAGAGTCTTTACTGTTGAAAATCAAAGAGCAAGGTGATCTTGTGAGGAAATTAAAATTAACGAAGGAATCTAATGGAAAGGTTAGTATAATATTTAAAATTATTTTTCAACTCAATTTAAATTATATCATGAATTGTCCTTCTCAATAGTGAATTTGGATTTTCTAGGTTAAAGGAAGTAGTGTGCAATATGACTTTGAAGATATTGATAAATACTTTTCTCAGTATAGCTACGTTTGCGGTTATACGCCAACTAAGTGTGATATAGATTTTTTTAATGAATTAATTAATTATAACTTTAACATAGATCTTGAAAGATATAGTTACCTAAAGAGATGGTGGTACCATATGAGGAGTTTCCACAGTTCTGAAATATCAGTATTGCCTGAATCTCATACTCCGAGTATTATAAACAAAATTAAAAACAATCCAAAGTCTTTAGACATTCAGGTTTGTTAATACTTTATTGTACACATTTGTTTTTATATCACCATGCTTCGTAGTTTGTAAATTAATACATTGATTTAAATATTTTGAACCTCCCCATATGGTATTTTGTTGCTCAAAATTACAAAATAATTAATTACCGTTTAAATTACCGCTTATATTTTTCTTGATTTTAATCATTTTTGTTTCCGGTATGAAAAGTTTTGAAAAAAAAGTCAACAAGTTACCATATTGGTCTATAATTTTTGGTGGGCGGTTATTCAAGCATGACCCACAAATTGCTGAAATCTTTAAAAAATCACATAACTGTGATGCACTTACGTAATGCTATCTTCAGCAAAGTACTCAACAACAGTTTCACAAAAAGAATTACAACATCATCTTATTGCAAGGTATTTCAAAGTACATGCTTAATGAGATGTAAAATTTGGTTTACTTTAACAAGGCTTTACATTTTCTTGAAAGGAAACTTTGGATTTGTGTTTTGAATTGGGTTGAATTAAATGAAAAGTTTCTGTTAATAGGTTTGGTTACTATCCTTTATTTTATGCAATATTTTTGGTTAACTTTTAATAACTATACAGAGGTATAGAGACAGATATTCTTTTTAATGTAATAATGAAAGAACAGCTCTATCTTTATTTACAGGAATAATGAACAAAATTTTAACCTTGAAAATTACTTAGGAATTAATATTTTGTAATTTTTATTTCTTGGTATTTTATTTAAAAAATTGTAACATTTTTGCATATATTTTCAATTTAAATACCCATTGACAGCAAATAATCCTTATTAAATATAATGATAGTTATGGTCAACATTTTTTTTATATGGAGTTGATTACACTATATTTCACTGCACTATTGCTTAAGCCACATTTGATAGTAAAATATTTCAAGATCTAATGTAGGTTCAGCAGCTAAAGTGAAGTTATAATCTTTTCTTCTATTTCTAAGGCTAAGATTTATAGATGCTTCTATGACAGTTTTCAGAAATAATATATAATAGGAAATTTAGTATAACCTAGAAGAGCTGCATCTAAATAGAGAAAAATCAATATCTTACCATATACATTTTTATTAATTAAATAATATAATTTGTAATGTTTAAGTAAAGTTCAAGCAAAGATAAAGTAGCATCTATAAATATCAGTCTATGGGAGAAAATTAAAGAGAGATAAACTTAAGTTTTTTTTTTGTTTTAGATTCAAGAAGAAGTGAAAAAACTGCTTGCTCTGAAAGCACAGCTTACTACGGAAGATGCAAGTCCACAGAAGTTTGTACTTAAAACTCCGAAAGGTACCCGAGACTACAATCCGCAGCAGATGACAATCAGAAATGATGTCTTACAAAAAATCATAACAGTTTTTAAAAGACATGGGGCTGAGTGTATTGACACACCTGTTTTTGAGTTAAAAGTATGTTTAGTAATTTTATTCGAAGTACTTCTTTTTAATATTAATTGTTAAGACAAGGAATATTTCTTATTAGGCATTAATTTACTATGATTAATTCTAGGATATATTATTCATTGGCCTTTTTAATCCATTTGCTTCATCCCTCTAAATTCACAATCTTACTAAAAAATCTGCAGCTAAACATTGATGATACATGCATGTACAAGGAAGAATTTTGGATTTTATTCTCATTAGAAATAGTGTTATTCAATTTATTTTGTACTCCTCGTATTTTAACACAAATATATTTATTTCAACAATTGTACAGCTTTGAAAACAAAATTACATTAAAAAAATTAAATCATCTAATGTTGAAAACAAAAATTATTGTATGCAATTTCATGCACTCCCAGTGATGAGGTTAGTTTTTGTTTGCAGTTTATATTGTCAAATGATGCAAATGGGTTAAAGGATCACACAAAATTTGTCTTTAGATTGATAACAGCTATAAATATGTGATTTTGTTTACAATTTAAGGAAGTGCTAACTGGCAAGTATGGTGAAGACTCCAAATTAATTTATGATTTAAAAGATCAAGGTGGAGAAATATTATCTCTGAGATATGACTTGACAGTGCCACTGGCAAGGTATTTGGCTATGAACAAGATAAGCAATCTGAAACGCTACCACATTGCAAAAGTCTATAGACGTGATAACCCAGCAATGACTAGAGGAAGATACAGAGAATTTTATCAATGTGTGAGTTTATAAGAAAAACGGTCTAAGTTTTACATTAATATACTATATTAAATAGAATGGAATGTAAGTTCTAAGCTGTCCAAGATTTGATTGATTTTCCATAAATGTTGCTTATTTGATAAAAATGTGTATATGTGTGTTAATAAATGGCTGGTCATGTGACCATTATTATAGTGGAAATCAGAATGGTCGTTCATGATGTGCTGACTGCTCCTTACTCTTGTTTTACTGTTCCCAGTATTCCACATGCCACCAGTGGACAGTACATACCTAAATAAAGTCCATTATAACTGAAAGTCCAATTTTCTTTTTTTTTTCTAAAAATACTTGTTTTCTGTAATGGATAAAATGGGTTGAACTGAGCAAAAATACAAAATGAATACAATATTTTTGTTTTTTTTTTAATCCTTATGTTACTGTTTGTAAAATCGTAAAGATTTTTTTCCATTTCTATGTTAATAATACTGTGAATTGAAAGTTAATAATGTGTTTAATATTTTTAATTGTTTCTTTTTCAAGGATTTTGACATAGCTGGGGCATATGATCCAATGGTCGCTGATGCGGAATGCCTCAAAGTAGTTACAGAAATACTAGATGCATTAAATATTGGGCAATATATTTTAAAAGTAAATCACAGGAGATTGCTTGACGGAATGTTTGAAGCTTGTGGCGTCCCTGAAGATAAATTTAGATCCACCTGTTCCACTGTTGATAAATTAGATAAGGTAGAATTTTTACTATTAATCAGTCTTTTAATACCTTCATAGTTGATTTATTTATTTATTTTCACTGCAATAGTTGCTTTAATAAAATCGTAAACATAATTTTTATAAACTTATAATTTAGTGTGCTAATGAAAAAAATCTAATTTAAATGTAATAATAAGTTAAAAAATACAAATAATATTTTATAATAATAATAATAGAACAAGGAAAAATTAAAATTTGTAGAATTTACATTCTGTATATCAATATGGCAATCTTTATCATCAATTTACGTAGAAACTAATTATGGCAATAATATGACAGTTCCCCTATACGTTTTTTTTTTCTTGAATTAATTAAGAATAATCCAGTTTCACAATATTACAAATTTTATAAACAAATTATTTATTCATGTTATGTTTGTAATTGTAAAGCATAATAATAGATTAACTCAACCTACAAATAATAGGGAAGATAACAAATTAATTATTTTCAGTCACCCTGGGAAGAAGTTAGGACAGAAATGATAAACGAAAAGGGTGTCGATCCAGACTCTGCTGACAGAATAGGAGAATATGTACGTTTGAATGGTGGAGCAGAATTGGCAGACAAACTTTTAAAGGATGAAAAGCTATCAAAAACCAAAGCCGCAGTGGAAGGCCTTGAAGGCATAAAGATGTTATTGGAATATTGTGAATTATTCGGAATCAAAGATAAGATACTATTCGATCTTAGCTTAGCGAGAGGCTTGGATTACTATACTGGCATTATCTATGAAGCGGTTTTAACACGTAAGCTAACAATAATTATATCAGAATTATTATTACTTTTAACATGTAAATCCATAATTATCCCATATTAACTTAACTATGATTATAGATGGGCAAAATGTAATCAGATTAATGAAAACTGATTACATTTTGCCTTTTTCATAATGAAGATGACTGCATTTTGCTCATCTATATTTTAAACACTAGGGAATCTTCAATTGCATAGACATAACTGTATGACTTCTTAATGTTTTGAAGAGATTTAATTATGTTTACCGAGCAACAAAAACATTTTTTTTAGCTTTTAGCATTAATTTTTGTAATCACATTGGATGTTTTTTTTAAATTCAATATAATTAATATTTCTTGTCAATTCCTATTTTAAATATACTCAGCAAAAACGTATAAGAAGTCATATAGACGAGAATTAGTCTCTTCAAAGTTTACTAATGATTAATTTTACTATTGTTTTTAGAACCAATAAAAATTGGCAGCGAGGAGCAAACAGTCGGGTCTATAGCAGGGGGTGGCAGATATGACAATCTTGTTGGCATGTTTGATGCCAAAAATAAACAAGTAAGGCTATAAATAAAAATAGCCAATTAATTTTAGAAGTTCTCTAACTCTTACTTTTTCTCTGTCTTTGGGCAGTGGAATGGTCTTCCGGCGAGCGTGTTCCCACCATCCTTATGATATGGGATCCTATGATATATAGGATATAAACGTAGCTTTAAGAGATGTCTCTGCAGGCCGGCATGATCTTCTTTACTGTTGATAGCCGTTTTCGTTTTTTGGACTGCACGATCTTTACCATCAGGCATGGTGTGGTCAAATTGCCGAGACAGGTTAAAAAAAAAATCTTAAACACTATTATAAGTTGTTTGTATTTATTGCATTGAAATTGTATGTTTCTCTTTATTCGTTAACCTTCACCATTCTTAATTATTTCCGGCCGTATTCGCATTTTAGTAGATATATTTTGGTTGATTAAAGTTATCAATTTGTGTTTCTTTACTATTCACCAGTGGCTTGCCGTGAATACCTAAAAGGGGAGCCGGTGCAGTGAAAATTGTAGACATGATCGTGAATAGATATTTTTGATATATTTTTGTAATATTAACTTATTTCTTAAATTGTTTCGAACTGGAAACACTATTGGCAAGGCCAGATCAATGTCGCCTCTTGTCTATTCTCTAGATCTCAGACCTTTAGGATGGTTACGCAAATGGCAACATTTCATATTTTTAACTTACATATATTATTAAATTAATTAAGATCTTATACTTTCGCTTTTTATACTCGTTATAAATAGGTTAACTAGTTGCGGCCCCTAGACAAAATAGCATTCCTTTATCGATAAGACTTGTAGAAAAGTAAGAAATGTATAGGATCGACACAAGCTTTCAAAATATCATATATAATATTGACACGTTGTGTCAATTCAATTAATTTGCAATTATAGCATTATCGATAAACGAATGTTACTTGGTCTAGGCCCTTATAGGCGAAGAAATTAGTTTCAATTTAAATGGAAAATTACGATGCCTATATTTTTTATCGTCACTTTCCTTTCGGGGTAGGCTGAGATACATTTCAATTAGTTTTTTTTATGCAAAAACATGACCTAAATAAATAAAAAAAAAAACATTGTTGAAAGGAGGTTACAAAAAAAGAGTAATCATATTTTTGTTTAAGGGTTCTAATTATTTTAAAATGTTGTCAATTGCAGTACTAACAGTACAAACAACCACTTTGGAAAGCGCGATAGTTATTATATTACAATTAATTTAAATTAGCTTTGTTAATATTTAATCTACATTGGTAGAAGGCAATTTTTACAATGTGAATATAAAAAAATAATTTTATTCTGACATAAGGTCCCGTGTGTCGGTGTTAGTATAGGCGTCGAGCGTATATTTTCCGTGTTAGAGGCCAAGTTGGCCGCGGGAGATATAACGGTACGCACCAGCGACGTTGATGTATACGTTGCTTCGGCACAAAAGAACTTCCTTGAAGAGAGAATGAAGATATGCACGGAATTGTGGAACGCTGGTATAAAGGTCAGTAATATCTATATATCCTAATTTATAATTTACACGTGTAGTTTGAGTATTCGTCGATATGTATAATAAAATACTTGAAAATGTTTTGTAACATCCGCCACTAAAATTAAATAAAAATTATATGTTATAAAATCAGAAATGGGTCCAATTTTGTTATTAGATATTAAAGGAATTGATCTGCATCGAGTATTTTTAGGCACTTTTGAATAGATACTTTTAGAAGTGTTGTCTGTGTGTACACAATGTACGGTACCGATATTGATGAAACTTTCGTAGTTTTTATCGTCATTTTATTCATTGCAATTTTTATTTAATTCTCAAAGTTACTAAGAGAAACCATATGTATTTGTAATCGTAAATAAAAGATTAATAAAACATGTATGAATTATGTCCGTACAATAATTTAAGTACGTAATCATCAAATATTCAAAATAAATCTAAATATTGAACTTTTCAACCGTATGGCAAAAATTATTACGTCTAAATTATTTGTACATGATCTCAAGGGTCACTCTGTATCATACATAAAGAGCTTATTAAATAATTACTTCCAGACCGAGCACTCATACAAAAAGAATCCGAAAATGCTAAATCAGCTGCAACATTGCGAAGAGAATGGTATTCCTCTAGCCGTTGTACTTGGCGAATCGGAATTAAAACGAGGAGTTGTGAAAATAAGGAATATTAAATCGCGCCAAGAAGAAGAAATTCCCAGAGAGAATCTAGTACGAGAATTACGAGATAAAATTGCCGGCCTAAGCGCAAATTCGATGAACGGTATAGCATAAAATATTCTTTTAAATTGAAATTTTAGATCTTAAATGGATTAGTAAATTTAATTGTTTGAAATAATAAAGTAAGAAGAAACATTAATGGAGATTTCGTTTTGTTAAAAATTATTTTTATTTAGTTCCTATAGTGCTATCGAAATAGTAATTTGAACACATAGCGTTCTGCAACGTAGCAATACAAAGAAAATTGTTATTTTGATGGTGCTAAAATTTTAATAGAAAACTTTTTACATTGCGAATTTAGTGCTGTCACTCAAGTTCATGTATTTTTACAGTATATTGTATAACTACTTCGTTAAGAAAACAAATACGGCATTTGTTTTACTTTTTTTTTCCTTTCTTGTGGCATTTCCACTATTATTTCTATATTTTATAAAAATAAGAGTTTTTTTGACAATAGCGTTAATTATATTATGCCTATTTATAATATAGAGTAAATTTTAAAGAAACATGAAAGTACTATCTATTTTGTATGTTGTGTAATTAAGGGCCAACCAATGTGGTAAATGGTCAAGCGAGAATCTTGTTGAACCAATAGATGTGTTGATCGGTATTTTTATCTTTAATTTTTTTCCAAATATGGTTATTAGTAATTTATTATAGTTACTATCTAATACTTATAAATTATATTATTCTATTTATAAGGTATAAATATTGGTTTTTGTATATTGTGTTTCAATTTGAATACATTTGTAATGCAATTGTTTTTTTTTCATTTAATCCCAACAGAATATTTAACTATTCTATCATGTTAATTTAATAATCGCCCTTGTCATTATGATTTCCTACTTGTAAAAGTAATAAATTAAGGTCAATTATTGACCTTTATCGGGGAGCTTGATACAACGCGAGTAAGCTAGGTAGATAACATGTCAAGGTTAGACCTGTAGCTAGTACAACTCATTGTTCCAACTTACTGTGGTTCCTGCATTTGTATTGTAATTTTGCGTGAAGTTCCAACACTATTTTATGTCAATATAAAATTCTTAACACAAGCATTCGTCCCTCCCATTACCTAATCAAACGTTGCAGAGAATAGTTTTTCATATATTGTCAGGTTTTTGTTGGGAAATGTATCCATATTATAGAATTTTAATTACTATTACAACAAGTGCACTTTTAATTTCAAGACTTAGCGCCTCTGTAGTAAATGAAGCGTTAGAAGATCATTTAAAAGGTAATGCACATAGAGATAATGCAGAATTATTTAAACACGATAAACAGAAAGATGAAAAGCTACATCAACTCGATAGTGAAATAAATGATGGTCACAAAAATCATTACTCTAAAGCCAATGACGTGGCCAAATATTTAAAAAAAGATTATGATAGTAAAACTGCAAACGAAGATAATGCGTACAACGGATTTAATGCACAGCAAGATAAAGCGGAAGATTCTGAATCTACAGGGTATAAAAGAGACCATAAAAGAGGGCACCACAAACAAGGCTTTCAAAATTCTTATCACAAAGACGAATCGTCCAATAAGAGCACTTATTTCGATGACTTTAACGACGAAGGTGATCAAGCTGCCTACAACAGCAGGCTGAATAGTCACGATAGAAAGGGTGGCAGAACTTATCACGGGTCTCATAATACTGGACAAGAACATTTACGGAACAATTACCAAGGAGCTGATTATAATAGATATGGTGACGCGGGTAATAAGCATCAAAACTTTCAAGGTTACGGCAAGAAATATTATTTAGATGACGCGTTAAATTATAATAAATATCGTAATGATCATGACAGTTACGATAAAGGTAACGTTCGTGATTATCACAAATATCGAGCTCCTGAATTGTATCATGATCCGGGTTGGCATAATAGGGATGATAGAAGAGGCTGGGTTCAATCAGATTGGCGAAGAGATTCAGACTGGCAAAGCGATCCTAGACGGGAAAGATATTATAATCGTGATGTTTATTATCGTGACCCTGGATATTACAATGATCATGGCTTACGGCACGACGATGGGTATGGTTACGGATCGAATCATGGCTATGGATATGTTTATGGTGAATCGCGTACAGCTCCAGTAGCCGAAATACCAGGTGATATGCCAGTTGTCGCGCATAGGAAACATACTATTACGATTTATGAAGATCCGAGGTATGATGGAAAGGATAAAGGGCATCTGAGACGAGAAGAAGGGGATTATCTGCAACTGGAGTTTAAACCAAGTAACGAACGGTACGCAACCACTAGTTACGGTAATGCAATCTACGATTCTCCAACAAGAGAAGGCGTTAAAGGAAGCAAAATAAATAGATTGATATATAATTATAGGCAACATTAACAAATTGTGTTCGTAAAGTAATGATTTACTTTAAAATTAAAATTCATCACAGTTACAATTGGAAAAGGATAAGTTATTTATTAGTTCTACAAACTCATTCATTGAAAACAGTGGAAGTATAATTGATCATAGAATTTATGATAAATAAAAATAATATTTTAAGACATTTTATGGAACCGAATAGTTGAATTATTTATACACGAGCGCATTCAGAATATGCCAATATTAAATGCTCTCCATATCATATATTGACGTATGTTCATTGAAGCGTGCAAGTCAAATAGGTAAAGGTGCTTTGAAGGGAGGAATCCTTGGGGCAGTCACTATAGGAAGGATGGTCAGCCGAGCGGTATATTTCAATATGGTACATCACGTAGGCATAGTCACAAGATTGTTCTTTCAACCGTAACGCTTTCTAGAGAGTAAAATCCGTGTCACTCATTCTAAAAAAACGAGTGTATATCATACAGGATTAGCTATAAGGTCATACTTTCAAAAGAGGTTAAGTTTAATTTTAGTTAGTACCTATTTATAAATAAATCATTATTTACTTACCATTAAGTATTTTATTATAGAATATTTTCGGTTCTCACTCAAAGACTAAATAAAAAATAGACAAAACACTTGGGTGCTTTTCACGACAATATCAACCAAGTTTCTGAATTAAGTCGCTTTATTACCCTTTCCGCTTTAATTAAAAGACATTGTTATTGAGGCACTACCCACTCGTAGATATTTTTCAGTGCTTTTATTTGTAATTTAAATTTTGCAACCCTTCATTGTGGTTCCGCTTTAGGGGATAAACTAATTTAAACGTTAAGCTCCCGGCAATGTCCCGTTTTATAATATGTATAGTCTGGGTAACATTTTAAAATTGGATTAGTCCTATGTTCTCATAGATGGGCAAAATGCAATATGATTAATGAAAATGATTAACGATTACATTTTACGTTTTTTACCATTAATATTACTGTATTTTGCTCATCTATGTTTTAAACACTATAAAATCCCAGATTGTGTACACATTTATGATTTCCTAATGTTTTAAATGGATTTAATTGTGATTACAGAGCAAGAAAATTAAAATTACGAATACATTTTGTAATCGTTCATAATTAATCAGATTACATTTTGCCCATCTCTGTATGTTCTGAAATAAATAATTTTTCGTTTTTTATTTAAACCGCTCTTTGCGACAATGTACGTTTTATAAAGATTTTAACTTTATAATCAGAATACATTTTCTATTTAAAGCAATTTCGTAATTGCATTTACTGCTGTTTTCATCGTTTAAAAGTATGTTTAAAAAGGTTTTTGAAAAAGGATTATTTATAACCGGCATTCAATACGTTTTTCTACCAGAGAGGCGCTAGCAAGAGTATTAGCGTTATCGTGTTCGTACTGTAAATTAACTTATTCCATGCAGTTCTGAAATCTACACTATTATCCGAGATATTAAAAAAAACTCCAACCACATACAACTAACCATTTTTTTTTTATCATAACGCTTCCTATTATTATTAAAAATGTATTGCGGTAAAAAAGTTAATAAATTGCATATAATTTGCGTATTTCTAAATACCTCTAAGCATAGTGTCAGTTTCAAAACCGCATTATCAAAGGATAAATATCCATTGATAGTATACATCGTCATGTCGGCCCACATATACCACGACTGAAGGTCTCTAGGTATATGAGCTACTGGATATACACAAGCTGATCCCGAAACGCGACAAGTCGAAACTGGTCACTATGACGGGCTTTACACCCATGTACTGTGGTCACGATCCAGACGGGCACCGACGCCCTACCACCTCGCAAAAATAGTAACAAATGCTCGCCCCAGGAATGCTTAAAACTAGGGAATTTTATAAACCATCAATTGCAGACGCACTACTTGGTGATAAATGGTAAGATGTATGTCTTCATCTATGACATGAAGACGTTGATGCTAATGTTTTAATGGCAGTTCTCATACAGAGCAACTTTATTTTAGCAAATTATTTCATATATATTTATAGGGTAGGGTACACTCATGATCGACTACGAAACAGTTAAATGGTGATAGCTCGTAATATTGGTGGTGATATCACCAAAAATAAGTTTATTTACAATATATTTTATTCCCAAAAGATTTGTCAATTATAAAGTTGAAGTTCGGACATATTTTGAATATGCATATTGGCGGCCAATCTGCAATTTTTAAAATATCAGACCACTTAAACCGAACCTTTGTAGTTACAGTCGTGCGGTTTGCATCTGAAATTTTATTTGAATAATTTAACAACTTCAATAGTTAGTGAAATGCATTTATGTACCTATTGTGTAAGAATTTATTCTATAAAATAAATATCTTTAGCGCTTATAATATAGCGCTATAGATATATATTTTTTAATATAATATGAATGTTTGCGTTGAAGACGATGAATAAATAATTTTTACGTCTTTTTACTATTTTTACATATTTTATTTTTTATATATTTGACAAACTCTAAACAAAAAAACAATCAACTTCTTCTCCATTTAAAAAATACAATATTACTATAAAGAGAAAAGTTGACATTAAAGAGGTTTTATATTATAATGAAATAAGGTTTTAAACATAATTCCCCTCCTTGGAACCCGTGGTTCCAAGCTTGAAGTGTCATCGCTTGGTAAAAGACATATTTTATTTGGCGATCTTCTTATGATCCCTTTCTTTGTAGTAATGTCAACAACTCTGCATACTCCGTCAGCACCTAAGTACAACTTATTAATTCTTCCAAGTAGCCATTTTAATGGTGGCAGTTGGTCATCCTTCACCACAACCATATCTCCAATTTTGACTGCTTGACTTTTGGTCTGACGCCACTTGACAGGCTGTTGCAGCTCGGATAAAAATTCCTTTGTCCAGCGACTCAATGCTGTCTCAGTCTTTCAATTTGTTGGTATCGCTTGACTGAGACCTTGACAGTAACAGGGGTGGCAACGAAGATAACGGACGTCCGATAAGGAAGTGTCCTGATGTCAATGCATTCAAAATCTGATGGATCCGTTGACATCGCAGTAAGTAGTCGAGAATTTAAGATTGCCTCTATCTGCGCAAATAGAGTAGCTAACTCCTCAAAGGTTAAGCTGGAATAGCCTTCGAATTCGTTTTATATGAAATTTTGCGGTCTTTACTCCAGCCTCCCATATTCCACCGAAATGCGGGGCATATGCAAGACTAAATTCGAAAGCTATACCCTCGGTCGTACCGAAATCCGTAACAGATTCATTTGCAGCTCTTAACATTCTATTTAATTCGCTTTTTGCTCCTATATAATTTTTACCGTTATCGCAATATATAGTGCGTGGTTTTCCACGTCTAGCAATAAACCTACATAAACACAATATGAATGCGTTTGTACTCAAATCACTGACTACTTCTAAATACAGAGCCTTTGTAGAAAAACACACAAACAGGCAGAGATAGCACTTAGATGTTCTTGAGCCACGACCTTTGCGATTAGTTATACAAAAAGGACCAGCAAAATCAGTACCACAAGTCTCAAAAGGAGAACTTGGTATAACGCGAGCTTGAGGTAAAATACCCATAATAGGGTATTCGGTTTTACCCTTTTTGTTTAGTATTAGTGTTCTTAATATTATTTATAAAACATAAGACGTAATCGACCACTCTTTGAAGCTTATACAATGTGGAATATTATTAAAAGGAACAATATCAGATGTACAACGAATATTGAATACAACTTTCATTTCAGGTATTATAAAATAATTTCATTTGTTTTATTCTGTGGCCATTTATTTTCAGCTTCAGTTAACAATGAAGCACCTTGCCGCCACAAAATATTATTTTGCAGATGCCGTGGCTTGATTCCCCGACAAACTAGATCTGCTGGATTATCATAAGTTGGTACATATCCCCACTTAAGTTTACTAGTATGTTCTCGAATTTCTTTAGATAATGTGCTAACAACATTACGCGGCTGATTCATACCAATTGGTCCAGAGACCAGCCAACCTAACTTGGAACTTTGTAAAATAGGCTTATTTTGACCAAGTTTAATTTGGTCTGAATTTATAAGTTCCCAAAAAACATCAGCTCCTAAAAGAATATCAATATCTGAGGGCTGGAAGAAACTTGGGTCCGCTAACTCAACATAACGTGGTAAATTCAACTGTGAGGAATCTATTTCAACAGAAGGCAATTTACCCGTAAACAAACAGAAGAACAACAACAAGACAAGATACTTTTATTTGGAAACCATTATTAAATCGCGATCGTATTTGTAGATCACAAGATTGAGTGACATTCACCATAGTATTATTGATTCCAGATACACTAACAGGAGTCCCACTGGAACCAGATAAATTTAATTTTCTTTTCAGGCTCTCTGTCATAAAAGATGACTGACTACCACTATCTAGCAACGCTCGAACAGGGTTAGAATAATCATTTTTCAGATTAACAATATTCACCTGCGCAGTGCATAGAAGGACTTGACCAGTCACTACAGCTGACAAAGATACCGGAGAATTATTATTATTCCCAGAGGAATTAGAAATAGAAGTAGCTATGTTATTCAAATTACTATTATGACATGGACTATGTAATAAAGAATTATGTTTTTCACCAGAGAGATGACAAGGACCGCGGTAACAACGAGATGGGCAATGACCTGGTTTAAGGCAATTAGCACAAAGTTTAAACTTCTTAACTTCTCCTAACCTGTTATCCACACTCATTTTTAAATTTCTCACACTGATAAACAAAATGAAATCCTTCACAAATAACGCACGATTTTTTCATAGTATTATTTTCATTTGAACAAACAAATGACTTACATACTGATTTGAGCTGCTTATTGTTGGATTCCTTTAATGAGAATTGTCTATCTGACTTTGAAAAGTCGTACTTATTAAATAATGAGAGTTCCAGAACGTCTGCATGATTACGTAAGAAATTTAAAAAATCTTGTAATGTTGAAGACATAGTCATTAAATTTCGATGTTCTTCCCATCTAATGCTTGTGGCGCCATCTAATTTTGACACCATTATGTAAATTATAAGCGATTCCCAATATTCTGTAGGCTCATTTAACATATTTAATGCTAGTAAATTCTTTTTAAAATAGTCCACCATATATCTTAAGGATTTGTACGATTCCTTAATAATCGGCTCAAAAGAAAATAAAGATTTTAAATGATGATTTATAAGAAGCCTTTTATTATCGTACCTAGAACATAGAAGTTCCCAAGCGGCGGTATAGCCTGCCGATGTGAATTCAATGGATTTAATAACGACAGCAGCGCTCCCTTCTAATGATGAACGTAAATAGTGAAACTTATTAATGTTAGGAATGGACTCATTTTTATTAACTAAAGAATCAAATGTGTCCCTAAACTCTAACCATTTCAAAAAAATTCCATCAAATGAAGGAAGGCTAATAGTAGGCAGTTTAATATTAAATTGATTATGAGAAGTATTACAAGTCTGAAAATTTTCATTATTATTTCCTAAATTTTGCGTCTTCAACGCAAGCTCAATAATGTTTTGAGATTTCGATATAAAATGACAAAATCTATTCTCTATATTTTCGCGTTCTTCGAGTTGTTCGTCGGTGTCGGAATGTAATTTCTCAATTTCATTTTGTATTTTGTCAAAATGTATGAACAACTCCTGACATCTATTCAGTTTTATTTGAAATTCATCTATTTGTTGTTTACTAATGGTTTCGGGCTCAAAAACATCCAAAATATCTACTTTTTTGGCAAATATTGTTAATCTAGCTTTAATATTTGTCCGACTTCTTATTAGTTCACACAATTCTGACATATTTATAATTAAAATGTAAGAATGAACAAATAACGAGGATATATATGTAATTTGCGCAAATTAAATAAATCTGTTAACAAACCGTATCGCCGTCAAGTATTATACTTAACGACAAAAGATGCAAAGTCTGTCAGCGGTTTCCGGCTGATACGCGAAAAGAATAGCTCGACAGTCTGCAGACACGATCAGCAGCTTCGGTAGCCTATGGAAGGGTGATTGAGATGCGAATAAAATTCTAACCTAAAAATTAATAAATTTCAGTTAATAATAAGTCGTCTTTAAGGAGCTTGCTAAACTCTAAACTGTTTCCAAAGGTCTACAATAATTCTCATGCTCGACTCTTGCTCAAAACTTCAAAACGCTGGCAGTTGCAATAAAAATATGTTACTTGAAAGTTCGAAGCGGACAAGATATCATGAAGCGGAGATGATCTTCCAAGGCGCAATCACAATATGTTGCTCGTACTGACTGCCACAATGAAGATGCTTCTCATCACGTCGGGGTCACCAAATGTTTGCGTTGAAGGCGATGAATAAATAATTTTTACGTCTTTTTACTATTTTTACATATTTTATTTTTTATATATTTGACAAACTCTAAACAAAAAAAAAACAATCAACTTCTTCTCCATTTAAAAAATACAATATTACTATAAAGAGAAAAGTTTACATTAAAGAGGTTTTATATTATAATGAAATAAGGTTTTAAACAATGAACAATAAAAGAAAAAGTTCTGTTTATATGAGAAGAAGACCCGTTAATAGAATATTTGCTTGTGCTTACGTTTAGTTGTTCTTACGCCTGGAGAACTTCATTCTTAGTATATGTGGGCCCGAATCACCAGAAGGCGACTGGCAATGAATTTATTACTCGGCGATCGCTGCCGTTTTTCGATTATACTATTCTTTTCATAAGGTGTAATAAATTTGTCAACCCAGTATAAAGAGAAATGTAAGACTTGATTTTTTTTATTGTAATAGTGAGGTGATGAAACTAAAGGGATCCCCAACCCTATCGTCCTGTGGATGTGTAACGTTGTCGGACTTAAAATACTATGACTGAAAAATCGGATGTTGAGTTTCTAACAAAAAAAATCTTAAATCTAAGCATAAGTTAATACCGCTTAAAACTGAAAGCTATATATCATATTGCTATATATCTTCGGAATGAGCAGAGATTTATTAGTATTCAATTTGAGCTAAAAGGCCTCGTCGTACTGCGTGCACAACGTTAGCAAGGTTAACGGCATTCTTAAGACATTATTTTTATTAAATTATAAGCGGAATTTCTCACAAGGTTTTCGTTTCCCGCCAAATATACATGTGTATATATAAAACGTACATGTATGTATGTATATAAGTACGGACTTAAGTTCGCGTGGCAGGATACTGCATCGAGCTGTGACGATGAAACTTTTTTATATTAGGTATAAAGAGGCACAAGTGGAGGAAAACATTGTGAGGAAACCCGCATGGCATTTGATAGAAATGTCATGTGTAAGTGCCCTGAGAACGACGATCAGCTGCGCTGCTGGTCACGTTGGGCTCAACATATACACATGGGCGCAAAGTGGATACAAGTGGTTGTATGTATCTCAGTTACTTTTATATAAATCTCCATGTAATTTATCACCGCTTACCCCGTAAGCTGGCGGTATATTATTATTTATAAGGGGGGAAATAATCTTATAATCAACCTGGTAGAAAGTGGCTGTTGGTGTCAATAAATTACTGCAATATAAGAAGGTTTCCTGTCGCGCTGCTAACATTGAAACAAGAAAGGAAAAAGGTATGATCGTAAAATTAGTAACCAAATAAGTATAAAGGGTTTTATTTTTAACCGCATTATTTCTCCATATAAATCCTCAATAAAAAGCAAGGCTTGCCCATGAGCAAATTTGGTAACAATAGTAAAGTTTATTATAGGCTTTGAGAAGACTAATCACCGAGCCATCAGTTTCAACGGCACTTACTAACGACTTAGCTCAGTGCACTAAAGTAATTTCAAAATGGCTCCGGAATAACACGGCTATAATCGTTAGCAGCGATTGGAAAACAAGACTGTGATTATAAGGAATTATCTAGGCATTGCTATCTCTTTCCTTCGTTTCAGTTTAAGTTATTTTATCTCCTTCATTGAACAGGGGACGATGTAGTGATGGCACTTTAACGAACTTTCGATGGTCCAGCCAGCAATAGGGGATTGAAGAGGTTTCTTGTTACTATTATTGGAATGGTTCAGTAAAATGTTAAAGCATTTGTGCTATGTGCGGATAATATAAAGTAACAGCACGTAGACCTACCTACAATAAAGCATTCATTAATTATAGGAGAAAAATGATTCTTTCAAACATTCTTCCTACAGTTTTAGTTAACATGCATGACGTAAGACTTTTTAACCGGATGGTGTAAATAGTTATATTTAAAACACTTTTACCTATTTTTTTCATCAGTTTTTGAATATAAACCAAGCTTAGTGAGTTTTATAATAGGTCTTACTAAACAATCTTAAGTCAATATTCATGTCCTATATTTTACTGCCGAGGAAAAAAGATAACTATTACGAATCCGGATTTTATAACAGAATAGTATTAATCACCGTATCACAATTTAAATTAAGAAATGGTTATAAATACACAATAAACACATACAGCTTAAAACAATTATCAAGTTCCCGAATGTAAAGTGCGTATAAGTTGGACAGTAATTGTTTATATATATTTTAAATGGACAATGCACGCCACTGCTAGTATAAAACATAAGAATATAGAAATATATATTTCTTTCTCCACTTTAACGCTGCCTTAAATTTTTGTCACTTCTTCTCAATTTCAGTCATTTCGGAAACGATAGTAGATTATTTCAGAAGTTCTTGTTCCTACTGGCAGCACATGCCCAAGTCCGTACCTACAGAGATACCCTTATGCAGTTACCAAAATTCATAAAATTCGCTGGCTGAACTCTCTAAGATTTATTACAACAGATTTTCTATTTCTATTTCGTGTCCCTTAGTTTTATTTTGTTTAGTGTTTTTTGAGGAAACTTTGCTGGCTTGTGTTATATTAATTTTTTTTTTGTTTATGTTGCTGTATTTTTCTCTAATTATAGAAAAATAAAAGAAAATAAGTGCCCGCTTCTGTTATCCTTGGAATTTGTAAAGGCCCATTCTTGCCTACAGCATTAGTCACCCTGAGAAAAATCTTATATCTATGAATTAATGAGTTACAACATAAAATATAGTCGCTAACTCATGTTAAATGTAGTATGTCGGAAACTTGTTTTCTAAGCATTCGCTTCAGTGCCTCGCTAAAGGTATCATCTTCACAACAATAGTAGAACTCTGTTTTCAGCGTTATCTCCCACTGTTTATTGTCTGAAGTTGCGAGATGGCCGTTTTGTTGCCGATTTCCCGACAACTCGCTTTAGACGAGAAGTTAGTCTACTCTTTGGGTTCCCTTACACGATACGATAAAATAAAAATGTTTATTCCATTGTATATTATATTTTGTTATTTGTAGCATAAATTACGCACCTGAAGCAATATATCATCAACTTTTGTAGTATTTATTGGTCTGAATATCAGTTCTATTATAATACCATCATTGATCTAATATCAACTGTAGTGCCGAGTTTTCATATAATTTACAGATACATAATAAAATGTATATACACGAGGTAGCTAATTGATGTTTTTATTAAAGTTATATAATACACTGAGATTGCTTCGAAAGGCAGAACATACTAATAAAGTAAAAAAATGTAACATAATATTTATAACTCTAGATTTCTTTTTCTATGTCTTGATTACATTAATTTTTCAAGACTAAAGGTGGACGAGACTTATTAATCGCACGATATTTTTCTAAAGCACAGAAAACGTAACATGTAAAGAAGCTTTCCGAAGGGGTACTCATTCACTCGTGACGAATCCACCGCCTGTAGCTAACTAATTGCTATAAAATGAACTGCTCCCGTGAGATTCGGAACCAATTTTGTTCCAAATAATTTAATCAAATTTTTCGTCCAAACTTTCTACTTCAGAAATATACACCATTGCGAAATCAAATTAAAATATTTGGTAAACTAGAGTAAACTTTTCAATACATATCTATACTAATATTATAAAGCTGAAGAGTTTGTTTGTTTGTTTGAACGCGCTAATCTTAGGAACTACTGGTTCGAATTGAATTGACCATTTATCGAGGAAAGCTTTAAGCTATATAACATCACGATGCAACTACTAGGAGCGAAGAAATAATGGAAAATGTGAAAAAAACGGGGAAAATTATTCATCCTTGAGTGCTTCCATTGCGTGCGTTGCGAAAACGGTTCAAGATACCAAAAATATATGTATGACAGAGTTAATCCTCTTAAAATGATCTAAAAAAAATGTCCGCGACAGTATATGTCTATCTTTTAAGATTAACTCACTAGAACCGTTTTTATGGTAATCAAATTTGGTCGAAATTAATGCATTATTTGTTAAGAGTTGTATCAAGGTAATAATATTAATCTTTATCCAAATAAATGTGTTGTTGATTAAGAGTATTTAATTGTTAACAAAATTGTCTTTGACATCACTTAATTTCAATGAACATCTTAGAAGATATTACAATAACTTATATAGCAAAACAACGTTTGCCGGATCAGCTAGTTAAGTATATGAAAAATATCTTGTACAAATAGGACATTATATTTGCACGCCTCATGTAACATGGTTGACGAGAAATAGTGATGAAACTTGAAGTTTCCATATCACATTATTCACACCGTAGTGTGTAGTGAGATCAAGAGAAATATTTACTATTTGTAATATTAAAATTGGTAGAAAATATCTATAACAATTGGACTTAAACAGATATGCCATTAGCATAGATGAAGTCGCGGATCGAACTTGTAGATAAACCTATAAAATATGTCTTAACCGCACATAACTTAGAGAATCTGGTTCATGTTTGCATATGATTATGGTGTAGCTCAATATATTTCACAAACACCCCTTCAGGTAAGTTCGGCGGCCCCTGTGTGCAGTTTTGCTTATTAACAAGACCAACATGGCGGACGTTTGATAAGATTTCGGTTTGTCTTGGCATTCGTGCCTCGAGGCTGCCTCCGGGCATTTCAAGTTGAGGCCACTAGAGTGCCATACTGTTACGTATACCTTATTCAACGTATGCTCTACTAAAGACGTATATGAATTTTTTTTATTTATTATCATGAAATTACAAAACTTATACTATTAAAATATCACCGAGGTTTGTAAACATGTTAATTATAGTCTACTTCTAAATGACTAACACCCAGTTACAGACAAGCTTGATCTAACAGGATCGTCCCTTTTTCCGGGGAAATCCGTAACGGACCTAAAGGGGCGATGAGGGCTGCCCCCCGGTGTATCGGACTTGCACTGAGTAAAACCCCCGGGATGTTGCTTCGCCCGCCTGCCGAGTGCCAAGGGCAAGGCTGAGCCATCTTCCTTGGCACCCGGCGACGTCTAGCCTTCTGCAAGCCCCGCCTACTTGGCAGGGTAACAGGATCGTCCCAAGAGAGTTAATGGGATCATAATTTGTGTGTATATTGGTACTATTAAGATAAGTCGATTTTGTAAATTTGACACTAAACATTTTTCATTTAATAAAAAATTTCAAAAATGGCTTATTCCATTTTAACGATATTTGAACACATTACCAATAGCGGGTATAACGAGTCAACTTATTTTATCAAAAGAAATTACCATATTCTAAAAAGTAAATACCTACTTCGTAGAATCAAATAGGTTTATATGAAAAGTTTGTTTTTGTCATTTTTAAGAATGACAAACATGTCCCATCGCTTTGTGATTTTAGAGATAATTATATATTTAAAAAGTCGTATAAAAAAGTTCTTTTCAAAATTGTACTAAAACGATTTCATAGAGAATAAAAATAACAGCAACATGCGTCTGCAATTTGAAATTTTTAATATTAATCAACAATAATTATTATCCTATTTATACATTCCACAAATAATTTCAGTTAAACACTGATTCGAAAAAATAGGTCACAAATATGTATTTAAAGATCACATTTCCAAATCACAAAGTTTTCTTTCAAATTTATATTGTAGAGCATACTACCTATTATACCATAGAAATATTTCTGTGCACCGTGTAAGGCGTGCACACAGCGCATAACTAAGATCCAAGCCACAAATCCTTCAACTGTTTTAGATAACTACTGATGTGATATGTGAGATATGTGTATAATTATATTACACGACATAATATCATTGATATAAACCACGATGCCGCGAACATCTCATATTCGTCTTAAATTAAAATTAACAACTTTAATCAGTTTCATTAATTTCATTTATATATCTCTCAAAATTGTGGTTATGGTAAAATACAGTATGGTATGTTTGTGTATAAAAATGTAGTTTCAAACAGCACATAGTCTGATCGTAAGTCTAATGTTATAAGTTTAAGGAAAAATATCATCACGCTGAATCACTTACGACGTAAATAAACATTAGTGGCGATATTTATTTATTGAAGCGTATAATACAGAGGATAAATATGAAACACAGCAACATATATTCAATCAAAGTTGTAAGACTAGTAATTCTTCCAAATATACATTCAGGAAGCTCTAAATATAGTGTATAGTAGCTATAATAAAAAATAATTGCAAGAAACAAATTATATAAATATAGACAGAGATGAAAAAAGGAACATAGTAAGTATGTTATAAGAAATTAATCAATAGTTTAAACTCTCGCGTTTTGTACTTATTAGAAATACTTTAACGGGTCTTATGCATTAATTAATTAACTTTTTATTATGGCACGACGCTATGGATCAATCGGTAATTATGGATAGAGATTAAAAATAATAAAATAGATGATGGGTTTAAGTTATTATCAGCGTGGAACCCACTGATATATAACTAGGTCTTATAAAAATTCTGATACTGCGAGTGTCATGTGTCGTGACTATTTAAATAATCAAGAAAAAAGAGGTTAGGAAAGTAACTTCCCGTCCCCGTTGAAAACTCCGCGGACGTCAGTCTGCTCATTACCATGACCTGTGTAACTAGGTCGGAACGTAGAACCATAATTAAAAGTAAGTTAATTCGCGCATAAGACCCATGGTAAATAAAACAAGATAATATATAAGATATTTATAAATTAAGGTTCTAAACATGCCGTAAGTTAATCGAATTATACCGATGTCGTAATGATAATATACATTGGGCTTAGTACACCATGATTAACGTAATCATTGAATACCGTTCTCAGGTTGTTATTTGAATCTCATGCAGACAGTAGATTATATTTTAATTTTATACTTCTTAAAATATCTATTACCTATCTTATCTAGATGTAAATTTTAATGGCACGGAATTCAGTCACAATGAAATTAATTATATTGTAATATTTATCATCATCTAAAATTAAATTCTCAACCCTTCTTACGAAGATATCAACTTGAACATCGAATAAATGCGGCCATTTCTCATTTTAACCGAACCAAAACTTAATAACCCTACTGGAAACGCAATAATTACGAGCGCTCAGTACGAGATTCAGGAGAGAAATAAATGAGAGCCATTAAGAGAGTTGCGTTTAGATATTTCATTCCCCCTGAAGAAGACGTTAGCGGGAGCAATGGCTCGGCACCAATGTGGAGTGTTCCCACGCATGTGGACAAAGAAAATTTCATAAATGTTCTAACGAGACAGATAAAATTTTACATAGGGTATATATAGTACTACACATTAATGAATTAATACATGTAAATATTTATTTTTAAATAGCTACTTATATGATGCTAACAATTATCTCGAAATATAATAATATTATCACATAACATCTTAATTTTTCAAAAGGTAAACGCCGGAAAACAAGCCTATAATTTTTACACAAAATATTAAACTTTTTTGTACTAGTTGTATTCGTAAAAGTCAATAACTTTAAAAAAATCTCGACATTTACTGATTGCTGCTTTCGATAAAGATCTTGAACTATACTATATTTACTTTTAAGTACAGAGTAATTGAAATACCTCAGTCATAATTACTACGGTTATATCATTGAATAACCGGTGTAACATTTAAAATTATCTCGCAATTTTTTTTAATACTACCTTTGCACTATTTTTAATTAAACTATTCGTCATATTTATATAACGCATATAATCTGAGACATAAACATGTGTTAAATAAATTATGTTTAATAGAAATTAAACATAATTTATTTAAATATAATTAGTGTCCTGTCTTTACTTGTTTTGAGCTTTAATCTTTGGACAAGTAGCACCTGACAAATTATCACCGCTCAGAAGCAATCCTCACGTTTGTTTTTGGCAAAATGGAGATGTTTTTTGGTGTGAAACAAATGTGTAATGATTGTTTACAAGTACAAGAAGAAAAATGTATGGCAAACATTCTTAATTATATACTAAGTTGTTAATTTGAGTGTATGAAAACGCATAATCTGTATTGACAGACATAAGTATCAGAATAACAATTGTAAAACCAGTATTTTTTTATTGCCATAGTTGTGTATATTTTTTCAGGTTTGTTAATTTTTTATCTTCACTTGATATAGTGACCACACCGCGCCTGTGATGCAGATATAGGCAATAAAATATAAACGATTATGAACAAATAAAAAATCTTCGATAGCTGCGGCGATCATGCCGGCCTACGCAAATATCTCTTCACACTTTGTTTTCTTCTTTAAAAAAAAGCATTGAATAGAAAGCTGTAATTTATAGACGGTATTTTGAATTTTCTAAGCCTTTATGAAAATATTACAAATATTACTTAATTCTTGTTAAATTTATCGAGGAGTGAAAGGTTATTTGGTTTAAGCGACATTTTTTGCTGATATAGTAATATATATATTTTTGGAATTGGTAAAAAATGCTGATTCCGAAAATATATATATTAATATATCACCAAATAATGTCGCTTAAACCAAATAGCCTTTCAGACCTCGATTTGGAAATGTATTTCTTCAAATCGAATTTGACTCTGCAAATATTTAGGCTATACTCAATTTTCAAGTTGAGTTCCAATATTCAAGTCTCAGTTATAAATTTTCAATTTTTTGTTGACGAACTAATTTTTAGAAGTTTAAGCAAAGTCAAAATAACGTCTATAAATCTCAACGCAACAATATTTATTAAACTAGGCTCCAGTGGAACGTGACGCTCGATGTTGCGTTGTCAGCGGCCTACAACTGCGGACAAACGCGTTCACGTAGAGCAGACCTCAAACAAGGTACACTTTTTGTTATCTATCTATCCATTTTGACAGATTTCGTATGGTTCCATTCGCGATAGTGATGCAACAAAAATCGATTTGTTTAAATTATTTTTTTGTCCATTTATATGGTTTCGCACATAAAAAAGGAATACGGAAACCTTATAGGATAACTTTGTTGTTCGTCTGTCTGCCTTTTATTACTCTTTCTCTCAAGAACTCGTGAAGGTGTCAAGGTCAAATTAATATCAAATGCTCCGGTCTACGGTCTCTTATGACCCTGAAAACATCACACTTCTAAGTCAACGTGATCAATAGGTATGCCCGTTGTACAGTTTTGTCGTATTTTTTATCGTTTTGGCTATTTTCGCAAGAGTATTAAAACCTGCAAAGTACTTCTCGTTAAACTAGAATCATTTGGCTGGAAGTATGATCTTATGTCACAAGGAGGGCAAAAATTCTTAAAATTGTAAAATTGTATTTACATTACAAAAAACGTTTAACAATTATAAATGAATTTGCAGTTGGTATAGGTACTGCGACCTATATTGATGTATGGGGACAGCTGTTTAAAAACGGCAAATGTAAATATGTACCTAAATGTGGTTTATCTTTCCATTGCAGCAATGTACACTATTTTCTTATTTACTTTTCTTCTTTATTTATAATTACAGAACCCTCAGTGCGCGAGTCTAACTCGCATTTGGCCGGATTTTGAGGACTAAGTATGGTACTATTTAATTTTAAGAAATTTCATGATTAGCAAGTTTTTCAAGCAACAGACCGTACCATGCTTTGTGTATTTAAAATATTGTGTATGGAATATTAACATTTGTTTGGGACTTGTGATAATTTACAATTTTACTAATATTCTATGCTAGTTATAAAATTATTATCTCAGCGTTTTTAGAGATAATTAAATTTTTGCAACAAGCATTCAATATTTTTAAATTTTAAAACTCTTCATAAAATTCGTAAATACGACGTAATCATATATAAAAAAAAATCAGATATATCTAAAATATCTTAGAGGGATGGGCCTTTACTTCTACTCCTCCCAGAGAGGTAGCCTCAACAAGGTTTTTTGTTCCCTGTGGGTGTCTGGATGAATTTGGTTTCCAAGGCCCGGGTGGAGCAATCAGAGGGACACCCGGGGTTTTTAGTCTGTAGGAGTCTGACACACCGGGGTTGCTGCCCTAACAGCGTCTCTGGTGGTCCTATGCAGGATATTCCCCCAGAATAAAAAAAACCTAAAATATCCTGAACAAGCTAGCATTTTAATATATTATACTACTTTTTTATGTTATGGCTTTATTACAAGGACTGTGCCTTGTGACTTCGCCAGTGTCAGTGTGATACATATATACTACTTTACTTTGTAATTACTTTCTATTGAAAGTAACAGTCAACCGTCTGTCTACATCAACTTTACTCTTTGTGCCTTTACTGTTGGAAGATAACATACTAGGTACATGTAGAATATATTATTCTATAAAATAAAAACTGCCGATTGCACCGCACTACTGTAGGTATTCGCGAAAGGCACGCGCCGTGTCGAAACTGTGTTGCGTTCCGCATATAGATCAATGATTTTTTTCAACAAAGCCCGTATCAAATCGACACCTACAAGCTTCAGCTCAATTTCAAATAGTTCAATTTCCCTCATTCACCTATGAATTTTTAACACAAAGAAAAATCTTGATAGTAACACTCTCAGAAGCTAACATGTTCTTGTATGGTATTAACTAAGTTATTTGATGAACAGAAAATTTGAGCGTTCTAAAAAAACAATCTTAGAATTCTTTCTATACTATATAATTAAACTCTTGGCCCTTCTCTACATTTAATTTTTTTTATTTATGATTTATATATTAGCATATATACATAACTGTGAAATATGATCGTCAATTCATGTACTACCATATTTGTTATTTCGTAATTTCTCCTGGACTTACCACACAATTTTATTTAATTCCTTATCACACTGTTAAAGTTAAAGCGATTTTCAGTAAAATGATAAACCATTTTAAGTTGAGGCTTAAACAACCGTAATATACATATTATTGTCAAATATTTTCCACCTCAAATAAAAACGAATGTCTAAAGCAAAACAGTGGTAGTAAGTGTTGCCTAAAATAAATATAACATTCATTAAAAATAAGATTTAAATTTTCGTTTTAAATATTATAGAAATATTCCTCATGAAGTTACTTAAATTATTACTTTCATTTTATTAAACCAAACCAAATTAAAATCAAAAGGTTCTGTATCAACAAATACAGCGGATTAATTGTATATATTAGTAATAACATTTTGCTAAGGTACCCTATGGCTACATAACTAAATTAATTTTTAAAAACAACACAAAGCCCTGCTCATCGACTTCATATTTTCCTAAATCTCACAACAAGTATTGTAAACACGTACTGAGCCTACTTTGAATAATTTAGTTCGCTGCTGAATTTTCTTACACTTCATAAGACGAGGTTTCTACGCTTATAAGGAACGTAAGCTGATGTTGATATGTGAATAAAACGTGATCTGTTGAATGTTGAAGCGAGTATGGAAAAGTTTTGGCAGACATATTAAGTTATTATGAGCCGTTTAATAAAATATTTAAGATTTGACTCTAAATAGCATAAGATTATATTTCATGAAATACATACAGATAAGCAAAAATACATACATACATAGGGATATAGTGTAGTGTAATAGTATGATGATATTACTATTTAAATTATAGACGGAGACATCTCTAAGCTAGACACATTATACTAGTTAACCAATTTTAGAATGTTATTATTTAAAAAATATTTAAATTACATGGTTTATAGAAATCGTTTATAGAAAATATGGTTTATAGAAAAGAAATATATCTATGAGTTCGTTAAAAATATTAAACTAAGACGTGTTTAAGCATGTAAAGCTGAAAGCAAAACCTTGCTTGTAAAATAAAATTGTCGCATGGTAAACTTACACAAATAAAACGCTATATCAGAGGCGACAAAATGCGATATGAACGGCTCGCAACAAAAGGGCCGTAACATTTTATTGCGTGCAATCGGAGCCACTAAACCTCGAGATTGTGCTCCAACCAACAATTAAAGGGAAAAGATAAACCCGACGTATCCTCAACAACTCCTTTACATTTAATACTGTGATTTTAACATGAATATACCTCGTTATCTTACAAATTTTACAAAGTCAAAATAATTGATAAATGAATTGAGGTTTCATAGACGAAGTACATCTAATTCAATAGAGACGTACAATGAACATTAAGAAGAGAATGCAGTTCGATGTCTAATCTACATTCACAAATATGATATTGTTTAAATATTGTAAATATTTTTTTTTTTTATTTTAACTTGCTTGCTTACATTTTTTGGCCATATCTAAATCTTATAATAATTGTAGGCTAAAAATAGATTTAGAAATAAACCTTACGAGTTTATATTTAATATTCAGACTAAGCATTTACTTATTATAAAATCAAACAAATTAATCTAAGTCAGATCTCTTAAAAATAACAATGGGAATTTAAATTTAACTGAAAACGTAATTTCGCTATCAAGCTATTTTTGGACATTAAGCTGGTAACAAAGAAGCCTATTAAATCAATTACCTTCAATAAATTTCTATAGGGCAAGCAATTTGCATGAGCGCCAGCTAATAGCCCTAATTTCGTGGCGTTGTCCGTTTAATAAAATTTATCAAACATTGTCTGCATACTGAAAACCCTTTGATTGCAGATTGGCTAGTACTCACATAGAGTTAGAGATAAAACAAAGTAGAAGACATCAATTTTTATTTTGTTGTGTAATAAGTAGAGCTGTGCCAACTATGACTTTGGCCGATTAGTTTAGAGACTTCCCTCAAGTCTACTGCCCGGCGATTATATTTATTTCGTATTAGAATCATTATCCTTATATTTTGTATGTTTATTCAATTAAAACTCCTACTAAATCTAAAATATGTATAATCTACTTATGTCATAAAACAATATTTGTTAAGTAATTTAATCAGTATGTTAACTCGTCTGCAAAATGTGACACAATTAACAAAAGAATCGAAGCGAGAAATCCTTTGGATACGTGTTTTCCTCTGAGTTTTCCTAATGACTAAGCTCCGGTTGTGATAACCATCCATGGACGAATAAGTACACCCTCGGTGTGAGGACAACAATTTTCCAATACAACGAGCTCATTAAAATATTATACAAAGGAATATTATTAACTGTTGGATGAGAATAAGTACCATAGAACTATTTATCTGAAATCTATGAAATAGAATAAATAAAATGCGAC
This sequence comes from Automeris io, assembly GCA_036320925.1. Taxonomy (NCBI): domain Eukaryota; kingdom Metazoa; phylum Arthropoda; class Insecta; order Lepidoptera; family Saturniidae; genus Automeris; species Automeris io. The sequence continues at coordinate 7,190,598 of JAUDJH010000009.1, read as the reverse complement.
ACGATCTATTTCAATAGTTCTCTATTATACCGAGATCTGACTGGAATAAATAGAGTACGTCACTTTTCTTTATTTTTATAGATCACTATCAATTTGCTTAGATCTATTAATCTCTTGATCTTTTCTCGCTTATTGTGAAAAATATTGCCACGTCCACGGCGACCGAATAAGGCGGCACTCTTTATTCGGTCATTCTAAGGCTGAGATTTATAGACTTAAAGTTTGCTTAAACTTTACTAAAAAATTACAATTTGTTTCTCAATTAATTTCAAAGGATTTAGTTAGTTACTGATTTCGTCAATATGGACTTGGATCTGCGAATACTATGAGTATACTGAAATTGCTATTGTATATTTAGTTTTTTGTCAAAACGAGTTTATTTTTTGAGGACTTTACTGAGCAAAGTCGAAATAGGGTCTGTAAATCTCAGCCTAAATCTGATGAGAAATGTTATGTGGGAACTTATAATCAAAACGTACCTTTGAAAATGTATTTATATACCTGATTTTAAGCTCATTTAATCGAATTACTAGGTAGTGAAAAATTAACATAAAAAATGAATCAAAAATCATTAAATAATACAAGAACAGAGTACCAAGACTGGAAGCTTTTTGTTAAAACTCTATCAAATTTTAATAGCATTCCCCACTAGCGGCAGCGCGCCCAATGACTTTGATATTTTCGACGATATTAATTAAAAAATTATAAAGCTTCCCGTTTCCCCCTCGACACACCCCGCGGCTATTGTTCAGTCTCACAAAGCATTTACATCGCGGAAAAAGATAAATATGCGAGACGCAGGTAATTGCGCGCACTTTTATTGAGCTGTTGTTTGATTTCAAAGGCTTTTTTTGTTTTGTTACTGCTTTATTGGAAGAGCTGCGGTGACGTTGTTCACAGTGGACGGTTTTTTTTTTCGCATTTACGCGTGTTTTTTGACCGGGAAAGGTCTTCACAACTTAACCGGGCGGGACAGTGGACGGGTGTTCATTGCAAATATTACAGGTTATTACAGATTCAACTTTTTATTTGCACTAAATACCCATAAATTTTTGAATTAACGATTCAAGGCATGCGTCAGATTATAGTAGTCACAAGTCAGTAACTGTGACCCCATAGTACCTGCCAAGTCGTGACATATGTTTTAGATGAATTTAACAGCAACGATGTTCGCTACTGGGCCGTCGGTGTGGGCAGGATCTGACGGCTATCTTAACAGTCTACTAGACTAGTAGACTGGGTAGTTAGTCTTAGTTAGTTTAGTCTTACTACATAGTTTGTAATTAATAAAATTATGAGTTATACATATCACCAAAAATGACAAGTGCGTGTATTGTGTATTCACTCTCAGATTCATTGAAGCATTTGTAAAATAAAGAATCAAAATATTATTATTCCTTTCTTGTGGCTTTTCCACTGGTAATCAAAATAAAAAAACCGTACTTTATTCTATAATAATAAAAAACTAACCTATCAAAATACAGCTTAAAATAGGCATAATATTCACAAGAAATTGAATTTATCTGCCGTACCTATTCATGCAAATTTGTGTTATTTTTAGACAATTACATCATTTATTTTTCAACATTCAGAATCTTTAAAATTTATTTGAGTCAAAAATCATAATATTATTTATATACCGTCGAAAGCAGTAGGAAATGCATGTATGTATATATTATTGTATACAAACGATTCAAAACAAATATTGTATTAGAATGATACCATAATTGTAAAGGAATCTCAGGGGTAAATATTTTTCGGCATTACAATAAAGCAGGTGAAAACGCGCTGATGATTTTCCGTAACAATACTTCCCCGAGGAAAGCTCAGGTAATTATGATTGAGCACAAAATGGGTAAAAATGAGGCGGAGTATTGTTTCAGACATAATTAGGGTTTGTAGTCCCAAAGGGCAGTGTGCCTTACTGAAACGCAAGTCACAACACCTTTGCGATACTATTGGGTGTTATAATTTTTCAAACAAATCTTTACCTAGTACAAATTGAGGTCGGTTTATTTGTCTGGCTGTACGTTGGCATCTAATTTTTAGATTTCAAACTAATATAATCTCAAAATAATATAGTCTTCACTATTTTTATGAAACGTATACCGGATGATTTATATAAATATAAATGTATAGTTGATTTGTACTAAATTTAAAAATAACAGTTAAACATCGAATGTTCTGATGACACGACATGTTAGGGCACTAAGACACAAGTAAGTAACATAGTTGGGCAAAATGGAATCAGATTAAAGAAAAAGAAAAAATATTACAATTGCATTTTGCGTTTTTCATCATTAATATATTTGCATTTGCTCATCTATGCTTTAACCTCTACGGAATCCTCAATTGCATATACATTTATAACTCTACTAGCTGATCCGGCAAACGTTGTTTTGCTATATAAGTTATTGTAATATCTTCTAAGATGTCCATTGAAATTAAGTGATGTCAAAGACAATTTTGTTCACAATTAAATACTCTTAATCAACAACACATTTATTTGGATAAAGATTAGTATTATTACGTTGATACAACTCTTAACAAATAATGCATTAATTTCGACCAAATTTGATTACCATAAAAACGGTTCTAGTGAGTTAATCTTAAAAGATAGACATATACTGTCGTGGACATTTTTTTAGATCATTTTAAGAGGAATAACTCTGTCCTACATACATTTTTGGTATCTTGAACCGTTTTCGCAGCGCACGCAATGGGAGCACTCAAGGATGAATAATTTTCCCCGTTTTTTTTCACATTTTCCATTATTTCTTCGCTCCTAATAGTTGCATCGTGATGTTATATAGCCTAAAGCCTTCCTCGATAAATAGTCTATTCAGCACAAAAATAATTTTTCAATTCGAACAAGTAGTTCCTGAGATTAGCGCGTTCAAACAAACAAACAAACTCTTCAGCTTTATAATATTAGTATAGATAATGTTTTGAAGGGATTTAATAATTATTATGGAGCAACAAAATTCAAATTTCGAGTGCATTTTGTAATCGTTAATCATTAATCAGATTACATTTTGCCCATCTTTGGTTAGAAGATACATCAAACTTATGTTTTACGGAATTGTTAGTCTTACACAATGATCAGAAAAAATGTGGCGACGGCGTATATATGTCTCCTCAGATTTACCGAAAATAATTCCGTTTTATGTATTGAAGTTAGTAAGTACTAGTAAATTGAGTGAATTTTATATTAGTTACTAGTTTTTATTAAGATTTATAATAGGATTTTACATCATCAAGCTATTGCTATATAATACATATAATAAAGCTATAAGCTAAGCCACTTCTTCAAATTTCCATAGATATAGTTTATTGTGGGATTAAATATATATGTGACCAGCTAAAAATATATTAACTCGAGCTATGACGGTTATTTTCAATTTCTAAAAAAAAATGTATTATTGTAACAAACAAAAATGCATACTATACAGGGATGAGCGCATATATATTATATTTTTGTATATTGATTGTAATAAATGTTCATAGCTAAAAAAAACGTATTATGAGCTTTTTTTTAATCAAAAAGGAATCGTATATGATCGTGCCATATATCGATATTTATCATAACTACAGCGTAACGTAGATGACGCCTAAATTAACACACATATGTCTATGTGTAGTTGAACCTGCTAATCTTAGAAATGGATAACCGATTTGGATGCGGTTTTCCCATAAATATCGTGGAAAACTTCATTTAATATTTAGTATTAATTTTATTTTATATTATTAAACAAAAGTTATTTTATATAGTTTCACAAATAATAATGTAAGGCAGTTAAAAATATACGTTAAATATTTATTCAACGTATTATAACGTAACTATTCAGGTGATTTGGCTGTTATGAATAATATACCATAATATTAATCTTTAACCGTATAACTTATATACTGGATAAGAGCTTAGGTTCCTTTTAATCCTTTCGCTGGATGCCGAGGAAGATGGTTCGGCTTTGCCCTTAGCATTCGGCAGACGGGAGAAGGAACACCCTGGTGGTTTTAGTCGGGGCAGGTCCGACACACCGGGGGAGCGGCCCTCACCGCTCCTTTGACGGTCCGTAGGGATTTCCACCGGGTTAACAAAAAAAAAAGGTTCCTTTTAATCCAAAACACGTATCCTCTACTTTTATTTAAAAGAAGCGACAGAAAGCAGTCACGACATCTGTTGTCGAGTATTGTAAATCTAACCGAGTTCTAGTCTGAGTTAATAACTAATATTTAGCTGCTGTTGAATTAATTTAAATAAGAAACAATCGATGATGATATAATTTACAAAAAATTCCGCTCGAAATAATAATTATCTGAACTAAAGTATTATTTCAACTCAACACGGGCACAGCTAGATACTCAAGCGCCAATCAATGTACACAAGTCTTCTTCTTAGTTTATAATAACGCGCAATGTTAAAAAGTATTTATGGTTTTATTGCATACATTATATGAAATATGTCAGCATAATTAATTTATCTCAAGAAATACGTCACAGCGAATTAACATCTCAAGTTTCGTCGCTTCGCGTTGTTAGCATAACGCGGCGACGAGTCTCGATTATGAATATTAATACACGACACTGCAGGTTGCCGGTTTAACGCTAATTCCTATAGACACATTTTCCTTAGCTATTTACTTATGGTGTGCTAAATAAATATATCTGTATATTACTAGCCTCTATTCGCGACTTTGCCTTCGTTAGTATTGAGGAAATATATCCATGTAGAATCAGGCGAGTGCATTTAGATACAAGCTATTTTTATATACTGACGAAAACTTTACTTCCCAAAATATCGACGGTTACTACTACGGAGAGATCAAAAATCAATAAAACTTTTTTTAATTACTGGCTAAAATCCCCGGTGTGTCATCTCCTCATCGCTGTTAACGGAGCCTGGGGGGCTACATCCTTCCTTCGGCCCGGTGTGCGAAAGGCCTACAAAAGTTTCACCTCTTGAAGGGATGGATATTAATAATCCCCCTCTAATCACCACGTAAGTGATTGCTCCACACACTCCAGCAGCAGACTGCCTCAAATCTACTGCCCGTGTCCAACCAATCTTGATCATACATTACAATTTAACTATCTAGTATCATGTCTACTTTAATTTCTTTCTAAGCATACGAGCACTCTAAGTACAATTGTCTTTTGAATAAAAGGACTTGAATTGCAAAATTCGTCTCCTAAATTAATGAAAATCTCCTAACTTCGTACTCACGTTAATTCAAGTCAATTTAAATCCGCTCACTTCGATCCTCATTGCTTCTAAGATAAAGCCATAATTAAAGGCCTTCTCGATCGATTAAGTTAAGCCAAGTTTAAATAGACGTTAACTCTGAGAGAAAGGTTTACTCCGGCGTGAAATGGCATTAGGTTTTCGCGCGTTTTATGCGCCTTTAGATGGAAGACAAGTCGCTAAGAAAGGGGGATTTAATGGGAGATTGACTTAATTAGGCGCACTTGTAAAATTAGTTGAAGTATTTTTGATTGATATGGCTTAAATGGATTTGTTCGACGCGACGTTCAAAAATATTTAAACGGAAATAATTTAATTACTCCTTTTTTTAGGTGTGCTACTTACTTCGTATATTCAAATGAATACATATTTAATTTAGTATAATTCTGGCTTCATATTAGTGAGACCCAAAGTGTTAAAAATTTACCCTTTTTTATTTAATTCCCTAGTAATAATTTATCACGCTCATAAGTGAAGGTTGTGGTTACGAGTCACCAATTGCGTAGGAAGTAATATAAATTAAGCCTTCATTTCCATATTAAACGGAATAGTTAGCACGTTGTTTGTTACAAAACTCCTTTCGTGTCAACCAACAGTTTAAATTACTGCTATAATTAAATCAAGCATTCTTTCCTAAGTTTCATATCAATAATTTAGTACAGGTACTATGACAAGGCAATTTCGTCTCCGGTGCCACTTACCCTTCTATTTACGTTAAAGGTGAGGTGAACAAGGATGCCATAATATTATCGATATGATTTAATTTACTAATATAAAACAGCTAATATGGTTAAATAATCAATGCGAAATTTTAACCATTATGTGATTATATTTAAAAATAAAATTTTCAGGTTTACACCTAAGTGAATTTGGTAAATCGTGAAAGATCATATTTACATGTTTATTTATTGGCATCATTTTACATGGCGCAAAAAGGATCAATTATACAATAATGTATTATTTTAATCGTTTAAAAGTTAATTAGTTCTCTTTATAAGTATTTTAATACTTTTATCTTAGTCAGTTTCGAGATATAATGAAAAATAGATGATTTAAGTATAAAATATAAATTAATATTACCTAAAATTAAAAGTTTTTAATTTTTTGTTTTTTTATATAGGGACACAATTACTAATATGGGGCTGACATACATACACACGTAAAAGTCCCTTAAATAAATAGAATAAAAAAAAAATTACTAATATGTAATGTTTTATGTGGCTTTAGAATATATATTTTTACCCGGACACGACACAGTGACCGCACCACACATAATGTTAAGCATGGTACAGTCCAAAACACGCCAACGATTATCGACATTTAAGAAAACCCATTGGTAGTCGCAGCGATCATGCCGACCTGCACAAATATCTCTTGACGCTACGCTTAAAGGACCCCATATAATAGGAAGGTGGGTACACTCTTGCCCGAAAGACTATTCCATAGCCCAACGACACGGCAAAAGTAAGAGTTATAAAACTTCTTAGTCCTAGCTGGGATGTGAGATACCGTATAGCTGTGACTCCGTAAACCCGTGCACGTGGTTCTATTAAGGAAGAGAGAGGGTGGAGAAGGGTTAAATAACTCTTCAAAACGCTCGTCAAAATACAGACGGTAGAAAACGCTCAGTGAGGCAATATATCTGTGCAATTGGAGCGGTTAATACATTTTTCAATGGCGAAGTCAATAAAGAACTTTGCTATATTTTTATATAGTCACCTAATTTCGATATCAAATATATCGATAAGTATAAGTACCTCTCTAAGATTTCCGTTGCGTGACGACTGTTTCCTCACGTTGCGATATTATGAATCGGCGGCGACGTAAATGTTGAACGAAATGTCAGTTTGACCTTATGCTAAGTGGCAGTCCCGCCTTGAATTATTTGATAAGCTTACGTTTGATCTTTGGAAAGTGCCCTTTCATATGATAGCTGTCAAATTATCATGTAAATTTTGAAAGCCGTTCGCAGTAGGTAATTGTTGGTAACTTTACCTTTCATGGTTCAGATAGTTTAATCAGTAGTTAAAGTTGCTAACTGTTGTCAATTTGAAAGACTATTTACTACAAGTTATTTTCTTAATACAATATTTGTTATTTTAACTATACATTTTTATAACTATTTGCCTGCTTAACTATTGGTCAGACATGTTTTTGTGTAGTGTGACATGAAATAAGTTATTTATATTTTTAAATATCATTTATGTTAACTCAGTTGGAACGCAAGTAAATAAAAATATTAAATATTGAAAACATATTTGATTGAAAGCTTATATGCTATTTAGAAGTAATTGTAAGTATCATAAATATTTATAATTAGGACGTAAAACATATACAAACTCATATATTATATTATTATTATCATTTATTTATCATATTTAGATTTTTAAATTTTAAAGTAAATACATATAAAAAGATAACATATAAATTTTAAAATATAAAAACATGTAGACCTACATGGGCTAGGCCTAAGGACCAAGCCAAAGGGTGGTGGGTGGTGACCTGTCGCTGCTGGCGCTCGCTCGCGCGATGGTCGGCGGCGACAGAGCATGGCAGGCGGTCGTCACATATTGTGAGAATGTTATGGAGGCGAAAGAGGCGGCGGAGAGGGTCAGGGAGGCAATAGCCGGCCCCGACAACCCGATCCGTCGCCCACGTAGAATAGGGAGAAGGAGGAGGGCCTTCCTCCGTAACTGGAAAGACGCTTGGGCGGTGCGCTTGAAGGAGCGCCTCGCCCAACTTATCCAGGCGAGAGCGGTGTGTGACGTGTTCCCGCACACCGCTCCAAGACTACTTATGAGGAGAGCGATGGGTGGCCCTTTACATTACACCCTCGTAAACACAGAGGTGAAGCCTACCGAAAAGGCCAGACGTCGTCGCGGGCCGGAGAAGTAGACGCTGCTGTACCTCCGGTCCCGGCTAGACGGAGAGAAGGAACACCCTGGGGGTTAGGTACCCGGTAGTTAGGAGCTCAGACTGAGCAATCTCCTAACAATGCGTACTGTATCGAGTAATACTTCCTTCTGTATCCGGCCTTTGATTTAACAACCAAGTGAGAGTCTCTTAAGATGGTAATCGAGGCTCTTTGTGACCAGTCCATTAGTCGATACGACTATCGGGACAATAATCGCAGAATTCACATCCCACATGCTGGTAATTTCGTGTTCGAGGTCTAAATATTTTGATGATTTTTCTTTTTCGGCTTTCACTAGATTCTCATCATGTGGTATGGTGACATCAACGAGTATTGCCCGGCAATATATATAAATTATTATATTATATGTGTTATTATAATAGACATTTGATTACAAATATTAATTTGTCAAAGAAGTTTAATAAAGAACGTGTTAATTTTTACGTATGTGCATATAATAATAATATTTCATAGTACGTGTTTTCTTACAGATTATGAAATTCATATTGACCTCATTAAGGTAGATATTAACATTATGAGTATTTATTTAATATATATCTATATACCTTCGATAGCTCAGTTGGTAGAGCGGTGGACTGTAGTCGGTAAGCGTTGTAATCCATAGGTCGCTGGTTCAAATCCGGCTCGAAGGAGTTTATTTTTACTCTAGCTGAAATAAATTGCCTAAAAATTAAAACTTTAGCTCAAACTGGTGATACACAATAGTGATTATTAAATTACAAATGTATTTTTTTATAAATACATTATAAATACAATATTGTATACTTGTTGCGATGAAATATGTTTTCAAAATTTAAAGTTAAGAAATACATTTATTTTTATATTTGTCTGTATTTTTTTTATACAGTATATATGGAATTCGTTACTTTTATCTGTCTATCAAATAAAAAAAAGTTACTTACCTTAAACATTTAATGAAGATAAAATCTCTTTTATACTTCATAATAGTTTTTTTTACAATTACTTTCCTTCATTTGTAGGTACAATTAAAAACAATTGTGAAAATTACATAGAGACACCACAAAGACTATTATATTAAGTTTATTGTTATTACAATACAATTAAATAATATATAAAAGCCTAAGTGGGTTTGCGTAATTTCATAACAGTATATTATTCCATAGATACAACCATATATTATGTAGAACGAATTTCAGCGCCAATAATAACCACTAACTTGCCTTTTTGACCAGTGGGTTTGGATGTATATTATGATAAACATTAATATTAGGTCCTTACATATGAAATTGGCGTTTTGTATGGGAGGAACAAAAAGTCGAATATTTTTTAATATAATATATTTAATTAATCAAAGTATGAACCATTATTTTCTATGCAATTTTGCCATCTCATAGGTAGTTCATTGATCCCTTTACTAAAAAAACCAGTCGGACGGGAATCAATAAAATCTTTGAAGGCGATTTGGACTGCCCCATCGGAGTTGAATTTTTTCCCTTGCAAGAAGTTATCCAAATTTCGAAAAAAATGGTAATCTGTTGGAGCAAGGTCCGGGGAGTACGGAGGATGTCTTAGACTTTTCAATTGAAGCTCTTCTAATTTAGTAGCCGTCTGTTGCGCAGTGTGTGGTCTAGCGTTGTAGTGAAGCAGCAGTGGCGTGGAGCGATTGACCAGCCTAGGTTGTTTAGCCGCTAGCTTTTCCATCATGGTTTGCAATTGCTGACAATAGACATTCAGCCGTAATAGTCTGGCCAGATTTGAGAAAACTGTAATGAACAATACCGGCACTAGTCCACCAAACGCTTACAAGTAACTTTTTTGGGGTTAATTTTCGCTTGGGGCAGGATTTGGCTGGCTGGCCAGGATCCAACCATTGCGCTGAGCGCTTCCGATTATCGTAAAGAACCCATTTTTCATCACAGGTAATGATTCGGTTTAAAATACCTTCATTATTGTGCCGGTTTAGTAATGTAACGCAGCAGTCGACGCGCGTTTGCCGGTTTGCTTCAGTCAATTCGTGAGGTACCCACCTTTCAAGCTCTTTAATCTTCCCAATTTGCTTCAAGTGAATTAAAACAGTTTTATCACTAACATCGCAGCCTGCAGCTAACTCGGACGTGGTTTGCGATGGATCCGCTTCCACAATAGCCTTCAACTCTTCATTATCAACTTGAGTCTCAGGCCGTCCACGGGGCTTGTTCTGCAGGTCGAAATTTCCAGAACGAAAACGTTGGAACCAAAAACGAACTGTGTTTTCTTTTGCAACACGACCGCCATACACATCATTCACCCTTCGAGTTGTTTCCGCAGCACTAGTGCCACGGCGGAACTCGTACTCGTAAATAATGCGATATTTTAATTTTTCCATTTTGTAAAATGAGTAACGCAAACAGAAAAAAACAGAAGAAAAAACAAATGAATGACGATCATCGAAGCACAAATACATGAGTCTATAGCTGTACAAATTTGAATTTGGAATTCCTTACCAAAGAGGAGAAATTTGTGATTAAATGGCCAGTACGAAAAACGCCAATTTCATATGTAAGGACCTAATATTTATGCTCATTGGATGTTGTCCCACTGGCTGCAAAAGGCTATCGATGGATTTTGTGCGTCCTACGGGCTGCAGTTTGGACAAATTTTGTACTCTAAATGTATATCTTGTAAGTATATATCAATCTAAAAGAAAATCGGTTATTTTCAAAGCCAGCCTGGATTTGCTAGTGATATATGTATAAAGAATTATATATAATCCGTTAGATATAAACTAAAATTTAAATTTATTACTAATGAGGGATAAAAAAAGCCATTTAAAGTAACGTGAACCTTGTAACATACGACTTAGCATTCTTTAGGGAAATAGGTAAAGTTTGTTTGTATAGGGGTTGCTCGTTGCAGGACAGGCCGGAACTGTAGTTGTTATCTTTAGCCCACCACGACAGTTTCTATTCAAATTAGCCAGGATTTCTGTGTACCACTATAAAGATAATTGTTAACTGTATACCCGAGGTTGAATACATTGCAGGCTTTATACAGCTGTGTAATCGGGAGGGGAAAATTAATACGGTAACGAATACTGAATATTTCTATGAACGTAGTAATGTTTCGGTATTATGGTGGAAGACTACGGTACTTTTGAGCACTAGGCGACACGCCACTACTTCCGAACATCGTTTAAATACGTGAAAGGATAGTTTTGTTAAGGTATTCTAAGTCATTAAATTATATAAACCTTTAGAAACAAACGTACTTATGTTTTAAAGGTTTTTTTTTCAAATAATCAATGATCGTGTTGCGAGTTCTCAGTAATAATTAATCTAATACCTAGACATTACTTTTCAAAGCTCTTTGATTTAAAATCATAAAACATTGTATGTTTTGGTCACGTTATATCCCTTGTTGAGTAAAGAGACATATATTTATTACTGTATTTATCTACTTTATCTTTTATTTACTTTACTTTTAGCAGTAAAAAACTGTAACAAATTTGTGTGAAATATGCTGACATCCAAGATACAGGGTGTCCTAGTTTGGGTGTCAGCTGATTTTTAATGTGCTGCCTTGTAGTTGTTTGTCGAATAAATAATTTTATTATTATTATTATTATGTTCGAAAGATTTGATATCTTCTCCCATTTCTGGGGTAATTCTACTTCTTACCGCGGGCTTTCGGCCAAACGGCAAGAAGGTTCATTATATGCTAAGAAATTTCCTGGTGAGTCGGCAAGTATTAAGAATTACAGCTTTCTGTATGGTGGTATATGTCAGAGGATTTATTCCTAACTGACTGAGGCTTGTGTGTAGGGTGTATGGTATTATGCCTGTGGTTGATACTATGATTGGGACAATTATCACCTTTCGGATCTTCCATTGGGTTTTCAACTCGATGGAAAGATCTGTATATTTGGCTATTTTATTAACGTGAGTTGATGTGATGTTGTGTGTGTTTGGTATTGCTATGTCTATGAGATAAACTACTTCGTTTCTTTTGTCATGTAAGGTAATGTCCGGTCTATTGTGATGTACTGTTTTATCTGTTATGATAGTTCGGTCCCAATACAGTTTATAATTTGTTGTGTCTATTACGATTTGTGGTTTGTACTTGTAGTAAACTATTTTTTCTTTGATGAGTTTATATTTTAACGCTACTTCTTGGTGTATAATGGCTGCAACTTGGTCATGTCGGTGCTTGTAATCTGTTTGTGCTGCTGATTTGCAGGCGCCTGTGATATGTTGAATAGTTTCAGAGCTACTGTGGCAGTGTCGACATGTGTCGGTTGTGATACTTGTATCCTGTATTATATATTTCTTGTAATTACGTGTTTCTATTATCTGATCTTGGATCGCTAGAATGAAACCTTCTGTCTCAGGGAACAGGTCTCCTCGTTTCAGCCACGAGTTTGATGCTACTTTATCGACATTTGGATGATTTAAGTCTTTAAGATGTCTGCCGTGGAGTGATTTTTGTAACCAAGTATTCACTTTTTCCTGGTGTTGGGTTATGGTTTCATTAATTTGTTTGGTTTTGTCATGCAAGTTTAAGGGGGTGAATTTGTGATCTGATTGAACTATTGCATTATGAAGAGATGATTACTGAGCGTGGGTGTGGAAATATGATCGAAGTGTAGTTATTTGTTTGTTGTGAAGGTTTTTGATATCTATTATTCCTCGACCACCTGCGAATCTGGGTAACGTCAGTCGTTGTATACATGAACGTGGATGATGTTTTCGGTATTTTGTCAAGAGAGTGTTTATTATTCGTTGAAGTTTATGTAAATCTGTTTTCGACCAGTTTATTATTCCAAATGAATACGTTAATATGGGTATAGCGAATCCATTTATAGCCTTTATTGTATTCCGAGAGTTAAGATGACTGTTTAAAATTTTGTGGAGTCTGTTTTGAAATTTATTTATAAGTGTGCCTTTTGTTTCTTTGTGGTGAATTTGGCTACTTTGCTGATAACCTAAATATTTGTATCCTTCAATATTATTTACTGGTTCTATTATATCCCCTCTTTCCATTGTGTACGTGTTTTGTTCTATAATCCCCCTATGCATTGATAGCATTCTGCATTTATCTATCCCAAATTCCATCTGAATATCTTGTGAATATTTTTCTACTATTTCTGCTATTTGTTGAATCTCTGTGTAATTGCTACCATACAGTTTAATATCATCCATGTACATAAGGTGACTCAATATGTGATGGTTGTTGTCATATTCAATTTTAAATCCTTTTTCACATCGGTTCAGTAGTTCTGAAAGAGGGTTAAGTGCAAGGCAAAACCATAAGGGACTTAGAGAGTCACCTTGAAAGATACCCCTGCGAATATTAATCGTGGAGGTTTCTATAGAACCATTTACACTGTTTATCTTTAAGATTGTGGTCCACTGTGCCATCATTCTTTCTAAGAAATTTACAAATACAGTGTTGATTTTATAATGTTTTAAAATAAACAATAACCATGAGTGGGGGACGGAATCAAAGGCCTTTTTGTAATCTACGTACATAGCATACATGTTACTTTTTCCTGTTAGCGCTTGTTTTGAGACGATGGCATCTATGGTGAGTTGTTCTTTACAACCTTGACTATTCTTACGACAGCCTTTTTGTTGTTCAGCTAAAATGTTATTTGTTTCTAAGTGTTTATATATGAGTTCACTCAGACAGGCCGTAATAATTTTATAAATATTTTGCAGGCAAGTGATGGGTCTGTATTTAGCGGGATTTCTCATGTCTGAGGGCTCTTTTGGAAGCATATATGTTATTCCTTGTGTAATATACTGTGGAACCGTGTCAGGTGACTGTATGAAATTATTGATATGTTTAAGTAAAGTGGAGTGTAAGCTGGTAAATTTTTTATACCAATAATTGTGGAGGTTGTCAGATCCTGTGGCTTTCCAATTTTGTGATTTAGCTAAAACTTTTTCTAATAAATCTATTGTCACTTTATCAAATACCATATTTGTTGTATTTGTCTGTAGTTTTTTACTTTCGCTTAACCATGAAGCAGATTCGTTGTGGCGCGCGGGGTTTGACCATATATTCGACCAAAATTCGTAAAGAGTTTGTGAATCTGGAAGTTCAAGATTTGTGTTCGGTAAAGATCCATTATGTTGGTTAAGTGTTCTGTAAAAATTTTTCTCGTTATTGTTGAATTGTTTATTTTGTTTGGCTCTTAGAGTAGTTGTTTTGTATCTGCGTAGACGGTTGGAAAGGGCACTAAGTTTTTGTTTTAGAGTATCTAAGAAATGGTTTAGGTCTATATTTAGGCTTTCATGTTGAGAGTGTATTTTATACTGAGTCTTTATTAAATTTATGTGATTTTCCAGTCTTTTATTTCTATTTCCTCTGATATATTCTGTTAATCTACCTATTTTTGCTCTTATGTCTTCAATTCTTTTTTGTAGTCGTATTTCCCATCTCGGGATATTTTCCTTGTAAGGACCTGCACGTGGGTTGTCATTAATTTTAGAGCCGTTCTGCGTAGCTGCCGTATAAGCAGCACAGTATAGAATTGTTTGGGTAGTGTCAAAATCTGAATCAGCCTGTATATGATTTGGTAGGATTTTACGGTTTATATATTGCATTATATTTGATAATTTACGTGATGGCCTTTGTTTTGGTATAATAGGTCGATTAATTGGGTTTGTATTTATGAACTTTTTATAATTTTGCAAGAAATTCTCTTCGATTTCAGTTACAATTTCGGAAGTAGGAGATTGTATATCTTCTGGACTGTTTAAGTTAGATTCTTCTGTATATTGCGGAGTATTATTTATTTGAAGATCGTTAGGTTGATGTGGATAAGCATGTGAATTGCCTATATCTGTAATTATCGCACGGTTAGGCAGTTGGGTCGACGTTATATCTGATGTGGATATTTGTTGTGTTTGTATATTATTAGCTACTTCGTCACGAATTTGTTGTAACCTTTCTTTGCTGATCCTATTGTTATTAATAATGACTCTAAGTTGATCAGCTATTCTTTGCTCGGAAAATTCTGACAAATGAGGTTGCTCTGTGGTAACTGCTTCGTATAATTGTTTTCTGTACGCTGTTTTGTTGATTTCTAAATTAGTTACAATGTAGTATTTTCGTATTATCGATTCATTTTCTTCATTTGTCCATATTTTCCTTTGCTTTGTTGTCTGTGTTAGGGTTAATGTACTTGTTGTATTGTTTATGGAGTTTTCAAGATGAAACTTAACCTCATCTTTTATTCTCTCTAATGTTTCCTTTGATAAGAATTCTCTGTGTATAATTGCTCTTCTCTGATCTCCTAATCTTTGTCTGCTTATTTGTAGATCCGGGTATCTGTCTTGAAAGTGTGCGTGTAAAAGTGGTAAGTATTGACTAGTATCTTTTTCGAGGTTTGTGACTAGGTAATAAGTGCGCATGATAAAAGTATTCATTTCTTCATTCCATCTCATGCGCTTCTTTTGTCGAGTATCCACAGCAACGGGTGCATTAAAATCGGTATTTACCTCCTGCACAACGTCACTGTGTGTTATGGAAACAGAACTAGACCTAGATGTGAAGGGATGTTCAAAGGAGTGAGGTGATGAACTAGGTGATTGGTATAGGCTGTGAGTAGATGAAATTGACTGTGAGTCGTCTTGACCTGCAGCAGCTCTAACCTGGGCAGGTTGATGCGATACGATGCCCACCCCAGAAAA
The DNA here is from genome assembly GCA_036320925.1 of Automeris io. Classification (NCBI taxonomy): domain Eukaryota; kingdom Metazoa; phylum Arthropoda; class Insecta; order Lepidoptera; family Saturniidae; genus Automeris; species Automeris io. Next base: position 7,174,781 of record JAUDJH010000009.1, on the reverse strand, counting down.
CGTAGGGCAGCCCGTGTCCGCTAGTATTGAGCCAGCAGACACGGGGCGGGATTCTCCTACGATATTATCGTTGGTACCCGCCTGGGGTATTATTCTATTTCTTAGACGCATCGCATATTTTTTTACTAGAGCTCTGTTGGTCATCGGTGTGTAAGTACCTTTAAGCTGCCGATGTCCGCCCCTCACGTGGCCTCTGATGTTCAAGCCGGACGTGGAGTTAGAATTGTGAGGGGCTTATTATTATTATTATTATTATTATTACTTTATAGTTATCTATGGTGCCCAATGTAACCAACAGTGTAACTGAACCCTGTTCTCAGGGTGCATACACATGACATATTTTTTTAGATGGCAAACGAACTTACTTATAAAAAGAGACATCTTTATTTTGAAGATTGTTTATTTTTTCATGTCAATAAAATATGTGGTAATTTGGGTCCTGTAGCAAATATATATGAATGTAAGTGAAAATAAAAGGTGTGCGATTGATTAGGACCTCTTACGAATGCATTTTCAACTTTTTTTAGGTTCCTCTTTTCCTTATTTTGTTTACACACTTGCAGACGCTCAACTGGAGTCTGTCAGAGAGTTTCTAAGTGTCATAGAGTAAATAGTATTCCGGAGAGATTACAGCGAGGGCTGCCCGGTTTTCTGGAAGAGAATTGTCTTCAGATGTTCCAAAAATACATTCTACTTCCGAATTATTCTTATTGTACGTTTATATTTTTTCGATTACTTTTAATAATGATTTTTAAATAAAATTTGTAATCATAATAAATAACTAGTTTTTGTTGAGATTTACAGGTAAACATATATCCACAGTCAAGCGTGGTAGAAGGTGAAGATGGCACTGATGATGGGTCGTGTTTACCCGGTAAAAGCTTTCACACTATTTTTAAAGCCTTGCAAATCATAAGAACGTGGAAAAATTAATGCTACAGCTATAAACGCACGGAGCGGATTCCTCTCCTTCGCTGTTCGCATTATAAATGCGAAATTATAACCATATATAGGCTTAATAATAACGCAAGCGAGCAATAATTTTTAAAGCAAGTTTTGATTTGTAATAAGACAGATTATATAATACCTTTATACAATTATAGCGTTATGATTAATTTTCTATTACTAAATATACCTTCGATAGCTCAGTTGGTAGAGCGGTGGACTGTAGTTGGTAATAAGTTGAAATCCATAGGTCGCTGGTTCAAATCCGGCTCGAAGGAGTTTGTTTTATACCTGGATGAGTCAGGTAGGTTCCCATATATTAAGGGTGTCGTCTAGTGTGAAGCCCCTTTTTCAATGGGTTTTTGAGGATTTTTTTTCACACTGTTAAAATAAAATAATTTATAAATCGTATATCATTTTCATCAACATTTCAACAATCTTTGTGAATTTTTTGAAGTCATTATATCGAATATAGTCGGAGATACACCACTCAACAGAAACACATATATATAAAAAGTGGTGCTGCACTGCTGCCATGATTCCAGCCGTTCTGCTTATGTGAGATCAAAAAACCAAAAGCAATTTCGATGGTGAGACTTGAGGTTCTAAGTTGAACTAAAATTAAGTTTGAATTGCAAAAAATGGCGTTTTTGTACCCTTTAGAAAAAAACCCTTTTTCGGGGTCTATATGGCTGATAAAAATAAAACTAACGAAGCAATTTTAATTATTCTAGTTCAACTTGTAGTAAACTGTGTACTGAAGATACTGTATGAATTTGAACAGAATTGATGAAATAGTTTTTGAGATATCATGGCAGCAGTTTGAGAAAATCGTGTTTCGAGAAAAACGCGTTTAAATCATAGTAAGGGGCCCGCGCGCTCCGTATACTCGCTCTGGTTTACGGCTGTAAATGCTTCAACTGGTAACGGCTTTAAATTTCGAAAAATCCTTTTACCTCATGTATTGTATACATGTTTTAGAAGTGATTTATGAAAAAAAAAATCGGTTTTCTTTCTGACACACTAGACGATGCTCTTAAACGATTTCGTCTGATAAATGATTATACAGTCTGTTATATAAGATCGTGGTCACTGTTAAACAAATAATAACAGTAATAGATTTTTCTAAAATTCGCACATTTATTGTTTGATTGGTCGTCAATGCTCAATGCAAATACCTTAGTTGCAAGTAAAATCTCCTCCAGCATCAATTATGGCTTGACACCGTCGGAGCAATCAAATGCGGAGCGGTCAAATGAACTTCCTTTTAATTATAATTTGAAGTTTTAACGTTTCACTACTGTCGAAAACCAGCATGTGCACAGATTAGTTACATAAGCCAAAAATTCTCTACAGAAAACTTCTTTTTTATTATAGGAAATTAGTTCGAGAAGCGATCGAGATTAATAGTTTCTTTCGCCCATAAGGCCCGTTATAATATTTATAATGAGTACAAAACGCGAAAGTTGAAAATTTATTATTTTCTTAATTGTATAAGAATATGAAATTATATAAATAATAAATACTTCAATGTACTTACGTACATAGATGGGAAAAATGTAATTAGATTAATAAAAATGATTAACGATTACATTTTACGTTTTTTACCATTAATATACCTGTATTTTGCTAATTTATGTTTTAAACACTATGGAATCCCAGATTGCATATTTATGATTTCTTAATGTTTTAAATGAGTTTAATCATGATTTGTGAGCAAGAAAATTAAAATTCCGACTACATTTTGTAATCGTTACTCATTAATCAGATGACATTTTGCCCATCTCTGCTTACGTAAAAACTTAGTAACGCTTTTCATGGTAAGCAAAATGACGGTGACGTTCTCGGCGTTGCAGTTGTTTATACGGACAATAGACTCTGTCCATCATATGGGATATCAGCTTGCTTGGATACTTTGGCATAAAAAAAAAACTTTAAAATATCTCTTTTACATTATGTTGTACAAGTTAGGTAAAGAGTAGCTACATAGTTTTCATATTATACTAAACTTATTAACAGAATATATTTTGTAAAGTACATGTAAGTATATTTAAAATAACATATAAACAAGATATCTTAAAAAACCTTGTTTATTAAGAATGATTGATAAATATATAATATCAATGACTCAAGAATTCTTAATTTATCCGATAGATGTGTAAGTTTATCATAAATATTTTTGTTAATATTGTAATTAAAGAATTGCAACTTTTAATTGAATAAAAAAAATACGTTGTGGTTTTAAATTTCAAACGGTTTGATACACCTTCGATAGCTCAGTTGGTAGAGCGGTGGACTGTAGTTGGTAATCGGTTGATATCCATAGGTCGCTGGTTCAAATCCGGCTCGAAGGAAACATTTTGGTCTATTATTTATTAACTATTCTATCCACCGTAAGCCGTGGTGGTTGCCGGCAGAATAGAATAGCACCCCCCTCTTCTTGCTGAGGTGTCGGAAGAGGCGACTAAGGTATCTCTTTAACACCGCAATTCAACCAGGTGTTCAGAGAAGGAAAGCTCGACCAATCCTGCATCCCACTCCCTCCCGATCGTACTGGTTCTCCTTTCCATCGGGCCTGAAGGAGTTCGGACGAGAGAGTGCGTTTCTGGCAGCGCGTCCAGTTATGCACTTAAATATCTGCTGCGCAATTGACTGTTTTCGAAAACTGGACCTCGAATTTCTTAATCGGTGTTGAAACAGTCGCCGTGGCCGAAACCGGCCAGGACATCATCATCATTCTATCCACATGTAATGTAATTAGTTGCAGTACGACATTAGATTGGCGCGGTGGTGGTGAATACCACTTTTGGGAGGGGGTTCGTGGGTTCGATCCCAATAGATTTGAAGTTAATATTTTAAACGCATCCATGATACATCAGTAAACCAGGGAATCGTTACTTTTTAAAGTAATATGAAAATATAATTATATGTTGTTACACTATTATTTATTTATCACCTTAACAAAAAATACTTCAATATTATTACTTGAATATATATTTTAACAATAGTTAAAACTGCGTTATAATGCTTTAAATATAATTAGGTGCGTGTAAAGAAGATACATTTGAAATGTCTGTGTGATTGTATTAATTGCTATCAAAAAATATAGTTCGACTATTTTGCTTAATGCTACATATCTAATTATAAAATAACATATAATTATGCTTAATCTCTTACAGAGTGAGCAGATGTATATATTAGACGTAGGTATTTAAAAAAATCCTTCGAGCCGGATTTGAACCAGCGACCTATGGATTTCAATTGCTTTCAACTACAGTCCACCGCTCTACCAACTGAGCTATCGAAGGTATATATACAATATAAAAAAACACATACACATTCATACGAAATTAATTCAAATCAAGAACGGAGAAAGGCTTGCTCTAGATTCAGAGAATATATGTATGTAGTAATTTCGCAACGTGTTTTTTTGTACCTTACCACACAGTACGTGATTTGTAGCATAATTTGACTTAAGTTCGTAATTTAATTACAATACTTATACTTTCTAAAGCATTTACAAAAGTAAATATGCATATTTCACTTTTACATGACCAAAAACAGTTTATCTATACTAATATTATAAAGCTGAAGAGTTTGTTTGTTTGTTTGTTTGAACGCGCTAATCTCAGGAACTACTGGTTGGAATCGAAAAATTCTTTTTATGTTGAATAGACCATTTATCGAGGAAGGCTTTAGGCTATATAACATCACGATGAAATTATTAGGAGCGAAGAAATAATGGAAAATGTGAAAAAAACGGGGAAAATTATTCATCCTTGAGCACACGCAATGGAAGCTCCATTGCGTGTGCTGCGAAAACGGTTCAAGATACCAAAAATATATGTATGAAAGAATTATTCCTCTTGAAATGATCTAAAAAAATATCGCCGACAGTATATGTCTATCTTTTAAGATTAACTCACTAGAACCGTTTTTATGGTAATCAAATTTTGTCGAAATTAATGCATTATTTGTTAAGAGTTGTATCAACGTAATAATATTAACCTTTATCCAAATAAAATAGTTGTTTATTAAGAGTATTTAATTGTGAACAAAATTGTCTTTGACATCACTAATTTTCAATGAACATCTTAGAAGATATTACAATTTTAAAATAAATAACTAACTAAAATGCCCAAAATAACTATTCCACGCGGACGACGACGCGGACACAGTTAGTTATAGATAAAAGAAGAGATTTTATTATAGTACGACTTGTGCAACATTACCCTATACCAGGGGTCGGCAACCTTTTGAGTTGGAAGAGTTAAAAATTACAATTTATAAATTTTCAAAGTTTTAAGAGAGCCTCAAAGTTTTTACTTGCCAACAAAAAATAGTACTTGACTAAATAAAGTTTTTGGATAAAAACTATTATCTATTTATTCATCGATTCAGAACGATTAAAAATTGTCTTTTTTAAATAAAATAGTTAATATTTGCGCGTGCAACTAAAGAGCCGCGGCTTTACACCCAGAAAGCAGCATGTGGATCGCGTGCCGCAGGTTGCCGATTCCTGCCCTATACGAATACTCTTTTTTTTACTACCCGATACTGATTATATCAAATTGACAAATCGTATGAGAAAGGAGAAAACTTATGTCGTATTTTAAAAGACCTTGTGCCAGAAATATAAGTTAAATAGTTGTGTATATTGTTGTTAATGCACAAAAATACACACTGACTGGTCAGGGTGCAAACTGTGAGTCTCTAGGCTTATAAGCTGTTTAATTTTGTTTATAGTCATCGGTTGGTCCAATTTTGTGGGATCGGAACAAGTAAAAACTTGTGTAGCGGCCTTTAAGCCATATAAGAAAACATACATTTGACTCTCATTTTAATCTTTTTTTTCCCAAAAAATAAGTTATTTATAACATAATATTACTTGATATGATATAGAATAATTTTGTAAAGCAAACTGTGCGCCCACAGGTAATATGCAAGTCTAGATTTTAGCTCAGTCTGAGACTCGCATCGACATCGTTGTCAAATCCCCCATATTATTAACATATTAATTGAGTATTCAGGTTTAAGGAACAATTCCCAGTCTCACCAGCGAAGTAAAGCCGCTTTGGAATGGTGAGAATGTGGAATTCTACATTTGGCAGTGCCTAACTATGCAAAAATAACTAGTTCGAATAAAATTGGTCTTTATCCATACAAACATCCAATGAAAGTAATAACAGGATTTTTTTATCCTCCTGACCAGCCGGTCTATCATAGTTGAATTTTTAATTACTTCTTTCTAATTATAAAAAAATATGTTTTATAAATAGTATCGGTTACGAAATACTCGTTCGATCTACTATATTCAACATGAATAGTTATGCGGTACTCGTTAATTATGAATATATGGTATGGTATGGTAATTATGGTATTGATCAATATCTATTCATAAAAATATATATTAATTTTAGATATTTTAAGAATCCCAAAAACTAACCTAATTAATGTCATATTGTTGATTTATTAAAAGCGCCCAACTAATTAAATTTTGAGTTACGTCGCGTGCTTATTTATCTTAAATCTAACTGTATAATCTCTATTAATGGAGTAAACAAAAGTTAATTAAATATTTAATGAAAAGAAAATATTTTTATATAAATGTTCCCATAACAGCTCTACACACATAGGTGCTAAGGCATACATTTATAGATGAATTCGAGTACAAAAGCTCCGATAACGCGATGGACACTGTGCAACTTTAAGTGTATTCAAGCTGTAGTGAAGAATATTTTCTCCATACAGAACTCGAAAAGGAATCCCAACTACGACTAAATAGCGCCTTATTCAAGTTTGTAGCTTCTATCAAACTATTGTGTCATCAGACACACGATGTCAAACTTTTGCTTTTGTTAGTACAATAATAGAAGTGGGAACGAACTATTTAGCGAACTTCGCTATGTCAATATGAGGCGCTGCGTCGCATCGACGTGAAGGAATAATTCATTTAGCGGGAATTAAGACGTGGCGTCTGGTGGTGTGAATCCCAGGAGCCTTCCCGTCAAACATACTTGAATATGTTGACTGCTTTGTAGTTATGGTATTTCCCTTTGCATCGACGTACTTTGCTCCAAACGGAGAGTTAGGAAAAAATGTCCTTCCTATGTTAAATCCATCAATGAAAGCAAGCTAAATTACTCGAAAATATGTCATATCGATTTGTTTCTACTGTACTAAGCATTATAATAAAATAAATGACTTGAAAGAGGTTTCAATAAGATAAATTTTCAATATTTTGTGTACTTGACACATTGATAATTGTCCTAAAATAACAAAAAAATTAATTTATATTATTTATTTATGAATTATAATTTTCATTTATAGAGGAACAACAATTTTAATGCGCAGTTTAACATGTCGGCTATTGTGTCTCTCGTACTTAGAAGATAACGCGTGTTATTATTATAATACACAGACAATGGAAATAAAAATTGCTGTATTTTGCTGTTGCTGTATTTATGTCACTCATAATCGAGTTTCATAGAGACGACGCGAAGCCAGGAGGGGCACATTGGTTCAAAAATAACTTCAATTATTATTTATGTGACAAATAATGTTAAATTTTGTAAAATAATATCAAGTGAATATTTATTTTTGACAACATTAAAATAATTATTGGAAAATTAATTGATTGATCAATATTTTTAAGAAAAGTTAAATATCAGATGTACACAATCAGGCATACAAACGTATTAAGAAATATACATAATACTCACAACGAATGTGATTTAAAATTTAGTGTTAAGTAAACAGTCCTATAATTTTAAAGGCGAATAAAATTTGCACAGCTTGATTTTTGAAAATGATTTGACTGAACAATCATGTAATGTACTTGTATACTGAGGTGATGTAATTTTATACATAATCTATTTTTGCTTAAAATTTTGATGTACTATTCTTGAAAAGGGGAATAAAAAAATGTACAAGGTCGGTCCCACGAAGATAAATATTCTCGTTTTGCAGTTACCCCTTCGGAAAAATAATAGTCAATAGTCGACCTGGCAAGTTATAGGCTTGCATATCATTTGGCAACAAATAAATTTAAGTATGGATAAAATTGAAGCTTCAATAAAATTTACTTTTGACGATATGATTGCCGTTTTTAAACCACTGTGCAGCGCAACACATTAGTAACTTCGGGCGGTCGGCATTTCTGTAAACCCACCCTGACATTCACTTAATTACGTAGATTACAAGTTGACATTTTCGTTTGCCACCGCGGTTTAAACTTGACTGATATGGATTAGCTTTATTCGCTGCAATGTTCATCCTTTATGACGTGTATATTTATTGCTTAGCTTAGAGTTTTTAAGGGTAGTTGATTATAACACGTTTTTTAAAATATTTTCATAGTTTACGCATTTCAAACCAATTATAAATTAAATATATATAAAACAATCAAGTACAAACTACAACTAATACATCTTTGTTTATTCCAAAAGGCTTGTAATCTGACGCTCAAATATGGCTACAATTGGTAATAAATTTGCTATGAATTATTTGGAGAAAAATGTTATAGCATTAATAAACCTCTATTGACCGTTTTGCTATTTTTTTTTTATAACATTTAGGCGTATTTTTTTGTATTGCAGCTGAAATTCAATGTAATACAGTCTAACAATGGTAACGATCGTTAAGTTATGACAATTGGTTGATAGTGGTTGTAGTACTGTCCGCCTTTATTACATGGAATAGCTTGTAAGTGTGTAAGGCCCAGGGACTTAAATACCGGTATAAAAGCGGTAACGTTATAAGCCAAGAAGGGCGATAACGTTATTTTTTAGAGTAACGTTACTGAGTATTTGTTATTTTTTATGTTACTTTTCGTTAACGTTATCTTTTTGTTCTGTTATTTTCTTTAGCGTTCCGATATCTCGATAACGTTATAACAAAAAGTAACGTTATTTATTTTCGTTATTTTTGTCTCATTCGCTCAGTTCAATTCTCTTTTCTTTTTGTATGTATCGTACGCGACATTTTTTGGTTGCTATGCGTTGCACATTAAGTCAGTCAATTTACTTAAATCTTATCAAATCCAATTAAAGGTATGATTATGTATTTATTAAATCTTTATAATTACTCAATAATATTATTTATATAATATAAATAATTTATTTTATATTTTAGTTAAATAAAAAAAAATGAGGTGGTATTTAGTAGGCTGTGTATGTTGTGTGCCTCCAGTTGTTCATATACCTAGATACCGTGATACCAGTCGTGGTATACGTAACGTGACCATACGTCCCGCTTTCAGGCAGTTTGTCCCGTTGTCCCCAGTGAAGCCGAGATTGACCCGCTTTTGCGAAACAAACCAAATGATAATTATAATATATTAAATACACAGGGTAATTTTATAAATGAGAGAGATATTCAGGGAGGATATTCATTATTCAATTCTAAATACAAATATGTAAAAATAGTGGTATATTTATATCTCTATTAAAACATAGTAAATTATAGGCAACATATTTAGGGACAATTACACGCATGAATGAATGGATACCAATTAATTCTTAAGTCGGTATTTTGCTTGTTCTAAGCCAGGATAAAGTACGAAGGGAAAACTAGTCAATTTTTGTTTACCTAAAATTAGGTAAAAGAAACAGTATCTACTTGCCAATCAATCGTATGCCACACGAGCTGCGGTGTCTACAATTTTTACGGAACAATTCTCATTTGTTCATTAATTTTTGGTTATGATTTATTAAGAAATATAGTGATTTACTATTTTATTAATTACAAGAAGTTATAAATTATTGTATTCTGAAATATCTCCCTTATTTATAAAATCACCCTGTATTAAAATAGATTTATCCCGCCCGAAATTTGTGACACGGAACCTCGCACGGGATACGAGTATATACATATAATTTCGCAGATGTCCAGCTCTGGTAAAAAAAATATGGTCACGTTAGGTATACGTGAGCCGGTATATTGATAATGACTGTCAATGAATTCTGGTTTTAAAGAATTGCATAAATTAAAATGAACTGTCTTTATCATGGTAAACAATAACTCACTGCACGTAGAGTGCTTGTGAGTGTATATAGTGGGGATTAGCCACCTGTGGCCACGGCCCAGTTTGGGCAATCAACCGACCAACTCAATCTGCTGGAAGCACAGAAACTGATCCTGAAAGTAAACAGGTCAAAGCGAGTCACTATGGTGGTCTTTGTATATGTATAATGTGGTCACGACCCAGTTCCGGCAATTGATCTACCAACTCAAACAGCTGAGACTACAGAAACTGATCCTGAAAGTAGTCAGGTCGAAGCGAGTCACTATGACGGACTTTGCACTAGTGTACTGTGGTCACGACCCAGTCTGGGCAATTAACCTGCCAACTCAAGCAGTTAAAAACACAAGAACCGATTTTGAATGTAGTCAGGTCGAAGCGAGTTACTATGAGTTAGTAGGTTGATTGGCTGAACTGGGTCGTGACCACGGTATACAACTGCAAATAACTGCAATATGGTTAATTATGAATTAAATATCTTGAACTTATCTAAATTCAAATGTAAGATGAAGCTGAGAGATTGGTTGTCGAATCTAAAATATAATGATACTGAGGAACTGTTGCAGGAATAGATGTGTTTGGGCTTTAGCATTAACATTCTTTTGAAATTGCTATTCACTTTTTATTTTTATTTTTGTATAGTATATTCTTTAGTATGTAATATTATTGTTGTATTGTTTTACAAGATTACTTGTCGTTACTTGTCGGCTTGCAGAGCACGAGTCCTGAACATCGATACGTATTGAAAGCATTAAAACAAAGGCAGTTGCAACGTCGCTATATTTCTACGGACCAATTATAGCGCAGAACTCGATGACACGTGTTTAAAAAGTATAACAATGGCACCGTCGCATTTATAACGTTATAATAACGTTATTTTTTTTTGTTATAAATTTCGTTCTGTTACATGAGTACCGTTACTGATACCATTATGACGTCATTTAGTTATTGTGGTAACGTTACAAAAATAACGTTATGTATCATTACTATAACGTAATTTTTAGTAACGTTACAAGTCCCTGTGTGTAACAGGACTTACAATATATGAATCCGATACAAGACTGGTCAAATTAAGCTAAAATTAATTATCAGTAGAGTTTTTGGAAAACATGATCAAACAATCTAAAATAACATACCATAAAAACCATTTGGCACTGATCCCTTATTATTCTAGAAATTTGAATCCGCGAACAAATGAGAATTTTGCCTCGCACCTTTTGAATGAAACTGTCATGTATAAAATTAATCAAAGTCAAAACCGTGTACCTTCGGACAAGCACACGTATATAAATGTGGGGCCATTTTAATTATTAACGAGCCCAAAGATCATTTTTCATTCATAATAGTCATTTTAATATATTTTAGCTAATCACTATTACAAAAGTAAACATTCGTGCTTGGGATTTCGTTGTAGATTGCTACGTGTGGATTACGCCTTGTTTTGTTGGTTAGATTTGTTTTTGACAATAAGTTTTTTCAATATACACACTGTTTGAAATTTGGAAATCCACATTATTATCGAAGTACTTTAAGTGAATAGGAATGTTATTTAACTTTAATATTTTATTGATACTTTTCTTTCAAGAGACTCATCAATCCAATTTAAATATTTAAGAACATAATAATTCAAAATTTATGCTGTCAGAAAAATGTATACGCGTCTTTTAAAAATGTATTTAAACATTTTTTAACCATATCACCTTTTGGCGATACGTCTTATTGTCAATTAAGTAAAACTGCACGAATTTTTAAATTTATTCATAAACATTTTAGTGCAGACTTTACTAACAATAGCAAATGTAAATTGCTTTGAATAGTTATCAAACAGCCATAAAGACATTGTTGTGTATAATCAGGTTTCTCCAAACATGAATATTCTGTTTGGCATTCAGATCGCAGGGGCTATATCTAAACACCGGGAGTGTAATAAAACTAAGCACACGACAATCCGCCGAGCAATAAAAGTCGAGATCTGTACAAAGTTACACTGATCTGGTTGGTAAAAGAGACAATAGTGACGTAACTTCGCTTTCATATCACGAGCCTAAACGCTTTCTGCGTGCGAAGGCCCGACGTTGCGACGCCGGTGGTGGTTTTAAACTAGTGAGGTGACATTTGTTCATCGATAATACCTTGTGATTTATTAAAAATTGTTTTTTAAAGTATAGTTTACCAAAATAAGATTGTCGAATAATTATCCCACAACATTTTGAATTTTGATTAGGAGAGACTGAAAATGGTTAAGCAACATACTTTTTAGCTTTAATTATAATGTCGATAACATTGGCTAAATGAATAATAAGATATCAATTTTTAATGAACAGTACTGCCCACCAAAGCTTCGGCTTCTAGTTCAGCCATATTCGCCACAAATTGGCCTTCAGTCAGATACTAATGAGTAATAACATAAATGTTAGTAATACTGTATCCCTTTCAGGGTAAGCAGGGATAAATTAGTGGCTTTAGTTACTTTAAAATTGTTCGTCATGCTTTATATGATTACTATCGGATACACGTGACATTTTTTGACGACATAAATTTCCTTAATAATATTTTCTTATACTAGCGATAATGAGGTACCTTACCACTACGGTATATGTAGTGCACGGCATATGGTAGTTTATGAAATGTATATAGCATTTGCATTTTTAATACTTAAGTAAAGTACTTTCCAGATAGAAAATAGATCAAGATAATTGTGAAGTATCTTGTGACGTAAATTTATACATATTATAACATCAGATGTACGAAGGATTCAGAATAATAATTAGTAAAGTAAAATCGATATAGCTTATTTTATATCGATGTCGGTATTAACATAAGTTGTCGTCACTAGACCGTAGGTAAATCGGGGCTCCGTAGAACAACGAAACGCCACCTGACACCATTATGCTATTATAATATTTTGCTACTTTGCCTGCTGATGTCTTGTTGAAGACGCAGTGAATACAAAAATCCAAGTGCATAGCCCTCCTACGAAACAACATTGCTATGGTTCAATCGAATTTATTGGTAATTCCATTTGTATTTGATTCTGACGTCTATCGATATCATATTGTATCATAAAGTTTATTATAGGTTTTTACAAATCTGTGATGATATTATGTTCTATTCGTAATGGAGAGATTTTATTTGTATTTTTTTATACTGGCTCAACATAATGACTACAGTAAACCTTATGCTAAGTACAGAGAGAGGGGTTTTGGAGAGGTGGGCTCTTTACTCCCACCTCTCTCAGAGAGGTAACCTCAACAAGGCTTTTCGCTCCCCGGGCGTCTGGATGAATATGGTTTCCCAGGCCCGGGTGCTGCAATTAGAGGGACACTCGGAGGTTTTTAGTCAGTAGGAGTCTGACACACCGGGGTCGCTGCCCTTACAGTAGCTCAGATGGTCCTAAACAGGATTTTCCACCAGGATATTAAAAAAAAACCAAATTGTTAACTGATTTTGTTTTAACAACTTTTGTATAAAAAAAGAAACAATTCATTAAGAATTCTTAAAAAAAAATCTATAGTAGCTATTCCTGTTTGTATCGAAACAGAAATATCTAGCTAAATAAAAATTTTCGCGTATATCCGCGTTTGCCACACATTTATTTTTTATTGTTAGGGTACGGTTCGAGTCTCACGACCGGATTTTTGTTTAAAATTGCATTTTTATATTTGGAACGCGATCCGCCACCGACATGGCGGTTGACAAATACGCACATCGCCGCCATGAATGACAATTGAAGAGATGTTTTTGAAAGAGACGAGCTCGATTTCATTTTTATGAGAAAGAAATTGTCCCCATAAAATGGTTTTAGAAAGATGAGTGTCATATTTCATCGTCGACAAGCTGGGGCTATTATTATATGTTTAAAAATATTGCCTATGAACGTATTTAGAACAAGAATTTTTTAAACTAGTCATTTGTGGCAAACGTAGCCTTCGCGGCATTATTAGATTATAACGACACGGAAAAAGTATTTTTCACATTTTTAATTATTTCTTGTTAAATTACAGGGATATTACCTATACTTCTACATAAGAATCAAGTGAATATAATAGATAGTTTTTATGATATAAATTATTTCTAATAAAGACCACTTTTCCGGTTTACCAAATTATGAAATATTAACATAGAATTTAAAAAACGAGCTTGACCTCGACTTATAGCCTTTTTTAAAACGATACCTATCACATATAATATTAAAAGCGAAAAAAATGAGAGAACACTTGGCATGTACAGCAACTCTCTTCAAATTCGATTTTATTTGTACATGAAATATATCATTTTCAACTTTGCATCAAAGGTTTACGCGGTATACCTTAATTTCAAATCGTTATTTTATTTAGCTTAAATGTTATAGGCCTCTAACAGACGGACAGGTCGATGAACAAAGCTTCAAAAGCCCCAACTTGACTGAGAAAACTTGTTTCGCTTGCCAAAAATGTTCTTCATCAAAAATCATATTTTTCCGTATAAAATATTAATTATGGTGCACTATCATTTTTTCTGTTTTCATGGGTATTATTACAAACACAAAGTGTAGGTGTACAAAGTTCCAGACCTAAAATAACTACCTTTAGGCCATATAATTTTTATTCCAGGTGAAATTTGAACCTCCAACACGTATAGATCACTTCGCTACTGAGTCACTGAATCCGTCTTTATATTACCAATAATAGATATATATTTTTTGTATACATCTACGGTATAGTAACCTTCATATACTGGAAAAATTATATTACTATAAAACTGTTTTACTTCAAAAAAAGTCCAAAAGCTATTGTAGTTTTTACTGTCATGTATTATCTAATATTATTAGGATCGGGTAGATTTCGAAATTAGATTGTACCAAAGTCAGTGTAGTATTTACTATATGTCGATATCCAAGGAATGTGCTCATGTACAGTGGAATTACTTTGTACTGGTGAATAGACAAGCATTTTCGTTTCGAATCAGTCTAGTTGCTTGACCTATGAATAATTTTCGCATAACAAGTTCATTATTATACATGTACCAATAGCGTATTCCTCGAGATCCATTTCATTGTAATACCCATATGGATTTTAAGCCATTTGATCATTATTATAAACATATCTAGTCATATTTTGGCCTTAAAGGTCTTATTGTGACGTAATTATAAATAATTTATCGGACTCTATACGAGGAAAAGTTTAATTTTAGCTCGTCGTTTCCTTTGCTTCACAAGTAAGGTAAGTTTTTACGAGTCAAAAACTGTGTAAAATATTTATAATGTATTCTAAATACAATATGGGTGTTAGCCTTACTAAACATTTTTGAATCTTTTAGGAATAGAGCAGCATCACGTCCATACATAATTTTAGAACTTGCAATATAAAATCTACAATTGAAATATATGTACTTACATGTAAGAAGTGTGTTCACTAAACTGTTTGAATCGTATTTCACAGATGCAAAAACCAGATGGATTAATGTATATTTTGACTAGTAACTGTATCTTCATTTACAAACGTTTAATCCTAAGATTTGTGTGGATGAATATACCTTTCGAATATCCCCAAATCCTGGTGGATAGATTTGATTAACCTGACTAGACAGGCTTCATTGATTTACAGTTTAGCATCTACTTTGTTACTGAGGCAGTATCCAGTGAGTAATGGCTATTGATATTTGTTATAAAACCTTTATTATTTAATATTTATGCTCTCATAAAAGATTTGAATATCCCCGATTTATTTTAAAATATATGTCTACAAATAATAACTGTTTGAGCAAACATTGCTAATTTTTTATATATCAGATATGATTTCTAAATGAGCTAAAATATGTTTTTGACTGAATTAAAGTTAAACTTTCTTTTTGTAGTATAAGCTATAAATTAAGGCAATAAACTGCAAAATCATCGCTATGTGGTTTCACCTTATATGGCACACTGAATCAAAACATATTGTATAAGCAAAATGTATAATAATATCCTAATGATAAAATTATAAATAATTATGTGCTAAAGCAATATAAATTTTTATATTAAATACAGTCAAAACCGTTTATGGTGACATAGTTTAGAACATCATACCAGTTATATTGACCCAGAACAAAGGTCCCAGCAAAAAAAGTAGGAATTCGTATCTCGAAAACTTTACCGGTTTTTACGACTAAATTCATAATGATTAATTTACTATACTCCTTCCCCTCCCAGAGAGGTAGCCTTAACAAGGCTCCTTGTTCCCTAGGCATCTGGATGAATTTGGCTTCCCAGTCCCAGTTGGAGCAATCAGAGGGGCATCCCGGGGGTTTTTAGTCAGTAGGAGTCTGACACACCGGGGTCGCTGTCCTCACAGCGTCTCTGATGGTCCTATGCAGGATTTTCTCCCGGGATACAAAAAAAGGCTAATATACTAAGAAAAAAAAAAGTTGAAAAGAGTTTTGTAAAGTAATTAGGAAGAACTTTGTTGGTTGCTTTATTAGCTTTTGAGACCTAAATGGTTGGATATACGTGAGAATTATGTTATTTATTTTGTCAAGTGTATATTGTAGCGCTCGGTTTATCGTGTACAAGCAGTAAAAACGGCCGATCGGTTGAAGCTGGACATTAATCGCCCGTTAGCGACGCATTATTCACGGGCACGCGTTGCATCGAACCTGCCACCCTGTATTACCCTGTGCATTGCCGCGAAATGCTTTCACGTATGTTACTTTATTTTATACATGATTTAGAACTATAACACCTTACTTTAAGGTTCAATGTTCCACAAAATCACGTAGATATATGAACATTTAGATACACTGTAAATCGTTTAACTAATCCAAGCCAATATATTCTCTATTTCCCAATGTATAAAATTAATTCCTTTTTAAATATCGTTCATACGACCGTTCAGAACTGTCAATTGTTGCATAGACGGACAGTAGAGTTTTTCAATAAAATATCAGTTTTGAACTTTATTCCGTAGTATTTAAACCAACTTTTGAATAATTTGTAATGTACAGTATTTGAAAATGTATTTATTTATGTGGATTGAATATGGCATAGCATTTATTAAGCCAATATCAACAGCCACAGTTGCATTCGACAATTAATTATTTGTAAACAATATCGGAGCTCGTGTACGAACATAAATAGCTTGCTATTTATGCAAATACTTTAACATTATTATTGATGGCTATAAATATTAGGAATGTTTTAACAAGAAATATCTAATAACTGCTGCTCCAAAAAGCGTTTTAATTTCCTATTTAAACAGCAGTGCCAAATATTTTTCTGCATATTTTATTGATAAACATTTGTAATAATAAAATCATTGTTGTGATTGTAAATTGAAATAGTTTTTAAATTAATGTTTTCAGGAAGATATATGAAAAAGTCTAGCTATCAGAACTTAACATATGATATTTTGCAGGTAGTTGTATAAATACTTTACATTTCGACAGCATACTAGTTTTTACTTATTAGAAAGATTTTTTTTAAATAAACACAACATATTATTATTAATCAGACTTTGTTAGGTAATAGAGTTATTTTCCAGAATTATAACGTTTTATTACCTTGCACAATATACTATATTTTAAATTTAAATTAAATTAAATTTAATCATATTTAATTAATTAATTTAATTTTTATATGTGTGTAGTTTATACGTGGTAGATGTGAAATCATGTAATGTTTCACATTCCACTCTCTCGCAGGCTTATGACAATAGATGTTTGTTTGTCCTTTTTAGTGTCACTTTTTCTTTGCATCGAGTTTCAAATCACAAGGATTCTAAAGAGGTTTCACTGTAACAATGTATGGTAACACTGTATAATGTGCGTGTATGCGCCTGATTTTCCAATATCTTATGACATGGGAATCTTCAAATGCCAAGTGAATTGGTATTTGTTGGGTGAGTGCGCTGTATCATTAGCCTTATCATCACTTTCCTCCGGGTGAAATTGAGGTCAAACGCAGGTCTATCTGTAATAAAAAAAGCATAGATGGGTAAAATGTAATCAGATTAATGAAAACCGATTACGATTACATTTTGCATCATGGATATGATTATATTTTGCCCGTCTATGTTTTAAACACTAAGAAAGTTTTAATTGCGTACCGCTTTATTGCTAAAAAATGTTTAGAAGTGTTTTACATTTTGTACCGCCATTGAATGTGACAGACTGTGGTGCCTTTTTTTTAATTTTTACACAGTACTTGATGATAAGTAGAGTATAGTCCACAAACGAAGGTGATCATCAAAGAATGAAAATCCATTGATAGTCTCTGACGTCATGTCGGCCACATATACCACGACTGAAGGTCTCTAGGTATATGAGTTACTGGATATACACAAACTGATCCCGAAACGCGACAGGCCAAATCGAGTCACTATGACAGTCTTTACACATGTGTACTGTGGTCATGATCCAGTTGCAATCGCCCCACCACTAAAAAATAATTATATTGTCTCTGCACTGGACACAATATGATTACAATATAATTTTAATTTTTTGGACACAATATAATTAAAGTCAAATTTATTTAAAAATTCGTCCTCGATTGTTAAGTTGCGCGCTTAGTACATTTATTCTATTATTTAATTGCTTAAGATAACGCGCGAATGAAGTGCGTATACCGATCGTCGAATGTGATGAAGCAGAAGTGTACAGTTCGATGGAGCGTGAAGATACCGCGATAGTGTGGCTCACTAGTTCACCATGGAGCTTGCCAACCGTACAGAAAGACCGGTAAACTAAATAAGCTACGAAAACCTTTTTGGCTCTACTCGCTATAGACTCCAGCAAATGTTTAAAAAATATATTGTTTAAAGTGAAAAATATTAATAAATGTTTTAATATAGAATTTAAACATGTTGCAAATATATGAAAACTATATTTAGTAGCATCCAATAAGTATTAAACATTTTTTTTTTAATTCAGATTTTCAGTAACTTACACCCCAGCTAGGATTAAGAAGTTCTCTCTTACTTTTGTCGAGTTGTCGCGCTATAGAATGGTCTTACGACGAGCGTGTTTCCGTCCTATGATATTGGGTCCTTTAAACGCAGCCTGAAGAGTTATTCCTGCGGGCCGGCATGATCGCGGCGGCTATCGATGGTTTTTTTGCTGTTGGTAGTCGTTGTCGTTTTTTGGACTGCACCAAGATTACAATCAGGTGTGGTTGGTGTGGTCACGGAAACGTGTCAGGATAAAAAAAAAATTTATTAATATATCAAAAAACTTATAATTATGATAGTAACTACAATTTGAATACTTTACAGTTAAGTTATAATTTAGTTTTTACTTATAGCTTGTATTTAAATAATATAACAAAAGTTATTATTCGAATTTATTCTTTTTATTTTACTTTTTCTCTATAATCTGTTCCTTAATTCACTAGATTCGTATGATGTATTTGCGTTTAAAAGTTTTGTATGCCTTTTGATTAATGTAATAGCGATTTTTCAATATGCGCATTGGAAAAATAAACACGAGGTTTTACAAAATCAGGTTTTATCATGTGTGATACTTTTTTCTATAAAATAACACAATGTAAAATCTTATTTATTATTATTAATTAAAAATATGAATATTTATAAATATTGTTATTAAAGTTTAGAAAATAATGTTTATTATTATTAACAATCTGTTTGAAACAAGCCATCTGTCGCATAAAACGTAACTTGGAGTAAGGCTCTCGAATTTAATACTCCCAAAATGAATATGTATAAAGGCATCAACTGTTAATCCGGTATTGTTACAATTTTCGCTCCTCGTGACTGATGACGTCAAAACAATACGGGGTTCTCATGGTGCTAGCACAGTGCCCTCTTCATTATTATATTACATTTAATTGCTTTTTTTCTATTTAAATGTGTACTATTTTGATCGATAACAATTATGGCAGAAATGGCTTCAACTGGATACTTATCCACATATTTCTGCAACTGAATTTTGCCATTTTTTTTACATGATTTGAATCATATATGATACTAAACTAAACCGTCAGTGGTAATAAGTGATTTTTAATGAATTAGAGGAATATTTATCTTTACTATTCCTTCATATGAGTGACGTCATTTGGCGATAACGTTTGTTTAGAATACAAGAAACTTTAATGAGAAAATGACAGAATTTTGAAAAAAATATGGATATCCTAATTTTGTATATAATATCATTTAATATATGTACGCCAAGAATATGAATTGTTATCTATTTAAGAATAACTCAATCATACCTCATACATCTGTTAATAATATTGTTTTTCTATTCTTACCAATGTATAAACTAAAATATCTGTAATTTTAAATCCTTTAGATTTAAAACAGCGTAACATTTTGTTCACGTAATTTTTTTTTAACACACTGACACGACATAGTGTCTACAGTGCACTTGATGGTGAGTTGAAGTATATGTTACGGAGCGCCGTATAGATAGCTCTGGGAGTATGCGCGGGGCAGCGTCGGCAACTCCACGAATGCACCGGATTTTGACGGTGGTCATTAAAAAATCTTAAATGAACTAACAACGGTTTATTTGTATTCACAAATAATGTTAGCCAATTACAAGTAATTGGCTATAATCATTTCATGAGTACAGTGTAGTCCGAAAACGAAAGTGACCATCAAAGGATGAAAACCCAGTGATAGTCTCCGTCGTCATGTTAGCCCACACATACCACGACTGAAGGTCTCTAGGTATATGAGTTACTGGATATACACAAGCTGATTTCGAAACGTGACAGGCCAAAGTGAGTCACTATGACGATTTTTAAACTTATATACTGTGGTCGTTACCTAGTTCGGCCAATCTATCACCAAAAATAATATTTATTTAATTTACAAATTACATTTACGCAAATTTCATAGGCAGTGTACGCTTACAAGATGCGCAATGTTCGTCTTAGGAATTATCAAACAAAAGGCTTAAGTTAGCTTCGACGCCTCCTCTCTTTGAAATGTTCGTATAAAAGATCTTGGCTTAGCAGCTGACGGGACCCGTCGTTCACAGATCACGACTGTTTTTAATTGTATGCACAGTGATTTTATATACTGTTGTAATATTTTTAATCGCTCTGTCTTTATTTACAGACATACGCGAACCCTTAATTAATCCTGGTGTAAGGTGATGATGAAGCTGATGATAGACACCCGCTCAACAAATATTTATTAACTGTATATTAAATTTAAAGGCTCTCGAATCGTAAGAACATGATAAAAAAGGCACGAGGGCTGAATATTTATAGTGTCTCTTAAATGTTGTTACGTCTTGGTATAAAGCAATATCTAATTATAATTACTTAAATAGCAAATAGAATTTCAAAGTAGTCAGTAATCCTGACGCAGATTTAGTTCGTCCAACAAACTTAGATACTGGTGCAATAAACATTATGAATGGAGTACGTAAATTATGGCAACACTTGCAGTAAAGGAGACATTGCCCATTCCAACATCTTAATTAACTACGTCATAAATACACTATTGTTTGATATATTACTGTATTTTTATATACAAAATATGCCGTCTGGCTATGTGTATTTACTTCAGTATAAAACAGTGTAAAATATTTTATTGGTTACCGCTTGTTCCGTTTTATGACACGCTGAAAAAGTACACTTGCTATAAATTAATTTATTGCATTTATATATTGCTTCGTATTTAATACTTTTTTTAAATTGCTTTATGCATCCTATATTTTTGTGTCATTATTTTTATTGGAATGAAAAATTGTGATTTTTCTTTAATATTTTGTACAATATTTAAAAAACTAAATTATGTAAATACAAATAAATATCTATTATTATTTTTGCTGTGCATATTATTATTAGTTTTTTTTTTCATATTAATTATTGAAGATTTCAAAGTAGTTTTTTAAATATTAAGCAACTCAGGTCTAATTGTAAATATTACTTTCTATAATGTACAAAATATGGTATGATTTGTTTTCTTGTAACAAACGTAATTGCTTATATTACCTATAATTTAATCAATAAAT
Source organism: Automeris io (assembly GCA_036320925.1). Taxonomy (NCBI): domain Eukaryota; kingdom Metazoa; phylum Arthropoda; class Insecta; order Lepidoptera; family Saturniidae; genus Automeris; species Automeris io. The sequence continues at coordinate 7,152,877 of JAUDJH010000009.1, read as the reverse complement.
ATTAAGAATGAGTTCTTAACCTATTTAACCTTAACCTAGTTCTTAATAGAACTCATACCTATAACCCATAACAGATGAATGCATTAGTAATAAATTAGTCTTCTTTGTTTTATATTGATATCTTAACTGCTAGAGTGCCTCGTTTAAGAAAGATCCTCTAGTTAATAAGTTATTTATGTTGTAGGTTCAAGATCTAGTGACAACGGTAACTTCAAATTCGTTGTCTCAAAATGTCTTTGACATAGATCGATGTGTCGACCGCAAGTGGAAGTCACAATGGGGACTCGAAAATACTTGCTAAGTGACTGATGGTTAGGTTAGGGCTCAGATGTTGCGCTGGAATATTTGTTTTTAGGACTTAAGGTTTTCTCAGCTTTGTATCCGTTAGAACTGGACTTTATCTTTGTGATATGGTTATCCTATATAAGTTAATATAATTCTGAAATTTATTGATTTGTTTTTAAACAATATTGGGTTATTATTAGTTTACGAATAATAAAAAGATCCGGTAGTGATTAATTGAAGATTAGGTAATCCTACGATTCTAGAAGTAAGTTATGAATTGAATTGATAAAATTTTAAAAGTAATATTTTAAGTTTTAATCACTGTAATCAAGGAATGCTTTTAATATTACGTTTATAAAACTCTTCTGCATATTTAAAGTGATATTATTATAACACTTAGTTTTAGTAAATTGTATTTTTAATTGCGAGAAAACTTTAACCTTCTTTTAATTATTTTTTTTAAAGATATGAAATACTAGGATTGTCGTATCTTGAATATAAGATATAGTTATCAATCAACAGATCGTGGAATCGGTCCGAAGTCAGGTGACGGCAGACTGCGCGCAGGGACCAAGTGGCGTAAATAATTGATAAATTGCCGCCGCACTCCCAGAAGTGACCCGGACCCAAACTTGGAATTTACGACCATTTAATTGTAGCTTAATTCCCAAACTAGTCTTAGTTCCCGTGATATATAGTTTGCTAGCGAAGCATATCTTATTTTATACAGTTAGATGCCAAATAATATTTGTGATAAGAAAATATTTGCTTTCATATTTTCATATAACCTTTTCAGCCTCTTTTTTTAAATTGTCACATAAATTATTTTATGATTCCCCCCCCTATTCATAGGTAAAACAATTCCATTTTTTTATTAATGATAATATTGATAAATACCTCTCAATATGTAGTTTTAAAGCAAGCAAATTTTCTATAAGAAGTAAGTAAGGACATTTTTTGTTGACAAATACCGATACCAGTAGCACATGTAACTCAGCAAGCATCAGTACCGGTATTAGCTAATGAAAGAACGACATAAGAATATTTAAATAATTTTATAACGATTACGGTAGGGAGTTATCGGGTGGAGTAAAATTAAGTTAACTTCAGGAAAACAAACCGCAAACTGTCGGTGTTTTGCGTCGTCCAGTGCCCGCAAGCCGATACCGATATTAACCCTGTAATTGATCAATCGCCGCCCGCCCTCAGGCGAACGTCATTGACATCCGTTCTGAATTTTTTATCCCGCTTATTTGAAATTTCTTTTTTGGTCTACTGCAATTAACGTATACAGTATGAACGTAATTACAATGACTCTAGTTAAATATTATTATTTGCGATCGGTAATTGTATTGTCCTAATATTTCTTAAACGTAATACGTTTGTATGAATATGCATATCTGTATATATATATATATATATATATATATATATATATTTGGTTGGTTTTCTTTTATTGTTTTGTGTCTCTTAGCATGATTTTTGTTTTTTTTTTGTGTAAACTTTGCTGGCTTATTAAATTTTTTGTATATTTTTTTAATGATTGTATATTGCTGTATGTCTCCCTTTAAAAATAAAGAAAAATAAAAATAAAAGAAATACATTTGTCTACATATTTTTTTTTTTAAATGAAAGATAAGGATCGTAATAAATAACCTTTCCATTACTACCAAGTGGGACAATTATAGCAAAAATTAGTTACAAACTCAATCTTATAATTTTTATGAACGATGCAAATATTAACTAGGATATTTCTTATAAACAATATTCGTAATTATTAACTGGTCACATAAATTTGCAAAAGAAGCATTTTTTAAATGTTCTCTAATGAGTATTGATAATAATACTATAAATTCAAAGGTTTATTAAAGCAGAATAATAGGACTAAATGAATTGGTAGAGCCTCAAACATTGCTGGCGTAACTTTTAGCTGAACAACAACTAATCATATTAGCTTTGTTAATAATATCCCCAGCCAATGTTGCCGAATGAAAATGTATCGCGGAACTAAAGTCGAGTAGCTTGCAAGTCGAGGGCTCTGTGCAAACTAATAAACCTTAATTCAAATAGCGCCGTGTTCCGTTTCATTACTGCAGTTTTGCAGCGCATTCATTACGCAATCATTTGTTTTAATAGTACCCTACATACTTAGTATTTCAAGAAAACAATATTATACTTTTAAAAATACTAGCTGTAGGTACTCTGAGTTAACCGAGCAGATAGGTTTGACTAGGACACATAATTTTCGAGGATATCTGCACTATGCCTCGTTGGTTTTCACATAGGAATTGCTTATATTTCCGTGGACTTTATCTGCTATTTTAGATTATAATTTATCTCTGTGTTAAATCGAGATCTGTTCAACCGTATTGTACGTATCGGGATTGACTAATATACATTCATCTTAATTTTCTCATTTAAAAGTGAAGTAACATTAGATCATCCATAAACACATATACGAACCACACAACTGATATAACCATCCTTTATTTTTGGTATTAAAAGATACAATATTTGAAAAAGAGAACAATTGGCTAGTATTATATTGAATCAATATTCAAAAGAAAACTTTATCTTGATTTTTACACTGGCTCGATAAAGTGACTACGGTGCTTCTCATAGTAAGTACAGAGTAGTCCAAAATCGAAAGTGACCACCAAAGGATGAAAATCCATATATAGTCTCCATCGTCATGTCGGCCCACATACACCACAACTAAAGGTATCTAGGTATATATGCTTATTTTCTATCACATTATGCAAATTGGTTTCACTTTATTTTGTTTTCTTTTTTTTCCTATTCTTTCAATTAAAATAACGCCATACTCTAAAAATTTGCCTCTGTATTCTTTATTCCTAATTAATTCTTCCTTCCTTCCCCAATGCTTGTTGTACATTATATCTTAAGAAATTGTACTTATTGCACGTCGTTAGTACATGCAGCGAGTTATGATTAAGTTCAAAGAATTTATTCTCATTAAGATACAAAATCACTTACATGAGAACAATTAGTTTAAAAACTATCAAGAACAGTAAAATACTAAGAACTCACTTGGCAAACACAGAACCATATTTGTTAGTATTTATCTATACTAATATTATAAAGCTGAAGAGTTTGTTTGTTTCTTTGAACGCGCTAGTCTCAGGAACTACTGGTTCGAATTGAAAAATTCTTTTTGTGTTGAATAGATCATTTATCGAGGAAGGCTTTAAGCTATATATCATCACGGTGCAACTATTAGGAGCAAAGAAATAATCGAAAATGTGACCAAAACGGGGAAAATGATTCATCCTTGAGGGCTTCCATTCTGTGCGCTGCGAAAACGGTTCAAGATACCAAAAATATATGTATGAAAGAATTATTCCTCTTGAAATGATCTAAAAAAAAGTATATGTCTACCTTTTAAGATTAACTCACTAGAACCGTTTTTATGGTAATCAAATTTGGTCGAAATTAATGCATTATTTGTTAAGAGTTGTATCAACGTAATAATATTAATCTTTATCCAAATAAATGTATTGTTGATTAAGAGTATTTAATTGTGAACAAAATTGTCTTTGACATCACTTAATTTCAATGAACATCTTAGAAGATATTACAATTTTAAAATAAATAACTAACTAAAATGCTCAAAATAACTATTCCACGCGGACGAAGTCGCGGACACAGCTAGTCTTTAATATATTGTAGTAATTTAGTTCTCTATATGCCAAGCGAGCCCGCGTTTCTAATGCAGGAGGGTAACGCGTTGTAGAGTTGTGCTCCCTCAAAAGTGATATTCCGTTTTTCTTAATTGGTCCGTGGTTTAGGAAGCACAAGCAAATTTGCTCGGCGAGTACTGCGCGCTGTAACAAAAGAGAGTCTTTTTGTAAAAAATAAATTTAGATTGATTTTTTTATCAATATTTTTTTAAATAATGATGCATGTATTATAAATATATAGTTGTTGTATATATAATAATCCTGTTTCATTGTATATTGTCTTTGTAGCTGTAAGATATGAATAACGAAAAAGAATTTTTATTAATTTGTTTTGTAGGGTTTGTAATTCATGTAGCTTCGTTTTTGTAGCACTGCCCCAAACTTCAATCAGGTATAATAGATGTGATTTGACTAAGGAATTATAGATAGTAAAACGCATTTGTCGAGGAACACAACAACTTAAGTTGTGAAGGGATCCAGTTAATGATGAAAGCTTGTTTTTAATATAGTCTACTTGATCGTCCCATGTTAAGTTGTTGTTTATTCTTTTTTTTTTTTTTTGTTTGTTATCCCGGTGGAAATCCCTACGGACCGTCAGGGGGAAGTGGTGAGGGCCACTTCCCCCGGTGTGTCGGACCTGCCCCGACTAAAACCACCGGGGTGCCAGCACTGCCCTCTCTTCGCCTTCGCCGAGCCTGGGAATCCGAATACTTCCGACGGCTCGGCGAGCGTTGGCCTTTGGGCAGGCCTCCTCTCGTGGAGGGGGATTTAAACCCCTCGCCTCCTCTCTGTACTGGACGGGGACGCCCTCAACGTCACCCGCCCAGCCTGTGTCAGGAGGGGAGCTCGTCGCGCTGGGAGTCCTGCGCGAACTGCTCCCTTCTCCCGAGCCGCCTTGTTCTGCGGCGGCGCCGAGGGTTGCGGGGATTGGCGATGTGCCTCTCCCTCTCCGCCGCTTCTTTCACCCTCATGACGGCCTCGCAAAAGGCCGCCATTCCTCTCCACGCGGCCTAGCTGTTGGTGACCGCACGAATTACGGCCGGCAGCGATAGGTCGTTGCCGACATGTTGGGCAAGTTCGGCCCTCTCATCAGCCCAGGCTGGGCATTCTTCTAAGGCATGTTGTGCCCTCTCTACGGGGCAGCCGTCGCAGTGGTTGCACATTTCTGTCGGCTCGCTCCCGGGTATCAGACTCAGGTATCTCCCGAAGCTGCCGTGCCCCGAGAGTACCTGAGTCATCCGGTACGTGAGCGAGCCATGTGCGCGTGACAACCACTGCCTAAGAGTTGGACGGACTGCCTCGATGGTCCACTTGCCGGCACTTGGATTGGCCAGCCTGGACTCCCACTCCTGTATCGCGCTCTCGTTGAGGGGCGTCCTTTTCCTCCTTATTTCGGCTGGGGCCAACCGCAGGCCCTGGGCTCTCTTCTCCTCGCGCCATTGGTATAACTGCGCGAGGGTTCGTGCGTCCAGGTCCCACGGCACGGACCCGGCCAACACGCAGGCCGCCTCGCATGAAATCGTACAGTACCCCCTGATTATTCGGATTGCCATAGCTCTCTGTGGGCGTCTGAGGAGAGCTATGTTCCGGCGGTTTAGACAATCAGCCCACACGGGGGCACCGTACATCACCATCGAGCGGACGACCTGCGTGTATAAAAGTCTGCAGGCCACGCCCGGGCCTCCCACATTCGGCATAATCCTGCTCAGGGCCCCTAGGACCTTCTGGATTCTGGGCATCAGAAGGTCGAAATGGGGCCCAAAGTCCCATCGGCTGTCAAGGACCAGTCCCAGGTACTTCATGGTTCTCTCGACGCCGATGCGGACACCGCTCACAATTAAGTGTGAGCCGGGGGGAGGCGCTCTTCGGGGGCCATGGAAAAAGATGGCCTCCGACTTGTGGAGCGCGACTTGCAACCCCAACCGTCTTATCCTGCTAACTATCTGGGCCACTGCAGCGGTGGCTAGGATGGACGCTTCCCGGTACGTGTCACCGGTTGCCATGACCAGCGTGTCGTCCGCGTAACAGATGACCTTGACCCCTCGGAGATTAGCGCCCCTGAGGACGAAGTCGTAGCCGATGTTCCACAGGAGCGGGCCAAGGACTGACCCCTGTGGAACACCGCACGTCACCTCGTGCCTACCCCATCCCCTCATCCCAGGGTAGACAATGCTCCTCTCCGAGAGGTACGATGCAATCACGCGGCGGACGTACCCTGGCAACCGGTGATACTTCAGCGCCTCGTGGATGCATTCCCAGGGGAGGGTGTTGAATGCGTTGGCAATGTCTAGAGAGACCGTCAAAGCAACACCTCCCCGGGCCACTGTCTCCTGCGCTTTCGCCCGGACCTGCATGATTGCGTGGACAGTCGAGCGGTTGTGGCGGAAGCCGTACTGACTATCTGCCAGGTCCGGGCCTACCCTCTCTAGGTGAGCCGTGCTGCGATCCGCAATTACCCGCTCAAAGATCTTGTTGACCTCGTCCAACAGGACAATAGGCCTGAAGGACGAGGGTGTCTCTTCCGTGCGCCCTGGCTTCCTGAGGAGGACGAGACGACCCATCCTCCACCTGCGCGGAATGGTGGCCTGCGCCAGGCAGGCATCGAATGTCCTCCTCATGCGAACTTCCAGGGCGTCAAAGGCCAACGCCCAGATACGTCCGTGGACCCCGTCTAGTCCGGGGGCAACCTTCTTCGACCTGAGCCTCTCCATCACTCTCTCCAGCTCCTCCCGAGTGACTGGTGGGGGAGGCTCAGTGTCCGTCTCCTCCGGGAAAACTACTGGAGGTTGGTGGACGCCTCTTCTAGGGAAGAGGGCCCCAACGATCTCCTCCACCTTATGTGGTGGGAGTGCTTGGGTCTCCGGGGGAGCATATGGGTGCAGCCTGTCGCGCACGAGCTTATACGGCCTTGTTGTTTATTCTGAGACCAAGATATTTTTCAGTAGTTTTTTTGTTGTATTGGTATTTTATTTACGGTTAGAGTTACATGTGGTGGAATTTTCTTATTTTTAGCTGTAAATATTATATAGGAAGTTTTACTTGTATTTAGAGTAAGTAAGTTGTATTGAAACCATGATTACTGGTGCTATCGCATGAACATTTTGGATTTGTTACGATTTTGTATTTTTCTAGATATTAATTGAAACACCCTTGACCTGTTAGTATTTGAGCTATTTTATTATTCCAATCAAATCTCTGTAATATTTTGCAGCTTTCCTGTTTTTTGTGTCATACCTGGTCTGCATTATATGTATTGTGTTTTCCCTTATTTCCCTTTTTTGTGGGTATATGAGTAACTGGATATAAACAAGCTGATCCCGGAACGCGACAGGCCAAAGCCAGTCACTATGACGGTCTGATGATTTGATAAATATCAAACCCACAATTTGAGATAGAGATTCAATTAAATTAATTCTATATAAGATTCGAGTTTTATTGATAGGATTGCTTTAAGCTGCAGTTTACATGTGTAAAGGCTGGCGATAGTAATTTCATTCGAACAGATTGCGTAGCATCGCGCTACACGCATTTAACACAGGTCGCATTGGATATGACAGTCTGCGGTTTAATACTGTGACTATCTCATGCACAGACGGAACCACTGTATTTCACGTTAATTCAATTATACCTTTGACTGTGACCACTAGTTCGGGTTTTCAGTATTAGCTGTAAATCGTTAAATCATGGTATACTAATGTAATTATCCAATAAATTCGTATTTTATATGTATTCATCTGACCTCTATTTAACAAACCATTTTTGATACAAATATGGGACTGTATTATTCTAGAATTACATATTATTTAATTTACATAACAGGCTTAGACACGTTTGTACTAACTCATTGATTATCCGGGCAGTAGCCTTGAGGGAGTCAGCTGCCCGGATGAGAGGGAAGCGGTGCACGGTGTCCGGCGCATCGCCTGGGAGAGCGGTTTTTGGAGGGGTGGGCTTTACTCCTTCCCCTCCAAGAGAGGTAGCCTCAACAAGGCTCCCTGTTCTCTGGGCCTCTGGATGAATTTGGCTTCTCAGGCCCAGGTGAAGCAATCAGAGAGACACCCCGGGGATTTTTAGTCAGTAGAAGTCTGACAAACCGGGGTCACTACTCCCACAGCGTCCCTGATGGTCCTATGCAGGATTTTCCCACGGGATAAAAAAAACTCACTGATTATAAGGCTCAAAAATTGATTACGTACAGAATGTAGTCCAATTATAGCAGAAACAATTAAGGGTCAATCTTCACGATCATATTTATTGCAACAGCAAGACCGATCGATGCTTACTTTTGCTGAGTATCATGCCGACCAGAGATGGGCTAAATGTAATCTGATTAATGATTAAAAAACGTAGTCGTAATTTTAATTTGGTTGCTCTGTGATCATGATTGAATCCCTTCAAAACATTAAGGATTCATAAATATGTATGCAATTGAGGATTCCGTAGTGTTTAAATAATAAATGAGCAAAATGCAGTCATATTAATAAGGAAAAATGCAAAATGTAATATCAATCGTTTCTCATTAATCTGATTATATTTTGCCCATCTACATATGATTCCGATAATATTACAGCGTGGAGACGCATTCATACTGTTGATTTGATGGCTCGCCACAAATGTAGAAGCAATTATACTGACACAAGATAAAGGAGATATTCCATAGAGATAAGAAACTATGGTTACTACCTATAGGCAATTAAGCGTAACATGTAGGTGAGAACAGTATTTGTATCTATTATAGGTAAATAAAAATCTGATCTGTTTTAAAATTTTTGTTACAAATATTGTTTAAAGATCGAATAAAATACGCGAATTAGTGAGTTGGTAGGCGAGCGCAATTTTGTGACAGATGCGGGAGTAAAGTCGAGCGCAAAATCGGACGACGGAGTGCGACGCGATGCGAACATGACATTACGTGCAACTACGAATATGAGTAGACGAGGCATTTTATACTTTACAAACATTTATTATTTATTTATTCAATATCATTGAACAGCACATATAAACATTTTACATACGGTACAGTTAACAAGCTGTGCCAATTACACAATGATAATATTTAAAAACTTACAAAGAAAAGGAAAACATTATCAAAACACATTATTTCTAAATAAATCATTATTTGAATTTGAAACAATTTATAATAATTATACAATTCTGAAAACCTTACATTTCAAAGGTTGTTCATATTTTTTCAATAATGAAGTAACTAAATTCTATAAAAACGTCATTCTGAAGTTAATGATTATTATATGTGTGCTGCGTAAACAGTCGATTGAGTTGATTTTCCTGTTACAAACACAGCATACACACACACACACACAGCATGGAATCGCAAGAAGTTGTGCATATTGACCTCCAAACTTCTTTATGAATATGACACCTTATGACAATGAAATCTGTGCTAATAAAAGAATATGGCAAACCAATTGTGTGTTACGCAAGAAATAATGTAATTCGTAAATTTTATTTTAAAACATAAAGTCAAGGTACCTATAAAACTAAAAGGTTTTTACGTACAATAAAAGCAGTATCATAGGTTCAAGTAAATAACAAAACTACCTTATCGTTTCCACCGTAATACTCAAATTAAGTCAGTCCCTTTCGATGGGCCCTTTGTGTTTGTCTAGTTAAATTAAGTTGAAAATTTATTCCATATCAGTTCGGTGAAAGCCGCAGTGTCAGCGCGAAATTTGTAATTTAAAGGACAAAACTAATATTTGATAGTCATATAACTAGTTTTTGATGATAGCAGTTCAACTAACGAGGCTGAATATTATCGATTTTAATATAATATTTCCTAGAGTACGTTAGAAATTTTTCCATTGTGCTACCTACCTTGTACAAGAAGTATAGAAAATAGAGCTGGAGATACAATTATATATACAGGAACATTCTGAATCATGGCTGGTGGAGGTGAGTCACTACAACGGTCTTAGTACCCGTGTCTGGTCGCGATCTAGTTGAGCACTGATACCCTACAACCACATTACTACTATTTTAACACCATTTGTAGTCTTCGGGTGCCAATAGCATCCACTCCCCCTTTTTTGATAAAGAGGGGGAAAAGCTAGCTCTAGCAAAGGACTATCAGCGGCGCTCTGAGTGTGGCAGTCGCGGTGTGCACGGACTCCTACTGACTAAAAAATGCCCGGGGCGTTACTTTACTCGCTGCAAGCCGTGCCTGGGAATTGATATTATGCTCATGACCCAACAAGTAAAGATTCTTCTACGGATACCTTCTATGGGATGTTGTGTGTAAAGAGACCATCCCTCAGATCCTTTCTATGAGGTGGAGCGAAGGACATAGTAAACATCGTCTTCTTCTTAACTAGGCAGAAGAAACATCAACTCCCCCTATTTTAAAGATACCTGTGACTAGAAATTAGAATGGAATGGTCTCAAATTTTCCATGGAATTTACATTTGTCGAGGACAGGCGATGCTTTTGCTAGATGTGGCGGAGAATTAATATTCGGCGCGGGCGAGTGTCACGGGCAGAGCGGACGCGAGTTCACGCATGCCTTCGCTTTACGGCCTCCGCTCACCATTCATTAGTAACGATTACGCGGATTTAAATTGAAACAGATTTTGTTTTAACTATTTACAAATATTTATATAATATTTTAAACTAATACAAAAAATGAATCGTTTGTGCGCTGAGATTTTAACCACTATAAAAAGTTGTAATCTAATAAGTAACATTTTCTTTGAAAGTCTATATATCTTCTGGAACTTTAAGCTTTTGAGTGAGTCTGAAATGAATGAAAATTTATGGGTTTCGAACTTATGGATTATTTTTGTTATTATATAATAGTTTAAAAGGTTTGTCAGAATTTATTATTTTGTCATATAAAATAGTTGTCTACTTATTACTTAGTTAATTTACTGTTCCGATACATTTTTACTAACCTACATCGCGCAAGTGAAATTTTTATGGCACTTGCCATATGATGATGATGTCCTAACCGGTTTCGGCCACGGCGACTGTTTCAACACCGGTTAAGAAATTCGATGTCCAGTTTTCGGAAACAGTCAATTCAGGAGATATTTAAGTGCATAACTAGAGGCGCTGCCAGAAAAGCACTCTCTCGTCCGAGCTCCCTCAGGCCCGATGGAATGGAGAACCAGTACGATCGGGAGGGAGCGGGATGCAGGTTTGGTCGAGTTTTCCCTTCTCTAAACACCTGGTTGAATTGCGGTGTTAAAGAGATACCTTAGTCGCCTTTTACGACACCTCAGCAAAAAGAGGGGGGTGCTATTCTATTCTGCCGGCAGCCACCACGGCTTATATACATATACAAGTTCTTGCTAATCATCGTATCTACGAAATTATGAAGAGGAGGCTGAGGAACAGATTTAATATATATATTGATATTGATGATGACATCTTCATTCAACAGAATACTTTCGTTAGAAACAAACGAGATCTTACTATATTGTAAACGGCCTCTACAGCGTTACAGAAACAATTAAAAATGCTTCTATTATTTTGTATTAATTACTGTATAAATATTAGGTCCTTACATATGAAATTGGCGTTTTTCGTACTGGCCACTTTAATCACAAATTTCTCCTCTTTGGTAAGGAATTCCAAATTCAAATTTGTACAGCTATAGACTCATGTATTTGTGCTTCGATGATCGTCATTCATTTGTTTTTTTCTTCTGTTTTTTTCTGTTTGCGTCACTCATTTTACAAAATGGAAAACTTAAAATATCGCATTATGTACGAGTACGAGTTCCGCCGTGGCACTAGTGCTGCGGAAACAACTCGAAGGGTGAATGATGTGTATGGCGGTCGTGTTGCAAAAGAAAACACAGTTCGTTTTTGGTTCCAACGTTTTCGTTCTGGAAATTTCGACCTGCAGAACAAGCCCCGTGGACGGCCTGAGACTCAAGTTGATAATGAAGAGTTGAAGGCTATTGTGGAAGCGGATCCATCGCAAACCACGTCCGAGTTAGCTGCAGGCTTTGATGTTAGTGATAAAACTGTTTTAATTCACTTGAAGCAAAATTGGGAAGATTAAAAAGCTTGAAAGGTACCTCACGAATTGACTGAAGCAAACCGGCAAACGCGCGTCGACTGCTGCGTTACATTACTAAACCGGCACAATAATGAAGGTATTTTAAACCGAATCATTACCTGTGATGAAAAATGGGTTCTTTACGATAATCGGAAGCGCTCAGCGCAATGGTTGGATCCTGGCCAGCCAGCCAAATCCTGCCCCAAGCGAAAATTAACCCCAAAAAAGTTACTTGTAAGCGTTTGGTGGACTAGTGCCGGTATTGTTCATTACAGTTTTCTCAAATCTGGCCAGACTATTATGGCTGATGTCTATTGTCAGCAATTGCAAACCATGATGGAAAAGCTAGCGGCTAAACAACCTAGGCTGGTCAATCGCTCCACGCCATTGCTGCTTCACGACAACGCTAGACCACACACTGCGCAACAGACGGCTACTAAATTAGAAGAGCTTCAATTGGAAAGTCTAAGACATCCTCCGTACTCCCCGGACCTTGCTCCAACAGATTACCATTTTTTTCGAAATTTGGATAACTTCTTGCAAGGGAAAAAATTCAACTCCGATGGGGCAGTCCAAATCGCCTTCAAAGATTTTATTGATTCCCGTCCGACTGGTTTTTTTAGTAAAGGGATCGATGAACTACCTATGAGATGGCAAAAGTGCATAGAAAATAATGGTTCATACTTTGATTAATTAAATATATTATATTAAAAAATATTCGACTTTTTGTTCCTCCCATACAAAACGCCAATTTCATATGTAAGGACCTAATATATCATCATACTATATGCCTCACAAAGTGAGAAGATTCGGTAATTTGGAAATTTATTACGTACTCAACAAGAAAAGTAATTTATCTGATAGCCGTTTTCTGTGCATAAAGAAGTAAACTAAGACCCTAAAATTTAAATTTACCTAAAACTTGTTGTTTAAACAAAACATCTAGAGCATGTCCTTCACCATCAATTGCCAAAACGACGGCATAAATTAAAGCGGCCCTCAGCTTAGGGGCAGGTTGAGATTAATGTTAGTATTAATCGAGTGACCGACACAGAGGCTATTTGATTTATTCCTCTTGAGAATTACATCGTGAACTTTCTCCTGTATTAAATAAAACATGTTCCGTTTTATGATTCCTTTTTTCATAGCTTCTGTATTATATCAATTTTTGTTCAGACCCAAAAACTTGTTATTTTTGTAAATACATTTTTTGGATAAAGTTGTTCTTTTGTAGAATACGTATTAATATTAATTTTGGTAATTCGTTACTACAAAATATAATACGCTAAAACTTAAAAATATATAGGGCATGTGTACAAAATAGTAAACAGTTCGTCTAATACATAATCGGTTTATTATAACCAGTTTTATTTATTTGTAAATTTAGGAAACATGGTTTCGTTTAAATTAATATTAACACTGGTACGAATGTAGGGTCGTAATAGGAACATATCCATTTGGCGACCGCCAATTAAACGAACGGACGGTATATCTTACACAGCACCTGCGAGTAACGAGCGTGTCTTCCGGATTCTAAATGTATATTTACATACAAAACCATACTATTTTCTAATCTAAACATAGTCATACGTTAGGTGTTAAAATAACTAATTAGGGAACTCATGTATATAATGATTCTGAAGAGTACTGGGAAATGGACATAGGCTTACCCAAATGATGTGCAATGATGATTATACCTTGTGAAAAAATGTTACGCAGCCGGTCCGCAGCACCATGCAACTCTCGCTCTCTATTTGTACTGTTTTTTTAAGCATAGCACATTTTTATTATTATACAAGGCACAAATAATAATTGCGTGAACAGTATAGCAAACAAGTGATGCGTGGTGTCGTGTCAAAAGCGTTAACCAGACTAAGGTGGGTGATAGCGGCGCTCGCGTCGCGGACCTGCCGCGCAGTATACCTGCACGCGCGGGTATTCATCGGTGCTCAACCTCACCGCCCACTCACATGTTTTCAAAGCAACACACAGTACGAAAGTAAAAAAAGTAGAAATATAGTAGGCGACAAGACCAAAGTTATTGATCTTATGAGTTCAATTACTAAAGTCCAGGAAAGGAATAGAAAACTGTCTAAGTACAAATAATATAAGTTATGTACATAGTTCATATTCTTTGTTATTGCATTAAAAATGCTCCCTGACAAAAATTATTTTTCTTAAGAAATCTATAACATATATATTGTTTCTTTTTCTATTATTGTTTTGTTAGGTACAACTGAATTTTGGCCTATAATTATATCAATAGCATTAACTGTTTTCATTGACAAGCATTGACTATACGCATATATAATATTTAATTGATATATCCTCATGCTTTAAAACTAGAAATGGCTTGAAATATTTTTTAAAGGAAACACCTGTATCTTTGCTGTGTATATTATTATTAAACAATGTTTTGTAAAATACCAATACGCCTCAAACATGTACACTTTAATGAATTACCTAGACTAGTTCGTCTAAGAATGTATTAAATAATATTCGTACTAATATGATGAGCGAAATCTCATCTCTTGAATAGCAGAGCGCAGCGACAATGACATTTAAGTAATTTAATTTCCCCAAACCCTATTTTATCGCCGGATTATTTGATCAAAGGGCTAATCGAGTTCACATATCTACAGTCTAGCCAAAGATAAACTTGCGACATGCGGGTGGCTGTGCGTGTTTAACTAATGACCGAGTCATGGGGGCCCATTGGGAGTGGACTGGATCCGCAAAGGGGTGGTGTGGGGTTCAGGGGTCGGTCCAGCGATATCATTAGCTACAGATGCCGCTGGCCGGTGCCTGATATAAATACATTAAGTGCGCCGACAAATTGTTAAAGCTCGCTTCAAAACATACCAGTAGATGTACCACGGTCTCTCATAACACTATTGTTTCAATCTTACTTTTAGTCGTGTACTTTTTTATATTTTTATCGCGTATAAGTATCTGATTGTCATTGATAATTATTTCATAAGTTGAGAGTGAGTTCAGTTTAATCGTAAGCATAACCTTTGTTATATAATAATAATTTTGTTTTTATTTTACAAAATACAAATAAGTAAAGCCATAGCACTTTTAAAAAACTAACGAGATTGAATTGCGTAAGTCCTTGTAGTTTGATTTAGTTTTATTTAATAATTTATTGTCTTATTATGTACACTAAATAGTGACATGTATAAACGAAATCTTTTCAATTTTTCACACTTTCGGTTCAATGAAAGGCCCTTTCACATCAGAATCAATAGACAATGAAAAACAGCGGCCACTGTCTAGATTATGGCGTCATAAAATTCTATAAACCCAATAAAAATCGTGCTCGGCGTCAAAACGTTCACATAAAATCTCAAAGTACATAAACATATCATAAGGGGGATAGAACGAGTTATCCTGCACAAAGAAAAGTTTTTCTAAGGGATAAGCGGCGGTTTACTCAGATGGTTATTTTATACAGTCGGATCGAGTTAACGGCTGGCTTTTTAGCGTCCGCACTATCTACCGTGCATTTTTGTACACGTATATAATAGTTTATATTACTGTGATATATTTAAATCTTTGAATTATTTGTATACAGTAGTTACATAGTGTGAAATAATACCTAACTAGGTTTTTCGTTTCAACTGCGTAATAAAAATAAATGTAACCAAAAAATTATTTCCGTAACAAATATATATAAGAAATATCAAAGATTTCGTTAAAGTAGAAAATAGGACAGTAAAATTTCGTACAAGCTTCAAGAATGAAAACTGTTTAAAATAATTAGTAAATCATTGCAAAAACCACATTTAATTATTAAGGTAAATAAAAAACTTAATGTTATTATGTGAACTATTATATATTGTCGTAATTTTGTTGGGGAACCTGAGTATTTAAAATGTAAATAATTTTTAACTTCATACTGTAAAAAAGTATTAGTACTAAAACTTAACTAATTTGTGAATATTATACTAAATATAATTATTATTAATTATTAATATCTTTTTTTTTATAAAAAAAAACCTTTTCTTGATGCTCGAATAGAAAACTATATAGACACACATCTCGCGTAGCGTTCAGTCCCGAAAAAGTGTAAAAGTATTTTGGTAAAACAGTTTATTTACGGTTGCGATTCTTCCTCGTTTATTGCGATATAAATCGCGAACTAGATATGATTTATCAGCTCATCATTTCTGGTTAGGCGTGAGCACTGAGCAGTGTTCATACCTTTATTTCTACATTATAAACGTTATTATGTTTCTTTGTTATATTCTTCATTCATCATTTTCATTCCTGTGTTACGTTTTCCTTTGCAGGTTTTTACCTTTCTGGGTTAAAGCAGAGATACATTCATAAAAGTATCGATTTTGCATTTGTATAACTTGTATCGGATGTATGACATAAAGAGCAGCTGATTGCTGTTCTCTTTGCATCAGGAGTACACAAAATATTGAAAGGGAAATAGCGGAACGATATATTATTGCTTATTATTATCTCTACAAAATATAGTAATATATGTGGTAATAACGTAAATCTTTATTGGTTTTAAAGAATAATAAGATAATAATACTACAAAATTCGTAGACACAAAACAACCAAGCCCCAAAGTAAGCTTGCGATTGCGTTGTGTTTACTAGACAAAAATATACTTTTACTAAAATATTATACTTCTATGACTTGCGATAAACTTATTAACGAATATACGCCGACAAAAGCAGTATATATGTCAAAATGCTTAAGGCACCAATCGTTTTAAATCTAGTTTTAATTGAACGAATAATATATAAGATATTTGTAAAAAACAAATAGAACTGGCCACGTGACCAAACCGCATTACCATGCTCGAGGGACATTCACCCCTTGTAAAGAGACATCGGGAGGCCGAAATTGAAATGGATCGGATTCGAGAGTCCATCCATCACGGTGTTTGGCCCACATCTAATGGTTTTTTAATAATTCCGATCTACAATATGAGAGGGCGGCTCATTAGATGTAGAAGTGTGATCGAGTGTCCATTGTACGAAATATGACAGTCAATTGACAGTTCTCGAATATAATTGAAAAATGAAAGTTAGTGTATATTACGGTGTTTGATTTTTGTCCCGCACGTCATCCCCAATTAGTAAGTCTAGACTTTCTAATTCGAATATTAATATAAGAATATAACTATATACGTATAATTTCGCAGAATTTATAAACAATTTTATTGAATTGCATTTTAAAATACCTCACGTAATTTTTTTAAGATATAGCATTGAATTTAGTACAATATTTTATTTAATTATTACATTTAAAATATCAGAATCTAACACTTTTTTTTTCAGTTATCTATTTACTTATTTATAATTCTATAAACTAAATGAAACCATAACATTTACTGAGAAAACATTTAACTACCGTGTTAAAAACAAAACTACTAACTATTGTACATAGTTTAAAATTGAAATTTCAATTTTAGGAATATAGTTTTGCTCGTCCTGTGCATTGTGTTAATAATATTATTTTAAGCGGACAGTAAGACAATAAAGGAATGAAGACAGGAATGCGAAAGGGGAGAACAAACGAAACCGAGCTTACTGACCGCTATAAACAACAGGAAACTATGTGTGCGGTCACCTTTATATTTCATGTAAATCGCCAGGCTACTTGAATGAAATTGTTTTTGAGAATTATCATACGGCTTAATATATGATTTTGTTTTTGATAAATAATATCCTAAATTATTTTTTATTCTATATAAATATGTAATTTAATCTATTTTGTGTCACATCAATCAAAGAGATACACAATGCTTTCTAATTAAGATAATTTTATTATTAACTTTCTAGAAATAAAGCATATTATATTATTCATAAAATTAATTCATAGTTCTTACATAGGACTCGGTATTGGCCTATACAATACAATACCTAAAGACATCTCGGAGTTATCTCTATTGAAATTTAAAAATACTATTAAAACTAAAATGCTAAAATAGGGATATTATTCTATCAATGACTGTTTGAATGATAAAAGTGCGTAGTCTTAATATATGCAATATTTCTCGCGGGGCATTCAATCCTTTCTATATTATACCTGTTATTGTACCTCATTATGTTAAAAAGAGCAACTACCAGAGTTTCTTGCTGGGTCTTCTCGGTAGATTCTGCTCTTCGAGCCGGTGGTAGATTCACTTTACTTCTTTTTTTGACGATTCAAAAGTGCTAGGAAGTAGGCCTATTTGAATAAATTTCATTTCATACATTTAATAAAATAAAAACTTTTTAATAGATTAGGTTCTATTTCTAGTTTGCTATTAAAATATTTCATCATAAATGTAAGTCTCTAATTTTTTTTTATTATTATTTATAGACGATCGCTTGACCTCAATCACGCCTGGTGGAAGGTGAAGATGAGTTCGATGGTGAAACGCGTTCGCCTAGCAAATGCCTATTCACTCTTCTCTTAAAGACTCTCAGGTCATAAGATCGCGGAAATATGGTCGCTGGAAGGATATTCCACTCCTTAGCTGTTCGCATGATGAATGTAGAAGCGAATCTTTTCGTGCGGATATAAGGAACATCCACCACATACGGATGGTATCCGATGTCTAGTGGTTTTGTGGTGGAATGGGGCTGGTGGAATCAAAAAATGTAGTAATATTATTATTATTAAAAATTACTAGACATGGGTAGTATAGAAAAATTGTATAAAAAGGATAAGTATGATGAAAAAATGTACAGAACAGAAAAAATATATGAAATATAATTTCACTTAGAGGCGTAATAATGATATCGCTTTTGACATAAAAATTCTTATCTGAAAATGCATCGCAAGGCTGTTCCCGCTGTAAACGTTACAAATAACCGCGAAACGTCGCGTCATTAAATAATACAGCCGAGATAAGTGTAGATTAATGTGGTTTTTATATCGATACGGGTTGAAACGACCCTTTGACGTATTAAAAACGCAAGAGCCACCGATATATGCGATTTCAAATTATGATATCGTCGCTTTATCGCAGTGGAAGGAATCGAATTACCAATTTATGCTTGTACCAAAAATTTAAACGCACGTGGAATGTTACAATTTTGTATGGTTTGAATAAATATACTTCTATTCCCAAAAGCTAAAGTACATAATGACTTATGTAAATACTTTAATTTTTTTTAAACTTTTAAGCAATATAATATAATTATTTTTAAATGACTTAGTTTACAATAAAAGCTAATGCAATATTGTTAAGTATACAGTAAATTCCTGTAAGGCATACACTTTGTTAGGTATTAGCTATTGTTACAAATCGAAGTTTTCGTATAATTGTACCATATTATACAAAAACAAATAAATACGATTTCAGTTGTAATATAAAATCTGATACAAAAAAACTAAAACACAATACTACAAACGCATCGTTTCGGTGACATTCGTATTTCAAAACTATGAAAAACTCGGCCCCACCTAAGTACACGGATATTATTGGAAGGGCAAGAAGCATCTGCTCTGAAATCACCCGGTCACTAGAATATTGTTTTCACTATATTAGAAACGTGATCGCAATTTTTAAGAGCGAAAAAATTCCATTTGAAGTGTAGTGGCTGACGTTCGGCGTATTTGATTATACCATGTGTAGTCCCTTTGCAGTGATATAAAGTGAACGTTATTGAAGAGTTTTACGATTCGATTTACATCTTATATTGAAATCTACTAGAGCATTACTTCTTCATGGCAGGCTTCTAAGTTATTCAGTAACAGTTGTTACACCTAATTTGATAGAGGTTTAATACAAAATTAAAAAGGTTTCGTAATCATCTTAGCTACATCCGTATAATATAGTTTGTCTAAAGATAACGTGATACATTTTATAAATAGCATACAAAAATTAATTTTACTAACAGAAATGTCATTTATAAATGCTCTGAGTACGGCGATCAGTTGTGCTACTGGTCACATTGGAAACGATATATAAGCACAAAGTGGATACAGCCACTAATGTACCTCTGCCCACCCTGAAATAGATATACCGCGATGATATATATTTATTATTACATACATAATTTCAGTTACATGTAACGATGATAATGAAAATGACATAACTAATACACAATATATATATATATATATGTATATCTGATTCGCAACAAAATTATTTATTCATCATAAAAAAGTTCGCCGTTACCTGGACTCAACCACATGCGGCTCTTTGAAGAATTATTTGTAGATCTCGAGAAATACGAGTATACCATTTTTCATTTTTATGCTATTATATTTTAAATTTAAAAAATGCCTATTTACATACTCTTTAAATACGCAATTTATTGCAGCTCGTAAAAAATTTCAAATTTTGAAAAATGCCTCGGTCTATCAAGGAGCTTGGCCACCCCTGCTATATTGCATTATGTGCGTCTATAAAAATAAATATAACAAACATATTCACTAAGCATTTATATGAACATTGTAAATATATAGTTCAATTTCAATGAATACCTTCAAATGCTCTGCATTACGCAAGTAATGAAGAGCTTGGTTAGTTTCCGGTTACATACTGACATTAGTGACAGCATATTGAATTAATGTTTAGAAACCCCAGGAAATTATTGTTTAGATAACAAGTAATGACATTTCTTACATTGTCTTAAATATATATCGAGGTTCCATAGAATTTCTGATTTTGAATATTATTCATAGTGTATTACGAAACTAGTGACCTAATTTGAGACTGTACTAAAGATATTTCTGAATTAAATATCTTTAACGAGAAAATTATAACTACAAATCATTTTACCTAAATCTGATATTCTGATTTAGATTTTATTAGTAACGTGTTTTTTTTGTAATCAGGACAATATATATATATATATATTTTAATTACATACGGGCTTGTATTTTACTTCAATCTCACTTGTTGTAAAGTGATGAAAAGGCCGATGATGGAGCGCACTCTCCCAGCAAATACTGATTCACTTGACGCTTGAAGATTTCCATGTCATAAAATGTTGGTAAAACAGACACAGGAAGCAAATTTCACTCCTTAGCGGTTCGCAGCAAAAAAGAGGAGGCTAATCGCTTCGTCGTAGATTTGAATTTAACACTGTTTCTATATGAAGTATAATTTGTATAATCATGGGAACGTGGCAAGACGTAACTTTTCATTTTAATTTCCGTAAGTCACGCGGTAAGTATAATGCAATGTAGAATCGATTATTATTTGACATGCATTTAAATATATTTTATTTCATACCATATTAATAAATCAGGTATTTTAGTACAAACGTTTTTAAATCTATGTATAATCTTATAATGTATTATATAATATACGGAGTTAATAATCATGACTGTTATTTAATTTAAATACTCTTTAATAAATATTATATTCGATTTTTCAGTTAGAAATAACTATCAATACATTTAAATAATAATATTCGCAGAGCTAAGTCGCCATTGGTATTTCTAAAATATTTCCGGTCATAAATATTTTTTTAAATTGACTATAAAAGCCAGGTTTATGAATTACTAAAGATTGTTAAGATTTGATTTTATTCTATTTATTTATTTTGCTTTATTTATTTTTATAGAGTTACATGTGGCCTGGTACAATACTTCATTTGTACAACATATACACAATTACAATCAACAATGTAAATTTCCTATTAAGGCATGCACAACATATGTTAGAGTGGCCTGTTTATATTGTATTAATGCTAATGAAAGTAAGTTTAAGTATGTTTTAAATTAAGGTTTATATTCAAACCATATTTTTGGGTATATTTATTTGACTGCGCCCGGTGTTTTAGCTCCGGCTCGGTTATGAATGACCTCCTTTATGTGCAAGTTAGTTGCGAGTCATTTGTTTTGGATTAAATATTTGTGTTTCCTCGATAAATTCTACTCCTTGTCAGAAGTTTGTATAAATTAGGGTTGATTATATTATTAGTTACCGAAACCAATATTGAGCTAGGATTATTTATTTACGGTACGTTTGTTATAGCTTGCTCTGTTTGATTTGCTGCTCTTTAGAATAGGTAAATATTAAAACATATAAAACTGCTTACGAATAATTTTCTTTACCCATCTGCTTTAAACATTTTCCAATGAGGCCAATAGTTTTCGTGGAAAATATAAGTCATTATGTTGACAGTTGAATATGTGGGAATTCCTAAGTTAATATTAAATCTCAAATTATTGATTTTATTACCTTTTTAGGCAAAAAATAAGTTAATAAGTTGAATATCTGGGAATTCCTAAATTAACATAAAACCTCAAATGATTTTTATATTGACTCATAAAAACTCGTAACTAATGATATGTGAATCACAATAACAAACGTTTAAGCAATCAAATTACGTCAATAACAATTTATTTTAAGTTTTTAAAGCACTGACCACAACTGAAACATAATAATAGATATTAAAATTACAGCATAAAGCCAGTTTGTACGAATGCAGTCGCTGAGTTGTCGAAAGGAAGTCGTTCTCAGTTCCGTTCCCTCTTGTTTCCCGTTTGCAGGAAATTCTCGACTCGCAACTTTGACTTCGATGAAAGAAATACTTTCCGAAGAGTTGTTCGCGTTTCTTTATTAGCCTTTTGATTTGTTGTAACTCTAGTATTGTACAAATGAAAGGGTTTCCTCCTTATTACAAAACGTTATTTAGTTTTGTTGTATTATTTCAGTTATTATTGAAGTATATTTTCTTCCTTATTTTCTTGCTTTAATATTTTCATATGTCGGTTATTTACAAAACTCGCTTAATTTGAATACTTAAAATAATAAAGGTTATTATGGGGAACTATGTGCATATTATATAATACAAGACTCTTCTGCTCTTTCCACTGTATGTATTTATATCCCCTTTTTAATTTTACTAATATTCTTTACTTTCTGTAAACTAGTACTGTATATTAATTATTGTGCATGCTGTGGTACCCTATAATTCTGGCGGCATTTAAATGCTCCATCACAGTTCTTTTTTTAATTACACAATGTCACCCATGTTGAGTACCCAATCATGTAAAATGAAATAAAATAAACATTGCGTACTTTACGGTAACGGAAAACACAAATTAAATGTAATTTCTAAATAAAAAATACACAGATAAATACTTAATATCGTATGTGTGATGATCAAGAATACCAATATTTTTTTCAGTATTAGATAATTAAAAAAAAGTATATACGCAAGGCATGCTTAAAATACCTACCAATAACTGCATAACATACATGTAGGTAGGCACATACCAGGGGGGTGGCCCTCACCGCCCCCTGACGGTCCATAACGGATTTTCACTGGGATATAAAAAAAAAGGTAGGCATAACCGTATATCAGATAACAATAATATTATAAGCAAAAGCGGTAATTTACGGTGATTTTACACTAAAATAGTTTTACAGTTCAAATGTAAACAGCACTTAAATGGGAAGCTGTTATCTTCAACAGACAAAGTTCGCATTCTGGGCTTAGTTCAAAACTAAAGCCTGATTTAATTTTAAAGCCGGGCTCGCCTCGCCTCGCCGCCATTTAGGTATAGCCTCTTAATAAATCTGCTACTTACTCGACGTCCGGAGTTCGATTCCCGGGGGCACCGGATCCGTTACGAATTAACTTGTTAGCCTTTCGAGTGCTGACCAGTGGAAGTTACTCTAACTTTGTAATTGGCAACAATCTATTACTGATATCTTGAGTATGCCGTAATAATTATGTCAGTTATTTCCACTTGGCTGTATGTTTAATGTAACTTTGTGTTTGATAACTAAGTAATAAATTTTATTTAATATTGTAAAATTGTTTTGTTTATTTAACAATCATCAAATGTATAAGATTTTGTATGTAATTAATTTAGTTTATTTAAAGCAAATGTATTATTATAAATATTAAACTACGCCGGATATATATTATTAATTAAATAGATTTATATAAATGTAATTTATATTGATTTTGAAAATAAAATACACACTTGATGTAAAAAAAAATTAATAATATATTTACTTACTTTACGTAACTTTCAAAATCCATTTTTTTTAATTTATATAAAAATATTAGGTCCTTACATATGAAATTGGCGTTTTTCGTACTGGCCACTTTAATCACAAATTACTCCTCTTTGGTAAGGAATTTCAAATACAAATTTGTACAGCTATAGACTCATGTATTTGTGCTTCGATGATCGTCATTCATTTGTTTTTTTCTTCTGTTTTTTTCTGTTTGCGTCACTCATTTTACAAAATGGAAAACTTAAAATATCGCATTATTTACGAGTACGAGTTCCGCCGTGGCACTAGTGCTGCGGAAACAACTCGAAGGGTGAATGATGTGTATGGCGGTCGTGTTGCAAAAGAAAACACAGTTTGTTTTTGGTGCCAACATTTTCGTTCTGGAAATTTCGACCTGCAGAACAAGCCCCGTGGACGGCCTGAGACTCAAGTTGATAATGAAGAGTTGAAGGCTATTGTGGAAGCGGATCCATCGCAAACCACGTCCGAGTTAGCTGCAGGCTGCGATGTTAGTGATAAAACTGTTTTAATTCACTTGAAGCAAATTGGGAAGATTAAAAAGCTTGAAAGGTGCGTACCTCACGAATTGACTGTAGCAAACCGGCAAACGCGCGTCGACTGCTGCGTTACATTACTAAACCGGCACAATAATGAAGGTATTTTAAACCGAATCATTACCTGTGATGAAAAATGGGTTCTTTACGATAATCGGAAGCGCTCAGCGCATTGGTTGGATCCTGGCCAGCCAGCCAAATCCTGCCCCAAGCCAAAATTAACCCCAAAAAAGTTACTTGTAAGCGTTTGGTGGACTAGTGCCGGTATTGTTCATTACAGTTTTCTCAAATCTGGCCAGACTATTACGGCTGATGTCTATTGTCAGCAATTGCAAACCATGATGGAAAAGCTAGCGGCTAAACAACCTAGGCTGGTCAATCGCTCCACGCCACTGCTGCTTCACGACAACGCTAGACCACACATTGCGCAACAGACGGCTACTAAATTAGAAGAGCTTCAATTGGAAAGTCTAAGACATCCTCCGTATTCCCCGGACCTTGCTCCAACAGATTACCATTTTTTTCGAAATTTGGATAACTTCTTGCAAGGGAAAAAATTCAACTCCGATGGGGCAGTCCAAATCGCCTTCAAAGATTTTATTGATTCCCGTCCGACTGGTTTTTTTAGTAAAGGGATCAATGAACTACCTATGAGATGGCAAAAGTGCATAGAAAATAATGGTTCATACTTTGATTAATTAAATATATTATATTAAAAAATATTCGACTTTTTGTTCCTCCCATACAAAACGCCAATTTCATATGTAAGGACCTAATATTATAGTTGGAAAATCTTCAAAAAGTATATATTTCAAGTAGGCTGATTACAGTTTAATTTTATTGATTAATCGAATATTCTAATTTTAATAGGGTAATTTGCGTTAGGGGCAGCCATGTCTGGCTAACAGTTATGATTTGAAACTATAATTGAATTTGGAAGTGTCTAGTGCAATATAACACGGGCCCTTAGCGCAAATCTGTTACTTCAGTCAACGTCTGCGATATAGCAGACTCGGATATCTGTTCAACTTTGCCTAAAGTTCCAAACCTTGGCAGGTTAGATTTGATGTGGCTTGGTTTCAAACTATCCAATTGAATTATGAATCTGGCTTTCTCTGAAGACAGATTTCTCTAAAGGTAAGCTTTTTATAAAAAATAATAAGAGAAAATTAATTCGTGAAGTATTGAAACAATTCATTACAATTTTAAAGTGTTGGTTAATAAAAGCGTTATTCACACATATGACTATATGAATTATTTGTATGTTCTACGAAAAATCCTATAAATGATTAAAGTATAAAAGATGTTTTGGTAAAAAATGTATTAGGTAAAATAATATTAAAAGTAGGTCATGTATCGCATGTGATTTGAATTTACTATAAATAATATATCATTATATTTTAATTGAACTATTACATAATATGCAAACAGAACATATTACGTCTAGTATAATTATGTTTCCATTTTGTCAACATCCACCTCTTAATAAATACGTTACACTGAAAATACATTTCATTAATGGATAATGAATGTTATATAAACATTAGTCACGTGTAAGGGCACAGCTGGGCAGCTCGTTTTAAACAAGGGTTGGCCCACAACCAGACTCCGAGTAGTGCTAAGTTTTTGATAGTTTGAACGGCTTCAGTATTTACTGGTTAAGTTTGCGGGTCAGTTCGTGAGAGTTAGGTCCATCTCAAGGGAAAAACAAGTTACTGTTTAACAAAATATAAACGTATTATAACGTATTTAGATATAGAATAAGTAAAACGATTTTTCTAATAATTGCTGTCTTATATGATCATGTTCGTTTTTGATAATTTTTTACATGTTACCTTAATCGTTTACAGGTAATGAATTTGTATCGTAGTGAATGATTGAGATCCCCTAGGACTTACTGTTAGTATAATATGATAAGTTTTTTTAATTTACATTCCATATTTTGAAAGGGGATATGGAAAAATAGATTAAGGTGACTTTGGTCGTAATCTTAATGGAAGATAATTACACAATACTAATATAATTTAAAAATATCTGTTAAAAGTCCTAATTCAATTGAACAATATAAAAATAATAAAACTGTAAACCTTGTTGAAACTAACTAAAATATTGCAAGGTAATTTCTCTTTATTTAGCATTGTATTGAAGAAATCCCGCTACATACTCCATAAGGCTACGTGCTACCACTCGACTGAAATGCCAACGAACGAGTTAGAATTCAAATCGTTACGTCGATTTCAGCAAATGACCGTATGTAAACACATATTGTGTTTAGATCACAGGCGGTGCTGGTGATGCCTAAACAAACAGTCATTACTGTCGACACTGTACGTGATCGGCCCCTGAATAATGGCTGACGTTGTACGGGCATTCATTTTCATATCACAAGTATTGGTGAGGCGGTTAAGATATTTCCGCTTCATACCAAAATTCTTCTATCACTCCATAAGTTACTTGCGAATGATATAAGGATTATCTGCATCCCTGATTCTGTAGTGAAACCAACAGATGTCGCTCATATTACCACCGCTCTTGTTTGACGTCACAAAAACGTCATTCATTACATTACTGCTATAATAATTGTATGCAACCGCCGCGACGTCGTGCTATCTCCTATTTTAAAATATAAATAACCCGCCGTAATAATATTTGAACCGCCACACGACGTTGTTGTTAAGAAGAGAAATAAGGTGTAATTGTGCGAGAGGAAACTTACTGTGCCCGTGGCCTCTACCGGACTCCTGGAACCTTCCGTGCTGTAGCATATACTGGACGAGCTGCAGACCTACAGGTTAGTGATTCAGACATTCTGGTATATCAGCTGCGATTTATGGAGTGATAAGTTTCCTTAAACTCGTTTTTGACCTAATATTAATTTCTCTTAACCGCCAACCAAGATACGTTCCCCGCTCATATGGAGGGCTATTTACACGCCTCTCCATAATTTGGTCCGGTCGAGCCTGGATAGTTCCAGAACAGTTAGTACATAAGTATAATTAGTACTCAACTATAATTTAGTACATAATAATTAGTACATTTAATAGAATTTATATATTTTTTATTTGGCTACCTACATTAACTTTTTGTTCACTGGTTCACTGGAAATTTCCAGTGAAGTTCGTAGGTAGTTATTTATCATTTATTTGCATATTTTATTTATTGTGTATTTATTATTTGTATTATTATTAGCCGTGGGGTTACCGGCAGATTAGAATAGTGCCTCCCTCTTCCTCATACTGAGGTGTCGTAAGAGCCGACTAAAGTACACGGCATGCCCGACTGCTTGCGGCTTCATAACATCTAAGCTGCTGCATGCACCTTTACTGCACATAGTGCATACTTGATAACCCGCCTTGGACAAGCGTTCATAGTTATATGCCTGTCCATTAATTCTATACATATATATAATATATATAAATAAGTATAATATATACATAAATACACACATACTATATTATAAATAAAAAATAGGTTCGTAATATTATTTGGTACCTATTTATATATTACTTACACGATGGCTACTAATAAAGCAACCGCAGAATTATATTCTAAAATAAAAATATTAACTTGCAAAAAGGAAGCAATTTTTGCTAGGCTTAGTAATATGCACGGCTTAGCTAAAAATGTTTCTAGCTTCGAGTCCCGCTCAAATGAACAGTTCTTGACCGCGTCTGAGATTGTCGATGAATATCGAGATAAATTCGAGCATATCATTGACGAGATTAATAATATAAAATTAACTATCAGCCCAACGGATGATCCTGATTATGAGGATTTAACTAGGTTTGACGACTTGTATACGGCAGTGAAACGAGTCCGAAATAAAATCTTAAATCCAAGGTCATCCCCGAATATTGTCGCGAATAGCTCAGAAATCTCAGATTCGATAAATCTACCGCCCATAGATTTGCCAAGTTTCGATGGTAGCCTCGAGGACTGGCCTAAATTCTATGAATCTTTTAAATCTAATATACATGATAACCCTAAACTGACTGACTCGCAGCGTGTGCAGTATCTCGTGGGTAAACTCACTGCCAAGGCGTTGAGGGTGACGGCAGGCACTGTGCCTTCCGGAAAGACCTACAGCGTCATTTGGAGTCGATTAATTAATAAATATCAAGATAAGCGACGTTTAGGTACTCACTACATAGATAATATTCTAGACATAGAATCTTGCATACACACTGCCGACAGTTTAGATACATTTATTGAGAAATATTCCGCTTTGGTTGCAGCATTGAAACAATTGGAAATCGATGATTTAACGGATTTTATTTTATTAAATTGCGCTTTACGAAAACTTGATTCACAAACAATGCAGAATTTCGAGATGTCTGTACGTGGTGTCGATGTACCCACATATGATCAATTAATTTCCTTTGTTCAAGATCAAGTTAAGATTTTGAGTCGCCCAAATAATATAAATGATCATTCTAATACGCGCGCCTCAAAACGTATTAATAAGTCTGCTGATACGACGAGGTCATCGACTTACAAGACTTTCATAACTAAAAATGCTAATATTCCTGCAACCCCTGCGCAGGTCTGTACTTACTGTAGTGGGTCAGATCATACGCAATTATATAAATGTAAAGGATTTAAAAGTTTGAATACCCCGCAAAATAAATATGATTTTATTAAATCGAAACACGGTTGTGTGAATTGTTTGAGTATATCACACTCCGTTTCTAAATGTAAATCGTCGTCTTGTTGCGAGATATGCAGCAAACGACACCACACGTTTTTGCATTTTCATAGCAAAAGTAAACATAGTTATACAGCTCCGCCTACCACTCCGATAAACGGTCGTAAAGATACCGCGTTCGAATGTAATGCCAGCGCCGCGCTTGACAGCGCTCGCACGCCGCAGACGCCTGCGCTCGAAACTAATACATCTGTTGTTAGCATTGCGCGCGCGCCGTTAGGGGTCAAGCAGCCTTGTTTTAACGTTCTGCTTTCCACCGCTCAAGTTTACGCCGCTTCGAATATCGGAAATAATAATAAATTACTTATTCGTTGTTTACTTGACAATGGTTCACAGAATAATTTAATTACTGTGGATTGTTGCAAAGCGCTTAACCAGCCGATCATTCCTTGGAATAATGCTTATATCAAGGGTGTAGGTCTTAGTTCACGTCCGATCTATGGCTATGTGAATATAGATATTCAGTCACGCGTATACCCGAGAAATAAATATAATATACAGGCTTTAGTGGTTGATTGCATTACTGACAAGTTGCCTTCACATTTTATTAGTAAGTGTGACATGACTTTCGAGAGCAGCATACCTTTAGCTGATCTCACGTGGAATATACCCGGAAATATCGACCTTTTATTAGGAGCTCAGCTGTTTCCATATATATACTTAGGAAAGAGAGTTGAGTTAGGAGCAAATTTACCCCCCCCCTTTTCGACCACTCTTGGTTATGTGCTTATGGGTGACTATCCCAGCACGCATACTCACACCGCCCCCGCTTCGTTTACCGCTGTAGCACGTAATGATTTGATGCAAAAATTCTGGGAATTAGATAAAATATCCCCTAAACAAAACGTAAGCCCTAATAATATAAAATGTACAAGTTTGTACAGATCTTCTGTCACTGGGAACGCAGAGGGTAGGTACTCTGTGGACTTACCTTTCTATCAGAACCCCAATGAGCTGGGCAATTCTTATTCAACCGCTTCTCGTCGATTTATGAGAAAATGTAGTTCAGGAAGTTTTTTGACGCTCACGCGCTGCAAGTCAGGCAGAAATGGGCAACGCCTGAGAATCCCGTTCAAATTGAAACTGTCGTATTAATTGGACAAGAGGATTCTCCTCCCTTAAACTGGCCGTTAGGGATAATTACTGAAATATACCCTGGCTCAGATAATATTACTCGTGTGTAAATAAACTTAGTTAATTCAATAATTCAGCCGCTTATTATCTATTTATATATTATATAATTTTTTCTGACTGCATAGTCAATAATTCAGCCGCTTATGTATATGTATATAAACAATTAATCTGACCGCTTAGTTTATTAAATTATTCACCCGCTTATTGTATATTTATATATAATTTATTTATCTCACCGCATATTTTATTTATTATTATATATCTATGTTTCACTACAGTGCCTTCTAATACGCATCTTAACCTTTAGGGTAGCTAGTTAAGTTACTACTTGTTATCCATAAGGTATTAAGTTTGTCGTTTTGGAAGATCTCTTGACCTTCCAAAGGGGGGAGCATGGTGAGGCGGTTAAGATATTTCCGCTTCATACCAAAATTCTTCTATCACTCCATAAGTTACTTGCGAATGATATAAGGATTATCTGCATCCCTGATTCTGTAGTGAAACCAACAGATGTCGCTCATATTACCACCGCTCTTGTTTGACGTCACAAAAACGTCATTCATTACATTACTGCTATAATAATTGTATGCAACCGCCGCGACGTCGTGCTATCTCCTATTTTAAAATATAAATAACCCGCCGTAATAATATTTGAACCGCCACACGACGTTGTTGTTAAGAAGAGAAATAAGGTGTAATTGTGCGAGAGGAAACTTACTGTGCCCGTGGCCTCTACCGGACTCCTGGAACCTTCCGTGCTGTAGCATATACTGGACGAGCTGCAGACCTACAGGTTAGTGATTCAGACATTCTGGTATATCAGCTGCGATTTATGGAGTGATAAGTTTCCTTAAACTCGTTTTTGACCTAATATTAATTTCTCTTAACCGCCAACCAAGATACGTTCCCCGCTCATATGGAGGGCTATTTACACGCCTCTCCAAGTATAATTACGATTTTATAATTTAAAAAAGTTATGTCACCCAAGGTTAAGGCGGATAGAGGCTTAATTCTTGTGTAAACTTCTTAACTCACCCATGTATTCATTGTACAGTTGATGGATGGATTGAAAAAAAAACAAGTCCATCAATTAACACGGAATAGCAGGTATCGTTGTTATTGTGATTAAGTTATTGGATTTTAAATAAACAAATGCTATAAATGAAATGTAGATATAATACAATAGATGTCTATTTTCTAAGTAAATTAATTATAATATTTTAAATATCACTAAAACAAAAAGGAGCAAATATAAACAGCAACAAAGCAAAATAATTTGTAAACAGATTGTGCAGTTATTTTGAATGCAACTTACAAGGCCGTCGCGTCGGCGACAACATACACTTGATCAAGTACTTGGACGTGTTCGTACTAAATTTAGTATTCAGTCTAAGAAAGATTGAATTTCACTATTGAAAACAGTGAATACAACATTTTTAGGTACACTATACCTCATTTAGTTATATTTCTACTACAATTAAAATATTATGTAATCATAATGTACAAATATCATGTAAAAATGACATGAAAAGTAATCTAAATTAATTTTATTAATATTGAACTTAAATTCTTACAATTTATTGTTTTAAACCTACAAAGTAATTATTAAAATAAACAATACTAATACAATGTGTAAACACATTTAAAACGAAGTCAGTATAGCAGATTAACATCTCTCCTAAAATAATATCTTTATATGAATAAAATTATATTGTTGGATTTAATTGTTAAATAAAATATTGTTTTAAATGAAAAGTATTTCACAATTCTGCTCTGTTTAGGCTTAGTCACGTGTGAGTATAGGTGAAACGAAAAGTGCTACACGTTATTATCGTTTAAGTTTTTAAATCATTATTTAGATGAGTAGTGAAAAAAAAACTTTTACTGTTTCGAGATATTTTATCTATAAATCTGTACATGTGTATACTACAGCCTTTTTTTTCGTAAATAGTGTTAGAAAGTAGTAATAAAAATAAAAATTAAAATAATAAAAACTAATTAATATTATTAATTAATTAATTATTATTTAAATTGTTAAATTTAGCATGAAATTATTAAGATTTATTTATAACTTAACTGTTCCAATTATTTAGGAGTATAATTCAAGATTTCATTATCTATATGTCCATAGTATGAATATTTCAGACGTATAACATAACATGAAAATAAAACGATTAGTGAATCGTTCAATAGGTCCTTTGTTGAAAACAAATCCCTTTTTGTTATGCTAAGTATATATCATGATTACACTTATTTATCTTTAAATTATTACATTTTATATATGAGCCTTTTTCTCTTATCTGTACTATGGGCTATGTTCTGAGTCAGCGTTTGGTCAAATGTAACAAATTCAGTCAACGGCCGCAAACGCATGTTGTTTTAGGTCGCAAGCAAACACGTTGCAGCATGACCGCTGCTAATATCGTGTTTGCTCTTAATATTTATGGTACAGGCGGACACTCGACTTGCCTACACCCTTGAATAATTAGCCCGTTATAAAACATACCTATAAACCATATTTTCCAAGTATTTATGTACTTACATTATTAACTACAGATATATTGATCACGCCATAGTTGGGCAAAATATAATCAGATTAATAAAAATGATTACGATTACATTTTACGTTTTTTACCATTAATATGACTGCATTTTGCTCATTTATGTTTTAAACACTACATAATCCCAGATTGCATACACATTTAAAAATTTTTAATGTTTTGAAAAAAAAAATTAAAAAATGTTTTTTTTTGTTTTGTTTTTTTTTAATCATGATTACAGAGCAAAAAAATTCAAATTACGACTACATTTTGTAATCGTTAATCATTAATCAGATTACATTTTGCCCCATCTCTGGATCACGCAGATACACAAATACGAATCTATTAATTCGTCGGTACGTGAATGAAATATTGCAAATGGAAGTAGTCTAAAGAATTTAGTTAATAACTCATCATATATTAAGAATAAATAATGCCCTTTGCACTTGATTCAAAGATATCTCTGGCAAGATATGGTGGATATTAAATCGATAAGACTATCGAGTTGACGAGAAGCGGCGAGTCGATTAAATGACGTAATTCGATTACGGTGACCGCCTAAGCGTCGGTAGCCATCGTCGGTAACTCAAACTGCCCGCAGTTAATGAACTAAGTACACTGATATTGGCTTTGCTAAACATTATAAATACTATATCTGGACTTAAGACTTTCTCTTTAAAGACTTGTCGAGGTTTCAAACTGGTTATGTAGACCCTGGTCTGTGTTGACTGGATCACCTAGGATTCTTTACTGTGAACGCGAATTTACTTCCTCTATTTTGTTAAATGTAATTTAAAAAAAAAAGATCAAAACTTTGAATCCACTAATTGACTCTCTATTGACTTATTACATTTGAGCACTACAAGTATGCGTTTAATACCGTATCAAGATTATAACACGCATAATTTGAAGCTTTAGGACAACCATCTCATACCATTTTGTTTTTCTTTTCTCTTCAATAATTTTTTATTACCTTTTGGTATTTAACTTATTTCTACATACCTATCTATATTTATTAATAATACTAGTTACATATTGCTGCGGTGTCCAATGGAGCTGTGCTTAAAAACTAATAAAGGTGTAATTTCACAAATACTTATGGTATATATTATTTTCAATTAAATGAATATTTTAACTAATAAAGTATCTATTTGATAATGTTTGCGCTGACTTTACAATTAATCTATGAATTAATGAACTAATTTTCAAAGTAGTTGAGATATTTCCATCATGCGAACGTAAGCGTAATTAACTGAGGGTTTAATGACCCTTCCTAATTGGTGCCTAAGATTTGGAAGCCATTGTCTTACATATTCATAGAGGAACCTTCAGGTGGGTCTAATTTATTCAAAGATTTAACGGACATGCAAATTGGTAGAATATCGGTCATGTTTCTGTCAGATTTGAGTGAAAATTATTGCGGATTGGCTTACCGGAGTCTGATTGCGTGCCGTGAATAATTATTAGTTTGCTCGTTAATAATAAATTATTATAAATGCTTGTGCAATAGGTGTATGTATTTTAACTCTATAATTTAGAGACTGGATTACTAATATTATAGATTGTCTTATAAATATCGATACAATATTTCTAAAAGGCTTTTATCAATCCTAATTACTAAAAGTAGTCGACAGTTCGTACTATTACTGTAAAGAGAAATTGTAGCGAATTAATGGTATATCGACAACGAATTTAGATTGTGCAATGTGTTACTATTTATTTATTTTATTTTTATAGCGTTATGGTCAGCCACTAGTCAACACATTATACAACACAAATAAACATGCAAGTATACTATAGTAAGTAATAAGTATATAAGTAAGTATAGTAAGTAAGTACATGTAAGTATGCTGTTGTACTGCGCTGTTCAAGGCTGACACATCCTGCACCAGAAATGTAAACAGTACAACGGCTTACAAAATGTAACATTCAAACAACAGTCAACTAGAAACTATTTGTTACTATCATGTAAAGCAGTTGATGGTAGATAACAAAATTGGTTTCACTTTATTTGGATTTTGAAGTAGAGCATATTTATATCTTTAACATTTATTCAGTTGATTAAGTGTATCATCTTCATAAGTTTATTTTAACTCAGTGCCGAGTGTGTCTCCTCCTTATCATGCCATAAGGATTTTATTGATGGTGTCTGTGTATACTGAGTAAGGTCGCGATTTATAGACGCTTTTTTGACTTTACTTAGCGAAGTTGTCAGAAAAATAGTTCATTTTAATAAAACAAAGCAGGCAAAACTAAATATATAATTGTAACCTAAATATAGCCGAAGTATTCGCAGAGCCAAGGTCTAGTTAACAAAATTGGTAACTTACCACATCCTTTGACATTAATTGTGTAATATAAACAGTTTAACGTTTGTAACGTTTTAGTAGAGTCTAAGGAAATTTAAGTAGCGTTTAAAAATCTCAGCCTAAGGGCGGCTTGCAGTAACGAATTAATCTAGTTTAAGCTTGTATAAAACGCTTATTAATTGTATTGGTTTGATTCCATCTCAATGATGATTTCAATTTAAGTGTTGTTACAACTAGATTTTGATTTAGTGCAAGACAATAAGTACAGATCAGCGCTAAATAGCATTTTATATAACTCTAAACTAGATTTAATTTTTAGTGCAAGCCGCCCTAAGTGTATACTTTAACAAAATAGTACTAGGTTTAATTGAATTTAATTCTCAATCTGGTATATGGTTTTACTTTAGTTTTATTTCTAGTGTTTTTAGACGTGTTACGCAAGTTGCCTTTAATTTATTTGATTAAAAACACCTATTATTTATGTTATATCTTCATCTGTTCATAATAATGTTTGCCAGTAACAGATTGTAACTACAAATGTTCAACATGCCTTCAGGGCAGTAAACAAAACTATCGTAAGATGTTAATTGGACGTTGCTATCTTAGGATGAGGATTAGGCGTTGAACAACAAACTCTATCTTATCTCATGTGTAAGGAGTTAGCGAAAGGGCCCACCCTGAGAGGGATGTGAGGGCTAAGTGAGATCTCATTTAAGCAATTATCTGGGACAAGTGTACCATTCGCATTATATTTAATATGTATATTGAAATACATTTAAGAATTAAACTCAATTTTTATTATTTTTATAAATTGTTTTATTAGTTTTATATAGGGTTATTTGTAATTCGCTTTATCTTTAGCAGAACGTGATTTTACGTATGTGACTTTACAATTAATTAATCAATATATTGTAAATATTATTTTTTAAGAAGTTATTATTAAAATAATCTTTATTCATCATATTTACAAAATGTTAAAAATATAAAAAAAGTTGTTTCTTTTAATCACACTTTTTTATATAAAGAAGTATTTACATGTATTGTAGCTGGTATTTTTTCTATTAATAAAGTTTTTTTGTATGCTATATTCGTTTAATAAATAAATGTCAAAAGTATCACCTTTTGGCTGAAGCATATACTTTCTAGAAGTTAAATGATTACTGTTTAGAGCTTAAGAGGTCCGTGATTAAATAGTCATAATATTACACAAATCAGTTTATTATTATTTAATACAGTAATACTCTTTCTATGTCTTAACGCAACCATTACAGAAAAACAGAGAACGCGGGAATAGTATTTTTTTAATTATTACATATTTATTGCTAAAGAATAGGCCATGACAACTTACCGTACAGCCATATTTTATAACAATTAGAGTAAAAAAATATATAGTTTGAACGATAATCAGTTAAATTAAGTAATCTGCTTGTGATTTGCGTACAGGATATAAGAAAAAAGGATTACATTGTTTTAATTAACCTACCTACGATATAACATAAAAGTTAGAAAGCATAAGAATATCTTATTATTATAATAAACTCAAATACATAGTAATTTTATCCGTAATGAATCTGTACTTATGATTTGAAGTGACTCTGTACAATTTGCTCTCAGATATCACAAAAGCAAGTTTCCAGTCCACGTTAACCACATGGAATGGCATGCCTTTGTGTCAAGTTAGAACTAAACTCCTCACTAGATAGACTAAAGAGCCACTCGAGCCGAGGTATGCAGGTAACTTTGCTACGACGCAAAATGAAACTTTAATTCGATTTGTTTATCTACGCAGTTCAGGGAACCTGTATTGATTAGTAGCATAGCTTTAAAGAACAAGATATACAAAGGATAACACTGTGTGATTGAAAAAAACAAAACATAAACTAAAACCCATTGTTACGAACTATGTAAATAATGATAAATTTATTGGGATTGTATATTTTCATTTTACTTATACATTTCACGCAGCTGGGAACGTTGGGCACGACATATACGCGCAATGTGGATGGAGCCACTAATGTATTCTCTGCTCATACCATAAGGGCTATAGCGTGACGATATTTATTTTTTTTGTTTCATATATTTCACAAACATTGGAAACAGTTTCATCTTACTTCAAAAAGCTTTTATTTTTGGGTTCCTCGAAAATAATTACGCTAAGAAAAATGTGTATGTAAACATTGCCACAACTGGCTGATGTTGCAAACGACTTGAAACTTTCCCTTTGATGTAGCTTTTACTTCGTATAAGCTTATCATTTGTATGGTTGTAATTTGCTGTGATGTCTCAACATTTTAATTTTGACAATTACTCAAACGCTATAAGGTATTTTGAAGATTGTAAACGTTCTATGCTTTTTTTTTTATTACGTTATAAGTGCACAACTTGTTCGCATTTTAACTGCATCATTTAAAGTGTAAGACATGGAGAACTAGCAGATAATGATTTGAAGCATTTGGGTCTTTAATCTGTACATTTTGTATAATTATCTACTGACTATATTTGCAAAAATGACAAAACAAATATTTCGTAATTTTTATTTTATTAATCTAATTATTAAAACTGAAAACACTTAGGTAAGCTCTAAAGGCCACAACGGCTATTATTATTTATATCTCGAAAAAGAAAAGGATATATTTAACCTACGAGGGAACATGACAGTTCGCTTAAACAGAATAGGAAAATCCATATTTATAAAAAATAGAATATAAACTAGACAATATTTTCAAGATTAGCCTCCAAAGATGCCGAGGGATTACAATTAATTCCTGATTGATTTACAAAGCTATTTGAAATTTCACTACCACCCATGTACCGCCCTTCATCCACCTGCCTCCACGTGAGGATCAGACAAAGATACAAAGTTAACGTCAGCTAAGATTTGTTGTACAAAATTTATATGAAACTTTGCTTCAGAACAATGCAGCGTACGGTCTATAAATGCTGATTTATGACTCTATAAATATGTCCCGACAATAAAATTCTTTAAAAGGATTTTTTTTAACTGTTCGACTATGTGACTACAGCGCACCTGACGGTAAGTACAGTGTAGTCCAAAAACGAAAGTGACCATCAAGTGATGAAAATCCGTGGATAATCTCCGACGTCATGTCAGCCCACATATACCGGGACTGAAAGTCTCTAGGTATATGAGTTATTGGATATACACAAGCTGACCCCAAAACGGGACAGGCCAAAGCGAGTCACTATGACGCTCTTTACACTTGTGTACTGTGGCCGCGACCCAGTTCGGGTAATAGCCCCACCACCATTAAATTAATATTGGGTATATTATGCCATTATTTATTGGATTGTATTGGATTTTACACCGCTTAAGATAATTTAATCTCATAATAAAACTCGAAAATGACTGTGACCAATTGTCATAACAAACACTGACATTGATGTAGTTAGATGTGATATCTTTAATGAAGTGTTGATGAGGATGCGCATTATATTTACAAAAAATATATTTAAAAATGCCAAAAGCTAAAAATCTATTAATAGTTATAGTTAACATGCAAGTATAAATCACACTAAGTGGCATAATACTATTAGGGTCACTTGCAGTAAAAAACGTTAAGTCGACATTTAACAAAGACAAGCTAAGTAAAGTCGTTTAAAATTAAATCAGATTATTTCCTCTTGCATTAACATTTCGACTCAGCGATTTTACTAAGCTTACTTAAGAAACTCCTAAGAGTTTCATTCATTTCTCGTTCGATCTTTACTACAGATGATACTTAGGTTGTAGTTTTTTACGTTCCGTTTAGCACACGGTATCCAAAAATATGAATTATTATTTTTTTTTTTCGTAAAACGGAATGTTACGTACCGTATAATTTGAACTTTTTGACAGTAACTGCTTTTTACTTTCAAAAGTTTTATTGCTGTCTATAACCAAAAACGTAAAATTATATTTACAATGAAAAGACTTCGAGCTCCCAATTTTACTAATGCTGAGATTTTGGATTTGTTATTATTGGTGGAAAAGTACCCTATAAGTGAATTCGTCATCTCGTAAAGAGTTATATAAATCATTTCTTTCTCCCTTTTTTGTGAAAAACCTGGCGTTTTCATCACATAAGCAAATGTTCTTTCTCTTCAGTTCTTCCTCATTTTCGCAGAAAAAATCATCATCAGACTCAGTATTTAGATCCAATAAGCACTTTGAATATATATCCATTATAAATATATTTGTAATAGCGAATAAAAACACACATAGAACTCCTTTATTTCAATATTATATTGATATTTACATCTGCGTAAACAAGTTTAGTTATTTAAATCGACCTCCATGGCGATTTAAATATGACAGTTGCTAGATCTGGAATTAGTACAAAACCGTAGTCGTGCAAGACGAAATATGCAGTTTAATCTTAAATCGGGTTTGAAACTCGTTTTAATGCGATCGCGCAGGCCACCCTTAAATATTAAGTATACTGGTTCTGTACCGGGGATAATTCGAAAACTAGAGCTATACAAAATGATGTGATTTAACATCTGTATACCATGGTTTCTATCCTGTGGATCATATACATCCTATAAGCACCTTATTACTGTTCTGCCGTATTTATTATATTGTTGGAAGCCTATTATTTTTAGAGGAAGGAAATAGTCAAAACAGCAACTGAGAATAATACAATTAATACGTCGGCGCCATCTTGTTTAATGATTGAGCGCGTTCGCGTATTCTAACTTACCCCCTTATCAAGTTAGTTTAAAAGAAGCTGTGGAACCGTCGAGAAGTCAATCACTCATGCACCAGGTACATACCAAGATAATCGGTGCGTTTACGCTCCGATGCACAGTTTCACTCTGACTCAGTCTTGCGTTTCTTTCGGCGTTTCTACTCACGGTAGTCGCTTCCGAAACGCTAGTAGATCACATTGTTCATGATATGTTGGCCTATTTATACAGAAACTTGTAGTAACAGTGATGAGCGAGAGTAAGATATGCAGAGCAAACAAGTGAACACACGTTCACATTGTTTTACGTTCGGTCTACTTAGTTTTATTGTCATTGGTTCCTAATAATATTGTTTAAATTATTTAACTTATGATTTTATAAAATTCAGTACAATTCGTCGCTATGAAGCCGCACCGACTTGGAGTGACGTGATGCTGCTACAACTGCTAAGATATTCCAAGACGCAGCGAGTGTTCGCGACCGACGCTCTATTATGTATGAACTCCCTTTTTGTTCCTCCTACCTCTTACACTTGACGTATGTTCTGAAAGTAATTAACGTTGATTTGTTAAAAGATTATAGCTAAGTGCGAAAACAGATGAATATTCTTAGTTATTTAAATGTATTTTTATTTTACACTGAGCTTAATAATATACTACGCAAGTGTTTTAAAAATTGATTAATCGATACATATACATGAAATAATATATATTACGTGCATATAAATTGAATAATATCTTTATTCAAGTTGTGATATCAATTAATGACAAAAAATAAAATATATCTTGTATCACAATATAAAGGCACGAGTTAAAATCATAATTATAACCAAGTTAAATACAAGAAGAATATAATTTATAAATCTTTTTTTATATAATATCAAATGATTTACGCTTAAACGTCTATGAATTTTGATGAATATATTATGAGGGTAAATGTGTTAAATTAACTTGGTTAAGTAGGGATCGTGCCTGGCTTTTTACTCCTATGAAATATTTATATTACCATTCACTGTTTAATGTTCATACTCATTTAAAGACTTTGTACTTTGCTGAGCAAAGTTATGACGTACAGATATGAATATAAATATTTAGTATAAATATACGAAAATGGGAGAATAAAAAATAAAATCAACGGCGAAAATGATAAGTTCGATGAATAATAATTTCTTTGGTAATTCATTG
Organism: Automeris io; assembly: GCA_036320925.1. Classification (NCBI taxonomy): domain Eukaryota; kingdom Metazoa; phylum Arthropoda; class Insecta; order Lepidoptera; family Saturniidae; genus Automeris; species Automeris io. Next base: position 7,111,810 of record JAUDJH010000009.1, on the reverse strand, counting down.
ATTATAACAATTATAAATCTTTCAGTTTTTGATTACAATAATATTATATTTATTATAGATTGATGACTCCTGCCAATTAAGTATACAAATTCATTATTATATTTATTTATATGTTAAATTATATAAAATCGATATAAATAATATGCACTGTCTATAATGTAACCGTGAAGTCTAACCCTAATGAAGTATATATCTAATTTCTGATTTTTCTTAATATAATCGTAAAAAATAATTGTTCAAACAAAGCTTGTCTGGGAGGAATTGATTAAAAACTATGATGTCTGGTCCACAACCGATACAGCAATAAAAGAGTTAAAAATTCTTATTTAAAGAATTGACGGGAGCAGAAATGGCAAAAACCCTACATCCGCCGCATTTCGTGTACAGCACAGGTGCTTGAAAAACTCGAGTTTTGTGTAAATGAGGAGGGTAGACGCATATGGCGGGAGGAAGCGACGGGCATAAATCTAGGGACGGAACAGGAAGCGCCGGCATCGTTTGCCGCATTGTGCTATCGGCCGTCGGGCCGCGCGGACTTCTCTTTGTGAGCAACACTTTACGGCCGCCCTGGCAGATACGCCGCCCGCCCTATTCCGTGACACTTTTGTCGTGCCTCCTTCATGGTGATAGCTTGCTTGAATGATAATGTTCATGATATCTACCTGCCCGCTCTTATAATGTCAACGACGCCGCGAAGACATAAAATCGATTTACTTATATACTGTTCGCAACGTATAATATAAATTTTCACTTTAAAATGATGAATAAATTAAAAAAAAATGTCAAGTTCGAGTCGAGTTCGCACATAGAAAGTTCTATATAAACTTGCTATAAATATAATCATAAAGATTTTTTTTGTGTGTTGCAGCTGCGTTTTCGAAATTTTCTCCTTACTAATACAAACTGATTATATTTTTCTAAATATGATAACTCTAGGTCAACGGGTATATATAGCCTGTAAGATTTAATTTCTTGCTAAAATGTAAATTTAAAAACATTTGCGGCCGTATCTGTTGATAGCATTGACTTGTATGTATGATATTTCCAGAGCTACAAGAGACTACAAACCTGATTATTTGATATTAATTTCAATCTGATATTTCTACGAGCTGTTGAGAAAAAAGGAACTAAACAAACAGATAAGCGAATAACGAAGTGTTCCTATATGGTACCTTTGTTCCTTTATAGTAGCGGAACCCTAAATACACTTTTTTAGCGCGCTGAATGTGAGAATCGTCTTATGGTACAGCTTCGTTAGCTAATGGCTCGACTAATCAGTAAGCACCTCTGTCGAGCACTGCTACAGTTGACCTTATGGTTAGGCCTTATGTTAATGTTGGATGCCTCTGTTACTTCCAATATGGATATGAGAATACAATATTAACTGAGAGATATCACACGACTTGACATTTTCACGCTCTATCTACACGAGGCTACTATTGAACGGTAGCATTTTTTAAGGACTGAATCGACAAAATCACTACATCACGCCTGATGGAAAAAACATTTCAGTTGAAGAATGGTAACGATTGTTTAGGGACAACAGCATTGACAGTAGCCGTCACCATTTCGGTCCGCATATACAACTAGTGAAAACTTCCATATAAATGAGTCATTATGGCGGTCTTTATACATGTGTAATACCACCTCAAAATTTATCACTCAAGATTAACGATCCATCTTTCATAGAGTTGATGCATAAATCAGAACAACAAAAGAAAAGTTTATAAGGTCTGAATAATAAGATTGGCACGATCTAATAAAGTAATTGAATAGTTTTGTGGGTTTCAATTGTCCATTTCGAATCACTACACCATGCCCCAAGCCCGCCGTTATTGCGGTTGGCTGAATTTTGATACGGGAGTAAACGTTGCGTGCAAACCGCGGTCCGCGGTATGCACGTCGTCTGTCATATTATATTTGGAAAAATAGATACAAAATTTAAGCGTGATCATACCTTGACCTAGATACTATGCCGGGATTATTTATAAGTTAAAACCTATCCACCACCTACCTAGTCAATTTTTCAAGAAGGGGTGTGTGTAAAAACCCACTCCTCCAAGACTTTCTCACAGGTGGCGCGCCGAGCACTGCACGCCGCCTCCCTCTCATCCGAGCAGCAGACTCCCTCAAGTCTACTGCCCAGAAGGAAGGTATCCTAGTAGAAGTTCTGACTTTTAGTATTGAGAAATACGATATAAGGATGAGGTAGCATGGTAGATAATACAAATATGCGGTTTTATATTGATTTTTCAATATCACCACTACCAATTGTGGATTGAATTTGTTCGCGAAAAGTTGTGTAAATTAGGAATTTTTTTCACAAATCATTGTATAAGCTGAACGAATTATTTAAATATCAGAAGCCCCAAATACAGTATGGCACCATAAATGAAACAGGGATAGCGCGCATGGTCATTTGCGGGTGGCGTCGGCATCCTGTTCATTGTTACTGATAACGTTATTCGCTGCAATCGCGGTCTACGGTTACGACTCACTTAACATTTCTATTTAAAACATCTTTTTTTAATATCGAATAATAATAACACGCCATCACGCTATATGCCTATTGAGGTGAGCAGAGAAACATTACATCGGAGTGAACATTGATAATTATTATAAATAAATAATACATTTCGTTGTGATAGTATTAAAACTATTTCTACAAATAAATATATTATAATATATGGTCATGCTATATCTTTTTCGAAGTAAGAAGAGTTACATAAATGGCAGCATCTACTTTGCAGTATCCAGTTTCTTTACGATGTTTTCCATCACCGGGAGTATGTGGTGTCGAAATCCATACTTAATTTGGAAAAACCAAGAGGTAGGTGCCACGATTTGAACCTATGACCAGCCTCGTTGCCGCCCATTAATACCGGTCGCATATCCACTAGGACACCACAGCTACTTGTAAATATATTTTTGAGAATATTTGTTTTTAGATTATTGCCAATTCGTCGTGATAATTATCACCAACTAATATTCATTATTTATTAAATTTAATTCTTACAATGCTAAATAACAAATATTAGTTAAAACGATTTACAGAAAATATTTCCAAGTGGATATTTTTATTATTGAAACAATTGATTAGCTTGTGAAATAAAACTGACTTTTACATCTTTATTACTTCGAGCTATTAAGCTGTAAAAATTAGAAAATACATTTTTTTTTAATTAATAATCTAGTCCTTTAGTATATTAATTACTAATGGTGATTTTTGTATTGAAGAATATATTTGGTAATGTATCTAAACACTAAAATAATTTTAAATTATTACTAAATATATCTTCAGTAAAGTATGAATAAAACACAAATACGATTTTATAACAGCTACAGATAGTTGTGAAATTATACTACAGCGAAACTATTGCCCTGCGTGTGTTCTGCTCAATATTTATGAAGGTGAATTCTCTCTCAGACATCATCAATCACAAAGTTATAAATAAAACAATAAAAGGTAAAAACTTATCGTTAGGGCGGTCCGGCTTACTCCGGAGTGTGATATTGGCAGAAGGAAAACCCACTTATTGGTATAATATGTAGATTAGAAAAATATTTTATGTACAATATGGAAACACCTTTTGTGGTAGTTGCTACACTTTAGCAGAAATATAATACAAACTGCTACGTGTGAATATCAATTAAATTGGCTGGGAACATAGGTTATGCTCATTAATTCCATTAATAATTTTTATTAGTCAGTGTAATGTAATGTAGAAAATGATGATACTACATGTTTTATGTATTTAACACTCTCTTTTGCAAAAATAAATTGTTTTAAATTTTGACTGATTATACTAATTACTGAACCATTTCTGAAGCAATATTTTTGTTAAAATGTGATAAAGAGATTATACAGTTGTACATCTTCAAATAAAAACTACTATAAAAAGTTATAAAACAGTTTGAAAGAGCAAAAAGTAATTTCCCGTGTCGCTGTCTTACACAAAAAGGGCGATATACTTCTAACAATAGTTTTCCAAATGGATTCGAAATAACTTATTTATGATAAATCGTATAAATCATTTTCTCTAACGCGCCTCCAGTGTTCACGATAAAATGTGAACGAATAAACTTGTGTGCGATTCGCAAACTAGATAGAACGCTCCCGAGAACTTTATAAAACTACTTACCACGCCGAAAGAATAGTATGGAGCGGGGGCGTTGAAAATGGTTTCTTAAAACCTTGTGTTATAACTTATAAATACACAACTTAAATTCAAACTATCCCTGCCTAAACAATATTCTTTATTAAATGGCACGTTCTTTTATTGTTTCACTTTTAAAGATTTTTAAGTCTACTTCTTAACATTGTATTATACAATACTTGTACACTACACGCCACATACTACACACTTAAACACATACAGCCGGAGTACATATATACATAATACAGTTACCGTAGTTGATATAGCAACTCATAATGTATTTCAGCTCACGCCGAATGTGATATACCATGACGATATGCTATTATTAATAATATTTATTTCTTTAGTGGAATTGAGCAAGTAAATATGTATAATATATATGTATAATATTTAATAAAGAATATTATATATATATATATATATATATATATATATATATATATGTGTGTGTGTGTATATGTATAAGTAAATATGTATGTATAATATTTAGTTGCTTATTTCAGTTGTGTAGATTCTACAGATATTGTTATTAGAATTCTTTTTATGAATGATTTTAACTTAAATTACAGTTTCACCAGTTAAATAAAAAACATTCAGAAATGGCACCACTTATTAAGAAACTACGTTTTAAGAAATAATTAAAACATTTACAGAAAACAATAAATTATATATATTGTTTCATGGCAGATTTTTTGGGAGTCGAAGCTGCTCGCGTCCGTAGACTTTACCCTAGTTTCTCTACACGTGACTCCTGGGTGGTGCTAAACGAGCAGCAGCGAGGTGGTAGGGCGTCGATGCCCGTCTGGATCGCGACCACAGTACATGGGTGTAAAGCCCGTCATAGTGACCAGTTTCGGCTTGTCGCGTTTCGGGATCAGCTTGTGTATATCCAGTAGCTCATATACCTAGAGACCTTCAGTCGTAGTGTATGTTGGCCGACATGGCGATGTAGACTATCAATGGATTTTCGTCCTTTGATAGTCGCTTTGGTTTTTGGATTACACTGTACTTACCATCAGGTACTCTGTATTTACTATGTCGTGCCAGTGTAAAAAAAAAGAAGATTATCCACATGTTTCAAACGCGCCCAAAGTAAATGAATGCGAACGTTTTTTCGTTACCTCATCTTCCGGCCTATATGCCAGTTGTAATGCGTTTAATATTTCATGATATCGCCGCAGTTCCATCGATATCTTCTGCGCCATAAATAACTGCAAAAAGTGTGGGACGGGGCACAGTTGCCGGTTTCAAAATCAAACGTATTAATATGATATTAGCTTTCGTTGTCTTTACTATATTGATGGTATACATACATACTGGTATATGACAGCTTGCTATCTATATAGCAAGATGGTTTTTGTGTAAAATTGGTTGAAGTAGTTATTTCAATGTAAGAACACTATTCACACTTTATTTATCTTACAGCTTGCCCGAGGGAATTTTTAAATTATTGCGTAGCAATTGTCTTATTTTTATAAAAAAACATATTATTATTATTTTAATTCATTGAATATCCATAGGTGATAGTAAACATTTTTCATTAGATTTACCGTCAGCTTGCTAGCCATCTTTGACATAAAAAATTAGTATAAATGTACAATTGGATGTCTATTTCTATACCGAGTCGGCCAAATCATTGCACCGTCCAAAATAGTTGAATAATTAGCGATGACCAAGGGAAAGACATGTTGTTGAATATAAAAAGTCTATCATTAAACAATTACTTTCGTCCTGTGACACTGGGATATTTAGGCGAAACGTGAAAAATATTTGTGTAGGTCGGCATTATAGTGGCATCTGTTGGCAGATTGTTGTCTCTCGACTGTCGTAGTCTATTTTTGGATTGCGCTGTGCTTTCCATTAAGTTAAATATCTAAATCCCTTCTCATAGAATCCATAAATATAGTGAAAAATGAGACGGGAGACCTTTGCCCTGCAGTGGGATGAAACAGGATAATAATAATCATAATAATTATAACCAGTACGGTGCAGGATATGTGCCCAGTCAGATTAAAAAAAAAGATAGGTCGTTAAAATATTACTAAATTTAATTTGAATTGAGGGTTTCTTTAACCGCAAACAAAGTTATTGGATTAACAATGGTCATCGCAGTTGCGATAGAGTAAGTATACAATTTGTTAGCGGTTGAAATTTGAATTCGAAAGCGTTAAACGGCAAATTTATCGTCTGTTTCCGATTTAAATCGGCGAATTAACGACATTGCAGTGCGACACGGGCGGCTATTTACCGGATTTATTCGTGTCGAGCCGCTGTGGGTTGCAATGGAGCTCGGCCACCTGAAAATTTCGCTATTATACTCTTGCTTGATTATTTGCAAATAAGCATATCCAATAAATTATTACGGCTGTTAGTCTATCACTGGTTTCAATTAAGTTACTTTTAATTTACACTTTCTCCTTTTTTAACTTTATTGAAAATATTAACACTTAACGGACGGGCCACGTTTATCTACGTTTTTGCTTAAATTTTAGGTACGTTGCGTTTAATTTTTTTTTATTTTACAGGTTTTTTCTTGGTGTCATTAGTTAGCACTATCTAAGAGTAGATTAAGGTTAGAGCAGATTCGGCCCGTCTGTTAAGTGTTAATATCTTTAAACTAATTTAAGGAATATCTAAATTCTAATGTAAAACGTAACAAAACAATGTAAAATTTAATCAAACCTTTTTTTTATGAAATTTCTGACTTTTAAATTGTTATTATTATATGTAACTTTTCCCTACTACAAGCATACTATATTTGTCTTTTATGAACATATCTTTGATCTAAAACATAATAGAGATGACTGATAAATGGAGCACAGTGGGACATTTTGTGTAATTGTTCCGCCAATCTTCCGTATATAGCCTACATGTTCAATAAAAACAAAAAAGGGCATCAGCTGTGAGTGCCTGACAAACGCTCATCTCGATTTACGAGCGCAAATCAAACATTTAGCCGGAGACTGTAAATCAGACTAGCTCTGAATTTATGGCAGCTTCCGCAGATTTGCTGCTAAGCACGTGCGATCGGAAAATATGTTTGACATTGAAGCGTGTTTTTTTTTTATTTATTTAATAAGTTTTAAAAACATCGTTAGAGCATAAGTAACCTTAAGTAACTACGTAGATATAGTATCTCATTTTATTATTACAAGTAAACTATATGACCAATTATAAATACACTCAAAATTTCTAAAAAGCGTTTTTTTTTAAACTAACTAATGAGAAAAATTAGAATTCTATTTTTTACATACTAGTAGTTAATTTATAATGTTGATTATTCATAAAATTTCGTTTACATAAAACAATTTACTTAATTTTAAGAGATGTTTAATATTTGTCACTTTCAACTACCGATATATTTTCTACTACTGTTACCCAGGAGCTATAAAAAATATTTTAGCTTTCCAAGCACCTGAAATATTTGGAAATATAAATGATAATAATAATACGATTGTTATCTTTGATTTTGATTCAGGAAAATAGAATTTCCTCCAAGTAATATAATATGAACATGATACATTTGTAATATTGTAAATAAAGGCGTGCATTTAATGGTTTTTTAAATACGAGCGAGAACCGTTGCGGCTTCCACACGTTGGCGAACAATGGTACGGAAAGGGGAAAAAATATAATTTATTTTCAAGTTAAATCTTTTGTGGAAATAATATGACATTTCTATTTGAAGTTGGCGATGATTTATCGGCTGCCTTGTTTCGGTTTCGCTTTTGATAAGAATCGGTTGTTGTGGAAGGTGAATGAAGTTAGAAATTGGCTAAGTGTTTTGACTATTGACTATTTGTGTAGAGTTAATTCGCTTACGATCAAAGCAGTTTGTTTAATTGATTATTTATTTAAATGTAACTCATATATGATAATTCTTGTGGTTTAACGATTTATAATAATCAGATATGCGTTAAATATTAATTAACATCTAATGATAAAACATATAAAAAACAATAAAACATGATTTATTGTAATTATCATTGTTGAGTAGAACGGAATAAATCTCGAAAACATTTATTTAAAGGCAAACGACAAGTTTCGTTGTATAACTATTCGCGTATTGTCAACATGTTCTGGAATGAGAGAATTATTTCAAAGCGAGTTTTCCCATATTTTCTGTAAAAGTTCAAGCACGATACATGCAGTTTTATATTTTCAATACAAAGCTTGAATGAAAAAACTGAATCGAGTTCTAACTGCTACGTTCATACAAAAGAAAGGTTTTATTACATTGTATAAAAGCGGATGACATTTTGTGAATAATTTTTGTGCAACTTTATTCATTCTGGTAATGAGTATTCAATTATATGACAATAGTAGACTAAATGATTTACTGAAACATTTTTCACAATGGTACTTGAAATACTTTCTTATCAAGTTAAAAATGAAGATTTCAATAATATGTATAACCAGCAAAGAGTACCATTTTAATTATTATTGCCACATAAACCATAGTTTTTTTTTTAAAAGCCAGGATAAATATTCATTATGGACCGTCAGAGGGGGCGGTGAGGGATGCCCTCGATGTGTCTCTCTCTCAGCGAATAAAAACTCTGGGTACTCTTTCAACCGCTTGGACGCCGGCCGTGAGTGTGGACTCATAATCTTCCACGACGACCATCGTCGCTTAAATAATAATTACAATCATTATTAAACAAATAAACTAATATATCATATTTAGTTCCTTGAGATTCATTTAAATTTCTAAATTCTACGTTAAGTTTTTCATTATCACCAAAAATTCATAAACAAAGAAAAATTACTATTTATGCAGACATATTTTTTTCTTTTCATGTGTCTTACTCGTAATTTTAACACGAGTATTGTTATTGGAGAATATTCTAGTTTAGGTAATTTTTTTTTTAAATAAAAATATATTACAATATTTTTTTATTATAAAAGATATCGTAGGGTGTATTTTTTTTGCAACTTAACACTATTGATATCGCAGTGGCGTACGTGGAGTTGTTGTGCGCCAACAACTCTCATAAAGCGGCGCGAGCATAGAAAAGAATTTAAAGTAGAGTTGAGAAAATAAAACCGTAGCGACAGAACAGTCGCGGAATAAAGCCAGCGGCAACAATTGCTACATTCCAGTCTCGAAACGGTTTGCAACTGTGTTGTGCTATCCTTGTTGGAACTGCCACAGTGGTAGCAAATTTATTAAATTATTAGTCTCTGCCTGTGATATTGCTCGCGTTAACATTGATGATATAGCCTTCTATATTCAGAAGGTAAGGCTATTATAATGTTACGATGATAAACCGTTCGCGTGTATTCTTAATCATAAGATAGCGACTACGGTGTGGATGTCCAGCTATATGTCTAAATAATGAATTTTTAAAACTTGTAAAAATATAGCGGATATTAATACAGCCTTCTTTATAGTGACCTCAGTTATAAACAATTAATAACTAGTCTTACATTTTTTTATTTTTTTTTATTCTATAATTTGGTTAGGGCTTTAATCACACATGTGATTACGCCAGCCCTGTTTAGCTAAAATAAGTTCACTAAAATAAAGATATATAAATAATAACACTACACTTAGTCTTACATTGTTTCCTATAATTAAGATACCTATTTAAAACTTAACATAATGTTCAAAAGCATATCGACTCAGCCACCTATATAATATGATCTAGATGAAAATCGATTTAAGAGCTACTATATACTCGTATACCTTCTTACAAAAAAAAATCGCTTGTGAAATGTATGTCATTTTAAATCTGTAAAAAAATATGGTTTCAACTTACAAAAAGCATGTTACACTGTGTTTAATATTTATGATATAGATAATGTTCCAAGTCCAACATAATTTCAAAACTAAATATTCTTAATTTGAAAATAAATGATAAAATAACACCATTGTAAAATATCCGCCAATGTTGGCAATGCTATGGACAACTAAATCTCAGTATTCCTTTTATAAAACAAATTCAGATGTTTTCAAAGCAATCTTTATAAAAATGCGCTTTAGTATAAAGTTTAAATCATAGAAATATTGAATTTTAAAACTCTAAAAATGTTCTTTGTACATATTTAATTGTAGATTTTTATCATATTTATATTTGCAGGTATTATAATAAATATTCTCTGAAATTTGTATAACTTAAATGAAAAACTTTAAATAAACGAATTTAATTAATATTTTACAATATTTCAAGTATAAAAAACATTTTTGTTTTTTTTAAAGTAAACCAAAGCTGCGTAGGGCAGTGGATGCGACATCGTACAGCCGTGCCTAAAATTAAAGGATTCCACCCGTCTAAAACAAATACGAGAATAATTTTATATTTTATTTTTGTTAAATAAAAAAAGCGTCCGGAATGGGTGAGTACAAGCTCGCAGGTGGGAATTTAAATAATCTGACAGGGATTAAAAGGAGAAATATCAGCTTTTGACCGTCGCGAGCCTCCCCGAGATTATCCACATTATGTTATATTGTATTTGTATTCGAGGTTTTTATAATTTAAATGAGCGGAATAAAAAAGGGTAAAACAATGCGCATAATTTAAACTGTTTATCGTCGCTCTCGTTATTTTATTTTGCTGTAGAAAATAAAATTTTATAATAATATTAATATATAACAATTACAGCAAAGTATACCGTATTATACATGCTAGCTTTATATAAAAAAAAAATTAAAAGGCCATGAACGACAAGACATATTACTTCTAGTAATACTGATTTTTATAATATATTCTTAACATAAATAAGGACTGATTTCGGGAAGGGTGTACAATTAACATTATTTGATGTTCTATTTCAAATGACAAATGTATTTTCCTATAAAATAACAGAAGATTGCTGAGCCCACAACTCAGTTACCTCTGCAAACTAATGCATAAATTGCCAATGCCACTGAGGTTAGTTACGTTAGGATCCACCTAAACGTCAAGTTGATTAATCACCGTTTCCCCCACGTTATTAACATGGTAATGGTCCGCGAATCGCTTTCTTAGCGATACTTAATGATACGGGATTTGCGGGATGATTGCGCGGGATAAAGTCCGACAGCGACGGGATAGAGGCTTAAGGTTATCTTTTTACTACAGGTACCGTAGAATGAGACTGTAAAATCTGTTTGTTGGAGAAATTTGTTAAATTAGTTGGTTAATTAAGTTTAATAATAATGCTTAAAAGCTTAACAGGTCGACGGCTCGAATTCAGGTATCTCTACTTCTAGGTTTTTCCAGATTAATTACGAATTAAAATATCACATACTCACTCATCTCACAACAATTACAAGTATAATGTCCGGAAAAACAATGATCAATTATTATGCTATCGGTCACAATAAGTACAACATATAAGCGCAAAGTGGATACAGCCACCAAAAAGGATGAAATATTATCATGTCATATCATTATCATTAATTTTAATAATCCTATTTAACTTATGAGATTAAAAACTTAAATGGCTACGAAAATATCATATTTCATATAGAAAAAAGCAAAAAAATATGTGTTTTTGTTTTAATATGTTCTCTCATGATATAATTTTTTCACCTGCAATGTTCCTTAGTCCCAGATCACCCACATATGTCTTATTTGAGGTAGCCTCAACAAGGGTTATTGCTCCCCGGGCGCCTGGATGAATTTGGTTTCCCAGGCCCGGGTGGAGCAATTAGAGCGACGTTCCGAAGATTTTTAGACAGCAGGAGTCTGACACACCGGGGTCACTGCCCGCACAGTGTCCCTGATAATTCTAGGCAGGAGTTTACCTCAGGTTACAAAAAAACATATAGTGACTAACTAAAGTATTGGCACAGCGAGGTAAACAAAATTATTAAAGTGCTAGCAATTATGGGAATACAAATAATATCTGGATTATTTATAATAACAATACTTACATGCTTGATACTTCATTATATTTAAAAAAATCAATTGAAAACAATTTCATAGTTCAGTAAAAAATAATATAAATGTCATCATCTATTTTGGCCGGAACATAAGTATTGGCACAGTACAAAACTTAAGTTGGCAAGGCGTTCTATGTTGCTATATTCTGTCGGTAGGTGAGTGTAACTAACTAGAGGGGAATCCCAGTGTTATAGCTATAGGAATTATCTATGTAGTATATTAAAAAGAAGTAAAATAATATAATAATGGAACGTAAAGGTAAAGAAACGACATTGTTCGAGAGAACAATTATGTTGAATTTGCACAATCAAAATAAACCTTATGCAGGAATTGCAAAAACTATAAATCAAAACCGTTATAATGTGCGATTCTTTATTAAAAATATAAAGGTAAAGAAAACGTCGAAAATCGTTCGCAAAGCGGCCGCCCACCCAAGCTCAACAAGAGAGAGAAGAAGAAGAAAATGGTCAATAAAGTTAAACAAAATCTGGAAATTTCATCAATGGCGATAGCAGCAACATTAAGAGAAGACCTTGGCACAGTTTTTCATCCAATAACAGTTCGCAGAGTCCTCAGGAGTGCCGGGTACAATGCGAGAGTCGCAAGAAGGAAGCCCTACATAAGCAAAAAAATAAATAAAAAAGAGGATCGAATTCGCAAAAGATTTTTTGTGTAAGAAATTACATTTTTGGGACACAGTACTTTTCTCAGACGAAAGCAAATTTAATATCTTTCGATTCAAGGTGTGAATTTTAGTGTGGAGAAAATCCAACACCAAGTTTGAGGCGAAAAATCTTCTATTTACTGTTAAACACGGCGGTGGTGGGATAATGGTGTGGGATTGTATGAGTTCATCTGGAGCTGGAAATCTCGTATTCATTGAAGGAACAATGGAACAGTATGTGTATATGATTTTGTTATTAGAACTTAAATAAAAGCGTTAGTGACCTGAATCTTGGACGCAATTTTTACTTTCAATATGACAACGATCCAAAGCAGACACTTACAAAATTTGTCAATGGATAATTTTCAACACCCCACCCACATACGCTAACTATATCCACCACAATCCCTAGACCCCAATCTGATTGAACATCTTTGGCACGAACTGGAAATAAGGATAAGGAAAAATTATATTTCCAGTAAAGCCGATCTCAAGAGAATCATCTTGGAAGAATAGTATGCCATCGAGCCCTCATTCGTGGCTAAATTAGTGCATTCGATACCTGATAGGTTGAGGGAGCCACTGAAAGGAAAAGGGCTGCTAACTAAATATTGATTAATTATTTTTTCGTTATTTTTATGTGCTGTGCCAATACTTTTGTTCTGGCCAAAATACATGATGCCATTTATATTATTTTATTCCTCAACTACGAAATTATTTTCAACTAATATTTTTAAATATAGTGAAGTATCAAGGATGGAAGTATTGTTATAATAAATAAAACAGATCTTATTTGTATTTTTATAATTGCTCGCACTATAATAATTTTGTTTACCTCACTGTGCCAATACTTATGTTCGTCACTGTATATCTTATTTTTAAAATTCTATACAATGTATTGTGAATATATAGTAACATGAAGTACGTTTTTTCTAAAATCAATCCTTCTCTAAATCTCTGTTAGTGTTCTTTTATACATATTATAAACTTGTAAAGTTTAACAAATGTTAAAATTAGTAATTGGCATTATAAGTGCATAGCTTTGTTTAACTTTAGGACTACTCATTCGTAACAACACTCCCGCTAAAAGGTGCTGGTGAAGCTAAAATATTTGTTCACCTATCCAGAGACCCGCGGGACTGTTATTTCTATGAATAAAATAACAATTATAAGTGATTCCCGTCCCTCCGGCGCGTGTCTAATTCCGTTTGAAACAATATTCATCTAGTGATTTAGTTTTGTAACACACAGTGCATATAAACAGAAAATATCTGTATGTGCAGCAACGGACCTGCTCTATCATTTCGTATCTCTCTAGGTGTTTGTTTCTGCATAGCAAAATATTTTTCATCCAGACTCATCTAACTATATCTATTATAGTTTGTCAAATCCAGGATCTAAAAATCATAAGTAAATTATAATTTATTAAATCTTGGCAAATTATTGGGACTTGCTAGACATGGCAGACTTCTGTTAACGGAAAACAGATTTTTTTTTAAAACCACGAAAGTTGCCTTTTTTAAAGCCAGTCGATTTAGTTTGTTGTTAAACGGGTCTAGTAAGGATTTGATAATTTGGTAATGGATTTCTATACGACAAAAAAGCATACCCAATTATAGCTACAAATATATTAAATGTATGTAATATTTACTTATTATTTTGACATTTATACATAAAACTATAAATTTTTACATGCTTTCTAGAAATGAATAATAAATATCACCGAAATTCAATAGTTTTGTAATATTCGAAGTAATGTCGATATCTATTGGGAACATTATATTAAAGTAAGCTAATATGTTCGCCACAGGATGGTTCAATGTGTCACATTGATATCTGGTGGTATGTGCAAAGTACAATATAAGAGTGTATACAGAGTATTCGCTTCTCACTGAGTTGTCAAATGATTCCACTACTACAAACAAGTGATTTATGTGTACATGTCCACTAGATGCTTATCACTTATACGCCGAAACCGTCTTACGCCAGCACAGCTAGTGGACATATCTACGGCTGTGCAAATCATGCGATAATTATTTTCGTTCTACCTTATATATCAATTTATTATATTTGTCAAAGCAAGACATAAGATATGACCACACTTAATACCTTCCAAAAATAATTCTTAATTTTAAATTAAATTTAAGCTTTAAATTTAAGATTTTATTGACTTCTCCGCTATTTTCAATAGATTTTGAAAATTGATAGATCTAAATTTTTTGATAAATTTAATTATTTATAACTTATATATATATAATATAGTATATAACTTATATAATATAGTTCCTACGATTTTCATCGATATTGTTTAAGTAAAAGTAAAAAATATTGCATATAATCTAAAATCATAAGAATCAATTTATCTAATTTTTGAATTATTGGCCTAAAATGATATAGTTGAAGAACAAATTGTCTACATTTTTTATCTTTATAGTTTTTTTTTACAATCTATAGCAAAAATAACGGAGATATAGACAAAAAACTTCAATTCAAAATTTCAACTAACTTGTTGGCGGTATTTGGATGCCATTCGGAATTTAGATTTCTAATAATAGGATTCATTTTTCACTAATGCATTGGACTATAAAGAGTTAAAACTTATTTTAGTTTTTTCATAAATTTTGTACTGTATTTAATGATGTTTGATTGTTCAATTATTTTTCCCACTGTAACAAAACAGTCAATTTCATGTACAAGATTGTTTTTTAATGAATTTGCAGGTAAATAAATGTTTTGTTCAATTAATCTTATCCATCTGTGATAACCCTTGTAAATTTGGCAGGCGTTTAACAGCTTTCCACTAAGCAAACTCTCTGGTCTGACTTGCCTATTCTTGTGGCGTGGAGTTTGTTCCGTTTTATGTTCCTCCTATTATTTGATGTGGGATTGCGACTCGTTGCTCAAATTTAGTTTTGATGACACCCGCAATGGTTCATGTTGCCTCTTGCATTAATGAATGCTACTCGTAGGTTATATACAACATTATTTTATTCATTTACTTAATTCTTATATTTATATTACTATTATATATTTTTATCGGTTGCACGATGGAGAGTGTTCTCAGGAACTACATTCTTTGATTCCACCAGCCCCATTCCATCACAAAACCACTAGACATCGTGTCGCATACCATACGTGGTGCATGTTCCATATGTCCGCGCGAAAAGATTCATTTTTACATTCATCATGGGAACGGCTAAGGAGTGGAATATGCTTCCAGCGACCATATTTCCGCGATCTTATGACCTGGGAGTCTTTAAGAGAAGAATGAATAGGCATTTGATGGGCGGACGCGTTCCATCATCAGACTCATCTTCACCTTTCACCAGGTGTGACTGAAGTTAAGCGTCCGCTGGTAAATAATACAAAAATAATTTAAATAAAGAAATATTCAAATTAAAGAAAAACATCCCACCACAATTACAATTTTTGAAATTAATTTTTCGATTATACTTTAAAATGAGATATGAATTAACTATATAAAACAATTACGATTCAAAATAATGATCGGTAATGTCAATAAAAATAACCGCGTTTAACATAAAAGATCGCATAAACCGTTGGCTGTAAAGTTGCTTCTACTTAGTTCCTTTATAGACACATAACCGTAAAGAAGAAAGTTTGTCGAACGATAGGCAATACGGTCTTTATCTCCTAAAAGTTAGCTGGTTATCTGAATGACGTGGCGGTATTGACGAACGTTAGGATAGATTATAGCTTTACTAAAAAAAAATTGACATCTTTATTTTACTGACATGATGATGACTTTAATGTCTGATAATAGACCAAGAAAATACTTTATGTAAAATAGTAGTTATTTCAAATAACTTGTTCTGTATATTATGTTTAATGCAAAACTTTTAAAATATTACTAATAAGACAGAACGACATGTTTTTCATTGTTTAAAATATTATATTAAAACATGCTAGCGCTGATTACGAATTTAATCTTCATTTTATCGTAATACCTCAGGTTTTTAATAAAATTAATATAGTTGTTTTTAACTCTTCACAAAAAATAATTTAATGCTCAGAAACTGATAAACCCGTTTCGATGCGATTCTCATTAATATATTATGGAAAGCTTCAATGATTATTTCAATGATTGTTCATTTTATTTCAATCGGTACATAAAGTAAAAAGTTATATCAACTTATAGAATGTGTGGAACAACATTTATGTAAAAACAAAAACTATTTAATCACTAATGAAATGAAATGAAATGAAATGAAATGAAATGAAATGAAATATATTTATTTTCACCACAAACTAACAAAATACTAGAAATTCAAAAGCAACATTTCTGTTACAAGACAACAACATACAAAAACAAAAGAAAAAACAAAAACATATTAACATGGCGAAAATGGGACCTCCATCAGCTTAAAGCCACAGAGGAAGTCTGCAGCGCTGATTTTCGTGGAGGGCCCCGGTCGTGTTACATCTTACTAAGCAATATATATATATATTATGTTTTAATAAACAAGAAATAGGATACATACAGCTAAAATAATCTTAAGTATAATAATAAGTATAGTTAATAACAATACACCCACTCAAAAATAAATAATTCTAAAATAAACTATTACATACAATAAACAAATCGACTACAAAATGTATTAGTGACACCATAGCACAAATGTATAAATACCTAAAACAAGAGCAAACGTATAAGAGTAAATAAATTAAATAGACTACTTGTAACTGATAGATTATAAAATAAACATCATTTTAATTTTATTTTTGAAAGTTGATTTGGATGTGGATAATCTAAGCGGTGGCGGCAAATTGTTCCAACACTTCGTAGCCTGGTAACGGAAACTACCACGAAATGTTGTCAAGCGGTGTCGCGGTGTAACTAGCAAGAATTCGGAACCCCTCGTTTTATAAGTACTCACGTCTGAGGACCAAACCAACTTGTTGTATAAATATTTTGGTGCCTGAGTATGTATCACATCGAATAATAAACAAGCCAGATGTATATAACGACGGTCTGTCATTTTTAAAAGTCCAGCGTTTTTGATAAATGGAGTGACGTGCGACCGCCGGGGAACGCGATAACAAAAGCGTACACAGGCGTTTTGTACCCGCTGTATCAGACGCTCCGACGAAGCCAGTAGACAAGGGCCGTATACTACATCGCAATAGTTGAGCTTTGATAACACTAAAGATTCACACAAATTCAAGCGTAAGGGAAGACTAAGGTACTTGCGTATTCTATATAGTATCTTTAATTTATAAAAACACTTACTGGCAACGTCAACGATATGTTTACCAAAATTAAGTTGTTGATCAAAAAGTAATCCTAAATTGCGAGTATAATTTACTTGTTCTAAAAAATCAGAACCTATCCTCACTGATGAATTCGCAAGTCCAGTAGCTACGATCTGCTTCTTGGTCCCGAGAATCATAAATTTAGATTTTGTCGAATTTAAAACGAGATTATTACGTTCAGCCCACATTTTTATCCTGTCAAGGTCATCATTTAATCGTTGAACATTTTTATCAATATCTACTGGGCTTGTGTGTAAATAAATCTGTAAATCGTCAGCGTATATCTGATACTTAGAATTATTAATCTCTTTTGTTACATCTGCGCTGTACAAAATAAAAAGAAGAGGTCCCAAAATCGAGCCCTGAGGGACACCACGAGGCACCATCATACGATCCGATAAAGTGAATGAACCATCATCGTTCTGTATAGAAACTTGCTGAAAACGCTCTGAGAGATAGCTATAAAACCACTTCACTGTACTGGGTTCAAAGCCGTAATAAACAAATTTTGCAATTAATAAATTTATATTCAAGCAATCAAAAGCGCGTGAAAAATCCAGAAGAGTTAAAATAGTAGACTTCCCAGTATCTTCTGCTGCAAGAACATTGTCTACAACATCTATTAATGCTGTGGCCGTACTGCGGCCCTTTCGAAAACCAGATTGCTCTTCTGGTAAGATATTATTGTCATTCAGATATTTTGATAGTTGGGCATATACGATTTTTTCAACAAT
Organism: Automeris io; assembly: GCA_036320925.1. Classification (NCBI taxonomy): domain Eukaryota; kingdom Metazoa; phylum Arthropoda; class Insecta; order Lepidoptera; family Saturniidae; genus Automeris; species Automeris io. The sequence goes on along the minus strand of JAUDJH010000009.1, from coordinate 7,093,110 downwards.
TTTTGATAAAAATCCTAATCAGTTGAATTGGCTGAAACTTTAGTCAACAATATGTATTTAGATAGTTTTTTATGCTTCAATGGCAAATCGGTGCTGGGCAAAGCAAATTCGGGCCTGCTAGTATTTAAAAAAAAAAAAATTGTTTTGATTTAATTAAATTTGAGATAAACGTTTTTTAAGTGTGAAATTTTGTTATGGCAATATAGATATCATAAAAATGACGACACTCGTGAATTTAGAACAAATGAGCATTAGTTCTTATTGAAATGAAAACAACGCTCAAAACTTTTTAATATCTCGGCTTGTGTAATTTTTCTTGTTAATTCATTTTTTGATAGTATTGAAATAGTATTTATTTAAAACGATGATTATCATGCTGGTAATAACTGATAAATCAAAGGAGATTTTAGTATTTTAATATATTGCCAATTAACAGAAATAAGAATAATACAACTTTGCACCCAATACGACAGCCATAGATATATCAAAGACATCAATCATGAGAAATGAACAATCTCACCAGGCATATCACGCAACTTCATTCAATCTTCGTATCAAAATCTTCCCATTCATCGATTATGAGTGGCCGATATTCTTTTCCCCGGCCGACTGGCAGCCCCTCGCAAATGATCGGCCTTATTATTTGGCGTGTGCACAAACATTTAGCGCCCTTATCGCGGCTATTAAAGATACGGCTTCATTACCCGGCCAGGAACCCGGGAAATAGACAACCTTTTGTGCTCTCTGCGTGTTTCTTTTTAAACACCCATTCTCCTTGTTTGTTGTTTGTTTACTCGCTTGATTTATTCCGGTGAACCACACCAATAGACATTAATTTCCTTGGATTTTATAAAAGGATAAATTAAATAATTGATGCGCTTTTAATTGTTATATATTTTGTAAATTAAATGTAGAAATTAAATATATTATTTAAGGGTACTTTATGATATTATAAAAATGGTTATGATATAATAACTATTGTATTCAAAATTATGATAGCAGTTTTTTCAATGTAGCATAAACCTGACCTTAGAAACATTTTTTGTGAAGGTTATCTTTTGAATATCTCAAGGTTTTAAAAATAGGTAGCATTAAATTAAATTTATTAATAGTTTTAGTAGCAATAAACCCGAAACACAACTTTATACTATAGAAAATAAACCGAATCGACACTGTATTACACATATTTAATAATAATCAATTTATATACTATGTTAATATCGCGCCTGCACTTATGTTTTACCACCACGTAAAAATACAAAATATTTAGCTTACACGGTGTTGTTTATTCCGTCTAAACAAAAATACATAAACATTTATTTCATTATTTATTACATTAAACGAGAATTTCATGTCATTTTTGCGACTTCGTGTACCGTATCGCGTCGCGGGGTCTCTTTTATATAAATAGCTTCTAATAATTTTCTTAACGACTTTCAACATTTTTTTCAGATCTACTTATATACATGTTACATAAATTGTTATAATGTGGATAAAATAATCGCAGATGAACTGAGATCTTTTACAACATACATACAAATACGAAGATTTTATTTATGTTTGAAAGGTTATAAACATTTTGGCAATGTTAGATGACCAACATTTTGCTAAGAATATTAACATAATATTGACCTAAATAACTTCAAGAAATTAAGCTTTATATAGGTAAAACATACGTATCCCATTTCATCCAAGTATTAATGAATTCTAAGTTATTAGTACATTTTTATACTCTTTCATAGGTATTCAGATAAGATACCAATTTAGCAGTGGCGTGCATCCCATATAAAGCATAAAAAGCATTATCGTGTTATATTTGGAAGTTTTATAAATATATTAACTTGAAATCTGGTGTTTACCAAAATAGTAGTCCAAAAGTCCAAATTGGACCAAATTTTAAGTACGTGTTAAGTAGTAAGTTACGTGTCCAAGTATAACGAGATAATGTTTTTAGCACGCCACTGCAATTTAGAAATCTATTTTTTTTTTTGTGGTCTTGTTCTAATCGATATTAAGAAGATTTTTTTTTTACACTGTTTCGACATAGTGACTACAGAGTACCTGATGGTAAGTACTTACACTGGTAGTACACTGTACAGTGTATTCCTAAAACGAAAGCGACTATCAACGGATGAAAATCCATTGATAGTCTACATCGTCATGTCGGCCCACATATACCACGACTGAAGGTCTCTAGGTATATGAGTTACTGGATATACACAAACTGATCCCGAAACGCGACAAGCCGAAACTGGTCACTATGACGGGCTTTACACCCATGTACGTTGTTCGCGATCCAGACGGGCACTGACGCCCTACCACCTTGCTGCTGCTCGTTTAGCACCACCCAGGAGTCACGTGTAGAGAAACTAGGGTAAAGTCTACGGACGCGAGCAGCTTCGACTCCCAAAAAATCTGCCATGAAACAATATATATAATTTATTGTTTTCTGTAAATGTTTTAATTATTTCTTAAAACGTAGTTTCTTAATAAGTGGTGCCATTTTTGGATGTTTTTTATTTAACTGGTGAAACTGTAATTTAAGTTAAAGTTATTCATAAAAAGAATTCTAATAACAATATCTGTAGAATCTACAGAACTGAAATAAGCAACTAAATATTATACATACATATTTACTTATACATATACACACACATTTATTCTTTATTAAATATTATACATATATATTATACATATTTACTTGCTCAATTCCACTAAAGACTAAACTAGGGTAAAGCCTACGGACGCGAGCAGTTTCGACTCCCAAAAATATAGGATTAAATTTAGTGAAAAGCTTTTTCTAATAGGTTTAATTAGCTTCCTATGACATAATAATTTTGATCTTCCGAAGCGCCAAGAATATCTAGGGTATGAGGTAAATATCAGTGCTATTTCAATTTTAAGCCAAAATCATTGTATATTAGAATTATAAACAACTGATATGAAGCATGGATTTAAGGATCCAGGAACCCCGCTAACTTATACTAGTCAGGATCATAAATAGTACTTTTTAGCCGCCATCGCTATATTCGTCGGGAAGATGCTACAAGAATTTTTTTCCATTAAGGAAATAACTACATATATCGGTTGCGGTTACAATGACACTAAGAGACCTTAACTAAATTTTGATCGTTACATAACCACTTTCAAATAATTTTATCGTTAAATTTTCAATATAGTATGGTGGCTGGGAGTGACATGTCAGTTTAATGTATAAAATGGGTTCACCTAAATGTGATGTCATGCACGGGCCACGGGAAATGAGGCGGAATCTTCCAGATAACACACACCAACTCACGCGCGCCGCTAAATATAACGACACACGTGAACACATGAATAGCTCTTGTAGGGTTGAGTTCACACAGTGTAATAATGTAGGTGACATAAATAATTTGTTATAATGGGGTGTAAATGCTAAATTGAATGTTTATTAAGTTTCAATTTTTCTCTAATATATATTTGTGAGCTGGCTTGCGTGAACAACATGTGTTGTCTTTTGAACAAAATATGACCAACTAGTAAGCTAGCGCACCTAATAATAAATGGATATTGTCACAACTGCAAACAGAACTATTGCCATTGTGGGCTATTGTGCTCCAGACTTTGATAAAAAACAAGAATGAAAAAGGAACTAGATAGTTCTTTATGATTTGATAATAGATAATAATTAATGTATATTTACGACTATTGTAATCAAAATGTATTTTTGTTTATTAATTTAAAAGAACAAATAGTCAAATTCAAAGTTTAGAACAACTGAATGATTGTATATTTTGGTAGCATGTTTACAAGAAATGCTATGTGTGATATGGATGTAGAGCGATGAATTACTAATAGCAATAAAGTTGATAGTGCACTAGATGACGTTCTAAAAGCTCAAAACATTACACAAACAGTACGGGTAGCAGTGCATAGAGCGGTTTGTGTGCCCAATTTGTTGAACGCCAATTAGACCTGGGTATTCTGGGGTCAAAAGAAGCATAAAAGTAGAATTAATACAGTGGAAATGCGATCTTTCTGTTCTATATACTAAGTAACGACCACGGATTGCGTTAGATTAGTCAAGGTAGAAAACAGAATCGTTAATTTGAAAGATAGTGTAATTAAAAGCATGCATAAAATCATGTTTCGGTGGTTCAGGTACGCGGAGAGGATGAATGACGAAAAGACGTTGAAAAAAATATACAACTTTAATGTGAATAAGAGCTAAGAGAAGTAAGAGCTAAGGCCGGCTGAGACTTTCCTACACAGACCAAATAGAGCTCTGATAGAGAGTAGTGTTGAAAGTACGCGAAGTCAGCGAGAGTGTATGACGAAATTAATGAATGTTAAAGAAGCGAAAAAGGCTTGCTAATATAGTGAAGTGGCGCTCCATTCTCTCTTCCTACCCCAGTAGGAATTTGGATGATGATAGATAGATGAATAGTCACTAAATCTTTTCTTTTAGACCCTTCGCACTGCGGCAATCGATCACTCATTACCGCTTTCTTCTAAATCACATTATTTCTGAAAAGATAAGCCATGAACAGCATTCTATGTACTGCTATCAATCTTGCCGCCTCTCGGTTTATGAGTGGTAATCGTTTATGAAAGATCGTATCGGTGATTGTTACTGAAATGTATAAATCTTGATAAAGCTTCTTCTATGTATTATATAATTAGACCCATTTTCCTTTAATTTTCTTTTTATGTAGTCTTACATATTAATCAAAATATTTTAATAAACAAAATAATTGATTTCTAGGATCAACATCATATTTTTACGGCCATTAAGAAATCCTATATACTAGAGTACTGATTTTTTTTTTTGTAAAGTCGGAGGTCATCAATACATTATTCTTTTTACATAAATGCTTACATTATTGGATGAGATGAACTTATTGATTAGATAATAAATTTTCAATATTTGGTTAGGTTTAATCTCAAATATCCTCAGCTAGAGACTTTTTGTTTCTTTTTTGTGTTAGGAGATTGATATCCACACTGAAACCTCTTTCCAGTAAGTATGAAGACGGAAAATAATTAAAAACCTTTCTCGTGCTGTTCCATAATATGGATTAAGTAATAGGTATATCTTTTCGAGGCCAGGATAGCTGATATACGTTTCTAAATTGTACCTTAAATTCTTCGTTAGTGCTTATTCCAATGAGTTGCTCTTGTAATATGTGTTTCTTCAATGTTTTGGTTGATTATGCATTGTGGTATTATCATCGACAAAACATCCTCAAACCTAGTTTCAACATCTGGAGGGAGAATAAAAGATTTCAGGTTTTTACTTTTCTCTGGCACTCCCAAACAAATCGGTTCATTTTAACATCGATTTACTTAAATTTGTATATATACAAAGTACTAATATATTGTATATTTTTGAAAATATATCTTAATTGAGTAACAATCTCTAGCTTAACATTCTGGAAAGAAGTACACGCATTTGTTTCTCAGATTCCTATGTGTTGGTTGATGAATTGAATAAATTTGTCTAAGTCCGCATATGATGCATGGTACCGTTTTATATCCAAGTTTCTACAAATTCAAAATGTACTGCGACACATAATCTTGTTAACTTACACAATATTTAAAGGTATCGCCAATTCACTAGTATTATATGCTAAAAAAAATGTGAAAATCGGTCTATTTGTTACATTTTCAGGCAAAAGCTAAATAATAATAATCTATATTAGTAGATTATTCCACATGACTTATTTATATGAGATCCAAAATTATGGACCCCTGCTTGCACCTCATGGAATCTATTTTTTCTTTTCGCTCACGTGTTCCTCCAGGTCACCGTCGAACAATGAGCCTCGATATAGGCCACTTGGGGAATAATTGTCTATACGATTAAAATTATAATAGCCCTTATGTATTTCGTTCAATATATATGAAAAACATAATATAAAATAGAACATAATCATTAACAGGCAACAAAATTTGGAGAATATCACATCAAAATTTATCTACTCACCGAAACAAAAAGCGTCAAAACAAAAGAAATAAAAATTTATCTCAAGCAAAACACCCTATAAAATGGAATTGTCTCAAGAACTTTATAAACGCGATAACGGCCAAAGTTGTTCAAAGCTTTGTTCCACCGCTTACATAAACATCCCCAGTTACTGATGACCTGTGCTAAGAGCAACCTTATAGCAATGCGATGCGCGCTTTGTGGATCTTGTTTAACTGGACGTCGTGTACCTAGAAACTTTGTGAGTTAAAAAAGGAAATTTCTAGGAGTGTCCGTCTCTAGCTCCGCCCTTCTCGCGACACGCCTACCAAGGTCCTTTCCTAAAAGGACTCAAGTGAGATATTTTCTCTCGTTTATAACACAAATGAGGCTGTGAGTATTTTCTATATACTCCACCTATATAAAAACCTATCTAAGTGTGCAAACGTTGCTCACAATCTCAAACACAATTAGGCTTTTTACTTATATTGGTTAAGGTCTACATAATAAGGTATAATGTAATTTGTATTCAAAAAGAATGTAATATTTATATTAAGGCATTTGCCCACTCAATTATTTCAGACACATATGTATGTATTTACATTTAAAAAAAAAACAATACATTCAAATTACTTAACTTCTAATATTTATCAAGTATATTTTTATTAACAGGGTCCGGCAAATGATTTTACTGCACTAAGTAATGTTGCCAACTTCCAAGAGAGGAAAATCCAATAACATTCGCTTTCATCCTGTTGGTGTAAGTATTCGAGATTGAAAGTTCTCTAGGTATTTCAGCTGATCCTAAAATACTATAAGCTGAAACAAGTCACTATGACGAGCTTTGTTTCCATATACTATAGTCATGATCCAACATGTATTAAGGCACTATCTCCTATAAGCAGATGCTTTAGGACTATTCGGCGGGTATGTGTGGGATATTGATAAAAACAAATGGCGTAGAAAGTAATAATCTGTATTTCGATAAAGTATTCTCAATCTATTCCGTTATAATGACTTGCTTCGGCCTATCGCGTTTCGGGATATCTTTGTGTATATCCAGTTTTTTATACACATGGAGATCTTCAGCCGTGGTATATGTGGACCGAAATGGCGATGGCAACGGTCAACCAATTTTCGTCCATTGGCGGTCATTACCGTTTTGCACTGCACTTTGCTTTCCATCAGGTGCAATGTATTCACTTTACCAAGGCAGTATAAAAGTAAAAGAAATTAGTTGTATATGTCTTTTTACCTATCACCATGTCGAATCCCCATTAGATTCGAGTTGTAGACATAGTTCATGCTAATATATATGTTTATTAAATCATGCGATCATTAGAACCAAACAATCTCATATAAATATATCTGCACTCAAGTGACCTAAACTTTATCTTAAATGTCTAATGTAGAAATAAAAATATAGTCTGTCCTGAATATTTTCCAATATTTATTCTACTATGGAATATTCAAATTAAGTAAAAGTGAAATGTAAATAAATTTACATTAATTTTGTAAAGATTTTATTGCCATTTTTTTATTCCAAATTTGTCGTCAAATATTTGTACTCTGTTGATTGTAGAGATTAAAAAAGAAATGCAAAAATCGTCACGGTGTCCGGAAACGGATCCTCGTTTAATTTTTAATTCGGTTGGTCGTCGACGCGGCGCTGTAGCCGGCGTCTTCCTGCCGTCGCTTCCGGTACAGAGTACGCCTTTTTTTAAAGATTGTATTTCCGGTTTAACTGAGAAACCTGTGTCACGCAGGATTGAACACGATTCTGATTAACATTTTTTATTTATGCAGTCGTCGTTTGCAGGTTTTTAAATTGCTTTGTACTATATTATAGCAAAACAAAGCATTCAAACAAATACAAAGCCACACTTAATAGGTTTTAAAATTTTTGTTTTTGATATCATATCCTCGAAAAAATAAATTAAACACATGTTTAGTGTAGTTCAATTTGAGACTACATATAATATAGCTCTACTAGGTTTATGCACGAAAATGTTTTATTTGATATACTTACGTATGTATAGCAACCTCAAGACTTGTAAATTAGCAGGTTATAACGTAATATTTAAAACATAAATTTGAACTAGCATAACTTTCTTTTGCGTTGGAGCAATGGAACATTAATTACAGGGCCCATAGTCTACATCAGAGCGCAGAAGTAAATCTTGACGGTTTAAGCCGCTACAAGTCCGCCACACCTGGACTACCACCCTCAATGTTCGGCCGAGAAAGTCCTATTAACATTTTCTTGAATTAAAAAAGCATAAATCGTATTTTCACAGAACTGTGAATTGAAAATGCAAGTTGTTCACTAATCAGTTCGTTTTATTATTATTCACTAATGAAAGATGATGATGTCCTAGCCGAATTCGGCCACGGCGACTGTTTCAACACCGGTTAAGAAAATCGAGGTCCAGTTTACGGAAACAGTCAATTGCGCAGGAGATATTTAAGTGCAGAACTGGACGCGCAGCCAAAAAAGCACTCTCTCGTCCGAGCTCCCTCGGGCCCGATGGAATGCAGAACCAGTACGATCGGGAGGGAGCGGGATGCAGGTTTGGTCGAGTTTTCCTTCTCCGAACACCTGGTTGAATTGCAGTGATAATGAGATACCTTAGTCGCCTTTTACGACACCTCAGCAAGAAGAGGGGGGTGCTATTCTATTCTGCCGGCAGCCACCACGGCACTAAAGGTAATGAAAGAATTGATATATTATTAAACAATGTAATAAAGTAAACAGCATATTTCTTCATGGACCGTTATTAAATACGGTTAAGACACCCGCGAGCGATTGATGCGTCTCACCGTCCACAAATCAAAGCGGCAAAGACAAGGGATGGCTAATGCGAGGCGAGGGACACTGGATGGGCCGACGGGAATGAATGACGACTACGTTGCGAACAAAGAGCAGATAGAACAAAAGTTTTGCTTGATTTTACTTCCTCGTGAATTCTGGATTTTCAAATAGTCTGCTTTGTAAAATAAAATTATTTACGGAAATAGTGTCTAAGATTTAATGTAATGAAATAGCATTGGGAGAAGAGACAGGTGACAGAATAACACCATAGTGCGGCTAATATTTCTTCTCAGCCTCGCAGGTTTGGTCAATATTTCATTTCCAGAAAATGTTCTTGTCGCCAATGTTAAAGCTGAGGAACGGGCTTCCAAGCAGAATATTTCCTGTTTACGATAAATGTAGCTCTTCAAACCAGGAGTAAACATTTTTTTGAGGTCATCAACATGTTTTTTATTTTATACTGGCTCGACAGCGTAGATGATGCAAAGTATAGTGTACTTCAATATAGGCCGCAACTATCAAGGGACGGAAAACCATTGACAGGCGCCGTCGCCAGGTTGTCCCACATAAGCCATGACTGAATTTCCTTAGGCTTAAGAACAACTATCTGGTTATAAACAAAGTGATAATAACGAGATTTCGTGTATTGTGTTTTGTGTATTGTGTTTCGTGTGTGTTGTATTTCGTGTAACCATAAACGTTAATAAATGCTTTTCAATCAGTTTGACCTTAAGTCTATTTAAATGTATGTCTGTTTTCATATAAAATGGTGTTTTTCCTTTTATTTGCTGCTAACTTAGTGCCGAATAAACATGGCAGTAACGTAGTTTATAACTTTAGTTGAAATGTAAATTAATATTGCATATAAGTTATTTAAGAAAACATAGTTTTCTCATGCTCTGTTCTTTCATATACGAGTATGTCTTATTTCGCAAAAACAAGGCTTATTAAAATTTATAAATATTGGAATGACATCGATGTTAGTTCTCAGGATAATCTTAAGGTCAAGATTACTCTCTCCATGGTAGCATTTCAAGTGAGAGACAGCATGATTTGTGTGCGGTGAATCCCCGGGGGCGTGTTACCGTATTTCGGTAGCACCGGCCCGGCGCGGTCCTCTCGATTTATGCCCGGGATTTTGCTGTCCACTTCAAACAAACATTGCGCTAAATTATAGTACGGCCTGTTTTGCGGTAAGTGGAAATATTGTAATGAGACATCCGATTTTCTTGTTCATAGAATAAGCATGTTCATGATTATAAACCAAATATTATTACGTTTAAAGTGTGGTAGTGACTCCCTTTAGCTTATCGCATTTCAGAATTTGCCCGTGTATGCTCAGTTTCTATTTCTCTTCGTCTTCAAGACTGGTGGCATGATGACTGTAGGTAAACAATACTTGTCTGTTGTATTTTTATTTTACTACGTTTTGGAATTGGCGTTGTTAATTGCGTGCTTTTGTTAACGATTTCTAAAGCGTAAGACCTTTTTTGCAAGAACCCAATAGTCAATCTATAACGGTGACCATTTATTATGTGCAACACAATTGCTACGAGTTGTTGCCGCTAACGCACCTGCGTGCACAACTGCGGAGAGAAACCGAAGCTTGTGAAAAGAGAAACTGCTAGATATGACGTTCCGGGCTAGCAACGAGTCAACACTGAACTTCACAAGTTCCAACGAATGCGACATCAATCTCGAACCATATAATCACCGCCAAAATGACTATATTTCAGATGTCACAGTAGTTTATAGGCAGCAAAAGCCGCTTTTCATCAGGTGCCCCAGTAAACCTGCCAGCTACCTCTTGGTATAAAAAAAAAAACAATAAAAACATTTTCAAAAATTACAACGTCTTATTTAATGACAATCTTTATTCATCACTATACAAGTAATTTATAAAATAATGCGTCTCTTTTTGAACAAAATAAAAATAGAATGTATTTTTGTTTATCATGAAAGGTATATGAAATGTAGATAGCCCAATATGATTAAGCATTAACAACTATTTATAAGGATGATGTATTTAGAGTAAATACACTCATGATCGTAGTCATTAGTTCCTGGAACTTGCACGCGAGGCACAAAACTTACGATGTTATAAATCCTCCCAACACTTGGCCGTTCCCATTGTAATGATTAATAGACCATTTCTAAGTGTATGTGCCTGATTCTCTCATCGATTTAAGTGGCGAATATTTTTTGTATTAAATTAACTTTATTATCTTCGTTAACATAACAGCCGTAGACCGTGCAATAATAAAGTAGACCTCTAGCAAAGTTTAGTAGAATGACCAGTTGGAAGCCGATAATATATTACATAATTATAATATAATATATAATCTCTAATACTAACCAAGGCATCTACTCTAATGGTAGAATGTGCTAGCAACCTTTATAGGCTTTCTTGATGTATGTGAACGTGTGTGAACTTTCCCATTCTGCTTATAATATTATTAAATTCCATATTTCCGTTTATTGTATTATATTATCACTTGTAAAATTAATAAAAAAAAATTTTAGGCATTGTGAACAAACAAACAAGAACGATGCACTAACAAAGTCTATTTACTTTCAAATAACGTACAAAGTTATAAAGATAATATTCATCCTATTATGCTACTATGGGAATAATGAAAAGTATTTGTATTTGTAATATAAACACATCATAGGGTATAAACGGAATATGTCGTTTCGGTTGCCAATTCACCGCGTAATGAACGATTCACACATGAACATTATCGCCTCACAAACACCTATAAATAAATATGGCGGTAAAAATGGCGCCAGTTTATCAGGCACCGGAAGTGGACACCGGGGACCGCCAGCCGAGTAATAAATATTATTAGATAGCCACTGGGCTTAGTTTAGACTCGGGATTATGTGCTTTTTTCCTACTCTTCTGTCTGCCGCACAGGTTTTTGTTAATGCGTCTGGGTTGGAAAATAAATGACTGTGGATAATTTTAAATGAGCTCGGGTCGGCCCAATAACTTATTTTGGTCAATTCGCTGAACGGGTGAAAAAGAAACAAAATAATGCTTATTGCCTATCTTTCATTGTTTTTTGTATTTGATATAAACTGTTTTATTTTAGAATCCTATTACTAATGCCTTGAAGTTGAGTAATACATATCAATTTTCATGAAATAAACATGCTTCTTATTTTGCAGCTTAATGTTTTTAAAAAATATTCCAGTGTGTTATTCTTCACATAACCGAGATCTTAACGCGTATGTTTTTAAATTTATTAAGTCATTATAAATATAATCTGAAAAACATTGTCGGGTCCGTAGGAAGTATACGGATACCCAGGCCCGGCGAAGGCTAAGAGAGGACATAGTTAGCACCCCGGTGGTTTTAGACGGTGCAAGTCCGACACACCGGGGGAATGGCCCTCACCACTCTCCTGACGGTCCGAAGGGATTTCCAATGGGTCAACAAAAAAAATCTGTAAAACATAATATTTATCAGAATAAAAAATAATAAGAATAAAATCGTTTATTAGAGAAAAAGGAACAAAATAAACACATGTAGATGAAACAGTATAAAGATTAATAGACAACGTAACTTGATATCCATTTGTACATCAGTACTCATCGTAATACTACAAACAGGTGCAAATCCTTCTATTAGGAAAAATAAGCTTTATTTACAACCCGTAGCCAATTAATATCGTAAAAAATGATTCACATGAATATCTCTATATTTGCTCCAAACTATTGCCTGTCAAAAGCATGGGCAAACGGTAGTCGATACGCGTCGGTTGTTTACCTGGGACCTGCAGCAAGCTACAAATAGGCAGATGCAACGTTTACACATTTCGTTTTACATGAGCGAATCCTTTATTTTCATAGCTATTAGGCTGATTTTACAACCTCACAACTACTTTTTATGTAAACCGACGTTAAACGGTCGATTTGCCTTTGCAGTGATCGGATTATGGCACCAACAACTTTGTTTTCATAAAGTTTTGGTTAAATGTCTCAATATTTATTTGGATAAAAATAAAAGAAAAAGGTTTTATTTAAAATAAATTAATGTTGATTAAAAGACGTTACTTAAATAGCAATTGAAAACGTTTATTTCATATTTATTCATTCGAAGTTTATTTTAAATAAGTTTATTAACTTTATTTAAATGTAGTAACACATGCATATATATATGTATTCCTTATTTTTTTATTTCTAAAATAAGTAAAACTATCATCATAGTGATCGTTATAGTGACTGGTGGTGTGTGTGTCAATGAATTTTAATCCTTTGATGGTCGCTTTCGTATTTGGACTACACTGCACTTACCATTAGGTGCATTGTAGACACTATGTAAGTCCTGTGAAAAAAAAATGTCGTATATATATTAGGTCCTTACATATGAAATTGGCATTTTTCGTACTGGCCACTTTAATCACAAATTTCTCCTCTTTGGTAAGGAATTCCAAATTCAAATTTGTACAGCTATAGACTCATGTATTTGTGCTTCGATGATCGTCATTCATTTGTTTTTTCTTCTGTTTTTTTCTGTTTGCGTCACTCATTTTACAAAATGGAAAACTTAAAATATCGCATTATTTACGAGTACGAGTTCCGCCGTGGCACTAGTGCTGCGGAAACAACTCGAAGGGTGAATGATGTGTATGGCGGTCGTGTTGCAAAAGAAAACACAGCTCGTTTTTGATTCCAACGTTTTCGTTCTGGAAATTTCGACCTGCAGAACAAGCCCCGTGGACGGCCTGAGACTCAAGTTGATAATGAAGAGTTGAAGGCTATTGTGGAAGCGGATCCATCGCAAACCACGTCCGAGTTAGCTGCAGGCTGCGATGTTAGTGATAAAACTGTTTTAATTCACTTGAAGCAAATTGGGAAGATTAAAAAGCTTGAAAGGTGGGCACCTCACGAATTGACTGAAGCAAACCGGCAAACGCGCGCCGACTGCTGCGTTACATTACTAAACCGGCACAATAATGAAGGTATTTTAAACCGAATCATTACCTGTGATGAAAAATGGGTTCTTTACGATAATCGGAAGCGCTCAGCGCAATGGTTGGATCCTGGCCAGCCAGCCAAATCCTGCCCCAAGCGAAAATTAACCCCAAAAAAGTTACTTGTAAGCGTTTGGTGGACTAGTGCCGGTATTGTTCATTACAGTTTTCTCAAATCTGGCCAGACTATTACGGCTGATGTCTATTGTCAGCAATTGCAAACCATGATGGAAAAGCTAGCGGCTAAACAACCTAGGCTGGTCAATCGCTCCACGCCACTGCTGCTTCACGACAACGCTAGACCACACACTGCGCAACAGACGGCTACTAAATTAGAAGAGCTTCAATTGGAAAGTCTTAGACATCCTCCGCACTCCCCGGACCTTGCTCCAACAGATTACCATTTTTTTCGAAATTTGAATAACTTCTTGCAAGGGAAAAAATTCAACTCCGATGGGGCAGTCCAAATCGCCTTCAAAGATTTTATTGATTCCCGTCCGACTGGTTTTTATAGTAAAGGGATCAATGAACTACCTATGAGATGGCAAAAGTGCATAGAAAATAATGGTTCATACTTTGATTAATTAAATATATTATATTAAAAAATATTCGACTTTTTGTTCCTCCCATACAAAACGCCAATTTCATATGTAAGGACCTAATATATATATATACGACAATCGTATATTATATCATATAACACCCAAAAGAGATAATTCTTATAAATATACCATGCTGCTTATTTAATTTTAAACACAGGCCTTAAATAATACATTTTTTTATAATGGCTCAACAAACTGACTACATTGCACGTTATGAAAAGTACTGTTTAATGCAAGAATGGTAAAGACCACCGAGGAATGATAATCCGTCGACAGTCGCCACCGCTATGTCTGCCCACATACGAGTAAACCACGACTAAAGGTCTCTGGTATATAAACAACTGGATATACACAAATTGATCCTAAAATAGGACAAGCCGAAACGAGTCACTATGACGGTCTTTACACTTGTCATCGCGACCCACTTCGGGCAATCACACTACCACCTCAAACATATATCTTCATTAAGTAGAGCTTTCTTTTAGACAGTAAAACCATAAGTTTTTCACTTGATTAATAATGCCAAAGGATATAATTATTAATTTATTACGATTGCATCTAAATATTTCCAAATTAGTTGTAATTGATTGCTCTGTATCCTGTGCCTTAGGTAAGTCCCGGTTTTAGTATCTCAATGTGCAATATCGTTTTACTAAAGAGCAATTTCTCTATACATACAGTAACTGGTGAGCATGTTAAGCTGAGCGTCGCTCCCGATAGCCGATAGTGTCAATACTGGCAAGCCTCCAGTTACGAACTACGTTATGGCCGATATTTACATACTCGTGCCCTGTCGGATACTGAATATATTATATCTTACTGTTATGACATCATGTAAATATCACATTTTTTTATAAGCAAGCGATACTTTTATTAACCTGTTTATTT
Source organism: Automeris io (assembly GCA_036320925.1). Lineage (NCBI taxonomy): Eukaryota > Metazoa > Arthropoda > Insecta > Lepidoptera > Saturniidae > Automeris > Automeris io. The sequence continues at coordinate 7,077,885 of JAUDJH010000009.1, read as the reverse complement.
TATTTTGTATGTATAAGAATTTTTTCTTGTTACTTTTGTCGACTGAAAGTAAAGAGTGCGCTTACACAAAAATATTGTTTATTTTTGTATGTATCTTTCTTTTATTTAATATTTAAATGTGCATATTTAGGATATTATTCATTAGCAAATAATTTTACAAAAAAATAAGCTCCAATATAAAAAGCTGTTATTGTTTCCTTAATTATCGTGGTATACAACTCTTATATTTAAAAGTTTTATTTTCATCGATACAAAAAAGTAACATTCGTACATTAAAAATTCATGTAGTGTCTGAGTTTTATTTATTTTAAAAGAAACTGGATTAAATTATAAATTATAATAATCGAATGCTACAACTATTGTTTCGTAGAAATTGGCTACGCCCGTAGCAGTTGTAGCGTATACTACAAAATCTATATTCGTTTTTCTTATTATAAGCTAGCGTAATAATATCTAAAAATGTCTAATTTAGTACCCAAGAGAGTAAGCTGGTTACGAGCGCCACTAATTGCACTTAATTCTGTACTTTCAAATTTCAAAATGGAACCCTTTGCTTGCGCCATCTCTCTCCCGCGCGCTCGAAACAATACCAACTGTTGCAGATTTCGCCTGCCGCAGTTGCGTATGTGTGCGTCAGTAAACACCGGTTTAAGCCTAACTGGCCTTAATGAATCGTAATGGCCCCTATAATTCGCGGCGTAACTAACTGGCCATGTGGGGTCGTGCTGCGTCGCTCGCGTCGCCCCTCACCCCCGCTGTCGCCAATATTTGGAAGCGAGCCATATCGCGACTATGACAGAGGCTATTCTCTTTTTGAAATTTTCAGGCCCACCGCATTCAGCGATTTGTGGCTACGTGTTTAGATTGTACTGGCCGCAAATTTGTCACGCGGTAAGCGTTCGTCATTTGTTTTTTCTGAAGGGTAGAACACCATTTGGTACTGTGAATTTAAGACTATGATTTTGAATTTTTTTCGTAGTATTATAACATTAAATTAGATATTTTACGGATTTTCATACAATCTTAATCCGTGTTTGTTTGCATTGCTCAGGATGTCAAGCATAAAGTAGTCCAAAAGTAACTATTAAGAAACAGAAAACTGTTCAATGCAGTTGTTGTGATCAAGTCAGCATGCCCAAAACTCTTGAACCTCTCCAGTTGCGCACAGGTATTATTCCCTTACTAAGCGTTTTTTACCGTCTGTATCACAGAAACTGTTGTAAAGACTTATTTAACCTTGATCTATCCTTAATAGAACCACGCGCACAGGCTTACGGAGTCACAGCTATATGGTAACCAACATCCCGGTTAGAAATAAGAAGTTCTCTAACTCTTACATTTGCCTTGTCGTTGGGCTGTGGAATTGTCTTCCGGCGAGCGTGTTGCCACTATCCTATAATGTGCAGTCCTTCAAGCGTAGCGTGAAGAGATATTTGTGCAGGTCAGCATGATTATTGCGAACACCGATTGGATTTTCTTGACTGTTGATTGTCATTGTTGTTTTTTGGACTGTACCATGCTTATGACTAGACGTGGTATAGTCACTGTGACGAGTAAGGATAAAAAAGACCCTGTATCTGATACTTATCTTATTTTATAAAGATTAACTTATTAAAAACTTAAAGAATTCAATGTTTGATCCGTCCGCCGGGTTTGATTCAGTGTTTGTTACTGTTCAATATGACATAGTAAAAGAGTTTAAATAATATTTACCTTACGCTACATTGCGTTTTTAACACTTCAAAATGCAAAGCTTCAATGTATTAATTATCACATTATACAGCATTATTGTTATATATATTTGTTATACCGATAACCTCGCAATACATTTCCTTAAAATTAGAACAATAGTGTGGAATTTTAAGTTTGAACTTGTTAATTCAAAGGGTTAATGCACAGCAAGCTGCACCAGCCGGTGCCCTAACTTTAAACTAAACCCCGAAGGAGCTCGTTATTCCTACTGTAATTTATTTAATTGCTCTGTGGCGGTAATTATTCATGAAATTACGGCAATTACGCCTCTAGAAACAATTATTTATTGTGCAAACTTGAGTCTTAACTCACATTTTATTCCATAATGTATCATGAGATAGCCGGAAGATTATTGTTGAAAACGTAATTAGATCTTTAACTGATGTTTTGTTTTTAGTAATGTAATTTTTGATTTTTAAATATTTGTTAATAATAGCATCTGCTACTACAAGGCATATGCTCTGTAAAGTCGATTATATTTCCGACTAATAATTTTACTACAATGTAGTAGATACTCATCAGTTAGTATGTTGGTAATTTGGGACTAACAGATACAGAAACGCTCAATTTAAAATTGTGTACCTTAACAGTGCTGTACAAAAATGTCCTTATAAAATATCTCAAAGCCTCATTGATGAATTATTTACTTTATACCAATATAATAGATGTTATCGTTCATATTATTATAGCTAGCAATATTTAGTAATAATCACGTTATTGTCTAAAACACACAATTACATAAAAAATACAATACATAAAAAAAATTGACAAACGGACAGATTCAGCGTATGCTGTTTTGGGTTCACAAAGCGCTGATTTTTTGTTGTCTTTTTATCTAATATTACTTAGATTGAAATAGTCCGCTTAATTTGGGTCACTATCATTATGATTACATTTCTTGTACCACTCTGGTTCTAGAAGCCATAACCATACACCTTATAATAGGTAAAAAGAGACTTGTTAAAACAGTAGGGAAATAAAAAAAAAAATGTGTTCCATTAATGGACTAAGAGATTATTTCACTTGAAATTGAACAGATGTACCATATATTCATAAAATGTATAAAACATATTTGCCAATTAAAAAAAAATAATACAACAAAAAGAAATTGTGTCATTATTAAGATATTATGAACATTTAAATTATTTCTTGTAAATTTTAAACTCACTACTTTTCAAAACTTATATCAAAATTAGTTTTGAAATATCTACCGACCATTTAAATTTTATATGAAATTTTAATGTAACGTAGGATTTAAAATGAAGGAAAACGAGTAAAAGTTCCGTACGGGCTGTGCTTGGACACTGTCCATCCTGCATATTAATCACTGGAGCGCCATCTGTGCCACAGGACAGTCTTAGCGGACTCCGTTTAAATTAAAATATTTGGGTTTGGGAACCCGGTAAATGTGTAACATTTGGTGTTTATAGTACACCCTTGTAAATTATATTAATAAATAAGAATTTATACAATAAATGTAGTATCTCACAATAAAATAAAGAATAATAAATAATACCAGTATCAGTAAACAACATCATTGTTCACAGGCTTCAAAACAAGACGGCGAAAAATCAGAAATGCTATATACCAATATAGCTCAAATATATAAACATATTGCTTCCCAAAACAGCTTGCGATGCTAAGGTTAGCTGCAGCGTCGTTTTATTCTTGTATTGGGCAAAATTTCATTATAATTACTGCATATTTGTACAGACAAACGTACACGCTATATTCACAATGTGTTAGCAATAATACGTCTCTATTGCCGTTTTCAATTATCAGTTGGTGCGAGTTGTAAAAGAAATATAAATAAATATACCAAATGATTCTACGCAGTCTCTAATTTGAAATATGTCCACTAAATCCAAATTGATTATAATTTCTGATTTATATACTATTATTATATCGTATGATGTTACCAATCAAATCCGATTTGATGCTCTACAAATGGCTCTTTTTTCAGACAATTTAAAAACAAAATCGAAGTGTAATGTGGATATTTTACATTTAAATATCTTTTAAATTTCTTACTATTTTGCTGTCGATATAAGTCTAAACAATTGCTCGTTGCATACTAAATATTGAACCTTTATTTACCCGTTAAATTAGCCAAACAACAGAATGTATGGATAGTTAGGGCGGTCGGACCTTAGTCCGAGGCTACGTGATAAATTCATTTTTGGGCAAGCCTTAATTTGTTTGCCGGGACACTCCAATGTTTGGAAAACGCCATTTCTCATTGAACAGATTACCGAGATTACAAATTCATTAGGGACGGTATATCTTTTGTTCGCAGCATGTGAGACATGGATAATTGATAATTTAGGGACCTTTAGTTTGTTTCCAAAAACAATTAAGGTTTCCAATATTATTTATATTAAATTTTTTGTGAAAAGGCAATATAATTATATTATCTATTTTTGTAATTGTTTAGGTATTTTATCTTTACTTTGTTTAGCTTAGCTAAAATATGTGTGCACTACATCAATGGGGAAGATCACATGATTTTTTTTTCATTTAAAGATTTTCCATGGTTACTGTGGATGAACTGGTACGAGTATAATATCTTGTTTGTGCCTTCCTTATTTGTGGCTGATTATATTGGGATGGGATTTATCTATTAAAATTATATTCGAATTAGACTCTACCTAAACGTCATCCCTGAATGATGCTCAAGGAGTAGCAGTAAACTCACTGCTACTATTTGACAGAAACGGCCAATAAGGTTAATAAAATTTGACATTTAAAAACCCAAACTGATTCTTAGAAGTAAATTGTATAAACAATCGCAATCACACGTCTTGTATTATATATTATTTCCTTATTGTTTTAGTTCTGATATCATAGTCGATTATCGGCAAAAGCGACTACTTTTTTATCAAGGGAGCTATTAACATTTTGTGTGTATACATTTTGCATTTATATATCCGTTCCCAATGTAATCAGTAGCGTAGCGGATCGCTATGCTCAGGGCACTGCACACAACATTATGGGTTTCTTTACGATATCTTTCTACATCATGCGTTCTATAGTATTTTTATACCACCTTGACGAATGAACTACACTGAACCTGATGGTAAGTACAATGCGATTTAAAAACGCCAGCGACTGAAAAAGTCGACATCGTAATATTGGCTTATATGATATACCGCGATAAAAAGTCTCCAAGTATAAACACAAGTGGACAATTGGACACACACAAGCTGATAATAATGGCCAGTACGCCGCATTCTCCGCAGGCATGATAGTCACGCACCTCAGACGCGAGCCGCAATTAATTCGCATCGGATCTACCCGCAACCACCGCGCTCGCCTGTCCCCGTCCATCGCCGCTGCGGTGGCCTGCGTCCCTAACACAACCCTGGAATCCCTGATGTTTTGATTGACCTACGGAATTGTGTATCGGTGTTTATTAGTTCATGACAGGTAGAGCAAGATTATTGTCAAAATAATTATTAATATACTGTCACTACCGCCAAATTACAGTATGTAATGGATATAGTCTCAATGTTTTCTTAGCTTATTTTTTTTACACTGGCTTGACTATGTGACTACAGTGCATCTGATGATAAGTACAATGTAGTCTAAAAACAAAAGCTAGTATCAAAGGATGAAAATCCATCGATAGCCTCCGTTATGTCGGCCCACATATACCACAATTGAAGGTTATATGAGTTACTGGATTTACACAAGCTGATCCTGAAACAGGGCAGGCCAAAGCGAGTCCCTATGATGGTCTCTCGACTCTTTTACTGTGGTAATGACCCATCACCTTAATCGCCCTATCACCTCAAAACCTTGCTGACCCTGAAAGAGATTTATCGTTATAATATAATTATCATTTGCTAAAAGTAATTAATTAACTTACGTCCAGTTTCAAAAACACTCATTAAAGACGCTATTAAGATTCACTTTAACACTATTGTATCATAAAGTTTGTAATTTAGTGTTTAAAAGCATTTTTAAATTTCAAAATAATTTTGAAACTTAGCTAAACTATTTATATTGTACTAAGTAAAATATTTCTAACATTCTATACAACACTTGAAATTTTACACATGTGTATGTGTAAAAAAATAACATAAGTATGCTAAACATAAGAATATTATGATATTTCTCAATCTATATTACATATATAGATTTTTGTTTTTTTTTTGTGTTTTGGTTTTGGTTTTGGTTGTCTGTTTTGATATTGTTAGTTAATGCTTTTGGGCCATGTTGTGGTTGTCTATTATTGGTATCCGTTACCGACATTTAGCTTATGTATGTGATTCAGATTGTGAATGTGAAGTGTAATGGAGCTGTTGACAGCCCATAAATAAATAAATAATAATAAAAAATAATAATAATATATACATATTTGCTAAATTTGTATTTGACTATGTATTAAATTTTTTTTTTTTATTTGATATTTTTCCGTAGCAGTAATTAACCTAATATCCATAAAACCTCTCAATTTGAAGCGTGATCTCAAAGTTAAATTGATAATCCTCGCAGCGATATTAATAGACAATCTTGATAATTCTACACCTTTACCTGAATACTTAATCGCGGTACCAGGCAATCAGTATTCAATGGAAGTTCTCCGTGCCCGGGTAGGAAGATAAGCTTCGTTCCGTCGCCGACTGAATCCTGCGATACTTGTGACTAATCGCTAGGATTGTAGTCCCGCCGTCTCGCGATAATCCCGTACAAATTATAGGGGTGCTTATTACTGCGTGAGGTTTTGTAGAACATTATTTAACAGTCAGTTGTGGTAGGATTGAATACTCTTTAAGATATTATTATACTAAAAGTTTATTAATTTTTGTTTGTTTTGTTTGCTGACCCGGCAAACGTTGTTTTGCCATATAAGTTATTTCTAGGTAATTTCTAGTAAAAAATTAAAAACATTTTTTTAGTCCAAAAATTAAAAAAAATGTTAAGGGTAAAAATGTAAAGGTAGCCGATTCTCATATCTACTAAATATGCATATCAATTTTGGTAAAAATCGGTAAAGCCGTTACGAAGGAGTAAAGTAACTAACATTGTGACACGAGAATTTTATATATATATATATACAGATATCTATATATAATAATGTATATAATATATAAATGCTGTTTTTTATAATGGTAAGTACATTTTAAAAACAATAATATAATTTTTGCAAACGAATTATATCAAATTAATTTCAATTAATTCATGGATTTTGTGTTTTAGCCGGGCAGTCGACTTAACGGAGTCAGTTGTACGGATGAAAGGGAGGTTTTGGTGGACTCTTTACTCCTATCCCTCCCAGAGAGGTAGCCTCAACAAGGCTTTTCGCTCCCCGGGCGTCTCCCAGGCCCGGGTGAAGGAATTAGAGGGACACCCCGGGGGTTTTTAGTCAGTAGGAATCTGACACACCGGGGTTATTTCCCTCACAGCAGTCCAAAGCTTTTTTATTTAATATGTCTTATAGTTTATATACATAACCTTCAGAAAAAAGAAAAAAATTCTTAAAACTGTTAAAGAGAGAAAAACATTTCAAAATTTTGTTTATTTATTAATATATTTATTTGCCTTTAAAAACAAATAGTGAAACAAATGTTAAATAGTATTTTAGGCTCAGTATTCCAGTTGCTTCAGTCATATATGGGAGGTACACTAAACACGCGTATAAATACACTGAAAAATGCAAAGGGTAATGCTAAAATATAAAAACAGAAATAATGGGGGATATAAAAGAGGACAGTTTGCGTCACAAAGCCGCATGCGGGCCCAGATATTGACAGTAAATTTCATTCATACGGCATTAGTGCCGCGCCATCAGCTACAGAGATATCTCCCGCAAACAACGCGCTTTCGAATCTATAGACAAGCGCTACTGTTAAAAATGGTTTTTACAATTTATACTTAAAAAAAAACATAAATAGTAAAATTCGAATTTTGACGCATACATCCAAGTACCTCCAGGTAGTATACTCGTTGGTGAAGACCAACCTTGAAGCCCGCATACCATCTAATTTTTTTTATATTGGCTCGAGAAAGTTACTTCAACCCACCACATATAATGTACCAATACTACCGAGGAATGAAAATTATTTGATAAAGGAATCGTTATATAGGCCCTCATAGATCACAACAGAAGGTACCCAGGTATAAAAACAACTCGACATACACAAGATTGCGAAAGCAGACTACGAAATGCGATAGACCCAAGCGGGCAACTATGATGGTCTTTGCATTTGTATATTGTGGTCACGGCCTAGTACGGCTATTCACTCTATTAAATGAAGTTATGTAAATTGTCATGTGTAAGTAGAGTTACGCTTTTTAGTTGCGCTACTGTTCAATAATAAGTACCTTTTAATATTTTATGTATAATTTATAATTGCCCTAGAAAATCATTGCGCGGTGGCATAGTAGTGAAAAGTCCGACCGACAAGGACAAAACTAGCTGCCAGCTGAGTATCTCAGTTTTCACCCTCTCGTCCGGTTTAGTTGTAAAAGGCTTTCCCGGCCATCAAATCATATCCTATCGAAAATGAAAAAGACAGAAATAGCTATTATTCTGATCGTAGCGTTACATTTCGTAGCTCTGTGTAGCGACCAGCGTAGCGTCTACGACAGTCAATATTCGAAACGTCCAATTTTACTATAACCAACAATAATAACAATGGCTTTGATGTAATTCAATATTGAATAGTTGCGTCATGAAAAATAAGGAAAATTATTACAAAAATGACGATTGTAAATAATAGTTATCTTTTCCGAATGTATCCAAAATACATTGTTTGTCTCACAGAAAACCGGGAATAAGGCTGTGTCCTATTCTTCAAAGTTAAGCCAATATTTGGCAATCCCGTACAACTTCCGCGAATGCGACTGGGTAATTTATCGCCGGACAAACTGAAGTTTATCGAAAGAAGGAGAATAACTTTATTATATAGTGACCGGAAGTGAGGGTAAGCACCGCCCGCCCGTCCCCGACTGCTTGATATATTCGCTTGTACAAGTGTTACACGTTATTATACTTAATAAATTATGAAAACACTTTATAAATTTCCCACTTTCATATTTACAACTATGTAAAGAAAAATTATTCTAATTACGTTTTCATTCCCTAGGGAACATGAACAAATTTATCCAGTCTTATTCATAAATCGTTATTTATAAAACTTATGAATAATTAAATTATTAACCACAAAAGGTGTTAAGTATTTACTTTAAATTTACTACAACTACCGTGCAATAATATATGAATAAAACAGTTACTTAATGTTTAGCTTTAAATAACATTATTTAAAATTATCTATACGTTTTCTAAAAGAGGTACCCCAATATTTCTATTATCCCCAAAATATCCTACTGCCAAAATTGCAGCACTAAGAAACTACAAATTCATGTATTCATGTAACATACCAGCAGAAAGACGTTTACTTCTAATGTATTTTGAATTCGCCTGTACCGTTTCCAGATATGCTGTTTTTATGAAGTCGGGGGCATTTCTTCGCAATGATGAAATATGTCGCGTTCGTCCGGCGCTGCCCTCACTGTAAACACATTTCGGAAATCGTCCTCATATGTGCGCGACGGAAGTCGTACACGTTTTACCCGTTTTATTTGGGCAGACATTACATTTTCTTTGTTAGAAAAATTTAGGATATGAATACATGATGTAATGTCACATTGCTAACGCAACATTTGAGTTTATTGCAACCAAAAGTTCCAGTATTATTTTGTTAGTGATTATTTCAAAATTTATAAATGTATTATAATAAACTTATGATTATTTTATTGTTTATTATTTATTGTGATAATCATTTTATACTTTTTATTAATGGTGGAAAAATTATTAGACCTAGTAATCCTTTGAAAAAATCATTATATTTTATTTATATTTCATATTTTAATACATTGCATTATTATCAAAACTTATATAATTAAATATAAATTATGCATTCTGTTTTAAACAATTAATTTAAAAATAAAGGATATAAAATTTATATTAAAAGAAACAAATAATTTTTAATAAGTCATTATGTTTACAAATTAAATAATAAATCGCTAGACAGGCTACCTGTAAGTACACAACAAATTGACAACAAAGTAATATCTAAAAAATAATAATTCGTATTTTCGCCATCATCTTTCCTTGAAATTATCTTTAGTATACAAAAATTATTAGGATAAATGAAAAATGTCCAATAAATTTTCATTTGGCGTCCACTCGTCGGCACTACACAGGACCTTCCCGAGATATGATACTGTCAAGTTCCGTTCACGGTCCAATACACTCATTCATAGTGACGTCTTCACAAACGCTCCTAGTTTGAGAACGTAACTGGACATGTTCAAGATTTTTTATGATACATTTATTTTTAAGAGAAAAATAATTATAATTTGTACTTAAATTTTATTTATCAAAAAACTTATGTAGGTTTTTATAAAACATTTTTTGTAATTAGTGATTTGGGATAAAATTTATTGCATTTTCAACACCTGGATCTTATAGAGTGTGTACTTATAAACAAAAAAAAAACAATAGTCACAATCGAATGAGAAGATAAAGAAAACAAAATAGGAAGAGACTGTCAAAATTTTTTCATCTAAGCTGCTCACGCAAAGAAACGTTTATTTGGCTTTAGAACATTATTAAACCATCGGTTAAATATACAAATAAATTAAAAAATATCACATTAAATAAAATATGTTATCAATTTACATTCTGTGTCTGTAAGTTACATACCTCTTGTCCAGTGCGAGCCGGCCTGTCCCTGGTTTCGATAAAGACCCATTTAAAGCTACAAAGTGATCTCAAGTGGAGGCTCGCTGTCGCCCCGAGCTACGCTTTAGCCGTTCTCTTATGAAAATTTTATCAAGAACTACTTACTTTGTAGCTTTGTCTTTGTGATGTGAATTTACATACATGTCAATGCTTTACTGTATCTCGAATGTTAAATTAAAAGTCACAGAATTCAAATACTCTATTTCATTTACAAATTGAGACCCTGCAGGTGATTCTTGGGTAGTTCTAAACGGACAGTATAGAACAGTAGTAATTTCTGATTACATTGCGACAACGAAAACCCTTTGCTCTAACTTTTATATTTACCTCTTAGTTTGATTTTAAATATTAAGCATCGTTGGTAATATCGAGGGGTGAAAGGCTATATGGTTTAAGCGACATTTTTTGGTGATATAGTGATATATATATATATTACTATAATTTATCACCAAAAAATTTTGCTTAAACCAAATAGCCTTTCACCCCTGGATATAATAAAATGATTACTTGCGATGAAAATGCGAGTGTAAATAACAAAAAATGAAGAAAACATCATAGCAAGATCGTCAAAGTTTTCTCATGGCGCATTTTTCCCAGCACCCCGATGATTTAGTTAGAGACCCATACAGTATGGAGCGAGAACACGTGTTAACAGCGCCATAACCGTGCGAGCTAACTGCCGAACTTAGGGCACTTTGTGAAATATGACACTGTGTGAAACTGCCCTTATCGCCTTGTTGATTTTGTTTTATGGTCTTGCACGGGCTACAACTTTTATTATCAAAAAAAAGTAACAGTACAATAAAAACGCTTAGCCGAAATACACATATGTACGTCAATAAAATCTGTAAATATAAGTACGTACTACTAAATATGAATGACTAATTTTTTTCAATATCAACACTGAGTATGTAGTCTCTATTACTAATAAGTAATATCGATAGTAAAAAAGGTTGTGATTTATGAGTATGTATTTATTTTAAAGTTTAGTTTATACTTTTCAATTAGCAAAAATAATTAAAATTCTCTTTAGTCTGTTCCGCCTGTAATACTTTATAAAAGGAAAAATAAATATCTTCTAAAGTTATACGACAGCACAGGTGTTTCCAAATACGCCTACATATCATTGATTTTATATCTTATAGGGGTTCGACGAAAAAAGTTTTGATATAACCAACGCACATAATCTTTATGTTAAAGTAACGTGTTTTAGTATGTGATTTTACTCTGTATTTTTATATTCTAAACGTTTTTATGACTGCGTAGTAACGAAATTTAATTTGCTAACTAATATTTTGTAGGTAAAAGAACTTTTTTAACACAAAGGGAACCAGTGAACAAAAATGTAGAAAAAAATTCGTTTGAAGGTGTATTGAATAACGTTCTTTAAAAAAAATCCGTAATTAGCTCTCGACCTCGCCTATGAGGCTTCTCGTAAACTTTGACCAAGGAATCCTGAGGAATGCCTGTTGTGTAACACGATCGTTTCTCCTCACCCGAGCTCTAAGTAACTTAACTATTTATGAAAGGTTTCCTAGTCAAACATTTCCTTTAACTATTGATTTGCTTTCCCAATAGCCTCAACTGCCTCACATAAATCTCAGCATTAATTTTACAACTCAAATGTAACAATTCGGTTTCAGCCGGCGGCGCCCTGCCTTGCAACTTAAGCGGCCCTCCCTTACCGCTAAACAAATTTGACAGCTCCAAGTTAGCCTAAGTTTGTGTACACGTATGCAAAATCTGATTTACTAACAAAGAAATTTTGTTACATCCCTATGTCCCTGATCTCAAGGCTTACTTTACTATGAAGGTTGTATATGTAATACGTTATCTATAAGGTAGCAGTCGGTATTAAAGTTAGCAGCGACTAGTTAGCATTGTACCCACGTTGAAACAAGTTGTCATGATTATTAAGGTGTTTAGTGCAGACTTAGAGTTGGAGGATGATTACTTTGAAATTGCTGGCGCGTGTGTGAAGTTCCTTATCACCCATTGTTGCTGTATCATACCTATCTAGAAGCTTATATTACGAAAATAATAATCTTAGAAATATCCTTGTCTTTAATTCATTTAAATTGTCCCATATTCTTGTTTTATTTAAAATATTACGGGTACCGTTAAAAAGATATAATCTTACACCCTTGAAATCTGCTCAGCTTAGGCTGGTTAAAGGGAGGTCCTCCTGAACCACATTGGTGACGACTTCTCGCTTCCGGCTATGGTTAAAGCCATGAAAGACATGTCAAGAGGTGGAGTTCTTCTGAGAGGTTGTGATGAAACAAAAAGAGGCTGCCGAATGGATCAGAAAGCGAACATCCTCTTTGGTTGTTCTACGGCCAAGGCACCATCGCCGGAGAGACGCGTTGGTCCAGAGCTAACGCGATATCCCTCGGTGATAATAGTAGACTTGAAAGAGTCTGTGGCCCGGATGAGAGGGAGATGGTGCACAGTGCCCGGCGCGTCGCCTGAGAGAGAAGTTTTAGAGGTGTGCGCTCTTTACTCCCATCCCTCCCAGAAAGGTAGCCTCAATAAGGCTTTCCGCTTTCTGGGCGTCTGGACGAATTTAGTTTCCCTAGTCTAGGTAGAGCAATTAGAGAGATACCCCGGGGGTTTTTAACCAGTAGAAGTCTGGCACACAGGGGTTGCTGCCCTCACAGCGGCCCTGGTGGTCCTATGCAGGATTTTTCGTCCCGTTACAATATATATATATAAACGGTAAGAAACGAAATATTTAAAAAGTATCAGTATATTTTAGTGTCACATTTAAGGCTAAGTATAAATACAATGAAAATTAAAAAAAATATGTGACGAAGTATCTTAATCAATTTGGAATTTATATGTTATTAATGTTCGTATCCTAACTTGAAAGAAAAACAACTTTCCAATCACTTTGGCTTTCCTTGACCTTTTCAAATTCCACACATCCTATATTATATCGAACGTTCATTATCTATCTCCAAAACTATTGGTTTTAAAGCGCTCGAATAAAAAATGTAAGGCTGTACATTCAACCACAATTCAGCTGTAATATATTTCAACTAAAACCACGTATACTTTAGACAAGAAACTTAGTATGACCGAGTTCACGTTTATTCGAGGATTACAACTCGCAGCTAAGCTTGGTGCGGTTAATTCGCGATAAGATTTAAGTTTTCACTCGTATTTGCATAGAATATATACGTTTACTCAGAAGGATATGTTTGAGCTTTTAGGTTGTAGAATGCTATTAATATCTTATATCAGAAATAGAAATAATACAGCACCCGTTATGTATTAGTATTAAAATAATACCGACACAAGCAGTACCGATTAATAAAGAAATTGGAGCAACAGTGGAACTCCCATCAAACAAACGTAGATTTAATTTTTATCCCACTCATTTACTCTTATAGATAGGAGGGGTCTTTTTCTTGCTACATTCAGTTGTAAATCATCAAGGAGTTTACAAGAAAAATATAAAGACATGTCATGTGCATTCGTGCTCTGAGAACGGCGATCAGCTGCGCTACTGGTCACGTTGGGCACGACATATAAGCGCAAAGGGGATACGACTACTAATGTATCTCTACTCACCCCATAAGAGATATAGCAGGACGATATATAAATTTCTTATTCCTCTTTCTTATATAAATTATAGTCACGAAAATATTTTTTCTTGATGGTTGCAGAAAAATTCTTACTTAATAGATTTTCGGACTTTATCTGACTTAATTTAGGAGTAATGGAATACTTGAATTAAAATCTATTGACTTTTTAAATATTGAAAAATTAATACCGAATATATTATAAGACGAAAGTATAATTTCCGTTTAAAAAATTCTACGATGCTTTTTTAATAGTAACCGATATCAACTTTATACATTGTTTAATAATCTCTTCTACGATAAAAATAGAATGTTGTCCTAATATAAGGGTTTTTCTTTAATGAACGACTTATACTATAGTTTCGCGCCATTAGTATGCATAATATTTTGATTAATAAATAATGTATATTACATTAAGGGCAGTGGCAACGATCATCAGAACTCTGGAATAATTCAGATTTAAGCTGTACGAGTCGGAAGCTTTTAAATTCGCATAAATACGACATGTCATGGGCGGGAGCCGCGTTCTGCCTTTATCAATTAGAGCAGGGTGCACTGTCAAAAAATTGAAGCGGAAAAAAAGAGTTACATGAACGCTCGTTTAATATTTCAGTTGAACGTTTAGCGAATGCGTGTGTGTGCGTTGCTGTGATTGGCCCTTGTTAATAATTAGATATTCATCCACGTTAATAATGATAAAACGCATTCAGTATCATTTGTGTCCAGTATCTAAAGCTACAAAAAACAAACAATAAAACATATACACGAACTCATAAAAATACAGATAGATGCTTATCGCCACAAATACTAATTATCTCATTTGAATTTCCTTGTGCTATTTATACAGAAAGTTTCAGCTGTATCTCTATCTCTATTAAGCAATTTTTTTCATATATGTGTATAGCTACCGCATTGTACAGAAACGACTTATATGATTTGGACATCATTTTCACAGTATCAATACGTTTTTTTAGTCTTTACTAGTTAGACATATGAATAGAAGAAAGAATAAAATGTAGGTTGGCTTCTTTATGACATTGGCCGATATAAAAACGACATAAGGACATCTATAAGTAAAAAAAAATAGGTAATTTATGTAATAATTATTTATTTATTTTTTGTTGACTAGAGGTACATATCTCTCAAAATGAACTACTATTTAATCATTACTTAGATACGTGAAGTCGCGAGTAGAAACTAGTATTGGTAATATGAATTGTGTTTAAATAAAAACCTTGCTTATTTTATACTGAGTGTATTACTTAGATGTGCTTAAAGTAAATTAAATAAATGTAAAATTAGTTTGAAAACAATTCATAGTAAAATTTATGTTTCATCATTATTAAACAGATTGTAAACCACGTTTTAATAAAAATTTATCATACATTAATTACAAGTGGCTTAACAAATGAAAAATATTTGCTCATTTGCAGGCGAACATGATAAATTGTAAATTACTTGGAAATGTGCGTTTTGAAGCCGCGCTGAGCTTAAATTTTAAAACGGTGAAGCCGAAACAGTGGAAATGAAATTCACGGGCAAATAATGACGAACGAATTAAAAATGCAAAAATTGATTAATGGACCATTCGTCGGGCAAATATGTACGTAATTAAGTGGCCGTATGAGTAATTGTGCATAACCTGTCCACACTAGGTTTTCTTTTTTTAACACCTGCTTTAATGCCAATTTGTTTTTTTTTGTTTGTTTGGCTGTGGTGGTCTAGTACTTAAAGAAACCGATGTTCATACGCGGCAACTCAAATGGTCGTAAGTTCAAATCCCGGCAAGCACTACTTAATTATTCTAAATTGAGTACAAATTAAGGCAACACATGCTCACAGTTGAAGGAAAACTTCGTAAGAAAATCCAAGTGACAGATAATATAACTATAGCTATCATGTGTACTGATCACGTTTGGCAGGATATATGTATAAGCGCAAAGTGAATACAGCCATTAATATATCTCTGCCCACCATGGATGGGATAGCGTGACGATATATTTTTGTTACTATGGTGTTTATTATTGAAAAAAAAAACTGCATCGTGTGATATCTCGAATCAGATAGTTTATTTTATTATATAGACTCTTACAGTATAAAATAATGACAATTCATAAATACGTCAGTTACTATTTTTATATTTATAAAGTTATGCTTAATCTCAGTCACTCCTGGTGATATGTGAAGATGAGTTCGATGATGGACTGTGTTTGCCCGATAGATGTTTTTTCACTCTTC
Source organism: Automeris io (assembly GCA_036320925.1). Lineage (NCBI taxonomy): Eukaryota > Metazoa > Arthropoda > Insecta > Lepidoptera > Saturniidae > Automeris > Automeris io. The sequence continues at coordinate 7,061,556 of JAUDJH010000009.1, read as the reverse complement.
TTTCCGAGGCTCCTATATCTTAATATTATGGGCAACAGATAAAGGGAGCGTATTCTACTCCTTTGCTATTCGCATTATGAATGATGAAACAAACTTTTATGTATTTGTTTTCCTCCGGTTTATCCAGTGAATACGTGGCGCAATTATTATGTAATATTAAACGTGTTCCGGAAAATCATCGTGCATTTTTACGGGAGAAGGTTTTTCTTTATTACTTCCAAAGTATTTATAATAATCTTGGGATATTTTTATGAAATCGAATTTATATAACTAGTGATCAACTAGTTTACTGAACTACTTAAGATTAATTATTTTAGTTAGATAATGATTACATTGACAAAACGAATTTTGAGATGTTCTTTCGGAACACACTCGAGATGCGCTATGTAGAAACTATTAAAAATAAGTGACGAAACATAATTTTTATAATTTTTTTTTATAAAATATATAACATTATTTTTGTAAAGATTATCCATCACACCTTTCATAAAATAAAGATTTTTTTTTTTTTTTATTATATTTGTTTAAAGATGCAAAGGTCTGAAACTAATAAAAAACCTTTTTATATTAATCATTCCTAATAAATCTTTCAAGAAGAATTAATTTTAACTTAAAATGTTTCAGTATTTTTATTCAATCTAATGAGTTAAATTTAAAAAATATTAGGTACCTTTAAAACCATTTGATGTTTTGTGTTATCTTTGACTATCAGCGACAAAAAGTTAATTGCAATATTTCATATTTGGTTGAAAACGTTCAATAATGTATTTTATGTTTGCCAGCAAGCGCAATTTGTTGCATGCCGTGTACAAGAGCTGTAGTAATTACAGTCTGGCTGAAATGAAATGTTTGCTAGGGCCCTACGGCAATTTACAAGTTGTGACTGCTGTGGTATTACTTTTGAATCGTCACTAACTGTACGATAATTAGCATTCACTATTTATAATATTTTATTGATTTAAGGATACGAATCTCGGTACCAACTACCTTTATAAGATAAATTGATTTTTTTTTTCTTATACCAATAGGTAGCAAATAAACTAATAAGCCACCATATTTAAATTTATAATTATTATAAAAGGGTTTTCCCACAAAGTTTTTTAAATAAAGCCACATTTTATAATAACGCAACTAGTATTCTGGCATCTTCAGAAAGGGGAGAGTACAAGATTTAGTTGTAAATAAAAAGATCACTTCATGAAAAACGCGGCCATCACGCGGCCAACCTTGAAGAACAAGAAAAGAACTAGACATATACGGGCTGATTCCGAAACGCGATAAGTCTAAGCAGTCATTATGACAGGCTTTGCAGCAATTTACGAGACCGTAGTACTGACCAATAACAATCAATTTATTTCCCGCTGAAATGAACATAAACAAAAAATAGTCCCCAATGTACATATGTAAACCTGGTTTAAGATTATGTCTGTGTGTATTATTTTCCGTAAAAAAATTATACTAATAATATACAGTATTATTCGTCTGAGATAATATACTAAAATTATATTTTATCTATTATCATGTCAGTTTACAAGTGTTTTCGAAGCTTTATTTACTCTTCGTACGTAATTTTCTGTCCGTCTTGGTTTTTATTTTCATTCTCCTTCACAATTATACTCTGTACATCTTTTGTTTTCCGAACCGATAATGATATTTTATTCCCATATTAGATGTTTTTCAGGTTGCGTAAAAACACCGTAACTATAATTAAAATGCGAACAAATTATCAGCTATTGTATCAATCGCAAATCTGTCATTCCACACGAATCGTTTCATCAAACCATTAAAAACGGCAAAGTAAGCCGCACGGTATCGCGTGCTAAACGCATATTAGGTGTCATAACAACGCGGTTGACTGCTGCTTTAGTTTGGTGCCTTGAATTAATAGATTTTGGATAAGCCTATTGATTTTATGCTACAAAAAGAGTTAGCAATTAATTCATAAGTACTGTGACAATTTTATCTTCGCTTCAATTAGTATTCGAATATGTACTTACTTTTTTTAACTACGTTAAGAGAAATAATTACATTGTATTATGTATATGTAATGTATTGTGTATTGTATGTTGTATTTGGGAGTCAAAGCTGCTCGCGTCCGTAGGCTTTACCCTAGTTTCCCTACATGTGACTCCTAGGTGGTGCTAAACGAGCAGCAGCGAGGTGGTAGGGCGCCGGTGCCCGTCTGGATCGCGACCACAGTACATGAGTGTAAAAGCCGTCGTAGTGACCAGTTTCGGCTTGTCGCGTTTCGGGATCAGCTTGTGCATATCCAGCAGCTCATATACCTAGAGACCTTCAGTCGTAGTATATGTGGGCCGACATGACGATGTAGACTAGGGATATAACGGAGGCAGTTTTATCGAAACCGAAGTCGGAGTCGGAGTTTTTAAATATGATTTATCGGAGTCGGATTCGGAGTCGGAATCGGAGTCGGAGGCAACGTCAGTCACAAGTGACGGCAGAATAAAATAGTTTTATTAAGGGACAAATAAAAACATTATTCAGTGAACCTTTTTAATTAGAAAGTGATAAATTTACAAATACACAGACAATAAAAATAGCTGTTTCTTATTAACATTTTCATAGTACTGTGAGAAAGCGATTACCTGAGCTATTGGTCGCGTAGTCCACGACATTTAAGCGCAAAGTGGATAAAACCACTATTGTATGTCTGCTCACATAGCGTGATAGCGTGAAGATATGTTATTTATTATATCTTAAATTTGATCCCATTTTAATATGGTGCAGGATTGATACATGTCTTCGAAAGTATAAGCCAGAACTTTTGAATTGACAACAGCATAATCCATTTCCCTCTACATCTCCCTCGTGTGTAGACAGATGTTGAGAATCGAGACTGTTTCCAAGCGAATATCAGGTTTTTTTTTTGATAGCCCGGGGGATATTGTTGAAGGACCTCAGGGAGCTTTTTGGTTGTCGGACTTGCACCGACTAAGACCCCCGGGGTCACACAGCGCTCTCGCCTGGATAAGTTGGGCGGCACGCTCCTTCAAGCGCATCGCCGGCGTATATCAAGTTGAGTCAACACAACCCAACACAACACAACACAACACAACACAACACAACACAACACAACACAACACAACCCAACACAACACAACACAACACAACCTAACTTGGGCAAATAAAAGCTGTTGTTCACAAAGTGTTGGATATATCAGAAACCCTTATCCTCCAGTGAACATTGTCCCGTGAACAAATTAAATCAAATTTGCTGCAGGGTTGTTTTTGTGTAAATTTCTATTTTACTTAATTTAATGTAAATGTAAAATAAAAAAACCTTTTAGTAATAAATTTAAATGTACATTTAGTTTTAAATTTAATAATTTAGGGCGGCTTGCACTAACAAATTAAGTCTAGTTTAAGCTTTTATAGACGCTAATTAATCCAAGTACATTAATTCCATCTTAATGATGATTTGAGTTTAAGAGTTGTTACAACTGGGTTTTTATTCAGTGCAAGACTATAAGTACAGTTAAGTGCTAAATAGCATTTTATGAAAGTCTAAACTAGACTTAATTTGCTAGTGCAAGCCGCCCTTAATCATATTTTTTTAATCTAAATTTTAAAAAATGTCTTCTACAAATTAAGTAGCACTGATTGTTTGATTAATTGATATTATGTTGCAACAACATATAAAGTAAAATCAAATGAATTGACTGCAACAGTGGTGGTGACCTCCGATGAATACCTGCGATTAAAAAGTTTCGGAACCGAAGTCGGAACCGAAGGTGTAATAACGATCGGAAGTTCCGACTTATCGGAGTCGGAGTCGAAGCTCCGTAACATCCCTGATGTAGACTATCAATGGATTTTCATCCTTTGATAGTCGCTTTCGTTTTTGGACTACACTGTACTTACCATCAGGTACTCTGTAGTCACTATGTCGAGCCAGTATAAAAAAAAAGTGTATAAGGATTTTACGTTTTTTATAATATGAAATACATTAAATAACGTTATAAAACCGATAAAGCAAATTATTATAGTATTTTTGTAGAGAGTAAATAATTGTATATTTTGTCTATTTAGGCATTTCCAAAATTTACACCTAGTAGATACAACAATGTAGCTAATGTATCTCTGCTCACAATATGCTCATATTTCTTGTCAATATATTGTAACTTTAATATTATTCAAAAGTTTAATAGGATAACTTTTTCTATAGCAGCACTTACACTTCGAAATTTCTTCATATCTAAACTTTCATAACGGTTGCTGGTTGATAAGTTACGGCTTACCGTTCAAGTTCTACATATTCAAAATATAGCCTATCCTGTATTACTATGGTCTGTGTTGTAGATGCATTTTCTACGATGCCATTTCAGTGAGATCGCATCGATAACGCGCCACCATGCAACAATGCCTCACTAAACACCGTAAACTTGTGAATTATTAATCTCCTTATCGAGCACTAAACATGGCCAGACTCATGAAAAATTTAATAAATCGCTCTTTAGATTTAGTGCCGACGGGTTTTCATGCTTTATAAAGGATTAATGGGCATTGTAGAATGCTAAGACTTTGTGCAGTGCGCTTTCTGGTTTTACATTTATCAAGAGAATGTTCACGATGAATCTAGAACTTTTTATTAATTCTAAAGCATTGTTCCCTAAATTAATAACAGATATTTATTAAATCTTGTGGTTATAGTGTGTGTACTAAAAGAGTGTGAAGTTTTAAGTTCTAAGTTCTAAAATAAAGAGTTTTAAGTTCGAAAATAACATTTTGCATTTACAAGTTTGCTCTTCTCATTTACAAAATATTTAAATATCGATTATATTTTCAAAATCGTATTATTATAATGAAAGACTAATTAAAAAATATCATAAAGTATCAATATAATATTGAACTGTTCACGTTAAAATATTTTTCAAATTGTTCTTTGCATTTAAATATTTACTTTGCAAATAGTAATAATTTATTCTCAACAATTCAAAACCAAGCGAAACTCAAAAGTGGTACGCGGTTTGCTATAAATTCGCTAATTTTGTGCGGGGAAGTAGCACTGAATAAAGATATATTAGTGGTCCGAGTCAAGATAAAGGAATAAATTGTGGACGCGATAAATCACTAAAGGATGCTTTTAATTACACATCCGGTGAAGCCATTGAGGTTGGAATACACTAAAAGATTTTTTTGAGAAAAAATACACACACATATATCGACAAATTTTTCATACATTATAGCTCACGATTAAAATTCTGGCAAGCATTAACAACGAACGAGTTTGACATAAACAGTAATAAATCCTATGAAAAAGTAAAGAAGATCATGTGTAATTTTTATGTAAAAAATTTGATGGATAAAGTAAGACATTTCTCACTGCGGTTATTCAAAAAAATAGCATAAATATTATTATGAATAAATTTAAGTGATGCTATTGCAAATACTTAGTATGGTTTGTAAATAAGGATATTTTAGTTGTGTCTTCGTTTATTATGTTGACGTATGAAAATAACGCACAGTGATGATATCTTAAGCAATAAATTAATCAGATTTGGCTATTTCGGACTTTAAATTTAAAAAGTTATCTATATTATATGCAGTTCAACGACGTTCAAATATTATTACCACAGTTAAAATATAATGATTGTGTATTCTCAGTGCGCTACTGTCATTAAAAAGGGTTGTGCAAATGCTCGAAAGCAAAATGTAAATAAAGTTAATTATTACTAGTTAAGTGATTCCAAGCTTACTTTAAATATATATTTCACAAGAGTTTTTTACGGATGAACAAACATTTTTTATTAAGTTAATTATATTCTCAATTGTATGATAAATACACTCTAATTTTGGTGTTTTATAAATATAATTTTAAACTATTTAAAACCAAGTGTTTAAACTTTTTTTTCCGGAGAAACCTACGTCCTAAAAATGGTTAATATATATTTATACGTTTAATTAAAGCACAAATTATATACACAAAAACATTTACATAGAAAAGATAATATTTAGAATAATTTTACTCTAGCATTACTATTGCAAAACTATACAGAAATAAACAAAATTCAAAACAACATACAACTGAACAAGTAATATGTAAACAGAATTTAAAATAGTTTATAAATAAACAAAAGAAATAATACTCACAGAAATAAAAATTCTAAACTATAATTACTAAAATATAATTATGCACGTGTACTCTAAAAGAGATATATATCGTAAAGATATAAAACCAAAATGTAACCGCATTGCAACGTTTGGAAGCGCTGGTTATATTCATCAGTATGGGCAGTTCAAATGCGGTTGTGAAGGGAAGCTAGGCTTATAATTAGCATTCCCGGAGCCCTACTCCAGCGCACCGGGTGCCAAACCGTGCATGCTCCTCCTATCATACATCCTACATTAGTGGCTGGACTATTCGCAAATCTACTTAAGGGCATGCATAAGTACCAAAAGCCAAATTAATTTTGAAAGTATTACATAAAGTCGTCATGTTATAAACATCTATTCTTATTTACTGTATTGTAACGTAAGACGAAATAAAAATAAAATTACTGTTTTGAGCAATATAATAATTTCATAGTTTATTTATTTCTTCTGTAAGTTTGTATTTTTCTGTATGTTTGTATTTTTTATATCAGTATGTGGCAAATGAGTTGACATGAATATGACTGTAAATGATACTAACGACTATAAACCTAATGGCTTAAAAGCGACTACAATATTAGAAATATTGTCATCGTATTAACTGCCCCGAGGGAAAAGGAAAGGTAGTGCACACAGTTCTATCGATTGCACAAAAGGCTAGCTAAATCAAAACAATTGCTCTCATTTTGATATTTTACTCTCATACTTAAATAGTTGAAAGTTTTTTACTTGGTATGAATCAATCGTATTGTAGACGAAATCTTTGACAACATCTAGAAAAATAATAAAATTATTAACAAAACATTATTGAAAAACAATTACTCGCGTTTCAAATCATAACATAACGATGATATTTTAATTTGTTCATTTGAAAACAGAAGGAATATAAAATTTAACACAGAATAAGCCTCCATCAAAAACAAATTTTCATTTTTCCCGGTAAAAGCAAAAGACACATGTACAGACAGAGATGGGCAAATTGTAATCAGATTAATGATTAACGATTACGATTACATTTTGTAATCATTAATCATGATTAATGATTAACAAAATTAATCAAAAAAAGTAATCATTTTTCGGTGATTAAGGATTATTAATCTTTAATCGGATTACAATTAATCATGATTACTTTTATGATTACTTTTCTGTTTGATAAGTAAAATGTGCTGCCGACAGCAGAGCGGCGCTCACCTTTTTTTTATTTTTAGTATACGACTACTACTAGCTAAACTGGCGAACTGAGTACCAGCACATAGTTAGGTGTTAGGGCGATTACCCGAACTGGGTCGTGACCGCAGTACAATAGTGCAAAGACCGGCATAGTGACTCACTTCGACCTGACTACTTTCAGGATCAGTTAGTGCTCGGTGGACATTAAGTAAATCCAACGAAATCTAGCTAATCATAGATGCTTTTACCATTGTTCTGAGTGATTCCTGGACTGTTAGAACAGATTATCAAACTACCGCCCATATTTTACTGAAATACCGTCTCCAACTCGATAATCCACGCCCGCCTTCGGGATGGAGATAGAGAGAGAGCAAGATAGCGCAAAATTTTAATTGATCAGAATAAGACATTATTTTCTCAAATTTACACAAGCTTCTATAGCGCAGAGCGCAACATCACCTTTCTTGGTCATCCGTCTCTCTCTACTGACTCGGTTTCGTCTTTGATGTAAACCGAGCCGCCGCGCCGCACACGTTCGTATCGTATTTTGAATTTTAACTCATAATTAAAGTTGAGATATAGATCTGATTTTTTTTCCGGATAACTTTCGTTCTATCTAATAACTTTGATTCTTACAATAAATCAGCGGGACACATACATAGTTTTTTTTCTCAATTCGCTTAATTTTTTTTTCGCGTTTGCCTTCCAGTTTCTTAAAGACTAAAGAATATAGTACTCAGAAAAAAAGAAGAAAATCGACATACGGGCACGCGCCATTTTTATCTCAGTAAAAACGCTTTTTTGTTTACCAAATTATATATATTTATATATTGTTTAATGAGTAATAAAAGTAAAAAATAGTAATTTGATTTTTCTGTTTTAAAAATTTAACTTTAACTTAAAGGATTGCACACAAAGTCTTTGGCCATTATCAGAAGTATTCTCCATCTCCAAGGCGGGCGTAGATTATCGGGCAGGAGACGGTAATTCAGTAAAATAATGGCGGTACTTTGATAATCACTTCTAATAGTCCAGGAATCACTCAGAACAATAGTATAAGCATCTATGATCAGCTAGATTTCGTTGGATTTACTTAATGGCCACAGAGCACGAACTGATCCTGAAAGTAGTCAGGTCGAAGCAAGTCACTATGCCAGTTTTTTCACTATTGTACTATGGTCACGACCCAATTCCGGCAATTAACCTACCAACTCAAACGGCTGAAAGAACACAAAAAATGGTCCTGAACGTAATCAGGTCGAAGCCAGTTTCTATGAGTTGGTAGGTTTATTGGCCGAACAATGTCGTGACTCGTGACCACAGTACACAACTGCAAAGACCATAAGGATTATGATTCGCTCAACGAGACGGATATTCGGCGGTGGACTTGCTCCGGCTAAAACCACCGGGTGCCAGCACTGCCTAATCTTCGCCTTCGCCGGGCCTGGGAATCCAGATACTTCCTAGGGGCCCAGCGAGCGATTGGTCTTAGACAGGCCTCCTCCCTAGGAGAGGGTCGCAAAACTACCCAAACAATACCTCCCATTGGGGCGGCGTGTGAGCACACAAACGACGACACCACCCCACCCTCCGCTGGACGCCACCCCCCCTCTCTGCTGGACGACACCCCAACTCTCCGCTGGACGCCACCCCCCCCACTCTCTGCTGGACGCCACCTCCCACTCTCCTCTGGATCCCCCCAATCTCCGCTGGATGCCACCCACCACTCTCCGCTGGACGCCACCCCCCACTCTCAGCTATACGCCACCCCTACTCTCCACTGGACGCCACCCCCACTCTTCACTGGACGCCACCCCCCACTCTCCGCTGGAAGCCATCCCTCACTCTCCCCTAGACGCCACCCCCCCTCTCCGCTGGACGCCACCCCCCCTCTCTCCGCTGGACGCCACCCCCCACTCTTTTCTGGACACCACCCCACTATTAGACGGAAGTTTGGGGTCATATATAATTCGAAATAAAATAACTTGAAAAATTAAATAAACGAGTATTTAAATCGGTCTCTCTCTCAGCCAGAACTCAAAAGTAATCATTAAAATAATCATGATTAATTGAATGATTACTGTAATCAAGATTAATGATTACTCATGTAATCATGATTAAGAGTAATCAGATTACAAGTAATCATGATTACATTCGTCATGATTACTTGTAATCTGATTATTAATCTGATTAAAAGTAATCATGATTACGCCCATCTATGTGTACAGAACGTTAAAAAACCCTCATAAACTCGAGTGGGCGCGTTAAACGCATCGGTTGCTTGAAACCCCGCTTTGATTCCATCCTCCAGTAAGTACCACGAGTGTTATTTTAATTATAAACATTATTTACCTTAATTAGGGTTTTTGCGGAGTCTTGTGCCCGCAACCGGTGGTAAATTGGCGGCTTGAACGTTATAATTAGGATGCAGCTAAAGCGCACACAGCGCTCGAGAGCTCGCGTGTTTACCAAACTGTACGTCGATGGCTGAATGTGAAAAGCCCGCCTCGGCAATTAATTCGTTTGGATGTAAATGAAACTGGGACGTGTGTGAAAAACTGTAGTATACGCAATTATGACGATTTTTACGTGAAACTTGATTCGTTTTTAACTTAGGTTCATGTAGTACGTACAGTGTTTTATTATTTCTCTTGCTGATTCTAGTCTCTTTTTGGTTCTTCTTATTACGTTTAGCCGCTTAAAGTTGGACTTTATAGAGGCTACGTTGACTTTGCTTAGACTTTGCTCAGGAAATCAGTTCGTCTAAATATTTGCAGAGAAAAGTTCCTGTTGAAAACTTCGGGAATTTACCATATACGTTGATATTAATTATTTAAATAAAAGGATTTGTAATGTTTGAGTTAAGTTTAAGCAAAGTTAAAGTAGCGTGTATAAATCTTAATCAAAGGGTCCATAATAAAGTAGGTGTTTTCGGTGTGTTGTTTATAAGTTTGATCCCTAAATTATTTAAGAATACGGCAAAATTACTATTCAGAGATCGGAAGCCATCTTTAGGCTTAATGACCATACTCATATAAGCCCGATACAAATGTTACAAGGGTAAGGCTCTCCACTAATTTTACATGAGTTCATTTTGAGTCACATAATTTGGAAATTTCAACAAAATCGTTATTGTTGGATTTGAGGCCGTGATACGTTGTTGCGTTACCATTGGAATTTTAATAAATTTGCATATCATAATTTCCTGATTTACTCGATCATTAGATCTGTGTAAAAATATTTAATTACTTTAAATAAATAATTAATAACTAATTAATTGCTCATTTGGAATTTATATAAAAACAGTAACATATTTTTATTTAATAGTTGAAATTATTTGATTTTTATTCAATAATAATTCATATATTGTCAGGCTATATCCCTTACTGGGTGAGCAGAAACACATTATTGGTTGTGTCCACTTTGTGCTTTTATGTCGTGCACAATGTGATCGTTAGTTGTAAATGTTATGAGAAGGTATATATTATTTTGTTCATTTATGTTTAAATAAATGTAGAGATTGAATTTTAAAATAATAACTGGGCTTTTTTTCTCTTGACACGGTACAGTGACCACACCACTCCTACTGGTAAGCTTGGTGAAGCCCAAAAACAACAACCACTACCACCAGCAAAAATCCCATCGATAGCCGGCACTTATAGGATGCCATATCATAGGATGGTGGGAACACGCTCGCCGGAAGACCATTCCACAGCCCAACGAGCCGGTAAAAGGAAGAGTTTAAGAACTTCTTATTCCTAGCCGGTCTTAGTGTTTATCTGTGTTTAGGAATATTATGTCTGTAATCTGAAATATAAAATCTTTCTATTTTATACAAAAAGAAAAACTTAATGTTTTGTATGAGAATCCATTCGTGTTGTTTTAAATTGTTTAAAACTCATGAATTTTTAATATTTTATTTTAGGAATTTTGAACAATCTTCTATTGAAAATATTTTCATAGATTTGTATAAAAAGCTTAAGTGTGTAAATAAAGAAATATGTAATTTAGACATTAGTAATCGGATTCTATTTTGTTATATATTTTTAAAACGAATTTAATTGTGGATGTTTAAAATTTGATATCAGTAAATTGGTACTCGTAATATCTATTTTTTATTTAGCGGTACAATACGTATTGATGTGAGATAAGAATGAACAAGGTGGGTTTCGACCGAACTCCCTATCGAAAACATAAACTCACATTAATGGCACATTACTAGAACAGGTTATCGTGAACTACTAAATTGCTAAAAGTTTCTTATTTTATTTTATTTTATTTTACATAATAGGGTGACCAACATGGGTAACATTAGACAAGAAAACAAAAGGATCATAGTACTTAAATAGAACATATAAATGCCCCCACAATTATAGGGCACCACAGCATGCACAGTGATTAATATATAAAGCTAGTTTACATTAAAGAATAATAATAAAATTCCAAAAAAAGAAAAAACATATACATACATATATAGACACAACACAAAAGGATAATATTGTAGAATGTATAAGTAACAACCTTAAACGCAACTGTGACTGATTCCAAGATTTCTTCAAAGATTTTTTTTTCTTCAAGTTTTTTTTTTTTTAGGATTTGATTTTTTTGATTTCTTAGATTTATATGAAAAAAAACTTTGTTATAAATAACATTTCTATCTATATCAAAATTCTGACATCTTTTAAAGTAATTTTGTTTTCAATCGTTCTATTCAATATAATTTCTCTCATATTTAAAACTTTAGCTATAATTAATAGAGTTATATTTGTACTTAGTCATAGTTAATATATATTTATGTTCATTCTTCTGAAATATTTTGAGTAAAAAATAAATTGTGTTACTATTTCCCAAATAGCGAGTCAGTATTCGGATATAAGTTACTCATATCCAATTTAAATGTAAAGTATTCTTTATATTGTAATCATAAACAGGGTTATAACTTTAATATAAAATTTAGGTTGTAAGTGGTAGCCTATAGAGTTCGAGGACTATGGAAATAAAATGCGTGTTGCTGTTAACTGAGTATATTCCGAACGAACTTAATCGACTGACGCAGCCGTCTCTAAATACACACATACATTCCTCATTTATGCAATATTCGCACTTTCATAAATCACGCGATCAAAATCAATAGCCTACGTAAACATTATACTATGTGTCCCTATATATAAAAAAGGAGAATATAAAAATACAGCTTACCTACAATTACCTGCAGTGTATTTTAATGAAGGAGGTAAAAAGTGCCATTATCTCAGTGTATTTGCGTAGAAATTGCAACATTGCTCTCGTTGAGAAAACGAGTCGAGGCCGCGCCGTGCACATAAATCAACACGAGAGACAATGCTAATGCTCGGAATTAAAAAATATTCGTCGTTGGAGCCCACTTTGAAATAAAAGACTTAGCGTAATCTTTGCGGCCGTTTAATGAATTACTTTTGCTAATTTCCACCAGAGTAGTATTTAGAGAATGTCATACGAATTCATAGGCAAAGTGTTTTTATACTATATCCGTAACATTATTACATTACATTTGATGATGAGTACAGTATAATGTAAAAAAGATGGCAATTTCTACGGGTGTCCTCGATAGGATCTACGGGTACAAGCAGTTCACAAATTTTATCAAAATAAATTATCCCAAAGTATTTCATTATTCTCCATTACAAAATATATATGAGGAGTCTAATTTCAAAACCCACTATAGCATTTTTTTCAAATCCCGTAAATTTATAAAAACTTATAATTAATCTTTGACTTAATCACATTTTTATAAGGTATTTCAATTATTATTCTAGAGAAAAAAGCAAAAAAAGAAAAAATATTTGCTTTGATAAAGACTTTTCAAATCACTATTAGGACCATTAAGTAATTTTGTACGAAAAATCGTTTTAGCGGGTTTTGTAATTAGACGCCTTATACGCACTAAATTATTGTTCATTACAATCGATTAAATATTGCACATTTTAATCTTTTACGTTTAGTACTCGTTGTAAATAATTTGGGGGTTCTTATGCCCGGAGAAACTTAGTTTTACTATGCTTTTTGTTACTTATACACTTCTTTTGTTTTTTGTTCCTAATTAAAATGGCTAGATTCGCCCCTGGACTTTAAATAAAGTATCTAAGACAATATGATGATATACATTTGGCGGTGTGCCCTCTGCTGACATTTTAATTAATCATTGCAGATTAAACATGAAATACGAACTGAGATAAAAAATAATAGAAAGAAAAATAGCTGTACAAGCAGATAATTAATTACTTTCGTACATTTATTAGCTTATATTCAAATTTCTACATCAAATGAAGATAATATGCTGCGATATATATTTATCAATTTGCATTTTATTTACTTTTAGTACTAATATGTGCTTGTTTATTCTTTAAATTACATTGATAATTATTGTCTCAAGCATAATTATATCGCCTATGATGTGTAGGTTAGATTTGCTTTTATTTAAAAGATTAGGTAACTATTATATAATAATATGTTGGTGTATGATTTTTTTTAAAACAGAGGTCATCCGATAACCCCTTTTTTGGATATAAATCATAGATTTTAAAGATTTTGGTTAATGTACTGAACTGTTGATGTTGTTGTATGATATTCTAAGGCGTACATTATAAGTGCAATGAAAAATTAATATAAATAATAATATAATAATATTTACTAACAATTATACACATTGACCTAGTCCTAACTTAAGCTTGCGCTTGTACTATAGGTACTAGTCAAAGATATACACATATATATACTTAAATACATATACACAAATCGTGGACAAAAGGACTCGTGACAAAGTCATCTGCTCAGCACAGAAAAGTTTCCCACTATCGGGACTCGAACCCAGGACCTTAGCATGGTAAATAGGGTCACTACAATCTACGCTATCAGGCCGTCGTAATAATAATTCTTCATTACCGCACAAATTTTATAACAAAAATGTGATAATTGAATTTTATTAAAATTTATTTTTATATATTTCCACTTCATTTGATGTTTCACTAAAAATTAAAGTACCTTATATAATGTACCCTATATCTATATGTTACAAATATGATATTAATGTACAACACTAAATCGAATTCAAATATTACATCACTCCCATTCTACTGTCTTTCATTCGTCATTATTTCATCCGTCCGCTAAAAAGGTCAAATGGGTGTCGTTTACTTAATAAAAATTTACAATATAACCTTAAAGCTAATCATAAAGCTACATTACAAATTTACTAATTAAACCTAACAACACATAAAGCCTCATCCTACCGAAAGATGTACAGCACTATCTTACATACATAGATGATTTATGTACATATATGTATTTTTGGGAGTCGAAACTGCTCGCATCCGTAGACTTTACCCTAGTTTCTCTACACGTGAATCCCGGGTAGTGCTAAACGAGCAGCAGCGAGGTGGTAGGGCGTCGGTGCCCGTCTGGATCGCGACCACAGTATATGGGTGTAAAGCCCCTCATAGTGACCAGTTTCGGCTTGTCGCGTTTCGGGATCAGCTTATGTATATCCAGTAACTCATATACCTAGAGACCTTCAGTCGTGGTATATGTGGGCCGACATGACGATGTAGACTATCAATGGATTTTTGTCTTTTGAGAGTCGCTTTCGTTTTTGGATTACACTGTACTTACCATCAGGTACTCCGTAGTCACTATGTCGTGCCAGTGTAAAAAAAAAATCGTGTCTATCCAATTACTATGTTCTACCTTCAAAAGTTACAGAATAACTCCCAAGATAGTAGTACCAAAGAGTAATGAAATCGTCGTTATGGAGATAACGAGTATGCGAGCGCCGTCCGCTGAACTCTGAATAATTTTGAGATTCCCCGGCTCCAGAGGCTTTAACAATATCTTCATAATTTACTTGTTTAGCATAATAGCTGCTTTTTATGTTTCATATTTTTATTCAAATATTCCGATACAGTTTTATTGTATAATAGAACTTTTTTAATATTACAATATGTTACGTTACATTGTTACTGAATATAAAATACTTATATTCTCTTTAATTTGTAAAAATATATTTGGTATTTACTAGAAAAATATCATAGAATTCAATAGCAAAAGTAATTATCTATTAAATATATTACATCCATATTGCACCGTACTTAAAAAAAGTCTTATTCGTAAAAAATATTAATTTGATGTAAAACAGATGTAAGACTCTCACAATTTAATGAAAAGCGATGTTTCTAACTTTACACGGGTTTTAGGCATTGTCTGTCTATTCATCAATCAGAGTGCTTATAAGATAAAAATAATAACTGTGAACAACAATATTTTATTACAAGTAATTCGTCTCGTGATATTAATGCATTCTTCTGTTAGACCTTGTGCAGTTTTAGCTATATACATATTTATGATGCAGTCAACAGTATCATCCCATGCGACGCTCCGATGGTGACTGAAGTGTCAGCGAGTGGGCGGAGCATTGGGTGGGCGTGTATCCGCCCACCGCTGAAGCCGCCTTCTGAAAACTCCGCCCTGTCGACTGAAAAACGCGTGACAGGTAGGTGGGGCCGCTGAACAATCGTTAAGGATACTTTATCAAGTAATTTGTTACCTTCGATACGAGCTTAAATTTGTCTAGCTAAATTACTCTATGAATATTTTTGGGTAAAATATATTTAAGGCAAATTCGCAAACGTATTTAAAATATTTATTAAAAAGTTTGCTGAAAATATTTCAAAGAAAACCATATAGTTAGTCATTGTATTCAATTGGTAGAGTCGGTATATTGTTACTATATTTATTTCATTGAAAATATGTTTTGTTATTATAAATTAAAATTCGTAATTATTATATCATTATCTTAACATATTAATCTCCTTAATTATAATTTATCAGTTTTCCTGCCGTACATAGTTCTGTAATTAGGCATAACGCCATGTAGTTTTTTATGCTTTACAAGCTGACGCTTGACCAAATCACACCCGTTGGTAGATGGAGATGCCCAATAAATACCTATTCACACTTCTTTAAAGACTTCCAGATCGTTATATTGTGGGAAAATAGTCGGCGGGAGCGTGTTCCGCTCCTTTGCTGTTCGCTTTATGTAGGATGGAGCGAACTTTTTACCACGGGGAGTTCCGATATAGCTAAAGAAATTTTAGCATAAATTTTGTATTATTATGTCGTCTATGTTGTTATAAATTGATAGCATTCGAATAATTTCTAAAAAAAACAACACTTAGCAAATAGATAAGATGTTACCTGTAAAAAAAGTTAAACTTCTGGATTTACTTGCCTCATTCCATGTGCCATTTGCCCAAAAAGCTACTAACATTCTAAGAAGTTACTAATAAGAGATACCTATAAGATTTTTGATAAAAGTAATTAAAAAATTGAAGGAGTTATCAAAACTTCGCAAAGCGCCTATGCGAGGAATCTCTTTGTTAAAATGATTAACATACCGTGCCACCTTGCTTGCTTGAACCATAGTCCTAAATGAATGTGGTAAGATACTGTGTCGATTACAAATAATATTAATGATACATTTATAATAAATAAATAGTTTGTGACAGCTTTGGTAAATTAATGAAGATTTTATTATTATATAATACTATGTAAAGTTATGTTTTAGACCTATTGTGTAAATAATGAACCCTTAATTATCTTTAATGATATAAACAAATTCCAAATGAGCTTAAAAAAACGTTTTTCAAAGTATTGTTTTAATTAATAATATCACACAATATAACACAAAAAAAATGCATTGTAATTAAACAAATTACCAAGGTCTCAAAGAACCTCTTCATGCCTACAACAAAATTACAATTATGTTTATAATTTAAAATAAAACTATAGTCAAATGAACTAAATATATAGAATTTTAATTAATCATTAAATTGTATAATATTATTTATTTCAAATATTGTATTTTTTTTACTTCGTATCACAAGCGTGCCTAAATCTTAGACTTTGTTGATGTGTTTATTTTCTGCTAAAGTATAACAATATCCTATAGGGTTGAATATTTGTCGCTACAGTTCTTGGATAACACTGTATTTTCTATCAGATGCGGTATTGTTACTCTGTCGTCGAGTTAGCAAAAAAAAACGAACTTCACCGTGGTAGAAAATTAAAAGCAGATGTTATATCAAAGGAGGAACCCTTAATTTTATTAATTTTCTATTTCCCCGGTATCTTACCTTCAAGTTGCCGGGTGTCGTGTGCCTTAGAGCTGGTATTTTAACCCTTTGCAAGAATTACAATAGAGATCGTCCTCGTTCCGTAGAGCGCCTTTGATGTAAGGCGAGATAACTCCAATTATTTGAGTAAACATTTAAGCGTTACTAAAACAACGTTCAAACGCCATGACTAGATACCTGACTTATGTATAATATGAACAATATACTAGATATAGCAAGTAAAATACATTTAATTAAAATAAATTATAGTAAAATGAGAAATAAAGGTAATGTAAAAAAAGTAATACATAATAGTATAAAATGTAATGGATATATAGTAATTTTAAATTGAAAAAGGAATTTCCTTTACAAACCCGGTGGAAAGAAGCGATTGACATTGTCTATTCGTTTGATTGAATCGAATAATACTTACATTATGTTGCAAACCATTCATCAACATGGGCTATAAAATTAAAAATAAGGATAAACTACGTAAGCGAACTAAAAATGAAGTTAAAATATGTTGTTAAATATACAAATGAAATATTAACGATCTGTATCCAGTTGACGCGTGGTCTCCTGATTTTAAGTACATTATTCCATTTTGCATAGTAGCAACTATCAAGAAATACTACAAACTTAAAGAAAAAACACGATAAAACAAAATTAATATACAAAAACTTAGGAAATATGCTGCTTCGCTTTTATCCGCGCGTTTTGTGCTAGATTAACCTCCATGTATTTTTTAATTCCATAACATAGTTCATGAGACATTTTAATAGCTAAACAATCCCGGAAATTGCAGACTTTTCTACTAAGTTTATCACATAGGCTGAGATTTATAAACGCTATTTCGACTTTGCTTAGCAAAGTTCTCAAAAAATAAATTCATTTTGAAAAAAAAAACTAAATATATAATAGGAACTTGAGTATGGCCATAGTATTCGCAGAGCCAAGTCCATGTTAACAAAATCGGTGACTTACCAAATCTTTTGCCATTCCTGGAGCAATATAAATTGTAATGTTTTAGTAAACATTACAAACAAAAACAAATTTAAAGATGCGTCTATAAATCTTAGCCTAATAGAACATTAATTTGCCTTCAACCTACAAAGCAACGAACGATTGAATAGGTTTGTCGGCCTAGTTAATATAATATTAAAAAGTACAGATTTTTTTTTCTTTTTGAGTGGACAGTATGTTGATGGTCAGGAGAGGCTTTCACAACTACACCAGATAAAGAGAGCGATCTACTAGCGTTTCGGAAGCGACTCTCTTGAGAAGAAACGCCGAAAGAAATACAAGGCTGCGACGGAGTGATATCAGAGAAGTAGTTATGGTTGTAGTAACGGGATACGTAGAAACAACACTAGAATAAAAGAAAAAGGTATCCATATTATTCCATGAATAATTCCCGTGCAATAAGATTATCGCGGTATATTCTCTAAACGGCTCCATTCTCCGTCAGGACAATTTAGCAAACGAGTGGCGGCTGATTTATGAGCGGTTTCGCTTAAGCCGATCCATCACAGATCCGAACTGGGCGAGCTATCGCCTGTGAGGCAAACCTGACGCGTCCACTTATGGGATTTACCATTTAATCATGTTAATTTTTATCACATAGTAATAAGTCCAATAAGTGACTATATTTTTCTCCGGTTTGATGCTAAGTCACTGTTTCCGAATAAAACAAAGACACAATTTTTTTTTCGTGTTTCGAGGGCAATATTGTGCATAGGATGTACTTTGAGTAAGCAGTGCGCGTCATTGCTGAACAGAGTGCGGGCCAACCGCAATACCGTCCTCGGAAGTATCTGGATTTCCAGGTCCGGCGAAGGCGAAAAGAAGGCAGTGCTGGCACCCCGGTGGTTTTAGTCGGTGCAAGTTCGACACACCGGGGGAGTGGCCCTCACCACTCCCCTGACAGTCCGAAGGAATTTCCGCCGGATTAACAAAAAAGAGCCGTAACACCGTACTGGCCATGATAGTTGGCAGACTGGACTGCCTTTACATAAATACTTGTATTTACCGTCACATAACATTGTAATTAGGCATAATAATATATAGTTTTAGGGGAATACTAACAAATTACGTCATTTTAACTTAATAAAGTTTATTATTATTATTGAATAGAAGCATCAGGGCAGCTGTAATGGCAGCGATCTCAGTGTGTCAGACTCTTGACTAAAAACCCCCGATGTGTTCTTCTAATCGCTCCAATCGTCTGAAAGAAATTAGGAAAGCAAATTCATTCGGACGCCCGGGGAGCGAAAAGCCTTGTTGAGGCTACTTCTGTCGGAAAAGTGGGAGTAAAGAGCCCAACTCTTAAATACTTCTCTCTCTGGCGGCGCTCCGGACATTACGCACCGCCTCTTCTCATCTGGGCAGCAGACTCCGTCAAGTCTACTGCCTGAACAAAGAAACTATACCACAACTATTAGTAAGTACAGTTCAAGTACTGTCGCGATCGTCTAGGGATGAGTTTGCAATCGTTGTGGCAGCTGTTATACCGGCTTAAATTTACCACGACTGGAAGTCTCAAGGTATCTCGCTTAAATGAGTATACCAGTTGATTCTAAAACGTGATGCCAATGAGAGTTGCTGTGACGGACTTTATACCCGTATATCTATTTTAACTCGGTGAAAATCCTCGTAGAACCACTCCGGCTGCATAAAGGCGGATGACAGCTGAGGTGTTTCGCATGAATACTGGCTAAAAATCTCAAGGTCAATAGTTCTGCGCATTGGTAGTAATTGAGGGACGTATGATCAATTTTCTACAACTCTGCTACGCCGCGCCCTCCGGGTACGAGCTTGAGGAGAGTTACCGCCTCCCCAACACCTATGAACCTATCATAGTTGTGATCCAATCAGGCATCGAATCCCTACGACATTCTTTCTAATAAATATTAAATTATATTTTCTTACATGTGCCTGTTATTTTAATCTCTGTGTAACAATAAAGAAAAGATTAAACAATCGTATACAAAAGCTCAAGAAGAGTATTATCAGAGCGCTGAACCATATGACGACATTAGCTCTGCCGTCGTGCGATAAATAAATTCAAACGTTTCATCCGACGTAATCCATCTGTTGTTCTCAAATTAATTAATTTTATTATACTGCCAACATATTACAATTGACCTCTATTATATATTGTTCAGGCGTTTAGTATAATTTTATTTTCCTTGACTGTTTTTTATTTGGTGCATTAGAAACGTTTTAACAATACTTTGAATACAATTGCAAACAGGTATCTCATTTCATTTTACTTTTTTCTATTAAATAATATTAATATATATCGTCGCTATATCCCTTATGGGGTCAGCAGGGGTACATACCCATGTAACCCGGCTGTATCCAGTATTCGCCTATATGTCGTGTCCAACGCGATCAGTAGCGCCACTGATCGCCATTCTCAGGGCCCGTACACATGACATTTCTATTAGATGCCATGTGAGTTTCCTTATAATGATTTCCTTCAGCGGCGAGCACGTGGTGCCTAAATCTGTACGTAATCTGGAAAAACCTAGATATAGCTTTTTTATTATTCCCATTTTCAATCTGTATCTTCTGCTGCCTTGGACTGAATAATAACTATAGTGTTTCTAGAATCTACAACATTCAAAACCTAATTTTAATTTATGACATATTTAAAAATATAACAATTGTCGGTGTCGTTCCGGTGGGATGCGAGGAACAAACACGGAAGAAAGAAACAAAACTATATTGGGATTAACTAGATACTGATTACAACACTGACTTGTGTCTAGACTAATACGGAATATGGATTGGAAGGCGTTTCAACGGAAACTCCGAACCAGTCATATATGTTCTCAAGCAGCAGCAAATAGAAGTCCAACAGCTTGAATGCGACTATCGGTGTGCGTTGAGTCCCTATGGTGATCTTAAAAATTGTCTCACTTACTCCATATACATAGGTAGTCTAGGTAGTAGTGATAGGTCTATACAGCAAGCACACACAACGATTGCATGATCCATACGACCGCTCACGCCATCTATTGGCGTTGTGCTGCATTGCTCCCATATAATTATTTATGTATTGTTTGTTAAACAAATTAGTATTCATTAAAAATTCAAAGTGACTCCAAATTATGTGACATATACACAATCTTTTTGTTGGCTTTAAATATTTGCGAAGTTTATTCCCAACACGGCGACAGTAGATTCTATTCCATCAATTATGAAAGCAGATTTCACCTGTCTGCCGATTCGTCCATGCATCACAATCATATTAACGGGTACTACAGAAGCACTCAATACAATTCCGGCATCTGTTATCAGCGAATCGCTTGACTAATTGTGCGCTAATCAGTCGTTAATTAACCAGCGTGGGCTGCGCATGACGTCGTTATACACTGCCCACGTTCCGAATAAATCAATAACGTATTGTCATTTGCTCCCAACATTGTAACGTGTTTTAATATTAACTATCTCTATGGTATTTTTTTAACTCGTAAAATAACTATATCACATCTTGGTAGTTATAATATACTGTGAATAGTGGTGACCACTAAGGGATAAACAGTAAAAAGTAGCTGGCGACATACCTGATTAAGTATGCTATGAAGTTCTCTAAATCAATGTATTACACAAATAATAATAAACATACACGAGCGGAACCTTACACGTAACAGGGCAAAATTAGTCACTATGATGGGATGCACGTCAGCAAAGGTGAGAAAGACTAAAGTCGCAACATTGTCACTACTCAAACTGTGTCAATGATCGGACTCAGGAAAGCACAAAGTCTCAATAGTCTTACTTCGTTAATAATTCGTTCTAATCAAACAAAACTTTCAAAAATCAAATAAAGTTGAAATATGATTAATAATCTGATTAAAAGTAATCATTAAGATTACGCCCATCTATGACAGCGACTAATGTATCTCTGCTCACCCATAAAATAATATAATACAGTACGATGTTATTTTACATTTTTCAAAATGATCTTTCCTGATCTCAATAAAAATAATGTCCAGTAATAAGGTAATAAGTAATAATAACATTGAATGTAAGAATCATGTAAATAACTATGAATTTACTGTCACTGATTAATAGTTGAACGTCTAATGAGTTATCAGTGAAACACTAGACTAATTGGGCTCCAGTCCTGTTGTTAAGCTAACGACCGGTAGATATGTAGTTGACATCCGCGCTCTGCCCACACTGATTATAACGAGCGAAAGATTACAATACACCACTTGGTCTAATTTGTCCATAATTTATTGTTATTCTTCTTTTTGATTTACCTATTTAGCTTGAAGTGTGTGAATATGTGATTAATTAAATTAAACATCATTTGAGGGCTAGATTGATATTTTTCTCTTTTATCATGTCTATTTCACTTTCAGTAAAAAGGAAACAAAAGTGTACGTCGTGCGAATATAAAAGGAAAAAACAAAAACCATTTATATTGGACAGCAGTTTGACAAGGCATAAAAGTAATAGCGCTATATAAAAATAATACTGTATTCCTGCTATTCAAACAAACTCCGATGAGCAATATTGTTTCATGTAGTTCACGGAACGGCCGCTGGTCAGCCCAATATCTTAAAATTTTTCGAGGCGGGGCAACATCTACTGTCTTTTTTTTGGTGTCCTGTGGGAAAATTCTGCATAGCACTATCAGGGACGCTGTGAGGGCAGCGACTCCGGTGTGTCAGACTCCTACTGACTAAAATCCACTAGGGTGTTCTTCTAATTACCCCACGCGAGCCTGGGGATCCAGATTCTTATATTATTAATATGACTGTTAAAAATGGTAGGATATCAAATATTACTGAAATAGAGGTACACATTCCCATTTACCTTCAGCGTATTTTAATCTCCGTCAGTTAATCCCTTAACCCTTCCGAAATATGAACTATCGCTGCTATAAAAAATGTCATAAAGTCGTAACTGAGCAGAACGTGCTAATAAACTGCGCTGTCGTCGTAAAACAGTCGAAACAAACGATCACACTATTTAGGGTTTTAACACAAAGTGTGTTTGTATAAACATAAACAATTATTCCAATATAATAAATAACTGTTATTGAAGTCTATTCCCATAAATATGTATACAAATAAGAAATCATATTTTAACTAAAATCACTTTTTATTTACAATATTAAAAAAATAGCTATTTCATGAAAACTTTTACAGGTTTTGTTATTATTTATAAACAAATACAGTAGTAAAAACTGAAGTTTTAACTTGATAATATTATTAAATATTTTATTATGAATTTATTTATTTGATGTTAATTACATAACAGTGTGATCAGAACTTATTTTTATATTGCGTTAATTGATAATCTCATAGAAGTAATAAAAACGTTATTAAATTAATGAAATGTTTTCAATATTTCGTAATTAAAAAAGCTTTGATATAAGTACGAGAATACTTTATAAAAATAACCAAGAAAACAAAGCGCTATCTATCTGATCTAAGACTCGTTTTGTGACAAAATAAATATTTCTTAGAAAAGCAATCTAACTCGAGCTTTGAGAAGGCAGTGTAGGTATGATACCAGTTTAAGACCACCGTATGAAGTCAGGTGCGGCCAAGGATTGCATGAGCATTAATAATGATAAATTTGCGTCATTAATTCATCGGGATTAGGCCGGCTGCACGCCGCCGATAACCAAATATTAACTCAATTAGTGAGGAAACGCGAAGCTCCTGAATTCAAATGTCTGTTAATCCAACCCGTCTGAGCTGAGGACCACTGTACGAATTAAGTATGAATGTCCGACAATTGTATGGTACTACTCGTTTATGACTGTGGCTTTACCTATACCAACAATGATAAAATGCTTAAGTTGAATTTGATGTTAAGTTTTAGTTAGTTCTATCTAAATTTGGATGATCTACCACTCCAAGGCGAAAGCGGTGCGTGATGTGTTCCCGCAAACCGTTAAAAAAAATGAAGGTGAGCAAAATGGTGTCCAGGGGCCTTCCATCAATAGGCCAGACGTCGCCGGGTGCTGGCACAGCCTGGCCTTTGGCCCCGGCAAACGGGAGAAGGAACACCCTGGGGGTTTTAGTCGGTGCGACTCCGACACACCGGGGGTTGACCCTTACCGTCCCCTGACGGCCCATAGCGAGTTTCCCCCGATTACAAAAAAAAACCACGAAACTTTTTTTAATATTATTTTCAGACGGTCACTTGACTGGGGAAGGTAAAGAAAGGTTTGACTATAAACTGCGTCCGCCCAACAAATGCCTATTCACTCTTCTTTTAAAGATTTCTAAGAACGTGAAAATATGATCGCTGAGAGCATATTCCTCTCCTTAGCAATTGGCCTGATGAATGTAGAAGTGAATCTCGTCGTTCGGGTATAAGGGTATTCTGAAACACATAGGAATAGTATCCGATACGATGCCTATTGGTTTTATGATGAAATGAGGATAGAAGTTATGAAGTTTTTGGGAGTCGAAGCTACTTGCGTCCGCAGGCTTTTACCCTAGTTTCCCTACACGTGACTCCTGGGTGGTGCTAAACGAGGAGCAGCGAGGTGGTAGGGCGTCGGTGCTCGTCTGGATCGCGGCCACAGTACATGGGTGTAAAGCCCGTCATAGTGACCAGTTTCGGCTTGTCGCGTTTCGGGATCAGCTTGTATATATCCAGTAGCTCATATACCTAGAGACCTTCAGTCGTGGTGTATGTGGCCCGACATGACGATGTAGACTATTAATGGATTTTCATTCTTTGTTAGTCGCTTTCGTTTTTGGACTACACTGTACTTACCATCAGGTGCACTGTAGTCACTTTTTCGAGCCAGTGTAAAAAAAAGAAATAACACACACATATACATATATATATATATATATATATATATATATACATATTTCTATCAAAGTATTGAATTAAGCTAAGAACGTAAAAATCTTTACTAAATACACCGAAATTTAAACATACTTGAAAGGTTAAAATAAACATGATGTAAGACTCTAGTGGAGAGCAAGTAGAGAGCTGGCTAATTGCAATAATCCAATTAATAATATCCATTCGTTATGACAAATGCGTAGTTAACAATGACAGATTGCTAATGCGTAGCTGACGTCGCAAAAGCTGAGTGGCGTATAGTGACGTGACACATTCATCACTAAAGTTAGCATATTAACTGACAGATCATTAAATACCAACTAGTAATATTGGCATTGTGATTGTTTGTTGGTTGAAAATATAAATTACACACGAAAGAGAAAAATACAAAAAGAAACAACATATACATTTCCACATATATTACTCCATGGAATTAGAAAATATATAGAAACCACATATACGTGGCAAAATTGTTGCCATGAATACGTTGTTAATTATATATGACAACATGAAATTTCAACGAGTTGACGCGTCGTGAATAGTGATGAAAATGCCCGGGAATTTTCCCAAAGTGCCCAAAAACTTCTTTGGGAATATTCCCGGGAATTTGCGAAATGTTCTCGGAAGTTTTGGACACTTTGGGAAAATTCCCGGGCATTTTCATCACTAGACTCGTGAACTTCTGACATCTGACAGCCGCTGCTGGATCGTCGCGACGGTGTAACAACTGTCAAAATCGGCATTGTACTTTAAACTGTCAATTCCGTTGTTAGATTGCACCGCGTAATAGTATATTAATATTGTCGGACTCAGAATCCGAGTTTTCCCGAATGGATTCTCGTCCCTAACTAGTCATTTCCGTTCTTACTTCTGTGCTTTCGATCAGATGAGCTGTAGTAATTTTATGAAACCAGTATAAAGATAAGAACCAGTATAAAAATAATTCTGAACCTTTTGAATTTTTTAGGAATATATTAATAATATTTATTTAAACAATAGACAATGTTTATAGTATCAATAACTTCTGGACTTACAAAATATCAAAGAGGCAAAATGTATATGATTCTCACTTATTTTTCATAAAAGAAATCGGCAATAATAATAATGTTCATAAAATCAATCAAATATAAGTTATAGAGTATTAAGATATTGTATAACTTAAAACAAAAGAAAATTACTGGTTCATTTTAATCAATTCTATGTAAAATCTCTCAGTTCCTTTACAATTATTTCGAATGAACAGCTTGTCTTTACAAAACAAACGTACCCGACCGAAAGCAAACTTAATCCAATCCGCGACTAACCGAGTAAGACGTCGGCTCAAACAAATTATTTGACATAATATCGTTAATTAGAAACCCTCCTTTGTTAGAGAGTGTAGGGTAATTAGGTTCGGATGTTCTGAATGGGCCCTTTTTCTGCTCGTTACGACTGAAACAAAGGGCCAAAGAAGTAAACAGTCCGTATTCCCTCGAAGATTTGCAGACTCGACAATGCCAGAAGTTTTACTTAAATTTAGTTACAATTTTGATTTGAAATGCTTACATAATTAAATTTGATTCAGAATTTATTCAATTTTTAACTCTATCAGCACAAATAAACTGGTATACAATATCGATATATTGTAATTATTTCTAAAGTCAATAATATATCTTAATATATCAATAATCTTATAATATATTATTTTCTCTTAAATCTATAAAAATATAATACACATATTAAAGCATAATGACTTAACAGAGCAAAAATTAAATACAAAAAATCAGTTTCGACCAATTTAAATTAAAAGACATTGTATTGTGTATTTATTCATTCTAACCCTCAAAAATTCTTGTAAACTGGTTTGCGGTGATTTTCAAGACAGTTCCCCTCGCGGGTTTAATTGCGTCACCATTGTTCCAACTGATTTGATTCTGTATCTCTTTTAGAGCCCAATCATAACAATGATCTTAGCGGACAAGATACTCCTCGACTATAACTCCGTAACTAACTGTTCTAATAACATTTAAAATATAATTGAATATATTTTAGGCATATTAAATGAAAGTAGTTTTTAGAAACAGTGTGTATATAAATTTCAACATGAGACCGTATAAATTATAGACGTAAAATTTCTATATTTAGAAAAAATGTATTGTGTTATCACGATATTGATGTCTAATTTATTAAATGTGCCTGCGTATTTAACCTTCTAGAATTCACATTTCAATTGGGAAATAGTTAATATACTATCTATGTCTATGCTGAAGATCCATTTGAAACATTGGGGGCATTTAATTTAAAGCGGTTAAAAAAAAAGGAGAGAGATTTTAAAATTCGTTCACATTTGACTTGTTCACTTACTTCTAAAAGAGACAGAACTTTATTACATCATTTGTTTCAAGGTTCATAACTGGAGAACTAAATCTCATACAAAAAAATACATTTACACAGTCGTACACTCGAGAAGTACAAACAAATTAAATAGGAACAAATTCCAAAATCTCACCTTTTTTCTTTGTCCGTTTTATGTAATGCCCCATCAATATAAATGTTTATAAAACTAGATGGATAGTTCCAAAAATTATGTCATAATTTACCACTTTATAATATTAGTCAAGACTAGCCGTAACCACGGCATCACGCCCAGGTTTCGCCTAGCAACAGTATAAGATACAAATTATATCCAACCTGCTTGGTCCATTTTCAATATTGGTGAACTCTTTTGGATCGCATGGATAGTTTCAATCAACAATTATCTCCTACATCCCAATAAACTTCAACTATTTTAATATTAGTCTATACCTAAAACAAAAATTGGGTTGCGTTATAATGCGTTAGGAACGACATGTCATGCACACTCTTTCTGACAATTTCGGCAAACAACAACTTGCTCCTAATTGTGTTTGCGATTCCTTTGGAAAGCTCTTTTGACTCGGCTCGAATTGTGAAAACTCGTTTTGAAACGACGTTAAATATGGCCGAATTTAAGATAATTAACTCAGATTACGGCTTTTCAGCGAATAATTCGCTTTTGTTGCAGAATTTTGATGAAAATCTAACGCCAATGTGTTTGTAAATATTTTTTATGTAATTTTTATTGAAATTATATTTATATTAGTCTTTTATATCAGAATTTCATTACACTGTATTTATTCATGACTAAAATAAGGGTATACAGCAAAGACATATATTAATTTTGTCGTTTTTTAATTGATTTTTAAAAACAATAAATGTCATTATACAGAAGCACTTGCAATAGAATTTATACAATTAATGATAGCCAACATTTTGTTTTTATTTTATGTAGAAATTTGTTAAAGAACAGTTTTAGTAAAATGTAACCATTCATTGTGTATAATATATAATGTGTTGCAAATGTAATGCTTTTCTCAGATACTTTTTATCATCCTAATATTGGGATAAGAATAATGTTTATTTTTAACTAAAGCGATAATATCCAATACTATTGTCCCAAATGTCTTTTATTTTATCACTCTACTCTAAATTTAAACAAATAAGAATCTCAATAATTATATCTGTTCTTATCTTAAAACCATATTGCACTGCGAATAAATTATAAGAGTAAAATTTTATAATACGTTAGACAATATTCCAACCACCGTACAAATATGAAATATTGAATAACTTAAATCCCATGCAAATTCGGAAAACCTATTATAATCTGCATCGCACACCGCAGGACGCTCTTTTCATTCGATGCCTTTTGTTGGCGGATTCAATTAAGTTTACATCGGCGCCGAGGTCAGTTAATAAAAACCGAAGCCTACAAAAATTGACGCGTAAATCAAATTCAATAAAATGCAGCACAATAGAACGTAACGGGACCCGGAAAATAACAGCGACAAACAATGACTTCGCATGCCACCACATCACTCGGCTTGTTTTACCTTTGTTTTTATATTTTTCATTATACTTTCTACTGTGCTTGACATCTAAGAAAATGACTGTCATGACTCATTTCGCCTTGTATTACAAGCTACAAGAGTGAGAGGTATACAGAACACGGAAAACTTCATAAAATAGAATAAAAAACATACTTACAAAATATCTTTAAACTGAATGAGAAATATAAGCACGCGTACTTTGTAACGTAGGTTACTCGGTACAGATATCAATCATTATTGCAATTTCATATTACATGTAAATAAGTGTTACCAAAAAAAAATCAAATACATTTTATTTTCTGACAAATACGACTAACATAAAAGTAAAAAATCTATTATTTAAATAAGTTTAATCAATCTAAATACTCAATTTTTGTTTACCTTACGGAACAAATGCAAAGGAAAATAGAGTTGGGTACTATTATAGCTATCTTCTATTGACAGCGAATGTTGGATATCTTTTTTAAACATAACGATCCTTTAGTGAGTATTTGCCGACACCCTTTCACATTAAGAATTCCCATCCACCTTTCCACGTTTCGGAATTAATCGCCCGAGAGCCTTTCTCTATTAAAGTTTCTTCCCGAGTTGTTTAAGAGGCTCAACTCGGAAAACTCTGCAGATAATGTTAAACATTCATTTAAGTGCAAAAGGTCCGCCTAACTTCCCAATTGTCGTATAAATCTTATAATTCTTCGAGCGTTTAATATTCATATCACCGTTCGCGAGCGGCGCACTCTGTAAGCTGCCTCAACTTTACTAAATGCTTGCAAGTGGTGGAAATCACACATTATGTACTATGTCGTAGTAAGATAAAATTATATTAGGTTTATAAATATTTTACAAGCCACATAGTGACTATACTGTACTTCCGACTAGTGATTGTACATTCTACAATGTACCTGATGGCAAGTACAGTATAGTCCAAAAACAAAAGCGACCGTTAAAGGATGAAAATCTATTGATAGTCTCCGTCGACATGTCGGCCCACATACAGAGATGGGCATAATGTAATCTGATTAATGATGAACGATTACAAAATGTAGTCGTAATTTTATTTTTTTTGCTCTGTAATTATGATTAAATCCATTTAAAACATTGAGGAATCATAAATATGTATACAATCTGGGATTTTGTAGTGTTCAAAACATAAATGAGCAAATTGCAGTCGTATCAATGGTAAATACGTAAAATGTAATCGTTAATTATTTTCATTAATCTGATTACATTTTGCCTATCTGTGCCCACATATACCACGACTGAAGGTCTCCAGGCATATTAGTCACTGAATATACACAAGCTTTCTTTTTTTACACTGGCTCGACATAGTGACTACAGAGTACCTGATGGTAAGTACAGTGTAGTCCAAAAACGAAAGTGACTATCAAAGGTTGAAAATCCATTGATAGTCTACATCGTCATGTCGGCCCACATATACCGCGACTGAAGGTCTCTAGGTATATGAGCTACTGGATATACACAAGCTGATCCCGAAACGCGACAAGCCGAAACTGGTCACTATGACGGGCTTTACACCCATGTACTGTGGTCGCGATCCAGACGGGCACCGACGCCCTACCACCTCGCTGCTGCTCGTTTAGCACCACCCAGGAGTCACGTGTAGGGAAACTAGGGTAAAGCCTACGGACGCAAGCTGATTCCGAAACGCGACAGGCGAAAGCGTGTCACTATGACGGTCTTTACTTGTGTACTCTGGTTATGACCCAGTTCAGGCAAATGCCCTACCAGCAAAAACCCAGTTCGGTCAATCGCCCTACCACTTAATACTTAAATCGGAATTAATTAATCATACTCCAGAAGAAAATTGTAATAAAATAAACATTGGAAGCTAAATATTATATTATCACTACATTTCAATCTATGTACCGCGGTTACAATCTAGTAAGACCTTATTGGTTTTATTGCTACAGTCCCATAAAACATATTAAAATCATGTACTTTTGGTATGTAATTATTTGTCTAAAATCTTATAATAACAAATATCAAACTAGCATCTGACGTCGCTTAAATCAGAAATAATAATATATAGCACCATAGAGCTGCCTTACCAAAGTTAACTACTGCGTGCACCTGTGTATTCCTTAGAACTTGTAAGTAATAAAATTACTACTAACAAGTCGCCAATAAGTAGATATGTAATAAAACCTGCTATTAAATGTTCATTGTCTTCATTGCAGATGTAGTGATCTGAGAATAGTACACGTATTGAGCAGAAGATAAAATAAAATTTTAATACCCCATCGCTGTTACTGTTCTAGTTGGATAGGTCCCACGACGCGTAGTCTTATGTCGATTCGGTCCTGGCGGCAGATAGTTCACTTAACTTTGTAAGGCAAATAACCCAACCAAGTAGATTCACGTGAGGAATTAAAATCATCCGACTTTAAGGAGTTGAAATGAAATGCTAAGGCATGATAGTATTTAGTTCAAGCGACACAAAGTCATTTATAATTGTTGCATAGATTTCAACATGATTTAGATATTTTTTAACAAATATTTTCATCTTAATGCCTCATTTACGCATTTACCTTGTATCTATATTGCTTGTACATGATAATAAAAATATATTGGAATATACTAATTAAAACTTACAAGGATTACATTTTTTTAAGTGTTTAATTCACGCATTAGCCACTGAGTTAATTTCAACGTCACTATATTTAGAATAATACCAGAATTTAAGGATTTTTCAATTTAATGTCTTAATATTAGGTACTTGAAACTCTAACCGCATTTACATTCTAAAGATAGCTCATATAAGTACAGGGTACAGCGAGTATAAATTATTTAATTAAAATTGATTTAAATGTATAATATTTATATATAAAAATCAGTAAGCTTTTTTATATTAACTCAGCAAAGTAACTACATGATTTTCACTGCGTAATCTAATAACTCACGGCCACTATCAAGAAATAGAATTACTTCCAGCTCTGAGTGACTGAATGTTTTTTTTATTACTTATAGGCGAACGCTTGACCTCAATCACACCTGGTGGAAGGTGAAGATGAGTTCGATGATGAACCTCGTCCACCTAACAAATGCCTATTCACTCTTCTAATTGAGTGAATATGGGCAGAATGAGTTTGAGATGAGGCGAAGCAAGGATGACCAATCATCATGGAGGTAATCAACGCTGATAGTCTCAAACGAACACAATGAATGAATGTGAGACAAGTTCATGTCAAATAATTTAACCAAAACTTTACGTTGGAATATGTGGTATAAAAATAATCTTGTAATGGCTAGTTTACAAAATCATATGAATAAAATATCCATTGATTTATATATACCAACATGTAATAGAGACATGCTAAAAATGTGTAAAACAATTGAGAAAAGTCGCCAAACACGTACGTTCATTCGAAACGTTCTGTAAAACCAGTATATGAAGAGACACACTAAAACTCTACTTTGTTTTGTTATCATGAACACAGGAGGGATCGTGGTTAACTGGCGTGTGCCTGCCGTCCAAGGAAGTAATTTTGACGTCGCAGCATCAGCGATTCGGAAACGGTATCCACGCTCATTTGTGGACTGTATCACGATCTAAATGCACTTTGAAACATTCTTAGGATCTGACATATTTTGCGTTGCGATTTTATTTTTTACTCTACTATTTAATGAAATGTGCATTTTTAAAATGTAACACAGTCGCTGTTTTATTTCTTGAAAGATGTGAAGAAAATTTACAGTAGCCCGGTAGAATAGGAGCTTATTTCTATACATTAATGGTAGGAGTCAAAGAGCTCTGACTTCGAAGTTCTGATGATAATACAAAAATACTATATTTATATTTCATCATGACAAACGAGACCAAGAGATTTTCGGTGGACACCTTGTATTGTACAGGTTTAAAATTAATACAATTTAAGCACTAAATTACCTATTCTAACCTTAAAAGAAATATAGTGTGATGATGTTCATTTTATTCATAAATATAAGAAAGACAACATCAGTATGTAACTTTATTAGGCCTTATCAGAAACAGTTTACGGAAGCTGTCATCCGGTTGCCGTAGATAACATAAAAATTGCTTGTTATGTACAACGCAAACAATTAATTTATCAATTATATTATATAATTGAATACAAGTACGGAAAATATATCCATATATCAAAATTATCAATACTATTCTCACATCTAGACCCTTTTCTTTAAACAATAGTTAAGCAGACTTAAAATATGTAGTTAAATCATTCTGCACATCGCTCCAAGATACTGAGGTGTGCGAGGGGTAGCTCCTTACACCACACCTCGCAGTGCAGAGATGCGGCTTTACGTTGCCCAGACATTGTCGAGGGTCGAAGAAGAGGATAGATAACACTGTACCCCCGGCCCCGGTCAGACGGGAAGAAGGAACACCCCGGGGGTTTTAGTCGGTGCAAGTCCGACACACCGGGAGGCAGCCCTTACCGCCCCTGAGGTCCGTCAGGGATTTCCACCGGATTACAAAAAAATGTAGTTAAATCAGAATTAATGATCAAGTAAACCTTTCCCCGCTGTTTCAAGAATTTGAGCTACACGAATGGATACATTTTCAAAGAATAGTTAAAAACTATCCAGTAATAATCGACTTTTTTTCGTATTTAAAAATTCGTATTTAAAATTAACAATTTTAAATATGAATTCTATAATCCTCTTATTTACAGTAAATATTACACAAAGAATGCTAAATAATATAATTGTATAAAAAATAACAAACTCATTTCAATGAGGTAACCATATAGAAAGGACAAGCTTTTCCGCGCCCGCCCAAGCCATGTTCCCGGCCGCAGTATTTTAAACGAAATGCACTTTTTATACTGTTAGCATATTTTGGAAAAGTTGCGTCGCCCTCAGCGTATTAATACACGTACTTAAAAAGCCCCAACATGAATAATTAGGTGTTCGCTGAATTTATTATCCGCCGTTATCTGTGAAACACGAGTTTAAAATTCGCGAAATCATTCTTCCCGCTTTATTGGGGATAATACGTTTGCCTTGGATGTGATTCTGATTAATGCCTCTTACTCGAGTCGGCGCAACTTTGTCAAAGATAGCGGAGAAAAATAAAGGGACGTGACTCGACTAATTCGCTTTTTACGGCGAGACTTAGAAGAGTAATCGCATTTCATGAAATTTATTTTAAAAAGAGGTTAAGAGCAATTTGGTTTTATTACGTGACAGGAAATATTTCTAAAATAAATAACTTATTCTTCTTTCGAATGTGATACTGACAGAAAAAGAGTATGTTATGTCATTTGTATTTTGTGATAGATTTTTGTGTTTGATTCGGAAAACATGCAAGCGTGTGTTCTGTTAATAGTTTGCTTTGGTAAGCTGCAAAGTTCTATTATATTTCGGTTTCTTGCTTATTTGACGAAAAACATTATTCATCCAACTGTAATAGTAAATTTGAAGTAAACACAACTCGCCGCACATAATTTTTACTCAGTAGTAGGAGAATCTATTAAATATACCGATTATAACATACCACGGCAATAATCAATCCCTTCAGTTTCAAATATTGTATTAACCAATTACCTTCAATTTTCAGTGATTTCTCTCAGTCGGGAAGCTTACGGAAATATCGAGTATGAAGTTAAACGAGGCGTATACCCTTTTATGGTTAGTGTAAATTTATAAAATAATTAACAGTTCAAATTAGAAATCTATAAACAAACCCGCAAAACCGTTGTTATTTGCGACCGTATATGGATTTTTTAATCGATTTCATCTATAAACCACTAAATCTTTGGTTGTCTAAAGGTTTAACGTATACGTTTTAGGCATTCATATATTATCCCGACGAAACCGTAGTGGATTCCAGAGGTATGAGGTTTGTCCGAAGCGCAATCTTGATACAACCCCAATGGTTGATAACTTCGGCAGTCGAATTAAGCGTCGATGATGGTGAAACTAACGCCTTCCCTAAAAAAACTCTTTTGGCTAGAGTTGGTGCAACTACCATAGATTTCAATTTCACTCTTAATGAAGATGAAGACGAACAAGAGCGTGAGGTAAATTTTTCAAGGATTATCGTTTTATTGGTAAAAAAAGATGTGACCTTCATTTTGTAACCGCTATGGGTCAGATATATATATATTTGTGTCTGTTTGTGTTATGTTTATAATTTTAAAAAACTCGTAAAATCATAAAGCTCTAAATTTCAAGAAACGAATAGTACGAGTACACGTTTTATACTCATCAATTTGGCAAACAAACAGGAGTTTTTTTATCATTTCCCACTTAATCGTTATCGAACTTCCATATAGACTTCTAACCCCTATTTCAACCCTTAGGGGATAGCTTCTCAAAACAATAATGAAACATATTTTTTATGTGTAATAAAGAGTTTGTATAGCAAAGTGTATGGCTCTAACCTAAAAAATAACCAAACTCTTAAAAATAATAAAATTCCCTGTTCCACCCAGGGATGGATTTTCAAAAAAGTAACAAAATTTAACAACAAACTTCAATCCTGTATTTCAAAATCTTAGGGGTTGAATATTCAAAAATCCGTTCTTGTCTTTCATCTACAAACCAAAACGGGCTTATACTCCAAATTTCATATCTCTAGGTTTTTTAGTTTCCTAGATTTCGTGATAACCAAGTCAGTCATCGTCATTCCCTTTCATATGTTTAATAGATATATAAATAAATATTCTTTAAACCCTATCTAGTATCTAGTGACCTGAAAACAAATATCTTAATTCTATTACAAGATATCCCTAAAATTATACATTTTATATACAAGAAAATGCGTAATTAATTTCTAATTGTCTGATCCAGATCATCCAAATCGTCAGGCCTTATAATCATAGTGCTACGCAATGGTGGCGCACAGATATATCTATGATGAAAACTTTGATACCTTTCAACATGACAACAACTGTCGGCGTTGGCTCTCTTAGTTTCAATCGGCCAAATGCTGAAAAGGCTTGCAAAATACTTGTTTACACTGTAAGAAGAAAATGTATCTACTTATAATAATTTTTACACAACTTATCTTGTCATTACATTATTTCCATTTCAATCACAGACCAGGTATGGCAATCGGACTGAGGACAAAATATTGATGCAACTGAGCGTTGAGCTGTTGCTACCTGCTAATATGAAGAATTGTGGTCGACATTTTGTAGAAAATACAATGATCTGTTCCTCCGATAGTGACGACAATAAAAATGCTATTTATGACCCCAACTATTGTCAAGTACGTAACTTTATCAACATGCTACATACTAATCTAGATACTGTGTAATTCTACATATTTATGAAAATTAATTTTATACCTAAATACAACAAATTCTATTGTTGGTTTCTGTTGTAACGAATGTCGTTTTTCCGATTATCTTCTATGATATAAAAATGAATCGTTAAATGTATATAAGCGCGAAACTCGAGAACGGCTGAACCGATTTGGCTGATTTCTTTTTTGTTGTGTTTTTTGAAGTCTGGGGAAGGTTATTACGGAGAGAAAATTAAAAAAATTGTCCGAAAAAGTCTAAAAACACCACTTTTCTATATTCTCATACAAAAAATTCGTAATAATATTTAAAAGTCAATTTGAACTTTAACACCATACCATAAAGTTTAAATGTTAGTGGACGGATTCCGGGAAGGCAAGACAATCGAGTGACGTATAAATATTAATGTCAATATTTGTCAATTTTTATACATATAGCATTAAGGCCAGGTTCCTTCAAACAATTTTCAAAAAACAGCCGACAGGGGAAGCTATTAACACTAAAAAAAAATGTGACTTTGTTTTAGAGAAATAGGGCAGAACAAGGTCTGCCGGGACAGCTAGTTTAAAATAATCATGTCCTCTATGCAAAGTAAAGCCTATGTTCGTATAAAGTATACCACGTACCAATGTACCAGTTATTTAACTTTCCAATGTAATTATGTACCTTTGCATTTCAGGGTAATAGTGGAGGTGCTCTAATATGTAACAGAGAAGTTGTTGGTCTTCAAACTTACATAGAAAACAACTGTAAACAACCACACCTATATCAGCTTTTATCTGCCTGGGAGAACTTTATAACTTGCAGCACGGCAGAAAAGTGCCAGGAAGAGCAGTGCGCTAATATTTGCACTGTCACAAATAAAGATACAGTTACTGAATTGACTGCAGTACAGTTTTCAACAGTAACGACACAGAAGGCAACTTATTGGACAACTCTTCCCACGGTTAGAGATGCTGAAGTAATAACTACAAGTACAACGCCCGAAGATCTATCTGCCGAGGAAAGCGAATCAACAGTAGTCCCAACGTTAACATCCGTTGTGACTGCTACAAACGCTGATAGATTCACTGCAGAAACTGAAACAGAGTCTACTTCAAAAGAAACTGTTGTGGCTACATTATCTTCAACAGAGGAAGAAACGTCTAATACTAAAGTTTGGCCAAACGAAAAAGATAAAGATGATCGCAAAAAATTAGACCAAGATGACGGTGACATAGAACGTAAAATAAATGTGGAAGCACAGCAACAAAATATTAAAGCCAGTGAAACTAATAGTGCAGTACAAATTAATATTAATATTTTTCAAACATTGTTCTTTGGATTCTTAGTTTTAGTTTGTTTAATGTAGATTTTGTAAATTTTTATTGGCTTTAAATATGTACCTATTAAAGGTTTGTATACTTTAATTTCATACAATGCATTTTCTATTATATTTCTTCTTTTTCAACATTTTAAAGCTTAATGTGTACTGTTTTTTAACATTCTAAGTCATGAACCCGCACGCATTGACAACAAAAATTCGGTTGAAAAAATATATTCAAATATGAAACAGTGCCAAATAAAACTCCGCAGGGTACAATTTCGCTGTGCGGACTTGGCCTAAGACGTCATTTTAGGAAGTTCCAATAAAGACTATCAACTTTCTCGTTAAATAAATCTTCGGACACGAGCAGACAAAAGAGGTTTCAAAATAAAGATTAGCAAATGATGGTATACATAATATATTGATAGTAAAAACTCCAAAGAATAACCAGCAGAACCTCGACACCACAGTGAAACTTTACTAAATAAGTAGAATTAAGTAATGTTGCAAGCTTAACGCCTCCGTAGCTTGCTCTAATAGCATTAGCAAGTTTCCAGACCGTATTGAGGGAATATTTGTACACGTACTTAATATTTTGTTCCTTCCTTCACAGTTCACACTTTCAACTGAAATATGCTACATCTATTTAAAGTAGAAAAAATTATGCTGTCTTAAGTACCAGTATAAAACAAGTTTAATAGGACTTTAATAATACTTATTTGTACAGTTTATTTTCAGTGAAACTAAGCACTCTGTAAATATTGAAAAATAATGTTATTTAGCTGCGTAGAGGCATAATCACGCACAAATTTAATAATTCAGGAACTCGATTATAGATTTTAGAATATTTCCAAATAGACGGAAAAAGGTCAGTTATTGTAAGTTGAGCTCTCTGCGAAAGTGAGAACAAGTTTCGGACACATCAAAACGGGTGTCATTAGACCCAAAATTGAATAATGCTCAATATATCACAGATCTCAACTTACCTTCAGCCTGCAGACACATTGCAAATGTATTATCCAACATCCATCAATGATTTCAATCATTACAAATTCGTAGTTTAATGTATACAATTTCACGGGTTAATCATTCCTTTGTGTATTATATATTTGTACTTCTTAACCCTGAAAAGAGCTGCTATTATATTTTTTTGCTTGCTCTTCTCAGCAGATTCTATTTTTCAAACCAGTGGCTCAATTCCAATTTTTGTAACGATTTAAAAGTGCTTGGATATAGGCCTATCTCTATAAAGTTATATTTGATTTAATTATAATCTTTATTCAACATAATTAAAATATTTTTCAATTTTAAAATAAATATATATTATTATTATACTTATTATAATAATTATTATTTTTTTGTAACTATAATAAAGTATAAAAATATTATTTGCCTTTCGAAACTTGAAGGATATTTCTCAAATCTCTTTTTATCATAGGCTTATACTAAGGTAAATATATGTTACTAATTCTTGATGAGGTAGTTCTGCTTAGCATATCGGGCGCATGACGCGGTCAAATCCCGGGTCAGGCTCAGGCGCGAAGGGAACCCAATTTACATTTTCACAAGTCGCGGTTAAGTACACTTAACTCGCCAAGTCTACAAGCCTTCTGTAATTTGTTTCGAGAGTGTTAAAATCTTGCTTAAATATATTTTACGGCCTAACGCAGTTTCTTCTAAAATAAGATTTGTTTAAAGTATTATGGTTTTTAGGATCATGGTGATAATATGTATTTATTTAGAAAACATTAACTACTCAAATGTAAATGTGGAGAATTGTGAGCAAAATAAAATTTGCGTCAATCAGTTCAAACATTCGTGTTGATGTTTCAAGACACATCATTTAATTTTAAATTTCGTTATTACTACCTCCCGTTATTACTCTAACAAACCAAATATCTAAATATTTGATCTATTAGAGTGATTTCTAGGAAGGAATTACTTTTTATATATAAGGTAGCATACGAGTATTTCATTTAAATTTCCTTGATGTAATGAAGTGTATTGTATTTTTATTATAACAATTTCCAATTGACTCTTACATAAATGTAGAATTTATTTTTTCCAAATTGAATACAAACAGTTTTTGGTCTGAACAGACTTAACATCGGGATGTTTAACAAAATCTTAGGAGAACTATTATCTGATGAGGCGTCTAGCCTGTTCAGATCAATGGCACCATATGTAATATGTTAGGTATTTCTGTATTAGGGTACGATGGGGCTGACATACGTTCACACGTAAAAGTCCCTTAAATAAATAGAATTAAAAAAAATAATACAAACAGTTATACAATATCTCATTGACTATAGAAATAATTGATTACTGATCTCACATGAAAACTAAGTAGATTTCTCCTTAAACTTCCGAAGTACATTGAATCTAAATGTAACATAATACGATGCGGTGTGTTTAAATTCAGAAAGAGGATCGCATCGGAAAACTGTTATGCATATTTTAAAGTTAAATTTACTTACATCTTATTCGCGGCGCCGAATGAAGATTTGACTAGAATATCACTTTACGGACTTTAAAATGTTTTATGATGTTCCACGGACGTGATAACTGTATATTTGAGAATAAATCGCTTGATCGAATGAATTTCAAAGGCAATGGGTCGAATTTATTTAGTGAATAGCGAAATATTATAATATTTATTATTATACTGTATCTTTGATAGGAAACTTGGAAATATATTGATCGATATAAAGGTAGTAATGTTATTTAATACAGTGACTACCTACACATATTACCTACACAGAATTCTTGTATCTCTACTTAATCGACCTCTTATTAAAAATAATATAAACAATGATATTCATAATTTCAGTTCTCCAATGCGACGCTTTGGTCATGTTCAAACCACAAAATACCACATATCCTACAACGCCTAACTTTTATAAAATAGCAATTATTACCAAAAGGGCAATCTCATTTTCCTCTCCGCAATTCATTTTAATGCAAAATGGAATGAGTTAAGAAACAAAAGAAATTAATTCAACAATCCCATAAAAAGAAATAAGCAGTTCATAAAACTTTTAATAATTAAAACTCGAATGAAAACAGAATCATCAGGGGCAACGGACCAGTCTATAAGACCTCCCCTGCTTCCCAAAATTCTACAGGCGCTGGAAAGTCCGGCGAGTATTTTAACATTTCGTTGGATCTACGTTAAATAGCTATCACAAGGGAGGTATTCTAGTGGATAAATCCCTAGATGATGCGTAAAGAACGGACAACTGTCGTTAACTCATTCTAACTTGAAATTAAGTACAGCAAACAGGAAAACAAGTCGTAAAAATAATTGTTTAAAGACAGAAACTTTGAATATTACTAATAAGTAAAAAATATAAATTAATTTAGATGAAATGAGATGGATTTTTATTCCTAGATCGTCGTCATTCCTGGACTACACTGTGCGAAAATCGGTTACGGTAGAGTGCAGTTATTCCGGGCGTTGCCTGAAAAAGTTCCGGAGGGGTGAGACCTTATACTCACCCCTCTCAGCGAGGAAGCCTTAATGCTGTTCGCTCCCCGGGCTTCTGCACGAATTTGGATTACCAGGCCCGGGTGGAGCGATTAGAACACCCCGGGGATTTTAAGTCAGTAAGAGTCCGACAAAAATAAATAGCGCGACTATCAATTTAATTTAAAAAATAATTACATTTATATAAAACAACTTTCCTAACAGTAAACTACATTTTAAAAATTATATTTATTTTAATATACTATAAAATTTGTATATTTATTATTTCTATATAAATAATTTAACTACTAGCAAATTTTTAACTACATGAACAAAGTATAATATATTAATTGAAAAATGAAGATAGTAGTCTAAAAGAGTACATCATACAATTTATATACTTTTTCTCTTATAATTCTTTCCCTTCAAAGTCAGTTATAAATTCTGGTAATCAGATGTAGGCGACAAGTGCCATTTTCCATTCGGTGACCTGAGAACTTGAACGCAATATTTTAATATTAAAAAAGATATATAATAATATACGTAATGGAAGTATCGAATAGATAAATCACCATAACTTACATATTAAATACGATTAGCTCAACATTATAATTTCGCATTTTGTAATCTTGCGTAAATTCTAATTAATTTGATTAAAACTTAATCGTTACACGGCTTAAAATTAAGTTGTAATGTAGTTAACTTTGTAGCATTCTCCCGGAATAAAAAGTTTCAACACTCACGATAAGTAAAGTAGGTCGGAAGCGTTTTCGGAGCTCTAGGACCTTGACCCGGTCAGGTAGTTCGCAAAACAATCGACAAAAAACACTGGCCTGTAGTAATTTAGTATCAATGCTAAATGTAGATTAATCACAATTCACAAATAGTGAATTATTATCTTTTTATGTTATCTTTTTCATAACATAAAAAAAAATACTTTATTGTTCCATTAAATAGTACAATATAATCTAAGAAAATTTATCAAAGCAGCATAGATGTGCAAAATGTAATCAGATTAATGAAAACGATTACGATTACTTTACTTTTTATTATTACTTTTGAAGGAATTTAATCATAATTACAGAGGATCAAAATCAGATTACATTTTGCCCATTTGTTAAGCAATATCATGTTTATGTCTAAGAATGATGATGATGGTCAATAATTAAGAAACTAATTATGCTAGTCCACGGCTTAATATATCTAATTATATACGGGTATATTTGAAATTTAAATTAAAATTCTATAAGGAAAAGTTCGTATTTCGAAAAATACTTAATTGTAATAAAGAATTTCCTTCCTATCCCAAGCGAATTACTTAACAAACCTTTATAGAGTAGGGAATCTAGACAAAGTAACTTTATTGCTAATAGAAAGTACAAAAATCTGTACTGTGATCACAATATAGTCGGGACACAGGATACCTTAGATCTCATGAAGTAAAATTCTGCTCTGTGTGTTTAACTCGATGGATACTTTGATCTCAAATCAATCACTATGATAATGTATTTAAATTAAAATTCACATCATTTGAAATAATAACCTAATCACTGAAATCGTAAAAATCGTCGCCGGTAGGCAATCTTCAATTTTTTTCTTATTTGTGACAGTAATAAAGCGACCGGGAAAAGTCAACAATCAATTTTGTATTTCAATTTATTCCCAACCATCTTAGTTTGTGCGGTGATAAGAAAAAGAAAAACGCGTTCATTGAAAACGGAAATTATTGCAAGAAGCCATCAGTGTTGTGCGGCGGCTTCGTTTTTTTATTTTTATTTCGGCTGTACGGTTTCACGATTTTGATTTGTAGGCTGTTGTGTTGCTAAAGCCATTTTTCACGCGCCTCATTGTCCCGAGGTGCCGAACTCTGTCTGTCGAGCCTTAAACGTCCTTCAAACTCACATCTTCATTTAAAAGCCTCTATTTCAATGATTTGATATACGTAGTTAACGGGATTATTTTGTTGAATTTGTATTTAATGCGCTTTTTACAATACGTTTTTTTGTTCGAACGTTGTTAGCTTTTATTTTAATTTTAAACGTATATCAGCAAATATCTTTTAGTAATCAATTAATTGAACTAGATTCTTGAGCTTCTCACAAATAGGTATCTAATATTACGATAACATACACATAGAAAAGTTTTTTTTTTTGTTAATGGCACACTATTATACTATCAATAACAAGAATGATTTGACACAGAAATCAGCAGGATTGTAAAGTATTTATTATAGGGATGGAAAAAAGGCATTGAATATGTAATAAGTTTATGGAGGCTGATTATATAGACGGACAGTGTTACTATACTTTTAAAACAATACGATTTCATACTAATCTTTTAATAGAAGATAAATTGTAGGTTTTTTTAATAAATTGAGTATAACATACGTCTATGTTTGAACTGGCGAAATTAAAGATGGCATCGATAACAATTCTATCACAGCGTGCTATGCCGACAATGAGGGTAGGCGAGAGTCGGGAAATTGGGGTGATTTTTCTCCACTCAATACGTGTATCGGCTTGCTTATGCCGTTAGAACATTCTATATAGATAGAGACTTAACACCGATGATTTTAAATTATATTTATTCCTGAAAAAATATGCCTACTAAGTACATTCATTAGATTTAAATTGTTATGCATTAACATTTGTTTTGCATTTAATGTTTCTTTTCTATATTAAAAAAGTTTAATGTCTTTTTTTTATACTGGATCGTTTATACTGATGGTAAGTACAGTGTAGTCCAAAAACGAAAGCAACCATCAAAGGATGAAAATAAGTTGACAGTCTCCGTCGTCATGTCGGCCTACATATACCACGACTGAAGGTCTCTAGGTATATAAGCTACTGAATAAAAACAAGCTGATCCCGAAACGCGACAGACTAATGCGAGTCACTATGACAGTCTTTACATATGTATATTTTGGTCACAACCCAGTGCGGGCAATCAGCCTACCACAATAAAAACTCGTATTTTTATGCTGACTCGAAACAGTGAGTGCATCGCACTTGATGGTAAGTGAAGTGCAATCCAAAAAACGAGTACGACTATTAAGGATTAACTATAATATCTCTTTACGCTTCGTTTTCAAGAACCCGTTGTCACAGGGAGACCATTCTATCCAATGACCTGGCACAGTTATGAATTAGAAAATATTTAAGTTCTAGCTAAAATATAATTCACTGTAAAACTGTGGTGTTGTAACCCAGTGCGCTTGGTTCTATTATGAAAAGACAAACCGATGGGGCCTAAAAATCACTATTGATTTAAATTTTTTTTATGTATATTTGCTAACTTTACATTCCATTTCATACAGTCGGTATTGGAATTACTTAGCTGACATCAGGGGCATTTCACGTGAAATGAGCAACGAAAAAGAGTGAAGTTCTAGAATTTGTTCATATTTCACTTATTTGTAATTCTAGGAAGTATTAAAGTGTTTGTGTATTTTTTTATTTGTGTGAGGATAGTTCTTAAGTTATAAGCCTTGAGAAAAGGATGTAATCAAATTCCGTATGGTTTATAAGCGATTTGTCCAATTCGAGAAATCATAAAAAAAAAACATTTATTTATATAGAAAATTAGCTGTTCTATTTTATTATGACAGTAGATTTGAAAAACTTTTTTTCTTATACAGAACTAGGAGTTAACTTTTCAAATAGATTTTTTCAAACTT
Organism: Automeris io; assembly: GCA_036320925.1. Lineage (NCBI taxonomy): Eukaryota > Metazoa > Arthropoda > Insecta > Lepidoptera > Saturniidae > Automeris > Automeris io. The sequence continues at coordinate 7,016,712 of JAUDJH010000009.1, read as the reverse complement.
CAACCATTTTAATTTTCTTTTATTTTATATATAAAAATTGCTTAACACACTCTAGAAGTACAAACAAGTCAAACAATAACGAATTCCAAAACCTCATCCTCTTTTCACTGTCTGTTTCACGAGAAAAACCCTGTCAGTAAATAGCACAATGCCATAGAGATGACATTTTTATGCCACTGATATGAGCTTACAGTAGTCTCCATTCTTCCAACTCGAGGGTACCTTTTCAAATTTCCGCTCAACCTATTGACCCTAACGAATGGCGAGGGCTATCCGCCTTTTACGAGGCGGTAATGAGAGGTAAGGGAAGCGGCGGAGAGGGAAAGGCATGCCGCCAATCCCGGTGACCCTCGACGCCGCCGCGATACGAGGAGAAACAGAAGGAGAGAGCAGTTTGTGCAGGTCCAAATGCAGGGTGCGCTTCCCTCCTGACACAAGCCGGGCGGTGGACGTTGAGAGCGTCCGCCGTCCGGCAGAGAGGACAAGGCGTCGTGTGTGTGCCCACATGACGTCTCATTAAGAGGTGGTAAGGGGGTTACAATTGACCCCCTCCCAGAGAGAAGGCTTGTCAAGGCCAGTCGCTCGCCGGGTTCTTAAGTATACGGATATCCGGGCCCGGCGAAGGCGAAGCGAGGACATAGTTAGCACCCCGGTGGTTTTAGTCGGCACAAGTCCTGCACACCGGGGGATTGGCCCTCACTACTCCCCTGACAGTTCGAAGAGATTTCCCACGGGTTAACAAAAAAAGACCCTAACGAATATTGTGGCATATTAAACGTATTATTGTTCTCTTATTTCTTGGAATTACTTTATTTTCATCATGTAATATATTTTGGAAATCTATTTTAAAATAGCATACTTGATATTTAATTGACAAGAAAAACTGTTAATTGTTATGTTGTGTATTTCCTTTATTTGGATAAGTATTAAAATTAAACTTGTAGCGTGCACTCTGCCGGCCCACGCTCGCGGACGCCGTAATGGCTGTACAGATCGCTTGCGCACCGGCCGCGGTGTACAGTAGGAGAGACAATCGTGCGACGTTTCGCATCGACCGCGCCTTGCATAAACGAGCTCGTGGGGCTAATACCTGCTTTTGTAGTTTTGTGGCTTAATGTTAAGTATCTATGCCATAAAAATTATCAGTGATGGATACAACTATCGGTAGTGTTTTTACTGCCTTTTGAACGTTAAAAGATAAATTACGCTAATAGTGTATCTCTGCTGACTTAAAAAAGGATATAGCGTCGTCATAGTATATTATTATTAAATTAAATATTCTGATATAAGTCAAGATATATAATAAATATAAAATATGATTGTAAAATATTTTAACGAATCATCTTTCTTTGTAGTTTATCATATTTGCACAAATGGTTAACTGTTTTTTTCAGAAATTCATTGATGTAACTACGTAATTTGAAATCCTGTCATCCTTATCATTTAAGCCCAAATCGGTCACTGCTAAACATAGGTCTCTTCTAAGGCTCACCACTTACCTATGCCCTGGGCTACTCGCATCCAGAAACTTTCAGCTGTACTTCGCAAATCGTCAGACGGGCGACTCACTACGCTTGCTGCGACGCTGCATATCTAATACTATGTTCTTATTAAGGATATATTTAAATAAATAAAAACAAGATAATTCTGAACAAGAATTTTAATGAGCTACATCTTTGGTCGTATCATTGGTTAAAAAACTGACATCCATATTTATATGAACGCGTTAAGGTTCTAAGTACTCATGCATACGAACCTTGGGAATGCATGACTTGGTACAGTTGCTACAGAAACAGTATTCGAATATACATTTTTTTTAATTGAAAAAGCCTTTCAGGAATGTTTTCGGATGTGCTTACTAAACTGTTTTAATTATATATTTTACACAACACAGTAAAAAAAATTTGATACAATTCTCAACTGTACGTTAAATGCCATATATACCTTAAGACAATATTGGGATATTATAATATAATATTATTACTAAAATAAATAATTTGAACTATATCAAATGTTAAATATAATATGTTATTTTTAACACATTACCACAATTTTCTAATTATATAATTCAAATATTATATATTCACTGAAGTTTAAGACAATAATCTACCTATAGTGATTTATTTACATAAATAATAAAAACATCATAACAATGTTTGTACAGTAAACTTAACAAATTATACAATGCACCTACGTACAAAACGAAATAACAATGTATTTGCGTATCCAGATTGTGTTTATTTACAACGTAAAACTGACAACAATATGAATGTAATATTCAAAATGTATCAAAATGTTTGTTTAAGTAATACTTTTAATTTATATTGGTTACAACACAGTCAATAATAGAAAACCGAAAATTGTATTTCTTTGTACAGGCGTAGGACAAAATTCAATTAGCAAGCCAATAATGTAACTCTGCTCACTCCAAACAGTATACAGCGTGACGACATAGTACTCCTATTAAGAATAATAAATTTTCATTTATTTCTCTCGCTCTTTTTAGATAATTGTTAAGTCAATTCTTTACCTGATAAATACGCAAAAAGCATTAAATGAATTTGTTGCCTACATCATTTGAAATGAAATAGAGCAAATCATTGATTTGATCATAATATAAAATGTTACAATACATTGATGAACATGACCAGGAGATAAGAAAGTCACTTAATATTTACATTAACAATTAATATTAAAATACATTTTCCTTTTCTCTAACTCAAATCCGAACCACTGCAGTATTATAATCCGCACTTGTTAGCTTAACACACTTGAGACACTTCGTCTATCAAGATGTATTTTTCAATCGAATTCCTTTTTTGTCTACATCATTACAATTAATTTCATCCCAGACTTATGTTCTTAGATAAGAAGTCTTATATTACATTTTTTTAGATTACACTAATTATTAATCATTTGCTCACTTGAGATCAAATTCTGAGATTTTCATAAAGTAAAATTCTTATTTACATTCATTCTAACTTAACATCATAAGTTTTTTAAAGAAGAATATTTTTAGACACTTTACCTACTAACAAAGAGAAAACTAACTACAGTTTGGCATTTACTTTGCTGTTAGTACATTCATTAATTATAATACAATTTAAACACTCCACAAGTGTAGTCCTTGGTTTAAAGTATATTCTGTTATTCTGCATCTTAACACAGTGACAAAGTCGATTAATGTCATTTCTTATAGCGCGCGCGATCAGTTTTGATACTTGGCGTATGGGTGAGTTGAGTCTCACACACGGTAGTCTCAGCTGGACGCTGACAGGCCCAGGGGCTTGAGGTGCGGGGGCGCCGCGAACGGAGCGGGCGAGGAGCCCGACATGTTGTTATTGAGATCACCAGAACGACTCGAGCCATTCATCAGTGCACCCATTGCGTTATTGGCCTGTTAAAGTAAAGGATAGTTTAATATTCAACCACTTTTGGACTTGACACTTTATACCGTATGACACCATGACCGTGGTACTAACACATCAGGCAATTAAATATTATTTGTACAGAAATATATAAGATTACACCCACTGAACCGTACCGGCACCGCAGAAGACCGTAGAGTGTAATGCGTGTAATGTTTTCCGATGCCGCTACTATAAATGGGCGCAGTTGATCCGCGGTCGATACTTATTGCTAACGGCTGCAACCTTCTATTGCACAAGATAGATGAAGTTGTTTCAATCCGCACCTGATACATTCACACCACCCACGGTCATAGTTATAGTGTACTAGGCCAAGAGCTTTAAGTTAAAACCCTTTATTAACCACTCTTGTGAGGCAGAAATCCATTAATACCTAGCACAGTGAGAGGCAAGGGCGTGTATGTCCAACGGAATCACGTCCGCAACCATAGTACTACATCGGTACAAAACCTTGCACTTCGAACGCAACTTGGATAACTCCAAGTGTAACGTGTATTTGCGCCCAGTTAGTAATAATGTACACCATCAGTTTCGGTATAATAAGACCAGCAGGACGAGAACAACTGTCTATAAGATTTCTAGCATGGGGAGAAGTCGATCTTCATTTCCAACTTTGTTCTATAGGAGTCGCTGATGAGCAAGTTGAAAATTAACAGACAAAATATTGGAGCATGGCACGGCATTTTGGCGAATCCTTTGTCCAGTGAAGTCAGAATGCTGTGCCAGATGGTGACGCTTGCTCATCCGCGACTCCCCTAGGATGTAAGGAAATAGGTTAGGGTACAATGGGGCTGATATATTCGCCTGAATAAAAGCCCCTAAATAAAAAAAAATTAAAATAAATAAAAATAATAAAAAAAGCTTTGTTCTAATCATCACGAGTGATGCTATCATTTCGTCGAATCAGTATACATAGAACTATCAATTAAAAGGATTGGGGGTTACTTCTAATTTCAGCTCTGCTAGTTGTGAGCGTAATTCAGTTCGGAGACAAATGTTTGTTTAGTTATAAGATAGTAGTTCTAGGTCTGTATTTGTCTGTACCCTGGTGAGGCGGAGGCAGTGTGTACGTGTCCTAGGCGCTGCATGATCGAACCGCCTTTTACACTTACCCTTCACAGAGTCCTTGAAAAAAACATTTTGCTCGCCGGATTGTATAGTACAAGTATGGACTCTCAGGCCCAGCTTGCAGCGAGTCAAAGGACACCGCTGGGGTTTTTAAACAGTGCGAGCTTGGCATACTTGAGCTGCTTACAACGTTTCTAACAATGCTATTCAGGATTATCCCCAGGTTACCAAAACATGGTTTGTATGTGCAATTGAAATTTGAGTAAACATCAGAATGATAAGAAGGTCGAAATATGAATATAGTGACGTTTTTAAAATCAATTAAGAAAACTATAATTAATTGAAAACAAAACTGTTCATACAGTCTTACCGGTGGAGGTGGCAGATGGGTAGTCTGCCGTTTAAGATGCGCAAGCGGTGGTGGGTTGTACGCCATATTTGCGAAGACCAGTCTCTCTTCATAATCGTACTCACATAGTATCTTATTTTCGCATAGGTAGAAACGGTCTCCAACGCAGAATCTACGGACAATAAAACAAATACATGTTACCAAACCGAGAATATCAATTTAAACGATAAAAATAAATGACTGGTGCTTAACGCATCGATAAGATTTTAGGGTCTTTGTGCTAGAGCAAATGCAACCATAGCTTATGACTGCAAAGCTTTGCAAAGTGACTCGCTTCAATCTGTTAGATTTCTAACTCAGCTCAGGTATCTCCAAATTGTCTATTTACCTAGGGGTATTTCGGTTTCGCATATTTAAGCTAACATTTTGACAATTACTATCAATGGGTTATCATCTCTTAAGAATGGTCGCCTTTCATCGACTGCACTATATTTGTGATTAAATGCGGTGTATTAACTTTCTTGTCCAATTATTTAATTTGGGACGAACGCTCATCCAGACATCTGCCACCGCGGTTTTTAATTATAGCCTGGATATTCTTTTCTTACTAGTCTTATGACTTTCATAATATATCCTTGATAAAACACAAACCCGACATACTAAACGATCACAAGTCTAGTGAATTATCTACATCCGATTCAATCGTTAAAAAATGTGTACGTGGAAGCGACGGTAACCAGTATTTTTTACATTTACTCGTGACAGCTATTCTCGGACGGCACGGGATTAATATCAGTATACTTTTTTAATACAGTTGTATTTTATAATCATTATACAAATCCAGAGTACAAATTATCAAAGTAAACAGACGAACTTATTGAAGGAGTCTATTAGCACTAGCAAAAATGCTAACGACAAGCGTATATTGTACCTGTACATTGACCTGCCTTGTAACGCACAGTTAGATCCAATTAGTCAGGTTGATCCTGTATGTATTGCATAGTATTCACCTAAGCATTAATAAAAACATACAGGAATGCATTGTTTAAAATATAAATACGATTTAGAAAAGATATAATCACGTCCATCGCATTGATGAAAGACAGAAAAAAGAACCATAAAACGTCTTAAGAATAAAATTTACTATCACTAGTGGAAAGGTCAGCGTGAGGCAAAGAGAAGTGATAACGTCACGCAAGCGAACATCCCTCAATGTGGCTACAGTGGAATAGAGAACAGTATCGAAACTTCGCAGTACCTTTGCGGGCCGTACAGAAATACACATTAAACAGCGCGCTTGACACGAAATCTCATTGAATCTTGTCAGTGTTCAGGCAGAAGTAACCCAATACTCGAGACGATAGATGCATAATATTTCTTAAACATTTAATATTTTTACCACTTCATTAAAGAAATATTTTCATAAAATCGAGCAAAACCTAAATACTTTTTAATTTCGAGGTTATTTTTTTAATATCCAATATATAGTAAATATTACAATAGCGATGTTACATTATTTGTTATATTATTATAATTGAAATCGAATATGACAACCCTAGCGCTTGCGAGCATTAAATTACGTGGTTCCAAAGACGGGGCAGAGTTTCAATACTGTAAATATCTGTTCTGTGATATCACTAAACAAAAGGTATCGCCTTCGACTCGCCAGTGGCCGCCGCGCCGGAACCGCCGTTGATAACACGGCCTTATCTCCCCTTTTCCCCGTCTTTCCCCACCGCCCATGTCTCAAGCCACCCGCCAACTCTTTTGTTTCACTTGTCACAAAAATTAAGCGCAATAGCTTCGCTACAAATGTCTCTTTTTTAAGGGGCCAATTTCCACCGCAACCCAGTCGATTTCGCCGCTCTTAATTAACTTTATTTCCTGTTCTCTTCGTTCCCGACTTTTGTTTCAGGCTTGTCGCTTGGTTTTTTTATTTCGCTATTTTTTGTCTGCAGCTGCGTAATGGAAAAGATGGAAAACGAAATTTTAATGACTGGGTGCAAGTTAAGCTTTGTTCGGCGCCCTACTATGCGTCACGCGGCGGGGCGAAAAGGATGCAAAGTTTGACATTTTACGTTAAACGAATGCCTTATTGTGTTTTTTATTAAGCGGTCCTTTATCAGAGTAGGCTGTAGTTCAAGTAGATCTCGGGTTCTAACTCCGACCAGGGCATAGACTTTTAAAGCGTAGTCTTTGATATCATAATTTTATTTAAATGTAAGGAGATTTCTACACCACATTCTTATAATTAATGCCAATAGTATTATAAATATTGTTAAATTTATTTTTATGTGCATAATTATAATGACTTCTTCAACTTTTGATACTGAAATTCTTCCTCTAGGGCCCATATAATATTCATTCCCATTATTTACAGTAATATTTTTCAGTCTATAATTTTCTGATTTGATTAATGATTTATTTCTAAAAATGAAAATGTAAATTTTCAAATAATACATATTCATACAAAATTGTAGCAATTCGTCCCGTGGAGTCTAAGGAAAAGTCAAATGTAATAACTGTAAGATCACACGATATCACAGGAATGGCAATAAACGTGGCAACTAAGAATACTTTAGTCAGATACCAAAATTAGTAATATTCGGTTCGATTTAATTGAATGAAGAAGTTGCAAGCTTTGCCGGCAACGTGTAGTCCAGAGCGTAGCTTCCGCGTATCCGCCGCGTCGCCTCCTGCCCAGTAATACCAATGAAGACGGTTTACCCCTAAATTTAGGAGTTGGAAATGTGAAAAGAACCTTAGCATTTAGTCCAGAGTGCAATAGGACTTGTGTTTCCACTACAAAGGCCCCAAACAAAGTAGAATTAAAATATATGAATATATGAAAGAATTTTAAGGGCTTTTAGCTATTAATTTTTAAATAAATCAAATACAAGTCATGAAATTAGCCGAAAATTATACGATAAAAGACATTTTAGAAATAATATACAATATTTTATAGTCGGTTAGCTTAAGTTTAATATATACCTCAATAAATATTTCATTACTCATTATAAACAACTCACTTAATAAGTGTCTTATTTTAGGGTTCACGACTCAGATAGTTTAAATGAAACTATGGGAAATATTAAAAAAAAAATGTATTCAGAAATTTCTAAAACATCTGAAGAGGAAATTTTAACAGAGATTGGCAAGACTGCTCCTGCCGCCAGATTGCTACTAAATTATTTAGCCGCTTAGCGATACTCGCCCGTGATATCAGCCGTCCGCTCCGATCGGACAGGCCGCAAATTGGATTCAGATTTCTACCCACCGTGGAAATTGATTTGAACGTGATATTTAATACTGGGCACCGCACGTTTCTATACAAATCATAAACATATGATACACTTGTACGGAAGTTATACGTGCAATTCCAGAAGTATCAGGCGCAGAAAGCAAAGTTGACAATATTCAGTAAAGTGAAACATTTCAAAGAAAATTATAACTTTCTTATACTTACAACTTATAAAATGAACTTTTCGGAGGCGAAACCCAATTGAGTAATGAAAACATTTCCACTACAAGTGAGAGTTCTGGTTTTTTTTTCCATTATAATAACTCCACAAAATGTCTACATCGCATGTGATTTTAAGCACATCACAGTACAAAAACTAACCACAACTATCAAGAAACGGGATACCATTCGTCGCTAACCGCGGTTACTAGGTTTATATGCTTCATATGTCATCGATTGCCTCCATAAAGATCAAATACAAAGTAACTTTCGATCCACTATAGCACTAACAGAAAAGTGTAAAATATATGAAACATTTTGCATCATTTTACATACGTTCTCGAGTATTACTTTGTCTACGTCATCTAGTCTTATAGTAAAACCAAATCAAACAATTGTAAAGCTTTACAGTACGGCCATTTATATGATAGTTTATATGTAACTACTCTGACTTTCTTATCAAAACTATCCGGGTCAAATTTCTAATGAAGTAGGCCAGAAGAATAAAACGTAACTAATCTCTATGTTTAAAAAGATCTTCCTAAATATTAACTGATAAAAATGATCTCTCGCTGATTTTAAATGTTTATGAATGTACCCTCCATGGGAATCCTCTTTTGAAATTGCTTTTGACTTTGAAAAACATTATTCAAAACAAAGCTAAATTAAAATACCGAAAGGCTATCTAACTGTTGAATCAGAATTGAAACAGCAGTCGAATGAATATATAATTCGGTGAGAATGTCGCGCGAAATCTACTAACAGGAGAAAGGTCCACAAGTGACATATAAACCATTCAGACCGGCTCCAATCTTCGCGACCTTTCTATTATTTAAACGGACGCAGTCCAGTAAAAATTGCCCCACGCGCGCCTGCACCCTTACTATGAAACATGTTTCATGTTTGCTACGAAAATAAAAAAGCAATATCGTATGCAGGGAAAATACTTTAATTACACTCTTTCCACTGAATTTAAAGCCTTTTGAATTCAACCTAGCTTGTAGTAATGAGGTAAACTTTCATTTCTGTTTCGCAAAAACATATTTGCATTTCTTTTATATGTTTTCGTGCTTGTCATACCGTACTTATAAAGATAGACGTTTATATTAGTAATGAATAATTCATTATATTGTCATACATTAATAGTAACTTGGTATTTACCTACTTTATACAAGTTAATACAACATTTGTATTGAAAACAAGGGGGTAGAGAAAGTACATAAAATTGGGCTTTAGAAATATCAATTCATTACTTTATGACTCGGCTTAATGTCAATTTCATACATTTCTACTAGTGTTGTGATCGCATTTCCCTTTGTATAAGCGCTCTAATCACCATTTAAATTTTTGCAAAAATGAAATGCAGGTTAATTATAGCTCTATTTTCTCAGCGAAATAAAAGCCATCTTTTATGATGCTAAGATTGAATCTTGGTGCATGATATTAAATAATAACTTTATTCCAAATTTCTCCAATATACAAAATCAAAAATCACATTATTTTTTTAGTTAATATTAATCAATAATGTAAATAGCAGAGTGGATGAGCCTCTTCACCCAAAACTGTATGCGTCCATATACTTTCCCAGCCAAAATGCTCAAGATACCGTCAAAACTGCCTCATGATATCACATCCAACATGCAATCCTGCCTCGGCAAACATATCCCACGCACTACAGAACCAGGGTAATCTCAACAGCACCCTCAAGCCTTAACATTGCTGCACATATAAATTATCGTAATAAAATATAGATTACATTTCATAAATCTTGCAAATTCAAATCCAAAGTTTTCGATTATGATAAAAATCCAGTTAATCTCGTAAGAGGATTTATAAGTCGTTCATGTAGAAATATATTTTTAATATTCAATTTTTACACGAGTGAAGACTCGATAAATAAGTATCATCGTATTAACGCAGATCCGAGAATCAGTGTGCGCCAGGGAAATCAAGATCTGTTTACTGTTTCCACTCGACGACTAGCTGAACTAAATAGACCTTCGAGGCTATAACAAAACTTTACATTCAGAAATTTTATATTTTACAATACACTGCACTATAGTTTTTTTGGATAACTAACATCGATAAATAGTCAACAGTCGGTATTTATATATTACTATTATGCAGTGACATGCATAGGATACTTGGACAGGGTAGTCAGAATTCGCGTAATAAATATGACTATTATATTATGATAGTAAATATTATATTTCTTTCATAGGAAAGATAGATGGTGTGAATATAGAATAGATGTGAATATAAATGGTTCCTTTTTTTGTTTAACTTTAAGCAATTTATTCCAGACTTATTTATCGTAAGGGCATGCAATGCTTTCATGCATCTATGGAATAAACGCTACTGCTATTATGTCTTTAATTAATATCAATACATATAATAAATCCGTACCTCAGCCACCTATATAATATTGCGATATAAATTAGTAAAAATGCATAGGAATCATTAATTAATATGCACATATCTGTACGCATTTGTGCCCGCTAATCTCATTAATGTCTTAACCGATTTAAATGCGGTTTTGAGGAATGTATCTTGGAAAGCTGACTTTAAAGTATAGTGTTAATTTTACTTCAATCAGTTTATAGATTAAAAAAGTTATATTAATTTTGTAATTTATATAAGAAGAATCAATGCCTTTTATAACATACTAGCTGATCCGGCAAACGTTGTTTTGCTATCTAAGGATTTGTAATATCTTCTATTTGTAGAAGACATGCAGAAGATATTGGACAGAGTCCATGAGTGCAGTTTGAAGGCAGGGTTGAGCATGAATGTGTCCAAAACCAAGCTCATGGTAATATCTAATAACCACCTTAATCCTGGAATTAGAGTTGCAGGGTTAGATCTCGAGCGAGTGCGAATGTACAAATATCTCGGTGCTTGGGTAAATGAAGAATGGGATAGCGAACAAGAAATTCGGACCCGGGTTGAAATTGCCCGAGCAACCTTTAAAAAGATGGAGAAAGTATTGTGCAGCCGCAAACTATCACTAAAGCTCAGACTCAGAATGCTCCATTGTTACATCTGGCCAGTCGTATTTTACGGTAGCGAAGCTTGGACGCTGAAAGCTGACACACAGAAAAATCTCGAGGCCTTCGAGATGTGGTGCTACCGTAGAATGCTGCGCATTAGTTGGGTGCAGAAGGTTTCCAATGTTAGGGTTCTCCAGCGCGTTGGCAGAAACCGAGAGTTATTGCAAACCGTCAAGAGGAGGAAGATCGCGTATCTAGGTCATGTCTTACGACATGAAAAATATCGACTCCTCCAGTTAATAATGATGGGCAAAATAGACGGAAAGCGACGCGCTGGAAGGAGAAAGAAGTCTTGGCTGCGCAACATCTGGGAGTGGACTAGTATTGCCAGCGTCTAACACCTGTTTCGCTTGGCTCAGGATAGAGGAAAGTTCGCTGAGCTGACGGCCAACCTCCGGTAGTGGAGAGGCACTCTAAGAAGAAGAATATCTTCTAAGATGTTCATTGAAATTAAGTGATGTCAAAGACAATTTTGTTCACAATTAAATACTCTTAATCAACAACACATTTATTTGGATAAAGATTAATATTATTACGTTGATACAACTCTTAACAAATAATGCATTAATTTCGACCAAATTTGTTTACCATAAAAACGGTTCTAGTGACTTAATCTTAAAAGATAGACATATACTGTCGGGGACATTTTTTCAGATCATTTCAAGAGAAATAATTCTTTCTTACATATATTTTTGATATCTTGAACCGTTTTTGCAGCGCACGCAATGGAAGCACTCAAGGATGAATAATTTTCCCCGTTTTTTTCACATTTTCCATTATTTCTTCGCTCCTAGTAGTTGCATCGTGATGTTATATAGCCTAAAGCCTTCCTCGATAAATGGTCTATTCAACAAAGAATTTTTCAACTCGAACTAGTAGTTCCTGAGATTAGTGCGTTCAAACAAACAAACAAACAAACTCTTCAGCTTTATAATATTAGTATAGATATACAAAGATTGAACGCAGTCGCGGGCACAGCTAGTCTGGAATATGTTTGTTTTATGTTGTTTTGAATGGAATAAAAATTGATGAATTTAAAAACTTTTTATTTATTATCATTTTCACTAAACCTACAGTACACACTACAAGTCATAATAATAAGTAAGATCATCATAGTGACTCGCTTTGGCATATCGTGCTTGGCATCAGCTTATATACCTGGAGACCTTCAGTCGTGGTATATGTGGGCCGACATGACGATGGAAGCCTTCAATGGATTTTCATCCTTTGTTAGTCGCTTTCGTTTTTGGACTACACTGTACTTACCGTCAGGTGCACTGTAGTCACTTATTTAAGCCAGTGTAAAAAAAAACAGTTTGAATAAACCAACGATTTTTTAATCTATATAAAAAAATTACAACATGTTGTATAAGATTATACTGCATTAATGAGTACTTATAAAAAAATTAATTAAACTGTGACTTTAAATAATATAAAGCAATGTACGAATTCAGGTACCACATTCTCTCACCAGTGAAGGAAATTATTGTGAGGAAACCCGCCTGGCATTTCATAGAAATGTCATGTACTCGTAAAGTGTTCTGAGAAAGGTGATCGGTTGCGCTGCCGGTCACGTTGGGAACGTCATAGATGAGCAAAATGTAATCAGATTAATAAAAATGATTACGATTACATTTTACGTTTTTTACCATTTATATGACTGCATTTTGCTCATCTATATTTGAAACACTACAGAATCCCAGATTGTATACACATTTATTATTTCTTAATGTTTTAAATTGATTTAATCATGATAACAGAGCAAAAAAATTAAAATTACGACTACATTTTGTAATCGTTCATCATAAATCAGATAACAATTTGCCTATCTCTGGGAACGACATATAAGCGCATGTTTCTCTATTCACCCTAAAAAGGAAATATCAGGACGATATATTATTTTACCACAAAATAATATGTAAAAATATATTACTAATGTCCTTCTACATTAATATATAATATTTATGCATATATAAAACGTAAAATATATATGACAATATGATATGCTAATCATGTTTATAAATAATTCTAAGACAACAAAACCACTAATTCCCATTTATTCACTGATGTAGTTTAACCGCTCCGAATCAGATTATATTTTCTTTTTCGTGTGTGGGATGTATTATGTAGCGGAAAATTTAATCGCATTCTTTGTTTAGCCTCCGTGACATGAATAAACAAACTAAAAGGTTTCAAACCACATATCTACATAATATGTAGATATTGTAGACATGTAGAGTTTTGATCTATGAGTGTACTGCCTGGGAATTGTGCATATATTTATATACATTGCATAGAGTTTAAGCAAACATGATAGGCATACGTAGTACTGAAAAATGTAGCCTACTCACTAGGTCTTTAATGGTTCAGTTTTCACCATCATACCTACATCACTCGTAAAAAACCTTGACGGCCTAACAGCGCATTTTGTAGTGAATGCAACACTGAATGTCCTGGGTCCGATTCCCATTACCGATAAAATTTTCTGTAATGAGCAGATTAATTTGTCGCGAGTAATGAATGTGATTTGTATTATACTCATATATAAGTATGTATATTTTTGTCTAATGTGCACAATGCAATCGCAAGCTTTATTTGGGGCTAGATCATTGTAAGGTATTTGTCCGTGAATGATATTAGAAAATAAGTATAAGGAATGGTTACAGTAAATGTTTTAGCCCGGTATATTGAACATTGTAAACACATTACATATAAATAATATCCCATTGATAAATCAGAGACAGTTTGAAGAAATAATATGCCTGGAAAGATGGTATGTCAACGAAATAGCGACAGTAAGCACCAGCAGTAAGCTGTTGTGGTCGATTACGAGCTTTTTTTTACACTGGCTCGACATAGTCACTACAGATTACTTGATGGTAAGTACAGTGTAGTACAAAAACAAAAGTGAGTATCAAAGAGTGAAAATCGATTGATAGTCTCCGTCGTCATGTCGGCCCACATATACGACCACGGCCCACGACTGAAGGTCCCTAGGTATATGAGATACTGGATATGACACAAGCTGACCCCGAAACGCGACAAATCGAAACTGGTCACTATGACGATCTTTACACCCATGTACTGTGGTCGTGATCCAGATGGGCACCGACGCCCTACCACTTCGCAAGCTGGTTCGTATATATTAGTTAGGAGCGAATTCTAATAAAGAAGTAATGCTACCAGATAGAATTGCTGTTACTACCTCGTTGACAAAACATCTTTAGCTGGAAAGAAGAGTAGATACAAACCTGTGATTGCACTGTTGACAGGCGAAGCACTCCAGATGATAAACGTTGCTGCGAGCACGCATCACCATTTCGAAGGCAGGAATCACCTTGTTGCATGCAGCGCAGTAGCCCGTGTTGCCGAACAACCTAATCAACATTTAATTGTATCTATCAACCCCAATTCTCTATTAGTATTAAAAGAAAGAATTGAATAACACTTTTTTCCACCTTTCCTTTTTTTATAAACAATTATATTAGGTACTCGTATATGATTAAACTAAAATAAGAGTCGCATTTAACGAAAATTTATATTGCATTGATTTTTACGTATTTTCTCAGATATAATATTTTATTTTTTTTTTTTTTTGATAACTCATTGTTTTGTTTAATTGGTGCACTGTGAAGTTATCATTTAACAGAACTATAATGTATACTTTAACGAATCTTTTTCGATAGTTCGGTGTAATGAATCTATCACAATGTCCCATAAAGTACTTTCAAAATACTATATAAGCTGAGTTATTTATGACTTTGTAGATATAGTGTCAATTAATTATCAATTAAAGTATGTGATAAAGGACTTGAAATGCAAATATTTAAGTAAACTCAATGTGTAGGAACGAAAGTCTGTTAGTTTACGAAATATTTATTTTTAAGATTTGTTGGTTAGTATACCGATATAATGATGATTTAAGGTGAAAACTGACTATACACGTAAGTGAATTTGTCATAGTGACTAGCTTAACTTACAATTAAACGCAGCCCACAATTGATTTGAGCACTAGATTTGAGCGTGCTCTGTTGATAATTAAAATTATTTCACTTGTATTAAAATGTAATATAATGGTTTGTCTACTGCAAATGTTTCGAGATTCGCATATACAAAAATCATCGGTACAAAATATCTATGAGTAAATATGAAATATTTATCTAGTGTTTTTACGATTATTTTTCATCTTTACTCACGCTGCAAACAAATGGTTTGCATATATACCAAAAAAAATTGTGAAAAAGAGTAAAATAAATGTAAATACAAGAAAAAGAATGAAAAATTGATCTTTTTCGTGTTTGTGAAACATATACTGTAGACAAGCAATAATACTCAAAAGTATTAGCGAATAACCGACAGAACTTAAGAATGTACTGTTTCAAGTCAGTTTCCACGATTATTTCAAACAATTTAAAGAATCTTACCTCAAATAATCCCTTTTACATAATATAAGGTTTGCACGAGTGTACAGCGTGTGCCCTACTTCCCCAAGCCGACAATCACAGCAGCCGCACTTGAGACAGTCCTCATGCCACAATTGATCCAAAGCCTTCAGGAGATACCGTTCTGTTATTACTTTACTGCATCCCGCACAAATCTATAATCAAGGTTATAATATTCAATACTCGTTACTTTTCATTAATCTATACATAACGTGCTTAGATTTTTATACCGACTTGAATTTTATCAATTACGCAAATTAAATAAATTTATAAGTAAATCATAGTTTAAAGATGTCAGTGAACGCAAAGAAACACAAATGTATTGACAATCACCGTCATTACACAGGTTTAATTATTCCACAGCGAAAGTTTTCAAGGTATACAAGTTATTGAATGTGCAAGAGGTAATTAACCCGTACAGGTAAATCTGTCAGCTATTCTGTACATGTATGTGATTTCAGCAAGATTTTTGGTCTGCGGTACTAACAGTGTCGGCTGTGTCATATAATTTTGGATTAAGGTTAATTAAAGGCTTTTAAATGGTGGGGTGATTGTCCGAACTGGATCGTAACCACAAGTGTAAAAGACTGTCATAGTACTTCGCTTATGTCTGTTGCATTTCGGGATCTGCTTGTATACCTCCTATTGTTTATATAAACCTAAAGACTTTCTTTCGTGATGGGCCGGTAAGTCGTCGACAATACGTCAATAGATTCATGTCTTTTGATAGTCAAATTTCGTGCTTGGACTACAATTTACTCTCCATCAAGTGTATTGTAGTGTAGCTCCTGTGCGAGCCTTATGGTAACTGATATAGTTACCTGCGGTTGGGGTGTCTGTTGCGCCGGTGTTGTGGTCGGTGGTTGCGATGACGTCGGCAGTGGAGACGCACGCGCTTCTTTAACTTCCATGGCGTGCATGTGCGGCCCTAGCCCTGGACTGCCACCGCTCATCTGCTGCGGTGTCCGCCTCTCGCACTACATATATAAAAAAAAAAATTAGGAGTTTGACACAGCGTACATAAGATAGAAAGGAAACTCTTTGCCCTTCACCAATTATTTCCATTGCGGACGCAATCGCAAACATATGTTCTTTATCCGCACATACATATGTTATATTTAACAGAACTTAATATACTTTTAATAAATAGTGCACTTTTGAACCTAAATATGGGTTCAAAAAATCAAGCAATAAATCAATAAATTATTAATTTGACATTATGTAATGTAATGACTGTGTGCGTAGAAGGCGATTTTGATCTGTTAGATCCATACATTGTCTTGGTTCAACCATGAAAAGTAAATCTGCCTAAAAGTTCGGTTTCACTATACAATAGAAATTTCAGCTTTGACGAAATTTACAGGGTATCGAGAAATGGAAACCTAAGTTTTATTGGTCGCTGTTATAGCCTTGTAGTTTGAAATATAATATTAACTAAGCCACAAGTTTTATTGAAATTCAAGATTATCGTTAGGTCCCAAAGACATACATGGCTGAGAATAATAATGTGATATATTGAATTAATCCACATTCAACTTATGTTCTACACATCTATCTATGAATAGTCTACTTATAGTATTGTTGTAAGCAAAACATATTTCTAACATTCTCCGTAATATTTGACTTATCACATTTAGTTGAAAATAGACTTTCACTGTACTTACTGGTATCAATATTTTCGCTAGTATTTTAGATCATTTAATATTGTAATTACTCCATAGGGATATTTGACACCCATCAACAAAGTCTAAGACTCAGGTCCGTCAATCAAAATAATTCGTAAAATACTACTCGAATCAATGTATCGCCTTATTAATTTATAAAGTAAACAAATATGTGGTAAATATAATGTTCTAAATTTTATATTCTTTTTTTTATTACTTTTTACTCAACTTTGTCCTTTATTAATAAACTTATAGTTTTTTGTGTACTTGACCACAATTTTTTTTTTCAAAGAAAGATTACGCTTTAAAACGGATAACATTTTTTTATCCCGGGGGAATTCCCTGACGGACCTCAGGGGGTGATGAGGGTTGCCCCCCGGTGTGTCGGACTTGTACCGACTAAGCACCCTGAGTGTTCCTTCTCCCGCCTGCTGAGTGCCAAGGGCAAGGCTGAGCCATCTTCCTCGGCACCCGGCGACGTCTAGCCTTCTGCAGACCCCGCCTATTTCGGATGGAAAACGGATAACACTGATTATTTTTTTAAAATGTATTTTTTTTTTAGGCGCCATAAAAGGCGTGCCTTTGTTAAGCTTTGTTGATGCGTTTAATTGCAACAATAAGGAACCCTAGTTCCTATTAGTTGTTATTTCCTAAAATAAGAAAATATATTAATTAATATTAGAATGATATATGTATGCATAAATAGGTATATTTTCTACTTGACTATAAAAATATAAGAATTATTTTCGCCTCTGCCCCATTACCTGTATTAAAGTCAGATCAAAATACAAGTCTAGACGTTTTATTTCCGTAACAAGTATATCAGCCTCTACCTATATCGGCATACGTGTTCAATCCATAACTCGCAATCGACTCCGGTACACGAGGGTAATTTTATGTTACAGCATAAAACCCAGAACCATGAAATTTATAGCCCGTAATATTTCTCGAAAAAATTAGCACAACTATTGAAGCGATTAATGAGAACGTGAAACACGACTCGCCGTTTCTGAACTACGGCAAATTATGTGCCTTAAAATATCCAATAAACAGCAAATAAAAAAACCTTTGTAATTGAGATCGTGTCGGTGAAAAAAGTAGCAATAAAGTCGGGCACGGATCGCGGCGTTGCCACGGTTAATTAATATTTTAAATTCGATTCAATTAAATTTGGCAACCGATGCAGCCTCGCACTATTTGCAGTTGATCTCGCGCTAACTAAACGACCTCTGAATTACTTTTGTGTCACAAACTCGTTTTCTGGTACAACGGAATAAGACATTAAGAACCGGCACGCCTAAAACAATGTTGGCTATTGTGAACCCGTGACGAATGGCTCGCGTCTCTTATTTTTGTGTTTTTGAGAGTGCGTCCGATCGGGCGGCCATAAATAATGGGATTCGGATATTGACCGGAAGCATGCACACTGCGCTAACAAATTGTGTCAATGACTGTTTGTTTATAATCAACAAAGAACCGTGAACTATGACTTAGTTATACGTTTTAATTGCCACATTGAAAGCTGCCAATAAACAGTAACAAATTGTTATATTATATAAAGAATAACTAAGTTTAATTGCCATACCTTTGAACAAATTTTATACTCTAACAAAGTAATGTTTCAATGCATGCGGTCCACAATAGTAATGAGTAATTAGTGACTTAACAATTAAAATGAGCTACAATTTATCTTTTCCGCAGTAGAAATTAAGTCATAAATATTTTTTGTGGTTTAATTTAAATGTAAATCAGTTTACGGTTAATGGGTGATTATTCATACATTAATTAACTTGGTTTTTCTAACAATACATAAAATAAAATAAAGCTCTATCCATTTAACGATAAGAGAAGTGATGTTACCCGTTGTACATTGTTTAAATTTTACTTAATAAAGATCCAAGTGTGAAAATATATAAAATATTATCTCTTACTCATCAACTAATATACTACATAGAAATAGTAACTATATGTTTAAACTCTAACAGTATTGTATCTAATCTAATATACAATGTATATTGTTCAAATATCATATTATTAGAAGTAAAAAATAACTTATTTGATTTTAGTAATTGCAAACTATGCAGCTAGTTGTACTTTAGTCTTTATTATATATTAGCAGTGTTTATTATTCCATATTCAATCAAGTAATAAAATTATATTTTCTAGGCGCCAATATGTAAACAAGTAGAAAAAATAAAGTGTGCTTATGAGAAGTATATCCTTAATATTACAAAATTTAGTACTCTATATCTTTTTATAACATTTCGTGTATTCTTATATTCAGTGCTTAACTGTAGTGTAAATCTTTTAACTAACAGGGCAGTACGTGAAGCGTACCTTCGTGAATAATTACAGATCGATGACATTAACACGCCACGCTGCTCGGAAAATAGCCCGTGGCGAATGCAGCCAGCAGAGATTAGACACAGCCGAAGCAAAAAGATCACACCATCCATTAGCTGTGACTTTCCAAACGTCAATACGCACGAATTAGTATTTAACGAACGTCAGACGTAGAGACGGGGGAGTAAACTATGCGAAAGTGAATTCCCGTCACTGTCAGCGACTAATTGCTAGGTTATTAAGCGAAAAAACGCTACTGAGAACAATGCAGGAAATTGAAGGATGCTCCAAGCTAGTCGCAGGGGGACTTGCATCCGCGTACATACACGGCGCGTTCTATACCATGTTAATTATTAAGGGTAAGACCACACTATGCAACAACTGAACTATAAGACGCTTCGCATATCTTACAATCAAACTTTGGCCAAGATTATTTTAAGTAACACAATGGCTTAAATTCGTTATATTGGTAGACAAAGGTACTCTGATTGGTTCAATTATCTTTAACAACAATAAATAATCGATTACGGAAGTGACACGAATAAACGTGACATTACATTCGTTTTTCTAATACATGTATCATCAAAAGAAAATATTTTATTTTCGATGTCTTCCTTCTGAATGGTCTATGACAATTTTTTTTTATCAAATTCTTCCATTGCTTTAAAGCGCAGTATTTTTTATACATTTTCATATAAAAAACATCAGCTGTGGTGTAAATGGTGCGTAGTGTATTTTCGTAGCTACATAATGTGATCTTCCCTTAAAACAGACGTGGTCCGAGACCAATTATGTGCTGCCACCGCGCTCCAAATTAGAAACTATTTTCGCCCATTAGCGGCCAACTTCATAATCAATTACACGTTAAAATTTCACAGCGCTGTTTCGGGAGCTCTGTGTTTGAATAATCGGAGTTTGTGGTCCCACGGCGAGCTGTTACGTGCCACTGTATGGGCCATAAAAGTTTTTGTTGGGCAGCCGGTGAATTTTAATACCCTTTCCGAATGCATTTCAGTTCACGTGCATTTCATTGTTGCGCCTAACTTTAATTAATAATATTTCGTTGATTTTATTGTTATATCTAAATATTTTGCCTAAATTACACAAAACTTTTTATGCGTTTAACACTTTTTTTATCGTGTTATTAGAGAAGATTTTTTCTTTGAATTGTAAAATAAACGATAAAAAAATAATTTAATTCTTTATAATTAGACTACTGTAATGTAACGAAGAAAATAGACATATCTAAAGGGAAGAAGAAAAGAAACTGGCAACAGCTGCCAGGTCGCTGTTGCCGAGAAACTACTGCAAGAATCCAAAACATACCTTAATGTAACTTAATGTTTATTCAAATTCAATTATAATTTGCAACAGTAATACAATCAAATCTAAAGCTTTAGGAAGCAGACAACACTAATTAAATTGAGTGCACTCAGCTAATCATAATTCATCAGCAAGATTAACGAATGTCTGGCTTGATGAGGGAGATTTCCACGTGAATCTCAGCACACTCAAAATTTTCTACAAAAAGTGATGTATCTGTACAGATGTATCATAAGACTGATAGATGTATCATAAGAGTAAACATCCTACATAACGAATGCTCCAATCAAGTAACAATAACACTACCATGAGAGTTTAATTTCCAGTAATAGTAGATCGTATGCATTCTGCAAAACAATAAACGGTAAAATCAGACTCTCTGTTTTGCTTGTTTTGTGAACATATGAGAGACCGAGACAATATGATTGCCACACCTGCGGAAACGTCGGCAAAGTAACGAGACGAGAAGCTAAATAATTCAACCAACGTATAACACTGTGAACATTGCTCTACTTGATTATTTAACGTTATATTCTACACATTTTATGTATCATTGAATTAATTTTCTTTTCAGCTGTCTAGATTCCCTCTATTTTCTATTAAAAAAAAAAAAACATTTTAAACTTAAATAAAATTTAAGAAAGATAACTTCTAACTTAGTGAAAGATCGATACATTTTATATAATTAAAAAGTATACAATATTTTTTCTAAAGTGATACCCTTTACCTTAATTTTAAAAATGTATATTTAAATTAATTAAACTCCGCTCGAATACCTTGGCGGATTATTACTACAACTTTTCCTATAAACAACATATAAAAATAGCTCACAGGATTGACAAATCACATTTTAAGGAGTATAGAAAGAAGGCCTTAAAGTGTAAATATCTTTAAAATTAATATGGAAAGAATAGAGGTTGTAAAATTAATGTTAGTAGCTAAATTTAATTGCTTATTGCCTTGTCAGTAACAACGCATAATTAAGTATGTTACCGGTACGTAATAAATAATACGGCTTTACAAAAGAGAAACACTACTCTAATTAAAGGTTACGAAATTAATTAAAGACCACCACGAATACCGCGCGAAATAATACCGCAAATTTATTATAATATCTGTAATTAATTTTAAAACATTTTTAGTGCTAATTTATTTTTACGGTAAAAAAAATACACCTATACATAATTATACTAAAGCATCTAAAATCTTAATTCGTTACTACAAAATTATTTAAAGGTATTCATAATAAGATATAAATTAACTTGAATATTTTACTAAATATTTATAATCATAATTTTTGGCACGATTAAACATCTATCTATTATGTAGGTATTTTTAAAGCTACCTTACATTGAAATAAATTAGGCGCGCTTATGAACACTTTCATATACACATACTAGATCAGAAACAACTACCCACCTGTAGACCATACTTTTTTTGGTCCCACATTCGAATCAAGCCCACGACCCGTAGCATGAGCAATAAAATTCAGCCACTCCGTCTACCACCTTGAAAATATCAAAACCATATTACGAAGTTGATATTTAAAAAAAACAACCAAAATAGAGCAACTTTCGAAGTGCTTGTATCACAGCGGTACTTATTTAGCAGATTGCTTTCCTTTAAGTTGTTCTTTAATCAAGGTATGACCGGCGCAGCGCGAATATTTCTCACCCTCCGTCACTAAAACGTCAGCACATCCGGTGTGTATGACTATTGTTTACGAATATTTTCGCGCTTCATTACATAAAAACTCAACATGCTTTTTAATAATAATATTGTATTACGCTCACCCGGAGTTGGTGAGCAGAGTAACTTAAGTGGTAAAATTTTGTGGTTTCTTTTCGTTTGTAAATGTCTTATTTTACGTTTCCTAATAGATTTCTACACGACAGGTATGTTCCTTGAAAGTTCAATAATAATAACATGTGGCGAGTTATGTGGGGACTTATAAATGTAGATGATGTGATGAAACCGCGTTTGTGGAGGATTTTCCACCACAATATGGGAATGAGACAACGATTAAGAATTGGCTAACAATCCTAGCCCCGATGGTGTGTCTCTCGCGTACAATGCGTTGCACTAACCTGGCCGACGGCACTCTCGCGGTCCCAGCTGGTCAGCTCCCGCGGCAGGTGGTTCCGTCCTGCTCCGCTCGTCGGGCTTAGCGCAACGTATGTAGCCTTGATGGGTGGTGAGGAAAGTCAACAACACTTGCCGGCCGGCTAAACGTTCGAACACCACACTCTGCGATTTGTATTCCGACAAATGCTGTTGTATACGATGTCGCGCGCTCGCTCGATGCACCTGTGTCTTTCCTCCCGAATTTATTTTATTGCGTTGAGAATGAGCAACTGCTTGCTCCGGTTCCGATTTTCGAGTGTCAGTTTGACAAGTTGTGCCCGCATCGCGCCATCCATAAGGTGGCGCTCGCGACACATTTCGAGAGCCAATCATGTTAGGCCAAATTCGTGAATGAACTTTTACGGTTACGAAACAGATGAGGTTTTATGCTTATGACAGAAAATAACTACTTACTCATTTTCGTTATTTTTTTTTTGCACTGGCTCGAAATAATGACTACAGTGCATCTGATGCTAAGTACAGTAAGGTACAAAAACGACATCAAAGAATGAATATCCATTGATAGTCTCCGTCGTCATGTCGGCCCACATATACCACGACTGAAGGTCTCTAGGTTTATGAGTTACTGGATATACACAAGCTGATCCTGAAACGCGACAGGCCAAAGCGAGTCACTATGACGGATTTTTCACTTGTGTACTGTGGTCATGAACCAGTTCGGGCAATAGCCCTCCCACCAAAAAAATCTAAAAAGTCTATTCGTCCCTAAAAAGCAAAGTAATAATATCTCTCTCACAGGCAAAATCTCTTTGTTAAGAAAGTTTGTTTTCCTTTTTGTGCTTAATTATTTTTATATCGAACTAGGTTCTATTTGATATCAGTATTTGTATTAACATTCAAATTCATTTAATTATTTATCATGTTAAAGGTTAAAGTTGATTTAAAGTTAAACATCTAAACGTAAGGCTATAAGTCGTTTGTATACTTTATTATACATTTTGCTTTCCTAAACAACGTTAGTATAGAAAAACTTCTCGACACTAATTTTAATAAATCTTTAGACGTTGTCACAATTATAACACAAATGTTCACTACCTAAACTGTAATAGAGACCGCGAACTCGACTCAAAATTTCGTTAATATAACCCATATTGGATTACCGGCGGCACTCGCCCGCCGCAATAATACATATAACGAAATTCAAACATTAATAGGCTGAAACACAATCACGGATGGCCGCATAATCGAGTTAGCTGCTATTCGGTTAAACCCCTATCGCGTAATCTGCCCCATTGTCTGACAGTCGTTGCGCCGATCATGAGGGCCGATTATTGTGGCAATTTCGTGTTTATTGTTTTCAGGTGTCTCCTGTCACCCGCCTTCGGTCTGAAGGAATGGCACAAAGCCTCACGGGTCTTATCTCTCTATTGAGATGCTCTCGTAAAATATTACTATTAACAGTTATGAGACTAATACAATGTTGTAATTGTAGGTAATCAATACTTCGGTAATGTTTACTTCGGATCATTATTATTCTATGTAGAACAACAAGTCAGGTGATCAAATAAATAGGTATATTGATTTCAACGACTAGATTGTTGCAGTGCTAGTGACTTAAACACATCAAATTGTGGATTCGAACACGCACACAACAAATATTTGTATGACCTGAAGATGGCTATTCTGTAATCGCACTCATGTCATGAGAGTTAATTGTAATATGTGGCAACTTAAAAAAAAAAAATATAAAAAATATAAAACTATTAGACTGGAATTATTGTTATGCTTAACAAATACAAAATTATTAATCAAAAAACATTCAAAATGTTCTATAATAAACATCAAGCTATGAACGGTGGTCGTGGGTGTGGTTTTAGGAAGACACGAATTTTGCGTTTTACAGTTTATTTGCACTTTAAGGCACACCGAATTGCGACGTACACGCACGTACTCCCGCCTTGGGTCTCGGTAGTCGACTCACTTCAAAGCGTCCCGTGCGCGCGCGCATCCTCTTACCCCGCACGTCTCGTAACACCCTAACGACCCTTAGGGCGACAACTGCGTATCGGGTTACGTCTACATGCTATAAAGCTTTATTTTTATATTAGCGTAACGAAGCCTGTACAAATCGAACACTGATCAGCCTGATACCTGTATTGATAACTGGATAAATACAAGCTGACCCGAACCACAACATGCCGAAAGAGTCACTGTGATGAAGATTCCTAGTCATATTAAACTAATAGATTGTCAGAGTTTTATTAAGAATAAATTATGTTAATTAATTAAGCGCTCGAATATAATATATCTATCTACGGTTAAAGATAATATTGAGAAATTAATAATTCTACTTCGATTGTATCTATTCCTAAAGTAATAAATTGGACTTGATCCAAAAGAATCGTACTCTAACCAAGTAATTGGTGACTAGAAAAGTGCTATATTAGATAAAATAAATAAAATCCCTCGCGCGGTCCAAATAAGTGATACTCAGGTGGAATATACGTCGGGAAGTTAAAAGTTTCACCGCAGTTAGATGCAGTCGATGGAACAAATAAGTAGATAGAAGCAGTGTCAAAACTGCCAAAAACAAAACTATAAAGTTTGTTCTATAACAGATAGATACCGCTTTATCTATTTGAAATGTCTGACTCGATTTCGATTTGCGAACTCTTCTTTCATAACTTATAATATTACGAGCATCTTCATTTCTGATTAAATTTCAGTTTTATAATTCTAAATCAAATCTGACCAATGTAACAAAGGAATTATAAGTAATTACTAAATAATAATAAATATTGTCACGCTATATATGTTTCGACATGAATAGAGATGTATTTTTAAAATATACAAAAGCTTTACCTACACCTAATAGATAGTGAAAATATGGCCGACGCAATTATAGAACAAATTTGCATAATAAATGCAAATCACTTTTTTCTCAGAGACTCCCCCAAATGATATTAAATATTATATTCTATTAGTAAGAATATTATACACATAGGATTGGTCCCGTCTACTTTATAACATAGACTCATAAAAATGAAAGCTTTTTATGATTACTAAAACATAACGTGTGTTAACATATAACAGGATAATGATGTAACAAAGCTGATAGCGGATTCTGCTGATGTTTTATTACATTATAAAATAAACGTCTCGTATTAATTATGAGACGCGATGCAGTCACATCCCTATTGATCATAAAGAATGTTTGATGGCTGTTGTAAAATGTTCCAAATCGTTGTCGTGATAATTTATGAACCGTGTTTATGGATGAATTTATTATTTTGTATATTATACATCTACAAATGCATTACTAGTATGTTACGACATACAATCCTTGATAATTTTACTATAAATATATAACAATACTTTTCTATTTTATGGTATTATGTACAATATAACAAAAATATTATCTTGGTACCACAACATTCACATTATAGACGTCTTGACTGTTCCTTACGCTATACATTCGTAAACTCGTATCCGATTTACGATTGAAACATTGTAAATAAAATAGCCTTTAGAAACAACGGATGGTGAAACCAGAGAGAGAAAAACATTTTCTTATAAAACCTGACTCATATTGGGCATAAACAAAGTATTATGTATATTTTTTATTACAACAAAGATTGTTTTCAATAATTATGCACTATGGTTTATTAAGAACTTGTTTTTTTTTATTTTCGAAAACTATTCTTACGAAGGTATCTCTATGCGGGATACTTTTTCTCATCTAAACCAACGTTTATTCTTGTTAAGTTTAAAATAGATTTTTTGGAAGTTATTTAGATTATTTCAAATACAATAGCACCGTTTACTTAAGTAAATCTTCTCAGAGTATTTTTATAAACTGATCACGATTACGTCAGGCTTAGATCCACTACTATCTTATGTATATTCGCTTAATATGACTTAAACAGATACATTTTTTGATAGCATATTGTTTTCCTTGTTATGAAACGTAATGAGGTAAGTATTCACAAAAATACAAAAGTAAAAATTCAAAGGTATTACAAAGCCAGCTATAAAATATTTTAAACACTTATTTTAGTAGTTTTATTTCTTAATTGTTAAATAACGATATAATTAAGAATTGGAAGTAACTTGTTAGTGTTCGAATACCATAACTAATTGCAACATGATCACCTCTATAATTGCTTGTTATTAAAGTAAATATACCAAAATCAGATTCACATCTTTGTTTCGTTTAATTTAGTATTGCCTTTTTACACAAAGCATTAGTTTGTCAAGACTCTATGTAATAATATCCGTATTTCTTTAAATAACAATAAAATGTAAATTGTATTAAATTGTAATAAATATTGTAAAACAATGCAATACATATAATTTATCTTTTTTTTGTATCAAACACAGCTATTTACGAAATTATGGTAGATATTATAAATATGTAGTAGAAGAGACTTCTACGATGAATTGAATTACTGGATAGTAAAGCGTTTTGTCATTCACTGCCACGGGCAATCTCGGTAGGGGTTGATCGGGTTTATAGTTAGTGTGTGATGGTTACCATAGCTAATCCATATTATTTTTATCAGGTATTCTTGGAATCGAATTTTTCGATTTTTCTATAGAATATAGTATCTAAACATTTGAGACTTTAATCATGGCATATGATGATGATGATATCCTAGCCGGTTTCGGCCACGGCGACTGTTTCAATGCCGATTACGAAAATTGAGGGCCACTTTTCGGAAACAGTCTATTGCGCAGGAGATATTTAAGTGCATAACTGGACGCGCAGCCAGAGAAGCACTCTCTCGTCCGAGCTCCCTCGGGCCCGATGGAATGGAGAACCAGTACGATCGGGAGGGAGCAGGATGCAGGTTTGGTCGAGTTTTCCTTCTCTGAACACCTGGTTGAATTGCGGTGTTAAAGGGATACCTTAGTCGCCTTTTACGACACCTCAGCAAGAAGAGGGGGGTGCTATTCTATTCTGCCGGCAGCCACCACGGCTACATCCCCATATCCCATCCTATATCCCATGGCATATATAGTATGTGAGTAAATATAACAACTGGGAAAATTTCCCTGGATTTTTTAATTTTCCATAGATACAATAAATAAGATTGCTGTAAACTTAGAAACATTTAATTCTTCTTTAATTATTATTGAACTGAAACACAAACAAAACAGAGAAGCTCATTAGTATAAAATATAATAATGGATTAGTGATCTTCGTTTTAGTTGTATTAGGGGAAAGCAAAAATATATTTACAAGATGAGCTGTAATAGCAAATTAGTAAACGACTCGCGCGACGACTAAAATGAATTAAAGCATCCTGGAGCCTATTACGTGAAGTGAGTTATAAAATAAAGGCACGGCGAGTAACTTCATACATTACAAGCCGATAACCAGACGAGACTTCTGAGACACAAACCAGTCCCTTTTAGTGAAATTGAAAACTTTTTCTGTTACTCATACCGCGGCCACGATACGGCTCTTTTAAATCAATTGCCTCTTATAATTAACTTTTCCGTTATTGGAGTGCATTCGCTCGTTGACTCAATTAAATTTCAATCGAGATGTAAATCTATCGATTATAGAACGAGTTTTTGTGACAGTTAATATAATCGAATGAAATTGTTTCCTAGATAAGAGCCGGCATTACCCGGCGGCACAGCACTATTACGTACACAGTATCGATAAAACGATTGAATTAATATGAACTCGTTTTAATTTACTTAACGACTTTTAAGTGGTTTGAAATATATGGAATCAAAGAGTTTTTACGCTGTTAAGTTTTATTGTGCATTCGAACTCCTAATGTTGTTATGAATATAGAGCTAATGGTCTTAATGAAAACGTTTTTATATTTCTTATTTAAATGCAGTTGGACTCTACTATATAATGCGATTGGATATAGTACATGTACGTACCTTCGTAGAGTGTACATGCCTGTTAATTTTAAACTTATTTGAGTCATATTCAATAGCCTGATACTAATAGTAAAAAGCAATCGGCTAATATTAATAATATTACAATAGCATTTAAAGAACTTTAAAGGACTTTCTTACTGAATACTCATATCGAGTGAAACAAAGGCATTATTCTATATTTATTTAAATCTATAAGTCAGTTAATTGATGCTTAATGTAAAATAAAAAAAACTATAAAGTCTTTATATAACGTACAAAAATATAACTATAAATCTAATCGTTTCTAGTTTTTTTTTACAATATCTAACAATTACACACATTGTCCTACTCCCAAATTAAGCTTGCGCTTGTACTATGGATACTACACAGAGATATATATACTTAGATATATATACAACCATGACTCATGATAAACTCATCTGCTCATCACAGAAAAGTTTACCACTATCGAGACTCGAACCCAGAGCCTTAGCATCGTAAGTAGGGTCGCTACAAACTGCGCTATCAGGCCGAAATTATTCAATAATACACGAGTTAAATATTATATGAGATAACAACCTCTACCTACGTATAAGATAACTTTTTTATGTTTATGTATAATTCCTATACTAAATTAAAGCACTTAATATTTATTGTGTCGAGGGATGGTCTACTACGCAGTGTCAAAACTGACATTGTGCAGCGTTCTCTCTAATGCAATGAACATCCCCAGTGCGTAGTCAGGCCATGTC
Organism: Automeris io; assembly: GCA_036320925.1. Lineage (NCBI taxonomy): Eukaryota > Metazoa > Arthropoda > Insecta > Lepidoptera > Saturniidae > Automeris > Automeris io. Next base: position 6,986,865 of record JAUDJH010000009.1, on the reverse strand, counting down.
ACTTTCACGTAATTCTTATTAAACATTTATTAGATTAGATAAATGCTATTGCTCGGTATTGAGTTCCGCTGTTTTATTCATGAACTCTTAAGAGATTACTATTTTCGGAATTATCAACATTTTATTTTCGTTTCGAAAATACCAACTTAGTAATACGCACTCAAATAAATCCGGAAAAATGTGGTGAAGCAATGGATAAGGGACCGATATCCATGCTTGGCGACGCGAATGGTCGCAGGTTCGAATCCCGACAGGTATAGCTTTGTTTTTTAGATTAACTACAGGTTTAGACACCACATGATCACCATATAGAACAATGTAGTGAAGAAGCCCGCATAGCATCTTAAAAATACGTCATGTGTAAATACCCTGAGAACAGTCACCAGCTGCGCTACTGGTCACGCTGGTCACGACATATAAGCCCAAAGGCGATACAACCACTAATGTATGTCTGGATGAAATTGTTATTATTGTGATTTGTCATTTTAGAGAAAATTAAATGTTCATCGAAGTTATAATGTGAGCCATACATTTTTCAGCACATTTGGATAACAGTATTTACAACGCTTCTATACAAAAATCTTTTTAGGGCGAATTTTATAAACATGTTAAAACGCCGCTAAATGAGCTAACTTAGGATCATGCGTTGTGGAAAACCCTCATTGAATGTTGAAAGCCTAAAGAAAGATAAATATCATACAAGACCTAAAATAAAAAAATCGTTTTTTTGCTTCGATTTTGCTATAAACGGTTCGCGTAGTAATCTTTTATTTATAATTATTTCACAAATGTTAAAAGTAAGCAATAAGCATTAAGCATTATAATTGCATTATTAGTATAAGCATTTTAAGATAGTCCGATATTAATTCGTAATTTCCTGAAAGATCCCGCTGTATATAGATCTCCAGGTTTTGGAAACGCATTTCATAATATTGTTTAATCAGAGTGATATCCATTAATTAAATTACATTTAGGCACCATGGGCAGGGCTATAAGAAAATTGCTTTTATTTGTGGGGAGTCATTCAATTAAATATTCATTCATTTGCGGTCCATCGAGTAGTATCCATTACCAACATTTAATTATTAATTTAACCGTCCTTTTGAATATGTATATTGGATATATTTTTGAGTAATGTAAGTGACAAAAAATAATTTATTACTACAGTTTATCATTTTAATAATAATTATTAATCATGTATTGATAAATTGTGTGAATTGCATCCTAAATTAACCATTTAAGTTAAGTACTATCTCACAGAGTTAAAAAAAAATTACTTGGCAACTTGTAAGATCGGAGTAGAGGATAACTCTGTACCTCTGGCCCCGGTTAGATGGGAAGAAGGAACACCCCGGGGGTTTTAGTTGGTGCAAGTCCGACACACCATACATACATGTCCGTCATAGTGACCAGTTTCGGCTTGTCGCTTTTCGGGATCAGCTTGTGTATATTCAGTAGCTCATATACCTAGAGACCTTCAGTCGTGGTATATGTGGGCCGACATGACGATGTAGACTATCAATGGATTTTCATCCTTTGATAGTCGCTTTCGTTTTTGGACTACACTGTACTTACCATCAGGTATTCTGTAGTCACTATGTCGAGCCAGTGTAAAAAAAAACACCGGGGGGCACCCCACAACGTCCCCTGAGGTCCGTCAGGTTCTTTCCCCGGGTTAAAAAAAAAGGCAACCTGTAAGACGAATTATTAAGGCGTATTTTTACAGGCATAGTACGCAGTCGATACCTGTACATAGAACAATATTATATTGACTCACTGTTATGTTTCAATTTTGATGTAATACTATATGTATTAAGCCGTGGTGGCTGCCGGCAGAATAGAATAGCACCCCCCTCTTCTTGCCGAGGTGTCGTAAAAGGCGACTATGGTATCTCTTGAACACCGCAATTCAACCAGGTGTTTAGAGAAGGGAAAACTCGACCAAACCTGCATCCCACTCCCTCCCGATCGTACTAGTTCTCCTTTCCATCGGGCCTGAGGGAGCTCGGACGAGAGAGCGCTTTTCTGGCTGCGCGTCCAGTTATGCACTTAAATATCTCCTGCGCAATTGACTGTTTCCGAAAACTGGACCTCGAATTTCTTAACCGGTGTTGAAACAGTCGCCGTGGCCGAAACCGGCTAGGACATCATCATATGTACATAAATGTGATAAATTTCTCATTGTTCATCCTCCCTAAATTCCTATATACTTTGCATAGGTATTTCCTTGACACTCGATTATATTTAATTGAGCATCTATATCTTTTTTTACTTGGAGTTATCCTCATTGGACAGTCTCGGTTACCCACGGGTGGTAACAGGGATGTACTGGACTTTTACCGGCTAAAAACTCTAAGTTGACCTCGTCCGCACTAAATATAACTTAAATCGGCATTTTTCTTGAATTGTAAATAATACTTGTCCCGAATTTCACATGCTACAAAATTCCTAAACGAAATGCGTATTAGCGTAATATAAACCGTAATTAAATCACACAATTAGTGATATTAAAAATTCCATCTAAATTAAGGTAAATTAATTACACGCGTTAACTTCACAAACTAATCTAATGTTATTAATTTAATTACGTCTGTTGGTACTAATATGTTCATTATCAGGCATCTGCTAAATTAAAATGTATTTTTACTGTTATTAATAGCTGTTTTTACTTATACATATTTGTGAGAATATTAAAATAACTATTGTATTTCGGTGAGTTGTAATTATGAAATAATTAGAGTCACGCTAAACCACTTGAAAGTAAGTGGAAACGTCACTCTCGGTATATTTTTCATTATTTTTAAAGTATGTTCTGAAGTTACCTTTGAGAAATCCCGTGTTCTGATCCGTCTAGGGCACAAGTAGTAAAATAATAAAATAGCTATTCTTGTGGTCTTGAATCAAATAACATAATATTTTAGAAACTGTTTATTGTGTATTATTTCGTTGACTGTTAATACACATCAAAGATAAAACAAACTTCGATTTAAAGATAATCCAACAAACTTTTGGTAACTTTCAATATACTGACTGTATTGCGTCGTAATATATTGTGGCTGCCACAACGGTGGCTTCTGACATAGTCTTATACCTTCGTGATCGCCGCAGTATTTTTTTTTACACTGACCTTTCTATCAGATGGGGTAGGCTACTTTACTACCCCTCCCCAAACGAGTAGAGGCCTATTTAAGGCTGTACGCCCAGCCGGTCATTGAGGATGAGACCCCAGTCGTGCCCTCGATGCTGGAAGGTAGAAGGTGGAACAACCCGGGGGTTTTAGTCGGTGCAAGGCCGACACACCGGTCGGCGGCCCTTACCGCTCCCCGATGTCCGTAAGAGACTTCCCCCGGGTTACCAAAAAAAGGCTACTTTACTACGTCAGTATAAAAAACTTACAAAATTTAACATTAACTAAAATTCAATCCGGATCTCATTGATTTTTAATAGAAACCAAAACGGTGAACACAGCCACAAAATGAGAATTAAGAACAAATAAAAATGTAATGAAAGTCGCTGTTGTCATGCCGGCACGCATATACCATAAGTGTACTCTACATATATTATTACTGAAAGTTCCAAGGTATATGAACCAATGGGTGTGCATAAGCCGATTCCGAATCGCAACAGGACAAAACTAGTCATTATGATAGTCTTTGCAAGTACAAAGTTGTATACGAGTACAAGTGTATACAGTGATTATCACTTAATAAGACCAATCAACCTACCGCCCTATGTACAGACAAGTAATACTCGTAACTTTATTTTTTTGTTAACAATTATATTAATTTATACATAGAAATTAAAAAATCACAATATATGCCTGCAACCATAGATTGGCAAAATGTAATCAGATTAATAAAAAATGATTACGATTACATTTTGTGTTTTATACCATTTATATGACTGCATTTTGCATTTAAACACTACAGAATCCTAGATTGCATACACATTTATGACTTATTAATGTTTTTTTGGATTTAATCATGATTGCAGAACAAGAACATTAAAATTACGACTACATTTTGTAATCGTTAATCATTAATCAGATTACATTTTGGCCATCCCTGCCTGCAAGGCTAAACTCGGACCCAGGAGGAGTTGGTACTCGCCCTGGGTTTGCCTGTACTGGGTACAGACAAACTTTTCCATGATGAATAGATTCGTTTGTCGCAATTCGTGGGTGTATATTTAAGTATACCACAACCTTTTTCTAGTACCACAATACAAGCGCAAGTTTACTTTGGGATCAAGTCAATGTGTGTAATTGAAAAAAAAATCAGGATGATGAGCTTAAGTTATCATCGGCGCGGAACTCAGTGATTAGAAAACGAGGACCTCGTTTTGTCACCTTTTAAAAATGTGTATACTGTGAATCTTATGTGTCGCAACCATTCAAATTATCAAGAATAAAAAAGGGAGGTAGTTGTAGTAAGTAGAAGGCGGGAACCCCCGATGAAAACTCCATAGCGAGTTAGTCTACTCATGACCATTGCCTGTGTAACCAGGCCAAAACGTCGAGCCATAATTAAAAGTAAGTTAATTCGCGCATAAGTTCCGTTACATTATTTCTAATGAGTATAAACGCGACAGTTTAAAATGGGTTATCATTATTATTATATGAATAATACGGTTTTACATGCGATGAGCATAATTAAGCACACATTATCGCTTATTTTATGGTAGATATTTCCTAAATAAACATTAAAATATCACCCAGTCACGAATTGTTGTGGTATCGACATCCGTTTTCCTTATTCTCTTTACATTATATAAACATAGATTATTAATTTTTATGACTATCGAATTTGTGAACATTTGAAATACAAAATTTTGCTACAAATAATTAATAATAATAATTAATTATCATGGGTACCTATGTACAAAAATTTCTTTTTTACTTGTACACAAGTTCAATCGAATTATTTCAAAATGTTAAAAAATGGGTTCGACTTTAGTCTTCTGAACACGTATCAATAGAAGCATAAAGTCGCTTTATCTTGTTTTATTTGGGCATGAAATACGTATATTTATTAAAAATATGGTCCAATTTAAATTTTGAGACTCCTGGTAATTAATTACAAGATTTTACATCACTATATTTATTGAATGTGCAAGTATAATAATATAATGCCTTATGGAATTCACACCATTATAATATATCGTCACGCTATATCCCTTACAAGGTGAGCAGAGATACATTAGTTACTATCAACTTTGCGCTTATATGTCGCGCTCAACGTGACCAGTAGCGCAGCTGACCGCCATTCTTTGGGCAGTTAAACATGACGTTTCTATTAGATGTCATATTGGTATCCCCACAACGCTTTTCTTCAACGTTGACCATGTTGTTCCTAAATCCGTACTGAATCTGGAAAACCCAGATGTACGTACCGAGATTCGAACCTACGACAATTCGCGCCGCCGCGCTTGGTAACCGATCCATTATCAACTAGGCCCACCACAACCACAAATGGATTAGGTTAGATGCATAGATTTCACTCAGGAAATAAATTCGTCTTTGTAAAAAAACCGAATTTATAATAGCAACTTGAGTAAAGCCAAAAGTAAGCCTAAGATTTCATCAAGCCAAGTACAATATTGAAAATCAGTAACTTACCATATACTTTGATATGAATTAAATATTATCATTTGTAATATTTGAGTAAAAGCTAAGCAAAGTCAAATTAGCGTTTAATAACCTCAGTCTTTAAATATTGTGCTTTAAACAAGAGAAAAACTAAAAAAAACTATTTCCTCTTCCCCTATCTAGTTCTTACCCTCTCCTCCTTCTTTGAAGTTGATAGCACGGTGGTAATATATTTGGGTGTTAAACCTGGTTATAGTTATACCTGGAGTTAGAGAAGTATGAAATAATACTTAAGTATATGTATGCATATTTACTATAAGATCTATTCATTGTGAAAGTATTATTGCTCAACGCGTTTATTTTATTTCCATTTCGCTGTGGGTTATCGACAGGATTATAATAAATAACAATAGTTGTCAATACTATAAAATTCAGGGCTTTGAGCAATACTTACACAATTAATTCGTTTAGCGGTTCACATGCACCCTTAAGTATTATTTCATACTTCTATAACACTTATTGTAATAAAAGAAACAAAAAAATACTACTTACAATTACAAATTAATTTTATAAGATAATCAGGTATTTAAGGAACTTTACTTATTTAACCGAATTTAAAAAGGAGGAAGTTTTGTATTCGGATGTAAGTTTTTTTTAATGTAAGTTTGAATAACACAAGAGCTGTTTACTAAACGCACTCTACAAACTGAATGAGCACTATCAGTAGCTTCCTGCGCGGTTTGATAACACTCTTCGGCGCTTAATGAGATGTCTGTTGTACTCGTAACTGTTAATATTAATTGTTAACGTTTTGTACGCAGTTACAACGACTGTTTGTTACTATTGAAAACAATGAGCTGCGAATTGACTTCCTTTGTCAAAATATATAACAGGATAATCATACCTACTTATGTTATATTCCTTTCGGGGGTCGTACAGGATATAGAAGGGAGAGATGCATACCAATAGCGCAGCTTATCACCATTTTCAGGACACATTAAATGACTAGGAGATATATAATATAGGAATAATAAACACGATATTAACATGTTTTTTCATAACTTAATTTGACGATATCTTTAGCGCAGTAGCTGAGCCTAATAGCCCGTTTTTGTACTATATAAAAAACGATTATGAAAAACAATATTTTTTAAAATGAGATCCTAAAATCTCAAATCAAAACGATCATTACCTAGAGTTGAGAAAATAATTTATTGCCCCTTAGAGCTTAGTTTTAATTTAAGAATAAAAAATCTTGTTTTAAAGTCATCATACTTTCAACCTAATACCAAGTTCCATGGAAACGAGTAATTAATTTTTAATTAAAAATTGTGCAAACTCAAAATATTTTTTATTTTTGAATAAAAAACATATTTTATTATGTTAAAGCAATTTCAATAATCAAGAAACACGTGCTTTTTGGATTTGTTTATTGTGTATTTTAAAAGTTCATTGTTTTTTTCTTAAATTGAAAATATATGTTTCGTTTCAAGAAAATATAATTAAGAGGATACCATTCTAATATCAACAAAATATTCTTTACGTCTATATGAATTCTTGGATAAAAGTAATTTGCTTTAACTTAATCGAATTGGCCTTGTTTTAAGAAAACTATTTTTTCTGTTCGAGTTTTTTTAGGTTTCTACATAGAACGAGGTCTGAATATTTATGCATTGAAATTCATGATTGTAAATGTATCCAGGATACAGAAGTAAATTTCAATGTGCTGCAAGGTTTTTCCAAAAAAAAACAATACTGCTTATTTAGTAGTAGGGTATCTAAAGTCATTCTCAAATAATGCTTTTAAATAATTTCACACGATTACATTGTTTTAAAGCAGACAATTTATTGTTTAGAGAAATTAATGAACAAAGAATGACCAAAGCATTGTTAGAAACTAAAGTCAAAAGTACTCTGAATCTACAAGGAGGTTGTGAATCCACTTTTTATATAAAAAACAATAAAAGTAGAACACAAAGCTTGTAAGTTCTTGTTGCATATCTTTTAAGTTACAATTGTGGAATGAGCTTCTAAGTATAATATTTTCTCCAGACAATGTGACATGAGATCCTAAAAATTACGATAAACACTCCTTAAATTTTACAACGTAATGGCAATACTGTTTATGCAGCAGTTGTCCCAAGGTAATATTTACCGCTTACCATCAGGTGAGTTATCAGCCACTTTGGCAACGTTTTTCATGAAAAAATTCAGATTTTTATGGTATTTTTCGTTGTTTTAATGAAAGTACAATTTGATCGATGACGCATATATATAAAGATTTCAAATTACGAGTCGGAGAATCAAAGAGTTTATTTTTGAGATTGCACATGTGCAATAGTGGGAAAAAACTGTAATATTATTTTTCAATTCCCATACAAAGGTGGTCTGTGCGCGGCGGCAAATTGGTTGTATTGTCAATTTGGGCAGTGCGTGCCGGGGCGCAGATGAAATGTTTATTTTCAATTTCCGCCATTTTCCGCCGCGGCCGCCGCAGGATTAGGTGGCGGAACAACTCAACTATCGCCGCATATTTTTTTGAATTTTTTAAACTAACTGAAAAAGACCGAAAAGTCGCTTTCAATAGGACACGTAATTACACATACAAAAGTTCTTAATTAAATGAATATTGATAACATTACTTGGTGTTAATATTTACCTCTAATTAGCTTTACGACTGTCGATTTATTGATTATTCTGTGTTCGATGTTTACTCTCCTGGTAATCTATTATAGGATGTTGAAAAAATATTGTATATATTAATGTCACTTAATATAACACTACGCACGACGTAGCAGACGGCAGTCGAAGACGGAATGTTACCTTTAGATAAAGATTTAAAAATTCTTAAAATTATTTAACAAAATCTTGCACTAATATTAGAAAAAAATACGTTATATTATGCACAGTAAGAAAAATATTACACCCAATTAAAGCATTATAAAGAACAATTAAGTGTAGTTTTTGTAATATTTAACTATTATTTGATTTTCGCAGTTTTGTTTTCACGGTCTATAGTTACGGTACGAGATTGGTGGATCTCGTTCTCGGATCGTGGGACGCTGTGTTAATTGTACCCGGATCGGTAATTGCGTGTAATCGGCGAGTGAGTAGCGTGGTACACGTTTTCAATTCACGAGCGACCGCGGCGCGCCGTCCTCCCGCGCTCTGGCGAACCGTTGCGAATCCAAACCATTCGTTTATTTGCAAAATCGCATGGACGAGTTTTACCCTTAATACATTTAGAAGTATTTGTATAATAATCTTCGGCACTTCACTTACGTAGTCCTCTACTCTGCTACTTATGTATATGACTTACTAGCAATTATATTTCACATTGAATCATTACTATACGTTGTTATTTAAAATTATAATATTATACAAGACTGGTAGTAAAAGTAGAACTAAGCATATTCTATTTTACTCGTTTTGATGAAAACTTATAATTAATTTTACTACACCTAGGTGGGCACACATTATATTGTTAACAAAAACCATCCTAAATTATACAAGCATTTTAACTTGAAGAGTGCCGTGATTTCATTTACATTTGATAATTGCTTAATTACGTTAAATAATACAATTAATGTATATTTTACATTAACAATTAAAGCAAAAAGAGCAAGCAAATGATTTATGAAATATGATATTTTATGTAAAGTTTGACGAACAAAATTAATGGACAGCAATGAACGATTTCTTTAAATTTCGTAATCGGTCAAAGGTATCAAAATCACCGTGAATATTGTTAAATAAAAAGGCAATTTCATTAAGGTTCATTATGACCGTTTCGAACAGCGTAACAGGATGCCACAACTATTGTAAAACATAATAAAGTCCCGACGTGATGGGATGCCAACTGTTATAAGAACTCTCCGCAGTCAGTTGTTTTATTGTTTATCCTTAGTCTTAATTGTCGGTTCAAAGTATCGTCGTTGGTGGCTTAAAACTTAAATATTAGCACATTTTATTATCCAATGTTGACGCAGTACTTCCTTTGAATAGCACGGGGACTCAGTGCCGGCGGGTACAAGCAAGATAAAGGGTACACGCCGAAAAGGTAATGCTATGAAATAGTTTCCTGTGATCTTTGCTGACATAGGATACCCTCACGACAAATACAATAATGTTTTAGTTCATAACCATTCACACGTCCCGAAACCCTTGGAAATGTTCTCACCTCAACCTCATTATAAACTTATCCATCATTCACGGACATTCCAGTGGCTAGCTAAGCTAAAGATATTCTTTGTACTACTATATTTGACGGGTAGTTGTTCCAAGACTTGGTGTTTATACTTAGGGAATTAATAGAAAACTCTACCACAGCGCAGGAGTTACTTTTGTGGAGATACATTAAGAAAATATAGTATCTAAACCGTTAGATATCAGTTCCATTTATTTACTTTCTTGTGTGTTATTTTATATTTATAGAAATTATTGAATAAACGGTTCTTATTTTCTTGACATTTGTTTGTAGAAGCCTTTACGGCAATTGTATGTTATTATTTAAAAAGAGAAGGGTGGAATGGTATAAACACCGGTCAATACACGTCACATTACAGTAATGGTGTACAATTTGCTACAAACTGCTTGTAAACAATACCTACTTTTTATTGAATGCAAATATCAATCGTTAGTATATCAAAGGAACATGTGACATTTGTTAAACTTCTTAGGGTAGGTATTTTTGCTTTAAAGTCTTCGTATTTCTGTAATGATAATTATTAGAGATTTACCTGGTAAGTAAGAAAATAGTTGTAAGTACTATATAAAATATTATATATAAAAGTTTTCAAAATTTCGTAGAATTCGTTGCAAAAATTTTACTCCTACTAATCTTGTAATTACATGAAAGTGAAATCATAGACCATAGTTAGACGTATAACAAGAATGTGTAGTTTTATGGGAACGATCAAGATATACATAGTTTTAAGCATCGGTTTTAATGTATGTTCATTAAAAATATTTGTAGATTAATGCTATACATACGTATATTGGCTCCTCGCTCATAGTACGTATAATATAATGATACATCGTACATGCGAATACCGCCGCGTTACAGGAATACCGACGGGTCGACACGGGGCTTATTAACACCATCCATTAATTAAATTATTAGAAATCTCGCGCAGGACTAATTAACGAAGAATTCCAGCATTTCGGTCCACCTATCCGGCTTTAATTAAAATTGACAAAGCCGCGGGCACGCGAGTGCTCGCCAAATATCGCCTCTATTAATGAAATGATCACTCGAAACTAATTAAATTATGGAGGTAATGGTGTGTGCATGTGATACCCACATATAACATGGACTGAGGTTCATACCGAAAGAGCAAATTACATTACATCCAAACCATCCAATTTAGGATAAAAATAAGTCAGTAATAATAGTTTAAGAACGACTACGCGACATGCGGTACACATTATCCATTTAGCAGGATTATATCGGAAGATCTGAATGTCACTTTGCTCCAATTTTTCAATGGCTCCAATGAATGTAGATTGGTTGTTAGTATATTTTCGAGCAATTGACTTGAGGAAACCTACTACCCGAAAAAGGTGGAGGCTGTGTTTGGTGTCTAGAGGGGTGGATCCTTTATGTTCACCCTTCTAAGAGATGAAGCCTATGCAGGCGATTCGCTAGCCGAGGAAAAGACGAATTCGTTCTCTCAAGTCCGGCTAACAACGTTGAGACAATGATACCCACGTGGTATTTATCTAGTATACTAGAACTGCCACCCTCGCGGTAGCTCTGCGGAACTATGAATATTTTCCACCAAGTCACCAAAAGAAAAGGCTGTAAGCATATTTACAATATTTGTGTTTTAAAAAATCTCCACCGTATCAAGTCTCCAATTCCTGGCTTTTAGAACTCCGGGGACTTGAGTACATTCCAGGCTGGAAGATTTTTGTGACACAGTAAAAAGATAGAGATAATCAGACTGAGCCACGTTCCATTTGAATGTAACATTGTAACTGACACGACATGGCTAGGCGCAGCTACATTAAAATGAGTAACTTTAATAAAGCTAATATGTCCTCATAATTAACTAAACCTGATGAAGAGTGCTATGACGAATTTGCTGAAAACTCAGCAGATAAATCATTTAAAGCGCTTTACCCAACACGCTATATTTGTAAATAATGTCACACCGAACAAAAATTCAGAAATGTGACATCATGAAAAGTTATGATACTTGGTAATGCTATTAAATATTTTGGGTACATTTGTCAAGCATGGAAATTTTGACTATGGCGTAAAGGGTAACCAACACACAGTATTAAATGTTAACGATGAAAATCAATTTCCAATTCAATTCATCAGGCTGACTTACTTGTAATATACCATACAAAAGGACTCTAAGTATGTAAATAAATAGGCATACATAAGTTGATCTTAAAATGAGACACACCAAAGCGAGTCACTATGGCGGGCGTTACACTCAGGTACCATTTAATTAGCTAGAGATAAAACAGTGAATAAGTGAAATGAGTGCCTTACGAAATCGAAGTTACGTTTTCTATTATTGTTAATTATCTAGTTTTCTTGTTTAATTGAATGGCTTTATACGTAAATGTTATCATTTTAAATTAGAGTTGTACATTACAATTAACTATTTCCCAAATACTTGATAAGCTACTGAGAACTAATCAACATAATTTGTGTTGACTCATTGACCTTATTGAGGCATGCAATGTAAATTTGCAAACACATTAATTACTAACATATTAACCCAGTACTGTTTCACGGACACAGCGGGATGCAGCGCTTAATGCTGACTTGTAACGAACACGGAGATAGGGTTATCAAAAATTTAATTACGAATACGTCATGCTATTATTAGTATTCGATTACACTAGAGAATTTATATTGACTGATTTTTAATTTCAATAACTAAATAAAATAATTTTTAAGAAAACAATTTCTGATAATTTAGTGGCTCTTTATTTATGATATACTCGTAAATATTTTAAGACATACATTTATTCCCAAACAAAACTTGCGCTTATACTATATGAATTAAACAAGGATATACATACTCACACAAACTATTATTAATATATCTGTCTACTATTACACCGAATTCCTATTGGGGTAGACAGAGAGAATGGAACGCCACTTATCACTCTCTATTCTTTTAAACTCTTTCACTTCTTTAACATTATTCCTTCAAATACTCTCACTGATTTCGTGTACTTTTGACATTACCCACCATCAGAGTTCTTTCTATTAGGTCTGTGGAAGTAAATCACGGTCGGCCTCGGTTCTTACGTCCATTTACATTAATAATTCAGTTATTAAAAATTGTATTTATTTACTTCCCCCGTCTTTATTTTTCATATATCAATATATGTATGTAGTGCATTTATATTTTACTTGATTATTTTCTCAAACGTACTGATTTTATGAATATCCGAATAAATTATGACAACCCTGTAGAAAACAGCACTAGTACTAATTAGACGGAGTGACAACCCACTCCTGCCATAAAGCGCTGCAGATTTATCGCCGTAGATTATTTATATTATGTTTATTAGGCCCCGCCCTCCGCACCCTGCCAGCTTTCCCGCTAATTGAATTGCCCGGATTTTTATACGTAACGGCACCTGAGGAGTTTATTAATCCTCACGTGGTATCGTGCGATATTTTTTCATCACCAGAATTTTACCACTCGTAGAAGTAATGATTTTAGTCATGATGAATCTTATCTTTGAGTTACAAGTGTAGTTCTTGTATTAAAAGCGTTCACAAAGGCGTGCTACATTACTTCGGATACTAAAAGAAAAATAACGACGTTAGATAAACGAAATAGAATATACTTTTCATATGAGTATCAACGAAACTAAAGGAATTTACTTTTACGTAACACGATCGGAAAAAGTTCCAATGGTGTTGTTCCAATGTATGCAACATAGCCATCTTCAGAGAATTGAAAGTTATTTAAGGGAGAGTGCAATTTAACAACAAGTCATCGTCACTTAAAGTCAAGTTAGAATAAGCTAAAGCATATGCCATTAGTTTTTCATTTAAAGTGTTATGAATCATACAAATAATAATTTGGAAGTAAGAGGCGTAAATAATCAATTACTAGAATAAATGAATACTGACAGGTACTGTCCAATTTGTAAAAAGTTGTCTACCACGATGCATATCCGGAAGTTCAACTAAAAACGTTTTTTTTTTAATCCTACTTCGAAAACGTCAACACTCCACCTGATGGAAAGTTCAGTGAAGTCCAAAAACGGCAGCGGTTATCAAAGGACGGGAATTGATGGTTATAGTTTTTTAAGTAATCTCTAGTACTTTTGTAAGTTACTATTAGATAAAATACGAAGTAATGAACGTAATTTGTGATTGTAAAAGCTATAGGTAAAATTACTAAGTTATTTGTTTAAAAAATTATAACGGAATTATACACTAAGTCCCTTGAGATGTATTGACCTTGATATTTGGCCTATGTTTCTACCCTTTTATTACGCTGCGGGACCGTTAATAAAGTTACATTTCCCTATATAGCTCGTACAATATTAATTCCCCGCTTCAAAAAAATTCTACTCATCTAATATTAATTAATTTACTATTTACATAACTTGACTTTGGTAAACACTATATCTAATTTTAGAAACATAAAAAAATATATTATTAGTAAACATTATCTATGTACTTCATTAATGTTATTATTAGTACACAAAATAATCTCAGTATTTTTTCAAATCACTTATGATGCTAAAACTAATTTAAGCAAAGAAAATCAGAAATAATTTTGAGTCTATAATTCAGAAAATTGCTTAAGTTACTTTTTTTTGTGGTAGAGCATTTGCGCGAACTAAGTCATGAACTCTTGACCACAGTACACAAAGTCTAAAGACCGTCAGAGTGAATCGCTTTGGCTTGTCGCGCTACAGGATCAACTTGTGTATTATATATTAGGTCCTTACATATGAAATTGGCGTTTTGTATGGGAGGAACAAAAAGTCGAATATTTTTTAATATAATATATTTAATTAATCAAAGTATGAACCATTATTTTCTATGCACTTTTGCCATCTCATAGGTAGTTCATTGATCCCTTTACTAAAAAAACCAGACGGACGTGAATCAATAAAATCTTTGAAGGCGACTTGGACTGCCCCATCGGAGTTGAATGTTTTCCCTTGCTAGAAGTTATCCAAATTTCGAAAAAAATGGTAATCTGTTGGAGCAAGGTCCGGGGAGTACGGAGGATGTCTTAGACTTTCCAATTGAAGCTCTTCTAATTTAGTAGCCGTCTGTTGCGCAGTGTGTGGTCTAGCGTTGTCGTGAAGCAGCAGTGGCGTGGAGCGATTGACCAGCCTAGGTTGTTTAGCCGCTAGCTTTTCCATCATGGTTTGCAATTGCTGACAATAGACATCAGCCGTAATAGTCTGGCCAGATTTGAGAAAACTGTAATGAACAATACCGGCACTAGTCCACCAAACGCTTACAAGTAACTTTTTTGGGGTTAATTTTCGCTTGGGGCAGGATTTGGCTGGCTGGCCAGGATCCAACCATTGCGCTGAGCGCTTCCGATTATCGTAAAGAACCCATTTTTCATCACAGGTAATGATTCGGTTTAAAATACCTTCATTATTGTGCCGGTTTAGTAATGTAACGCAGCAGTCGACGCGCGTTTGCCGGTTTGCTTCAGTCAATTCGTGAGGTACCCACCTTTCAAGCTTTTTAATCTTCCCAATTTGCTTCAAGTGAATTAAAACAGTTTTATCACTAACATCGCAGCCTGCAGCTAACTCGGACGTGGTTTGCGATGGATCCGCTTCCACAATAGCCTTCAACTCTTCATTATCAACTTGAGTCTCAGGCCGTCCACGGGGCTTGTTCTGCAGGTCGAAATTTCCAGAACGAAAACGTTGGAACCAAAAACGAACTGTGTTTTCTTTTGCAACACGACCGCCATACACATCATTCACCCTTTGAGTTGTTTCCGCAGCACTAGTGCCACGGCGGAACTCGTACTCGTAAATAATGCGATATTTTAAGTTTTCCATTTTGTAAAATGAGTGACGCAAACAGAAAGAAACAGAAGAAAAAAAACAAATGAATGACGATCATCGAAGCACAAATACATGAGTCTATAGCTGTACAAATTTGAATTTGGAATTCCTTACCAAAGAGGAGAAATTTGTGATTAAAGTGGCCAGTACGAAAAACGCCAATTTCATATGTAAGGACCTAATATATATTCAGCCGTGGTATATGTGGGCCGGCATGACGACGGATACTATCAACGGATTTTTATCCTATGATGGTCGCTTTCGTTTTTGGACTACACTGTACTTATCATCAGATGCACTGTAGTCACTATGTCGAGCCAGTGTGAAACAAAATCATAGTAATGTTCTAAAATCATAGTTTGACTTTTTCATATCTTCTTAAAAAGTTATTAAGTAATTGGGCACATTAAGCAATTCGTATATTTAGTTAGTAAAAATTTCATAAAACTTCCTGAACTAATGAAACTTAGTTTCAGTAATATAAGTCCTTCCTAGAATAATATTTATACAACGGCCTAATAATATAAAAACACAGTGTCGTAATTAACGAGAAACAATAATAAATCATTATTCACAAGAAATAGTTATTTTGGCAATCGTTCTCGTTATGATTAACAGCAGCTCCTCCCGCGTGACAAGATGATAAATTGAATACTGAAATAACTGTTATTTTATAAGTTTACAGCACTAGACTCGAACTTTTATTCATTGAACTCGGTATACAGTATAAATATGGTTACGATTTATCTTTAAATAATTTTTATTTAAATTTTTATTCGTAACAGTAATTGCGTCGCCAATTATTTATATTATGGTGCCCGAAAAGCCGGGTACGAGTGTTGAGAATTCAGAGATGGGCAAAATGTAATCTAATTAATGATTAACGATTACAAAATGTAGTCATAATTTTAATTTTCTTGCCCTGTAATCATGATTAAATCCATTTACAACATTAAGAAATCATAAATAAGTATGCAATCTGGGATTCTGTAATGTTTAAAACATAGATGAGCAAAATGCAGTCATATTAATGGTAAAAAACGTAAAATGTAATTGGAATCATTTTTACTAATCTGATTACATTTTGCCCATCTATGCTGCGTATTAGTGGGGTACAGAAGATTTCCAATGTTAGGGTACTCCAGCGCGTTGGCAAAAACCGTGAATTATTGCAAACCGTCAAGAGGAGGAACATCGCGTATCTTGGTCACGTCTTACGACATGAAAAATATCGACTCCTCCAGTTGATAATGATGGGCAAAATAGACGGAAAGCGACGCGCTGGAAGGGGAAAGAAGTCGTGGCTGCGCAACATCCGGGAGTGGACCAGTATTGCCAGCGTCGAACACCTGTTTCGCTTGCCTCAAGATAGAGGGAAGTTCGCTGAGCTGACGGCCAACCTCCGGTAGTGGAGAGGCACCCTAAGAAGAAGAAGATGCGAGAAGAACGCATTTGTCAGTAGTCGCCAGGATCATGCCAACCTACAAAAAACCTTTCACGCTTCGCTTAAAAAACCCGATATGTTAGTACGAAGCGAAACGCTCGCCGGAAGACTGACTTCGAAACAAAATTTAGTATGTTATCAGCCAACGGACATGGTGCTCATACAGTTCATGGTATGTAAGTATAACCGCTTAATGGACAACTAAAATACATTCAATATGATGGTTTTGCCGAAATGAAAAATAAGCCGAGAATTATAGTTGCATCCATGAAAGGACGATGTATAAAAAATAGTCATAACTAGTCATCCATCTTAATATACCGGATTTTTTTTTATTTCCTAGTGGAAATCCATTATGGACTGTCAGGGGGCTGTGAGGGTCACCCCCCAATGTGTCGGACTCTAACCGACTAAAACCTCTGGGGTCCTTCGCCAAGCACAGGGTGCGCCGGACTACGGGAATGTGACGTTGGTCTCACCCCGGGCCGGCGCGTGATCCACCCGAAGGGCTTCCTCTCGCCTCGTTGGGAGGTGGGAGTAGAGTGACACCACCCCCCAATCGCCAATTGGCGTACGGATGCACGCGCAACACCACTGGAAGCTTAGTGTCAGGTGTAATGATGAAAATGCCCGGGAATTTTCCCAAAGTGCCCAAAACTTCCGAGAACATTTCGTAAATTCCCGGGAATATTCTCAAGGAAGTTTTTGGGCAATTTGGGAAAATTCCCGGGCATTTTCATCACTAGTCAGGTGGTTGCCCCCTCAGGCACCCCATCACAATATACCGAATTGAAGACTTCTATGTAATTGGTTTTAAAAACAATTAATTATTACATTACTCTTACTGGTTAAGTAGTAAAATAAATATATACTTACGAGTCCGATGAGAGATGATAATGTAAATAAAAAGCAATCGTAATATCAAACAAATATATTCGTACCTAAACTAATCAGTTCGTATTGATTGTTCCATTCATCATTTATCCGTTTTATTTGAAATGATATATAGTTGTTCTATATCAATTTTTAATTTGAATTATTATCAAAATAATATGAAGACGTATTTTTTTTAAATAAAAGAACTAAATTAATTGTAGTATTTTAAGTAGCAAACTACATAAAAGTACGTGTGTTATAAATTTTAGAGATACAACTAATAAAGTGTTTTTGTAATGAACTTCTAACCTTGTCGTTATATTTTAGGGTTGACTTTACAACGTGACAGATCTCTTCTTGGAAATGCGTACTTATCCGCGGACATTGCTATCCGATGTTTTATCTTTCGTTGATTTGTTGCGTTGCTTGGCGCGGTCTGTTCCAAAGCTAATTAATTTTAATTGGACTGAATTGCAATGCGTCTATTATGTACGACTTTTGGCTCATCCCCACGAAGTACATAAGATAACATTTTAAATTAATTAAATATTACATCAGTAGTAATAGCAAAAATACAAATATAGTTAAAAACAGATGGGCAAAATGTTATTTTATTAATGATTAACGATTACAAAATATAGTCGTAATTTTAATTTTGTTGCTCTGTGATCATGATTAAATCACTTCAAAACATTAAGGCGTCATAAATGTGTATGCAATCGAGGATTTCATAGTGTTTAAAACATAGATGAGCAAAATACGGTCATGTTAATGAAAAACGCAAAATGTAATCATAATCATTTTTATTAATCTGATTACATTTCCCCATCTATGGTTAAAAACAAAGAAAACTAAATATCTTTTACGAAAATGTATTGCGTTACAAATATAATTTTTATGTTGAGAGTAATCTGTAATAGTTTTCATGCCTCAAAAAAGTAAATAAAATGGAAAAAGTTTTATCCTATTTTTATGACATAATTATTGCACGGATCACTACTAAAATATTTTTTATATTAAGTACGTATACATACGTATACGTGTACGTATCTTTATACAATAAAGATTTATCATTTTCATATAAAATATACAATCTTTACTTATATCATGTTAGCCTGAAATTTAAATTATAGTTAAATCATTATATCTAATCACCTGACATAAAGATCATATTCGAGTGTATGCATTTTATAAACTATTGCTGAATTTTGAAACTTGATGTTTGATATTGTTTAGATTTCAGTTGCTAATACCCTGGAGACTCTACAAGTGACTCCCGACCATTGCAATTGCGCAGCAATCAGGCGGTATAGTGTCTACATCAAGGTATGACCAGATCATAAAAGTTTCATAGTTGTGCCTGATTATATCTAGATTCGATTATAATCATTTAGCCATTTGATATCCCTCTATGCAGCGATATGCGGTTTTTGAGAAGAAAGACTTTTGTACTTTTAAATGTGGTCAAGCTGCATATTACAAACTAAAAACTAAACTGTAACAAATTTGTGTGAAATATGCTGACATCCAAGATACAGGGTGTCCTAGTTTGGATGTCAGCTGATTTTTAATGTGCTGCCTTGTAGTTGTTTGTCGAATAAATAATTTTATTATGTTCTTATTATTATATTAGTTTAATATCCCCATAGTGAATCCCTCAGCCTGTTGTGTTTCAATATTAGCCTGTGTAGTCCCTTAACCTACACCTAGAGGCAGAAGACCGTAGTATACTGAATCTGGCAATGACAACAGTAACTGTCAATAAGTTCTTACCCCTGTATGGTGAGATGAAAGCAGTCATTTTGGCAAAATCAGTCAATTTAAGAAACATATTAATATACCATAACGCTATATCCCCTACAGGGCGAGCAGAGATACATTAATAGCTGTATCTACTTTGCGCTTATATGTCGTGCTTAACATGATCAAAAGCGCAACTGATTATCGTTCTCAGGCCACTTATTATATTTCTATTGGATATCATGCGGGATTTCTCATGATGTTTTTCCGTCACCGGTGAGCATGTGGTGCCTAAATCCGTATGTAATATGGAAAATCCCTGAGGTACGCGTGTATAATGCTCTGCCATCATAGCCACCAAAATTTTTTTATAAACTAAAAAACTATTTCAATTTATTAAAAAAAATCAGAACAATATGTTAGTATTACGGGATAGATTAAAATCAAGAGTTGACTGTACTTATTAATCCTCGCATAGGGCCACTCAGGGCTTCCACTTACAAATAACAACTTGCAATCGCACTTAATTTTCCGCTCGTGCGCTCTCATTGGTTATCGCCACTCTATTTCTAAGCCTGAAGAAATCTCATTCGTGCTACTTATGAATTAATCAAGGATTTCCTTTTTAGTTTTAAACTTATTTAATTATTAATACTGTAACTATTATGCTTAAAGTTACCTTGTAGGATTAACAAAAATTAAATTTCGTAATATTAGGTCCTTACATATGAAATTGGCGTTTTTCGTACTGGCCACTTTAATCACAAATTTCTCCTCTTTGGTAAGGAATTCCAAATTCAAATTTGTACAGCTATAGACTCATGTATTTGTGCTTCGATGATCGTCATTCATTTGTTTTTTTCTTCTGTTTTTTTCTGTTTGCGTCACTCATTTTACTAAATGGAAAACTTAAAATATCGCATTATTTACGAGTACGAGTTCCGCCGTGGCACTAGTGCTGCGGAAACAACTCGAAGGGTGAATGATGTGTATGGCGGTCGTGTTGCAAAAGAAAACACAGTTCGTTTTTGGTTCCAACGTTTTCGTTCTGGAAATTTCGACCTGCAGAACAAGCCCCGTGGACGGCCTGAGACTCAAGTTGATAATGAAGAGTTGAAGGCTATTGTGGAAGCGGATCCATCGCAAACCACGTCAGAGTTAGCTGCAGGCTGCGATGTTAGTGATAAAACTGTTTTAATTCACTTGAAGCAAATTGGGAAGATTAAAAAGCTTGAAAGGTGGGTACCTCACGAATTGACTGAAGCAAACCGGCAAACGCGCGTCGACTGCTGCGTTACATTACTAAACCGGCACAATAATGAAGGTATTTTAAACCGAATCATTACCTGTGATGAAAAATGGGTTCTTTACGATAATCGGAAGCGCTCAGCGCAATGGTTGGATCCTGGCCAGCCAGCCAAATCCTGCCCCAAGCGAAAATTAACCCCAAAAAAGTTACTTGTAAGCGTTTGGTGGACTAGTGCCGGTATTGTTCATTACAGTTTTCTCAAATCGGGCCAGACTATTACGGCTGATGTCTATTGTCAGCAATTGCAAACCATGATGGAAAAGCTAGCGGCTAAACAACCTAGGCTGGTCAATCGCTCCACACCACTGCTGCTTCACGACAACGCTAGACCACACACTGCGCAACAGACGGCTACTAAATTAGAAGAGCTTCAATTGGAAAGTCTAAGACATCCTCCGTACTCCCCGGACCTTGCTCCAACAGATTACCATTTTTTTCAAAATTTGGATAACTTCTTGCAAGGGAAAAAATTCAACTCCGACGGGGCAGTCCAAATCGCCTTCAAAGATTTTATTGATTCCCGTCCGACTGGTTTTTTTTAGTAAAGGGATCAATGAAATACCTATGAGATGGCAAAAGTGCGTAGAAAATAATGGTTCATACTTTGATTAATTAAATATATTATATTAAAAAATATTCGACTTTTTGTTCCTCCCATACAAAACGCCAATTTCATATGTAAGGACCTAATACATTGGATTATTTAACGATTTTATATTTTTTAAGCAAAGGAAAGCTCTGTTTTCGTAATAAAAAACATGAGAATACTGTTTTGAATAGCATAGACATTGTAATCTTTATGCAGATAGTGTTTTAAATCTCGAGTCCAACACCTACGCGTGGTGCCTACCGGTAACTATTTCGCGTACCTTCATTAGATTATTCGTGACATAGACTTACGTGAACAGGAAGATTTGCCAAAAAAACTAGCTAGCAAGGCATTTTAAGGCTGTAATGCCTCCTAATCCATATAATGATGATAATATTATATTGGTACTTCTACAAAAAAATACATGTAAGTAAACGGTGAAATAAGATAATAAATACTTTGTTACATACATACACACGTATAAATTATACGTAGATATTACATACATTTCCTTCAAAAGAAATGTGGTGACTGTTTGCATAAATTAGAATTTAGCATAAAACATTGACAAGACTCATGTATCACGAAAATTTTGGTCTACGTGAGAAATAAATATGCTTGCAGGATAACCAACTCTACTGTCTGGCAACCTCGGAATTTACTATATGAACAATTACTCATATCAATACAAATCAGAAAAAACAAATGGGTCAAAACATAGCAAATAGGATGTTTTTGTTTAGCTATAATCGTATATACCATGGAATTACCGAATCTGTAATTCATTCATAATATTACTGTAAAAGGAAAACAAGCGCATAAACAAAGTAAATTTTACTACAATCAATTCATTCATAAATATATCAACTTACGTAAATATGAAGGCAAATAAATGACGTAAATAATTATGACTCAAGTATTATTATAACTTTCATATATTAATTTATTGTAAGTTTTGATTAACAAAATATTTAAGTTAAACTAGTAATCTGGTTGAATTCTGCACAAATTAGGATCTGCATTGTGTCATAGATGAAAATGATTAGAAAACAATAATTAATTAATCAAAGATATTCGATTTTAACAATATTTACTAACATCACTAAGTGCCGAATAAAAACACTATTCTTCGTAAAATGCAAAATGTTCTAGGTAAGAGATTATTGCAAGAACTGCCTTTACATTATTATAAACGATATCCGCATATGCGAGTACCTAAATGTTATAAATATTATTAAGGTAATCACTATAAAATGTAATTCTCTAGAACATATTAATCGCTTATTTTAAAATTAAGATTTTGAATGTTTCTGAGCTCAATATTTAATCTAGACTAAGCCATGGACTGTACAAAAAAGGAGTGAAAAATGCTTTTCATAATTAGCAACATAATAACGACATTTCATCTTTTACAGTCATCCATGGTAGATAGTTACCATTTACAATTAAAAAGTTTTTCAGCTTGTTTGCTATCTTTTTAAATAAAAAGTGTAACTTGCTACTAGGCATTTAAATGATGTCCGTATACCCAAAAATATCACAGTCCTTCATGAGAACAAAGTAACAATACGTTACTCATGCTTGTCATATCTATCATAGAGCTATTGAATTCAACGTGCCATTACGTTTCACTCGACAAGGGAACACGCGCTGCAGGCGATGCAAAACGATATAAAAATCTGGCGAATACGCGCACTCAACTTGTTTAATCTCATGAGCAAGCTAATTGTCCGCGGCAGTGACGATGACAGTTCCAGAGGGATGGGGGCGAGAGGGGGCACGTGACCCGTCACTCGCAGGGAAATTAAAACATTCCGTTATTATTTTCATTCCGCGGACAGAATAGGATGCTGCATTAGGGATGCTTGGGGCGGCTGCAATTAAAGTTTTTAAAACCTCAGAGTGATTTGATTGTTCTTTGTTACAGTGTAGCGATCGTAATAATGGATAGGTTTTCGATCGACATCACCAAAATTTTAATGTCAGCCTTTGGCACATACACATAAACTAGCGCAAAATTATTCGAAGCGTAATGGAAATCATTTTGTATGGGACTGTACACATCAACTCTATCATGCGTAAAAAGGAATTAATAACGAGTATTTTGAGAACACAAATGAATTGAAGTTACTTTAACACATTGTAAATTAAAGGTTTATCCTATGCGATAATGTTAGTTCTGCAATATTTCTTGTAAGTTAAATATTTTAAAAGTTATACCACTGCTTTTACTAGCCAAGTAGTTATGAAATCACTTAAGCTCTTGTGTTTCTCTAGATTTCGTTAACAACTATATATTATTAGGTAAATTAAAGAAAAATACCGTATAGTCTATAAAGAACACAATTAATCACTCTGGTTAATAAAATTACAACGTTTTTATCGCTATTAGTCACCCGTGATGTTGATCAAATTTACACCTTATATTTGTGTTAGCCGCATTTATTGAGATCAGTCACGACAAACCAATATTTCTACCTAAGTGTGAAAATGTTGCTTAAATATTTGATTCTAAAGGCAAACGGACGATATGTGTAAATAATAAGCAAATCTGAACGAACTTCTATCAAAGGTTTATCGACTAACGTCAGCGGCGTAGAAATTTAATAATTAAAAATCACCCCAACTATGCCAAACATAAAATAAGGAATAAAGATCAGTCACTTCACAGTAATGTAGTAATAATATCAATTTATAAATTCAGTATCTTTTAAATATATTTTCAAACTTTTCGTGGAACTGTTTCTTGTGATGCCAAAATACAATAACCATCCTGCCTACGCGCTTGATAAATATTTTATGAATCAGTGTCTTGTTTTTCATCTAGAGTACTTAGTACCAGAGATGGGCAGAATGTGACCATATTAATGGTTAACGGTTACAAAGTGTAGTCGTAATTTTAAATTTCTTGCTCTGTAATCATCCCTTCAAAATATTAAAGAGGCATAATTGAGTATGCAATCGAAGATTCCGTAGTGTTTAAAACATAGATGAGAAAAATGCAGACATGTTAATGATGAAAAAGGCAAAATGTAATCGTCGTCATTTTTTATTAATCTGATTACATTTTGCCCATCTATGTTTAGTATTGTCATCTATGTTCCATAAGTCTGTGGAGGAATAATTTAAATTTTTAGTGCTTGGGACCTTTGCGAAATGGCCTTTCCACTTGCGACCAAAGAACTAGCTTATTTAGCACTTATATTGCTTGTTTATATTTAACATTTGACTTGTAGGGTAAGAGCCAGCCCTATATGACCTTATTTGTTTTTAATAGTGAAACTATTTAGGCTTACAATTATTATAATACATTCATAGTGATAGTTTAGTTGTGATTTCAATTTACCGAAACTATCAGTATATTTTTATAAATATAACACATTAAGTTATTTTTTTTAGTTAAAAATTTAGTGATAGAGTACTTAAAAACACATGCATCAACATTTTTATATTAAAAATTACATTTCGATCAGCCAACACAACAAAAATCAATATTATATGTTATGTTTTACAATTTGTAAATACCCGTTTATTGTGTGAATCAATTTGCTCGGTCAGTTGAACTATCTGCGTTTCCTTCCTTGTATGTTGCATGGTGTAAGGGATAACAGTCTACACTTTGCGCGTTATCATTTTTAATTAAAATTCTCCCACCACAAACTACAATGATATTTTACTACGTTATCGCTACAATGATGATTTATATGCCTCGGTGCAAGCCTACGTAGCTAATTAAATAAAGAAATAACATCTTATCAAAACATAGATATGTATATATTAAAAACATTTCACTAGAAGCATGAATTTACAATATTTCGTTCTATTCATATTAGATTAAGATAGCAATTATCTTTTTAATTAAAATTTATTTATTTCCATATTTTAATCCGTCATTGTATCTTTAATCCTTTTACATTAATGATTGATGGAAGTAGCCTCCCTCAAGGTAATCTACTTTGTAGTAGTATTTTACAACAATAGTAAAATATTTTAAAAGACAATTCATTTCGTTCTTATCAAGTAACTTCATTATTATTAATTATAGATTGTGTACTCGTATTTATGGACGTATCTTATGTTGTATTATCCATTTTGTGGTCCCATTTATTAACAATTATTAATAATATTTTTCACTGGGTGAGGGAGAAGGTATAAAAGTAGGCATTATTTTTAAGCGACTTTATTTTAAGTAACAATCATCATTATTTTAAAGACACAACTTTTATCTATCTATATATCATCATACTTATTCCCTATTAAGGTAAGTAGAGAGAATGTAACACTATTCTATTTTTATAAACCTCTTACACTTCCTTAACAATAGTTAATTCCTAGACTCTCGTCAATTCCGCGTACTCCGGTCATTATCTTCCATCAGAATTATCTATATTTTGTCTGAGTAGATAAGTCTCAGCCAGCTTCTACTCTCACTTCCACTCACATTAATGTTAGATATCTTTTCGTCATTCTTCTATCATTCATCCTCTCCAGGTATCTGATGCAGCGAAGCATACTTTTGTGCATGCTGTCAGTGATAGTATCTTTCAGACCAACCTTTCTTCGTATCCCTTGGTTCCTAATTCGATCCGCGGGTGTTACTCCGCGTATAAAACAAAAAGACATTTCCACTGTATTAATCCTACTTCCATGCTTCTTCTGACGTATCCAAGCTTCACTGCTGCACATTAAAATGGGCTCCAGCAGCTCTGCACATTTCTGGTCGTGATGTTGTTGTATTATTTTTACTGTTTAATTTATAATATCTGTATGTATCACACGGAACTTTATTGTCCATGTTTAACTCTCTGCTTTAATCAATTTTGGAAAATATTGGCAATCATTTTAGAGTGTGAAGATACTTTGGGAATATGATTTGAAACTTGTTTAATATATGCATAAAATTGTAAATAACTAACACGTTTCAATCAAAACTTAACAACCGCTATAATAGCTCACGCCATTCACATTGCTATATTAGAATTTCCATTTCATAACTGCAAAACAATTTTTAATTTACATTCAATTAAACTCGAGCAAGCGTGTAGGCAATATAGAAAAAATAGCAAACATTCACAACGATTCCAATAGGCTAATCGTGAGTTATTAAACCCCTCGCAATCCCACCTGATCGTCTCCCAGCTATAATAGAAATACCAGGGACTTATTATTAAAATTGCTGGTAAATTGTTCCCCTCACCCCTCGGATTTCGAGGGTCGAAAGGTGACTTATTGACGTTATGATATTAAAGTTAGGTAATAATTTTAATTTAGTATTTTTATGTGTTAACAATTGAAACGCGATGTAACAATTGTAACAATACATAAATATAATCACCTTCATGTTAGGATTCAATAGTGTGTATGGCTTTTCAAAGGATTTCTGTAAAATATTTGTGGTTAAAACAAATCTAAGATTATATATAATTCTTATGTATATATCCTTGTCCACTAAATTTTTATCTTTGCAGGTATAAAATAACAGTACTATGTACCATGTAGAAAATAGATTTTTCTATAGATCTTTCCATTAATACTGATACATTCTTACTTTGTAATATATGATTACTACTTAATATTATATTTAAGAAGGAACGTTTTATGGTTTTTACGATTTAATGTATTTTTTCATTATAAACAAAATATGTGCGTTAAATTAATTATATACTTTTATTATTTACTGAAAAGATTATTTGATAAAATAATTTAACAATTCAATTATATTAAGTACTAGATGTGCCTGCGACTTCAAGGTGAAATCTTTCTGTAAAAGATATGAATGCCTTTGATTGCTTCTTGTATAAATTATTACAACAATAATTAAACATAGAACTCAAATAGTACTAATTATTTACATTACACGACAATAGATGTCGTTAGTAGTTTCTCACAGGTTTTAAGATAAAAATAGAGAATTTCTCGGGATAAAATCTGCCTAATCTTTATCCAGTATATAAGTAACTCTACTTGAAAATTAATTAATCTCCATTCAATAATTTTAGTGTGAAGCCTTTATACAAATAAATATACAGACAGAGAAAATATTCTGAAAATCGTTGATTTGGTATCTACATCAGTAACAAAGCCTTAAAAACCCTATTAAAAACATAGTTTATAGACACAATCCGTTAAAACTTTATTATAGTACTATGACCGGTGGTCGTGGGTGTGGTTTTATGAAGACACGAATTTGGCGTTTTACAGTTTATTTGCACTTTAAGGCACACCGAACTGCGACCTACACGCACGTACTCCCGCCTTGGGTCTCGGTAGTCGACTAACTTCCAAGCGTCCCGTGCGCGCGCGCATCCTCTTACCCCGCACGTCTCGTAACACCCTAACGACCCTTAGGGCGACAACTCCGTATCGGGTTACGTGATACGTCTACATGCTATAGTGCATCGATAAATGCCACCACTATTGTCAAAATAAATTCATTTTTATTTTGAAATATTATGAAAAACTTTATATTTTGTTTTATTTTGAAAAACTTAGTTATTAATTCATTTTCAACTTTGACGTACATATCCCTAGCATAGTGGTGAAATAGACGCAGAAACTTTATACTGTCCTGAATTTCTCAAATCATCATATTCTGTTAAATCCTATTACAAATCATTAGAAAACTTAAAAAAAAATAAAGATAAGATCGGTGTTGTTGTTCTCAGTTTATATCGTTTCCAAGAGAACTAGGAATCCATTTTATGTAGACATATACAATATTTATCACTATTATTTGATATCTTATTTTTTTTAACATAATAGATATTTAACCTCCTGAGGTTCAATGTGATAGTTCTAGGACATAATCATATAGTACTAAACACCCAGCAAAATCACAGCTACTCAAGGACCAAGACCCACCATACTAATACAAGAACATAATATTTACGGTCCTGTAAAATGTTTGAATTGAATTACACGCCACCATTATACATACTTATCATTTTATGACCCAACGTAAGTACCCTAAAAATATCGAAACATAATTCGTAATAATTACAGAGATACGAAAAAGTTTTGGTCTGGGCGTTAGGGACTATATTAGTTATGTTCTGATATTAGGACATTGGGATTTCATTCTTTGTGCCTTCTTTTAAATTGGGCTGCAGGAGGATACACATAATTTTTTATATCTTTAGATTAATGATTATAAGCGAATATGTAATACAAAATAAATTACATTTAATATTATTATTTACATGATAATATATGCACAAATACATATTTATATACATCTATTTATTTAAATTTATTTTCTCTTTACCTAATTGAAAATTGTTATATTTTTTATTACCAATTTAATAGTGTTAATAAAATAATTGAACAAGCGATTCTTTGGTGTTCATTATTGTTTCTCTAACACTAATAATAAACAATATTTGTAATTTGTTTTACAATTGTTATATTAGTTTCTTATGGTATGGTATGGTATATAAAATATATGTATATAGCTAAATAGTTCGACATTGAACTGTTCGTAGAACATTAATTAGGTGAGGGCGTATATAAAAGCATGTCGGTGGCTTCGATAATTAATTGACCGTATTTATTGGTATAATGTCTAACCGATGTGGTTTATGACGAGACGATATTGTAAATGATTCATGTCAGTGTACGTGCAAGTTAAGAATTTAGAGTTTTCATTATTTCTCGTCATGTCATATTATGGCCTGAATAATACGGAAGAGACCGTACGATGGTCTTCATATTTATATAGTATAAAATGAAGTCGCTTCCGCTGTCTATTCGCTTAGGTCTTTTAAGCTACTCAATGGATTTAATGCAGTTTTCAGTAATAGATAGAGTGATTCATTAGAAGGGTTTATATGTATAATACATATATATTATAGTACAGAAAAGTAAAAAATTAAAAGATTCTAATGTGATGTCGTAACAAACATTTTTTCATGCGCTTAAATCGCTAACGCTGGCTAAACCTTAAAGAGATAGATCAAATTAATATACTATGGAATTGTACATCTTCAAAAGATCGATAAATAAGTCCAGAATGGTATATATTTATATCTAAAGGATAACCCACAATAACCATTTCTCTTTTACACATAAAATAATAAATGTTATTTACCAAGCTATTTTATACAAGGCAGTATCATTCCTTATCCAATTAAATAGATTACATACGTTGTACATTTCATGTAGATCAGATCTGCCCATAACAGCATTTCATTGAAAAGGATATCTTAGAAAACTCTCCTATATTAGTATCAACATTACACCCGGTCGAAAGCGGGGCGGGTCGCTAGTACAACAAAAAAAAGTATTGAAAACAATTTATTGTATTTTATAAAATTGTACAAATAATACGCCGTAACATCATCGGTCAAGGTGTGATAATAACAAATAGATACAAGTTCAATAAACTTCAGGGTCAATTAACAGTAAGTGCCTAATCTGACATGATAAGGCTGCACCGTAAGGCAGTCTACAGAGGATTACAATCGCTATTGAAGACAGAGTATCTTAAAATTACATTTTTATTTTATCGATATATTAAACAGTTTTGTGTGTTTTTTTCTTGTATAAAAAAACTTATGTGATTAACGTTGAGTATATTTTTATATGAACCATTTTTCTAACAGATTCAACTAGACGGAAACTAGATGAAATGTTGTTAAAAATATATTTACCTATGACAGCCAAAAATCTCTTTAATATCAAAGTTAATTCAAAACTAACATATATTTATTATACACTAGCTGTCCCGGCAGACCTTGTTCTGCCCTATTTCTCTAAAACAAAGTCACATTGTTTTTTTTAATGTTAATAGCTTCCCCGTCAGATTTTATTCAGCCAAAACCTATTGGCCAGTCGGCGGTTTTTTTTTAAATTGTTTGAAGGAACCTGGCCTTAATGTTATATGCATAAAAATTGACAAATATTGACATTAATATTTATACGTCACTCAATTGTTTTGCCTTCCCGGAACCCGTCCACTGACATTTAAACTTTATGGTATGCTGTTAAAGTTCAAATTGACTTTTAAATAATATTACGAATTTTTTGTGTGAGAATATAGAAAAGTGTTGTTTTTAGACTTTTTCAGACAATTTTTTTTTATTTTTCTCTCCGTAATAACCTTCCACAGAGTTCAATAAACACAACAAAAAAGAAATCAGCCAAATCGGTTCAGCCGTTCTCGAGTTTCGCGCTTATACACATTTAACGATTCATTTTTATATTATAGAGAAGATTTACTTAAAATTTTCAAAAATATAGGTACCAAAGTAAAACAATGAATAGTTATTATTTATTACTATCTTTAAAAAACTACTCAATTTTATTGTATGTAAAATGTTTATATGAGTTTTTATTGTTAGACGTGTTTTTATAATCTCTCGACAAAGTGACTAGACCGCATCTGAAGGAAAGTACAAGTATGTATAAGTGGAAGATAAAAGATATTATATCTGAGAATTTGTAGTAATAAATTATCTTTTAACTACGAATCTCTCGTTAAGAAATACCCACTACAGATCTCAATATTTTCATCACTATGTTTGTTTATCAATTTCAATACCTATATCGATTCCCATTTTATGTTAATAAAACTTACATGTTTCAATAAAAAGAAAGACTAAATAATATGTGAATGTCATTATATGATAAACAGACCTAAAATGTAAATTTATTTTACTCTAAACAATAGGATTTGTTACTGATTAAACAAAACGGAACATAAATAAACTTCAGGTTAATCCATATTAATTAATTGAGTGCATAACATGCCAGGGTATAAGGACACGGCTAATCAGTCAGTAATACGATCGACTGTTTCACATACAGCGAAATGTAACGGCTATTAACAGTTAACAACAGGGTTGCCGCCTTTTCTTAGAATAGACAATATAATAATAATATTTACTAACAAATACACGCATTAACCTAGTCCCAAACTAAGCTTGCGCTTGTACTATGGGTACTAGACAAAGATATACATACTTAAATATATACAGCTATGACTCGTAAAAAACTCAGTCTACTCATCACAGAAATGTTTACCTCTACATAATAGGCATAGATGGGTAAAATGTAATCAGATTTATAAAAATGATTACGATTACATTTTACGTTTTTACCATTAATATAACTGCATTTTGCTCATCTATGTTTTGAACTCTACAGAATCCAAGATTGCATATACATTTATGATTTCTTAATATTTTAAATGGATTTAATCATGATTACAGAGCAAGAAAATTAATATTACGACTACATTTTGTAATCATTAAACAGATAACATTTTGCCCATCTCTGATAATAGGTGATTTTAGGACTGATCACAATGACTGATGAATGATTAACGATTTCATAGAAGTTTTTTAACTTTTACGTCAGCTGATTCGGCGAGCAAGGTCAATGACAATAAGTTTTACGACAAGTGTTAAAAAGTACCTAAACATTTTACGAACTATTGTAATTCTGATTAATTAGATTTATAAAGTAGCTATTGTGAATTCAGTATCTACGTAATGATATCCGACATTGTATTAGATTTATAAGCATCAGAATTTAATTAATTAATAAATGGTAATTAAAGAACCATTTGCATTTAATATTGTTGCAATAAAATACATAAATTCGATCAAATTAATTGGTAACATATTGTTTATAATTCATACCTGCTCTAGTGATATGTGTTACCACTTGAAATATTCAATTCAATCACGGTAATTAGTTGTGATTTTTTCTTGTTTCTTTTAATTAGGATAATATGTCGAAGTAATAATTTCAACTTTATGTAGATGAATATTAAATAAAAATTACCAACGAGAAATCAGCACACAATATGGAACGATAATTAAAAGGAACCAATCAACAAATGAGAATTACAATTACATATTCACAATTTGTAACGAAATAATCATTTGTAAAATCCATAAGCTGAAAAATCTAAAAACAGTAATGTACCGAATGAATCAATTACTCGTAGACATTAAATCGTGTGAATTTTCAATTTCCCTTCGGGACCGGTTCGTGTGATTAGGCCCCCTGTTTTCCGATCAATTGACCACGAATGTACCGCTGTGGGTCCAATATTTGCTGAGAATATGAAAATACCGGGTGAAGTTGAGTATTTGAGCAGCTGCCTTTTGTTTGTTTGTAGGTTTATACTTAGAATCGCTCACCGGTATTTGGTCCAATGAACTTAATACAATTTTAAAATATGCAACTCCGTAACTATTAGAATTCTTACACATGTACGCATATGTATTCATTGTAAATGTATTTATGATAGAAGCTGTTGTTGCACTGACTTCATAATTAATTTACAAAACTTGAAAACACACTTTTTGGTGATAGGGCGATTGCCCGAGTTAGATCATGACCACAGTATACAAGTGTAAAGACATACAACAAGACTAGTGTCATAGTGACTCGCTATCGCCAGTTACGTTACAGGATCAGCTTGTGTATGTCCAGTAACTCATATACCAAGAGAACTTCAGTCGTGGTATATGTGGGCCGACATGACGACGGAGACTGTCAATGGATTTTAATCCTTTGACGGTTGCTTTTGTTTTTAGAACTGCACTTACGATCAGATGCATTGTAGTCACTGTGTCGAGCTAGTGTAAAAAAAAACAAATGTGGTATTTAATGCCACAATAAGTAGTATAAACATTACCCAAAATTAGGCAACATATATGATCTCAAATTTTAATGAAAACTGCTTATTTTTATAAATAAATTAAAAATTAAAAAAAGCAACATCTACTTCATAATTGTATTCTATGACAGTGAAATTATTAATTGAAATCAAGCTTGTCTAAAAACAGAATGACGCGCAGAAAAATTGATTGCATTATGATGACTTACCACATAAACACCAGTTGTCGCTGAAAAACTTTTCAAATTTTAAAAATTGTTTTTATCAATCGATAAATCAGTCACTTATTACTTCATCATAGAAATCAATGATTTATTTGTCCTAAAATACTTTTTAAATTTAACGAGCATTTCTACTACCGTGTTGAAGCTTCCTCACACAAAAGCAGGTAAGTTATACGAACATGATCCCAGTTCTACAGTTTATAAACCTTGGTACATATTTTATTACCAAGTGTAATTTCCCTTTATAAACGCAAGGGTGCCGAGCACTGGAAAGATCCCGTAACGGAATACGGCTGTTAGACTAATTTACGTGGAATATCATCCTAGTAATTAATCCACTTACAACAACTCGCGTGGAGCTTTGAAACTGGAGCCTTTACATTGAAGTTGCAGAGATTGCTTGGCCTCTTGCCTTCCTACCTACATTCTATAACTAGTTCAAGAGACTATTGTCTATACGTTAAACAATTGAATATACTATCGAGGCAGTAAATAGTCGACCGAATTACTACAAAAGATTTTATTATAATACTTTCATTGATTTGTACATTTTAATTATTTAATATGGAGTAGGTTATCTTTACGATATCATTACAGTCTAAAAATAATCATTAATCTATCTTCTGTTCTATCTTTAGGAATGTTTTAATATAGGTAATATACAACACCGAGATAATAATGACAAACACAAGATCAGTAATTTTTAATTATATTTTATCTATTCAAAACAATTAATATCAATAAAAATAAAAGCGATACGCGAAAATGAAGTAAAATAATAAAAAAATTAAAACAACAGATATTATTTTTAATATATTAATTGTTATTTTATAATATTTCCAGACAATTACACACATTAACCTAGTCGTAAATTAAAAAATATATATATATATGAAAGGATAATCTGACTTTTTTCTATTATCTAAACACTTCTGATATTACTATAGTTGATTTCTTATATTATACTCATAGGTACGTATAATTATAGACACTGTGTTTAGATAAAAACTATTCAATCACCGTGTATTCACATTATTAAGACTTAATTCTCTCTCAGTTAGTCCTCATTGTAAATATTTGAAAATCATTCTCAGCTTTGTACAGCATGTCGTACTTATTCTAATAAAATTGTATCTTACTGTATTCGCAGTTGAGTTTAAAATGCAAGTCATTGTTAACGGCAGCCCCCGTTCGATCCGTGAAATGTCAATAGTGCAATTGAAGTGTCGCACAATGAGCTATTGTGTGATTCATTCCAACTAAAAATAAGCGTTTAATTAAAAACATACTGCGTAGTCGAGCATTTTCTATGACCACAGTAGAATCAGCAAAACAGATTTTTATAAGGGTCACTAACCAAGTATCAATACCAACATACATAAAACATAAAAAGAAAAACATGACCGCATGGAGTAAGCCCTAAAGCTTTTCGTGCAGTTTTAATTATGTATCGAAACATTTAAGTATCATTTTAGTCATATCAATTCGTAAATTCTCTGAAAAGTAATATTTAATTAATTAGTTGTTATATTTGTTTATTTCATTTAATAAAATTTTATTTATCAATATAATAAGATTAGTTAAATACTTTGTATAATAATAATCTACAATTTTTTTATTTGATTTTAATACACATGTCGACCCCGAAACAGAGACACAGTGGTGATATATTATTCGTATATTAATTAGCCTATGTTTTAAGTTGGAAGCTGTATTGTTAAAATCTCGTCGAGATCGGTTCAGGTGTTTCTGTATTATATTCGCAAAACATATAAACTATTACAAACAGTATATAATCAAAATAAAAAAGCAATTGATTTGTTTTCAAGAGCCTATAAATTAACAGAACTTTACTCCAAAAATTTTTCTATAATAATAGAGATATTGTTAGTATTATAGATGGTAAAAAGTGGTCAGAGCAACGTGCTTTTTTAAATAAGTAAACAAATCAAATCATCCAGTATTTGTTATATATATTTAGCACAAACAGAAAGATAAAAAACTGCCAATTATGATTTTAAAATCAAATTATATACATAATGGGTTTATTGAGTACGACACTGTTTTAAAGTCTTTAAAATGTTGAAATACTTGCTTTAGTGTTCGTCGTGAGATGAATTCCAGTTCCTGCTTTAAGTTTATCTTTGAAGAGCCTTTTTTTTGGAGTATCGCAATATTATTTGCTTTTTAAATAAGGTGGAGTAAGATCTGAACTCTTAGCGGACTCTTATACAATTTCATCAGTATCAAAGATAACTTTCCCAGGAGAACATTTTTTAAAAACGCCAATTTTAAGGTCTCGTTTATGGTAAATTATATAGCTGGAACGGTGTATGTTTACTGAAACCATACATTACACCCAGTGCTAATAGCAAAAAGTTACGATGAATGTTAAGACAATGTCATGAATCAACAGTTGCATTATTACTTCTACAATTTTGACATTCGTGTACACCATCTCCCCGATGGTTTAGATGTGGGTCCGGTCTTTTCAAACCATTTAATGCATATTTTTATTAACGATGTCCAGTGATGTAACAGTAACTGCTTTCTAAAACCTGATAACCTGATAACCTGATCCATAGACATTGAATTGGCACTAACGCAGCTAATAACTTGCGCATTATTCATTTTTCTCCAGCTTCATATTACTGAGAAAGGTGTTTTCAAAAAATTCACGTTACTATGGGCCACTTGGTAATATAAAGTAATAAGACATCCAGAAGAGGCGATTTTCAAGCTAATGAATCCAACGGCCGATTATGCGGAGCTATCCTACTGTATTTTAATGTACTGTGATTGTAAGGCCGACCCGTTTCGGGGACGTCGCGCCGCAGCCAGGTCGCACGTCGTGAATGTGTGCACTGATTGTGTTTATTCATCTTTACCGAGAGAATTCCCAATTAAGTGACTGCGATTATTGATGAAGTGATGTTTTCATTTGCCATCGTTGACGGAATTCAATTGATTTCAAATAATCGTAATCATTTGCAAAATAATGTCGAATGTAGTATAATATTTGAGGAGTCTAATTTCAATACCCACTATAACA
Organism: Automeris io; assembly: GCA_036320925.1. Lineage (NCBI taxonomy): Eukaryota > Metazoa > Arthropoda > Insecta > Lepidoptera > Saturniidae > Automeris > Automeris io. The sequence continues at coordinate 6,950,380 of JAUDJH010000009.1, read as the reverse complement.
TATTTTTTTCAAATCCCATACATTTATAAAAACTTATAATTAATCTTTACTTAACAATCACATTCTTATAAGGTATTTCAATTATTATTCTAGAGTGAAAAAGAAAAAAAGAAAAAGAAAAAAATATAATATTTGCTTTGATAAAAACATTTCAAATTGCTATTGGGACTATTAAGTAATTTTGTATGAAAAATCGTTATCGGATTTTGAAATTAGACGCCTCATTTATAGGTTTTAACATTCATAATCAAAAAGCAGTAAAACACCATTATTCACCAATAAATACATTTATTGTCTGAAAACCTTACAGTAAAACAATTTAAAAAAAAACTAGATAAAATAGGTTATAATCTAGTTAGCTACGCATGCAAGGCGCGTTCCATCACAAGACGACACACGATTTTCTCTTCTACCGTCCACCGCAGCCAGTGCGCAAGCGATCCGTACAAACATTACGGCGTCCGCGAGAGCGGGTCGGCAGAGTGCACGCTACAAGGTATATTTCTCAACAATCAAATATGTATATAGTTCTTATTATAATAATTCGAGTAAGCACCACCAACTTATAACCAGTTTCTATATTCTGTTTATCTTTAATTCACAGAAAGTTATATTTTACTTTACCAGATATATGTATATGAAAAGAGGCGCGTCATGTTTCATATAGGAATAAATCATAATTAAGGGTTAGAATAGAGACTATTATAAAAATACCACATTCGTGAACAGTACTGCTATAACGAATAATGATATTACAGATTAATATGACATCAGTAAATCACAATACATACTGATCCGTACCTAATTGGCTACTAAATATTCAGAATCAATATTACCTGTGAAACACACGGGATATCACAATGGCGCGCTAATTTATTTGAACAAATATTACATTAAGATTTGTGGAATAGTTATACAGATAGATTACTCCTGTCTTGATTGACAGATGAATGAAGGCGATCCAACGCTTTTCCAATCCAGTTCTTGGTCATAACCAAACGTATAAATATATCACATATATTTATATGATATCGTCGGGTGAAAGGCTATTTGGTTTAAGCGACATTTTTTGATGATATAGTAATATATATTTTTTCGGAATCAGCGTTTTTTACCAATTCGAAATATATATATATATATATATATATATATCACAAAAAAAAAAAATGTCGCTTAAACCAAATAGCCTTTCACCCGACGATATGTATGTAATATAATCGATGTAATATAGCATGATAATGTATAATAATATATGAAACATGATGATGTATAATATGTTTATATGATAACCAAGAATATTTTATTCCAATATCCGTTTTGATAAAAATTAAGTAAAAAACTACGTACTTACTACATATATTTTGTTTTTAAAATCAAACCGTAAATAATTAATAAAATTTTAATTGAATCAATCTATTTTAAATAGTCAAAACCTAACTATTTTCGAATATATAGAAACTCAAAATATAAACTCCGAAAGAGTTATAGCGCAACGATATAATGTTTTTATTAAATAGAAAAGGTAGCTATCAAAACCTCCTTTGATATTATTTAATTTTCAAATAAAGTTGAAAATAAAAAGCACAGGAAAGCACAAATGCCATTATTATTACAAAGCTATAAATATATAGTTATTATATTATTATTATTCCTTTCTTGTGGCTTTTCCACTGGTGTATGACCAATGTGATTTTGCCAAATTATTATATTTTAATTGTCTGTGTCAGTGACTTTAGTAACATAACATTGTTGCGTCAGTGAACAGTAAAGAAACAATAGGAAACAATGTAAAAAATTAACGAAACAACGTCTATGAAATGATTACTTCCTAGTCGTATCGTCTCGGTTCCCTCGACAAGCTTAGAATACACCTGAACAATATTACCGTCTAATCCAATACGGCACTACACATTTTAATATCACAAAATATTGGCGCGAAAATAAGAAAACACAATAAACAATCGTATAAAAGTAACGGATTCCAAATTCAAAAGTAATATTTTGTTTATTTTTAATTGTAACAGTATTTATGGCCAGATTAAGTATAGTTCGTGTAATTATGGTTTATTTACAATTGAAACTTATAAGCAGTTTCTTAATATTTGGAACTTGTAAGAACACAGAGTATCCCTGTAAGGACCTGTCCTTTCCTCTCCTGATCCTGTCCTTTCACCTATTGCTGTAAGGAGGACTTGGCGCGACAATGGTGTAAATTTTCACTCCGATTATAGCTGATATAAACAGATAAAAAGTAATACGTAGTTTAATTTACTTTAAAATCTTAACTTTAAATAAAATTAATGGAAATATATATAAATTGAATTTTACAAAATCGATTTTAATTAATATAATAATTGATGTATTATATGTAATTAAAAAAATCTTTTTATGTTTTACAATTTTATCATCATTAAGGCGAACTGTAAATAAATAATTGATATACAATTAAATGCTACAAGATTTCATAATATTACTCCAAAATAGCACACAAAAGTGACAATAATAATACAAAATTCGTTCTAATTGAATACCACAAATATTTTGTTTATGTGATGGATAGTTGTAAACAATCCTAGTGCTTGTTGCGGTCGCATTATGCTCTCTAAATGACTCTGAAGCTGAAAGTATAACGTACAAATTACGTTGAAACCTATCATCATATTATCTTAACGCTACAAGCCAAAATAACGATACAATGAAATAGTTAAGGCTCAAAAATAATATGGCTTTATATTATATATGTAGATATTAAAAAAAAATGCTATACTTTGCGTAAGTGCAATTAGGATAGCAACTGTGGTCGACCTCATTCAGTGCATAATGCTTTTGGACACTATGTGGAATAAGTATAAAATTAACCATATTAACAAATTATTTAATCCAATTTTATGATTATACTTAGAAGTTAAGCTATTCGGAAATAGTAGCCACACGTAAATTTTTTTTTTTTAATTCAGTCATTTCATATTTATATATGGATAACCAAGGTCATAATGAAGAAAATTTATCAATTAATTAATCGATTTTAAATGTCACGTTCGAGTTATACAAAACTGCCATGAAGCCGAGGGTAACACAATACATCGTAATAGCGCCTACCTCAGCAGCTGTCACAAACAACACTAATGAATAAATAAACAAAACAAACAGATAACAAGAGATGCCAATTAAACAATACACTAATTAATTCCAAACATCGGTGTACTGGACTTAATTAGAGTAGGTAACATTACCAAACCACCAATACACAGGTACGGGTTCCCAATGAAGCATAATGAATTTAATAACAATGACGATCATTATTTGATATGGTGATATATTCTATATGCATAAATTTTATTGATAATGATTAAATTCCTTGATAATTTATTAAAAATAAACATCAGCACAAGCGTACCCAATAACATAAACTACTTTACGACAATCTCATAAAAGAAGCCGCTCTAAGTCGACTGTAGCTTTTTTAATATCGGAGGCGAGAGCTCGCCGCACTGTCCCACGAAACATTTTCCATTAATAAAACGCGAAAAAGGAATATTACATATGAAAAAGACATATATCCGTATCGCCGGACCCGCCGCTATCTCCTTGGAAGGTAATAACTTCTTTACAAGTCCAAAGTCCGAGGGATTGAAAAGCAATTTCAGCAGGACACCCCGCCCTCGCACGGGGCCGGACTCGCCATATTTCTTTTTCGCCGCTACTGTAATTCGCCTTTGATTTAATCTTAAGAAACAAATCTTTGAATGTGAAAGTTTACTGATAGGCATCAGTAAAACTAGTTTCGCTGATTGGATTCCATCCGGCGCGTGTGCGGGCCCGATCTTTCCGACAATTTGAATTGGTCACTACAGATATTCCGCTATTTGTCTGATTTCACTACAAGATTGCATTTTTCTTATTCTACAAACCAAATTTAGTTTTGGTTAGATTTTTTATTTGTAGTCGTACTTTACTACGGTTTGAACAATGTTTTTTAACTTTAGAATTATTTATACAGGTTGTATTCTGAACGTCTGGCTTACTATAGTAATGTAAACAATCTTTCTTTTACATTTGTTATACAATAAATTACGAAATTTGTGTTGTGTCATAAAAATGGTTAATTGTGTGTTTGAATTTGATGATTTGATTATTATCATTATTTACAAGCATTAATTAATTACACAATTAGTTAATTAATTGTAATTCTTAGAATATAAGTAAGAAAAAATTAAATAAACAAAGGAAACATGTTTAATGCGCAAACGTGTATTCAAAGACCTCTTTCTCTGGAAATAGATTGTGGTGTGAAAATTAAACTACAACAAAATATAACTGGAATCAACAGGAACGTGATAAGAACATATCGCATGTCATCGGATCAATTTGTAACGTATCAATAAACAGGATAGGAACGTAACTAAAACCGGTCCAGTCGTGGGCGGCGACGCGTCTCGGAGCTATCGGCTTACCACCTCGTAGACAAACCAAACCGCTAAATAATATAGCATTACCAACCACGACAGTATATCCACCGATGTTATTTTTTTCATTAGTTATGATAATCGAGAACGACATTTTAAAATATCAGTGACATCACTAAAACAAACATTGTAAGAAACTCCGCATATTGCTCTACAAAAATGTTATGTGTAATGTAAACCCTGAAGACGGCGAGGCGTTCAGCTGCGCCACTGGTCACGTTGGGCGCTTCTTACAATCATAAAGGTCCAATCAAGCAACAGTGATATCATGTAACTAGTTACTCTATGTTTTTTTTTATGCTAATATAAGCATACAACAAAGAATACAAGAGAAATGTTTAGTTTTAAACAAAATTACATTCTAGATGCAATAAATTGTAATGTGTGATGGACATCTAAATCAGAAAATACTAAAATTAAGCACGCAATTTCGTAAAGTTGGTATTTTCTACCCACATATTGAGAAAGAGAAAAAAAAATGTGATTATAATTCCGCTCTGCTTCAAATAAATTCGAAATAAATATCTCGTTTTAAATAAATAAGACATTAAAAAAATAAACAATCTAAATATAAATGTTCAAGAGTACATGCGTTCTAGTATTGATTTATAAGTATAGCGTTTGAATAAATGTCCTGGTCATTGCTGGTAACTTAAGATTAAAATAATATACTAGTTTTTGCTGTCTATAGACATATATTGGTGGATGGGTACTTGCTCCATTTGCGTAATAAAAGTCAGTAAAAATCTTGGTAAAATCCACTCAATTTGAGGGAAGCCGGTCCGGCCGGGCCGCAGATCGCTATCGGTTGCGCTATTCCGACCGCCTTATTTATGTAATCTAACTATTTGCGAGGGACAAACACCCTCACGACGTAATTTCGTTTTCTACAAGACCTACATTTGATTTAACTTGATTCTTTGGATAGATTGAATATAAATAGTTTTAAAGTATACTTCGAAAATCACTAATAATATCATTTTTAAAGACAATTATACAAATTAACCCAGTTCCAAACTAAGTTTGCGCTTCTACTATAGGTACTAGACATAAATATATATACTTAAATACTCACACAATCATGACTCGCGACATTCTAATCTGCTCGTCACAGAAAAATTTACCGCACCCGGGACTCGAACCCAGGACCTTAGGCTGAGATTTATAGACGCTATTTCGACTTTGCTTAGCAATAAATTCGTTTTGACAAAAAACCTAATATATAATAGGAACTTGAGTATAACCATAGTATTCGTAGAGCTAAGTCTATGTTGACAAAATCGGTGAAGTACGGTTCCTACAAACTGCGCTATCAGGCCGTCAATCATTATATTCACGATAGAATGTACAAAATGTACAACAATGAATAATATACTCACAAATATATACTTTTAGAAAAAGTATATAGATTTCAGGTTTTCTGTAATTAAATATATTTTTAACGGAATCATATGTAAGCCTTTTAAAAGAAAATCTAAACAAATTCTTCACTTATACGAAAAGCAGAATTTACCGAGAAAAATCACATATTATGTTTCTGATATACATAACACAGATTTTTTACTTTAAGTAAATTCATTTTTATACACAAGACTTGAGATTAAAATAAACTTGAACCTTCCCGTAAATGATAAAATATTTTGTTTATATATCTGTTATTTAGAACATGCACACTTATTAAATAGTAATAGAATATTTGGTAGAAATCGCGATTGTAATTCTGTGAGGGTATAGGGGTAGCAATGTGAGGGCTGATTCTAAGCCATGCCTCTCACTCGTTCCGCAGTCATTTTCTGCGCGAACGGAAACCTTTATTGAATACAGTTCTAAAACATACAGATTTATAGACACCACTTTTAATTTGCTTAAACATTATAAATTACATGTTTAATATTAGGTCCTTACATATGAAATTGGCGTTTTTCGTACTGGCCACTTTAATCACAAATTTCTCCTCTTTGGTAAGGAATTCCAAATTCAAATTTGTACAGCTATAGACTCATGTATTTGTGCTTCGACGATCGTCATTCATTTGTTTTTTTCTTCTGTTTTTTTCTGTTTGCGTCACTCATTTTACAAAATGGAAAACTTAAAATATCGCATTATTTACGAGTACGAGTTCCGCCGTGGCACTAGTGCTGCGGAAACAACTCGAAGGGTGAATGATGTGTATGGCGGTCGTGTTGCAAAAGAAAGCACAGTTCGTTTTTGGTTCCAACGTTTTCGTTCTGGAAATTTCGACCTGCAGAACAAGCCCCGTGGACGGCCTGAAACTCAAGTTGATAATGAAGAGTTGAAGGCTATTGTGGAAGCGGATCCATCGCAAACCACGTCCGAGCTAGCTGCAGGCTGCGATGTTAGTGATAAAACTGTTTTAATTCACTTGAAGCAAATTGGGAAGATTAAAAAGCTTGAAAGGTGGGTACCTCACGAATTGACTGAAGCAAACCGGCAAACGCGCGTCGACTGCTGCGTTACATTACTAAACCGGCACAATAATGAAGGTATTTTAAACCGAATCATTACCTGTGATGAAAAATGGGTTCTTTACGATAATCGGAAGCGCTCAGCGCAATGGTTGGATCCTGGCCAGCCAGCCAAATCCTGCCCCAAGCGAAAATTAACCCCAAAAAAGTTACTTGTAAGCGTTTGGTGGACTAGTGCCGGTATTGTTCATTACAGTTTTCTCAAATCTGGCCAGACTATTACGGCTGATGTCTATTGGCAGCAATTGCAAACCATGATGGAAAAGCTAGCGGCTAAACAACCTAGGCTGGTCAATCGCTCCACGCCACTGCTGCTTCACGACAACGCTAGACCACACACTGCGCAACAGACGGCTACTAAATTAGGAGAGCTTCAATTGGAAAGTCTAAGACATCCTCCGTACTCCCCGGACCTTGCTCCAACAGATTACCATTTTTTTCGAAATTTGGATAACTTCTTGCAAGGGAAAAAATTCAACTCCGATGAGGCAGTCCATATCGCCTTCAAAGATTTTATTGATTCCCGTCCGACTGGTTTTTTTAGTAAAGGGATCAATGAACTACCTATGAGATGGCAAAAGTGCATAGAAAATAATGGTTCATACTTTGATTAATTAAATATATTATATTAAAAAATATTCGACTTTTTGTTCCTCCCATACAAAACGCCAATTTCATATGTAAGGACCTAATATAAGTATACGGAGTCGTTGGTATGGTAAGCATATGGTTAACGATTTTATTAATTTGGACTAGGCTCTGTCTACGTTAGCCGGGCAGTAAGCTTGAGGGAGTATGCTGCCCGGATGAGAAGCGGGCTTTTTACACCCACCCGCACCAAAGAAGTCTGCACTGCACCCTGCTCCCTGATGGTTCTATTTAAGATTTACCCTGGGTTACCAAAAAGAAGGGAATGTCTACGTGGGTTATACTCAAGTTGACATTACACATTAATCTGTTTGTCTGTTTGTGTTCTGAGGAGTTGTTTAACCTTGTTCCACCCTCTCCCTTCCTGAATAGATCCACGCGCGCAGGTTTGCGTTGTCACAGCTATACGGTATCTCACATCCCGGCCAGGACAAAGAAGTTCTCTAACTCCTTCTTTTGCCGTGTCGTTGGACTGTGGAATGGTCTTCCGGCGAGCGTGTTCCCTCCATCCTATGATATGGGATCTTTTAAACGTAGCGTAAAGAGATATTTGTGCAGGCTGGCATGATCGCTGCGACTACCGATGGGTTTTGTTACCTTTCGATAGTCGTTGGCGTTTTTTGGACTGCACCATGCTTACCATCAGGTATGGTGCAGTCACTGTGTCGAGTCGGTATAAAAAAAAATTGTTAAAAACAAACTTATTTCCTAAGTAAAGTCTAAACAAATTCAAAGTAGCATCTATAAATCCCAGCTTGATAGCATAAACCTTTATCACTTTAAAATAATTAACAATATTATTTCGAAACAAATAACCTTATCGACGTCTTGTGAGACGTTCACAGGCGATATGTAAATTCTACTAATTTGCCTGAAAAAACGTAACATATCCTCAATTGCTTTATCTAAACTTGTATTTTGCTATTGTTTACTCGTTAAAACTTATTTTAGTAATTAAGTAATTCCTAATGAAAAACTAATGAATTCATTTGTTTTCTTTAACTTCGTTCCCTACATGTGCCTAAAGATATTTTACGTTTTATATTTGTTATAAACAGGCTTACAGACACCAACCTCACTTCATAATAAGTGAAAATTACCGCTGATAAAGCACGCTTATTCATAAACACCCAATGCGCTTGTTCCAGAGTTGTAATATGATCGAAAATCTGACGAAGGGACTCAAATTTCACTCCGAAGCCTCACTCCTCTCCACTTCTAAACATCAGCATGTATGCATCTTTTACCAAACCAATTTTTCATAAATGTTTTATTCTAAGAAGACTATTACGCCTACACTTCAAGTATGAGCTTTTGTAGAAATATTTGTCCACAAAATGTAATACAGCTTTTATTAAAGTGTAATATATCTGCGATCCGTTTGTTTTCCTTGTGAAATGAGCGCGACTATTGTGGAAAGCTGAGCGGTCCGCGATCGGGCCATTTGCTACTGTTTTCAATTTGTCGGCTGCCATAGTTACTAGCCAAAGACAAGAACACCTCCCTAAAATTATTTAGAATACCGTAAAAAAATTTAAAAGTTATCAAATCTTTTGTTGTTTACTTAAATCGTTAATCACAAAATCTAAAGCCATATGACTTAGTATGTTGGAAATATTTAAATAGTCAATGATTTTTTTTTCAAGTTAAGTACTATTCGCAAAGTTAAATGGAATGTAAAAAAACAGTTTATTTATCTTAAACGCGTTTATCATTATTATAGTCAGTGTTGATATAATATTTGTTGAAATATTCCATATTTCTTGTGATTTTGTTCTAAATTAACAAATTTAAAACATTCCAAAATTCTTGATCCTATAGTCCCTTTACGAATATTAAAAACCCCCTAGAAATTCGGGTAAAAGCCGTAACTTGGCATCTCTCGGCAGCGACCATACATCAGCGGCGGCACGCAGCGGTAACACGGCCCCAACTTTAATACACTTACGGTTGACATTTTTCCGCCCATTATGCATTCTGCTAAACCAATGTTTTCTGTAAATACTTACCGAGAAATTCAATTTGCTGACCGTATTGTTTCTTATTCTTAGAAATGTGTATATTATTTTGATGACAGATTACTTTTCCTTTAATTTTATTCTGGTTCGCACGTCTAACAAACACTTGCTACTTAGTAAAGCTAGTCTAACAAAAAGTAAAGGTATGATTCGGGTTCTGGCGTTCGCTGTTCGTCAGTGACAAGCCACAAGCGGCTGTCAGTCACGATGTACGGCCTTATGAGCTTTTATATGTACGATGTAGACGACTATGCAACCCTATTAGCAGTCAAGATCACGTGTATGAAACCACATGAAAGCTACGCGCAGTTGTCTATATCGAACGCCTTTCTTTTTATAACTAAATCTTATAATTAGGCGACGTAATAGCAACGTTCCTTGTGTGGTAAAAAAAATTATATACGCATTTTTTTGCGACTGAAGGCATGTTTTACTAAAGCCTTATTTTGATATGAATTAAAAAATTGAGTGAATTAATATTACTAGAAATACACTGTCTCTTTTTTTTTAATTTTGGAACTGGCCAATACTTTGATGGCCGGGATGGGCCTTCATAACTAAACCGAGCGAGATCATATTGGGGTATACAAATTACACAACAAACACACACACACACACACACACACAGCTATCTCTAATTGTTGCGAGTTCACTGTTTTTTCATTTTCCTTTTCTTTGTTAGTTTTTAAATATTATCATTGTGTAATTGGCACAGCTTGTTAACTGTACCGTATGTAAAATGTTTGTATGTGCTGTTCAATGATAGTGAATAAATAAATAAATAAATTATTATAATAGCGAACTGTGCTCTATATATAATGTTAAATAAATTGTGTTATATGTAACACAATTTATTAAAAAAACTCTCACTAAGTATAAGTCTTTGTTAGCTGAAAGTGGGCTTTAATGTAATATGCTATAAGTAGACTAATATTAAAAATTAGAAACTATTGTACGTTCAAAATACAACATGAATATACAAAACACGTTTAAAGCTTTCGGGTTTTGTACAATTGTTTTTGTTTATATTCGCGCATTAAGCCCGTTAAAGTATTTATTGTGAATATACATTTCAGTTTATTAGTAATCCTTATACGTAACAACGTAGAAACAGACGTCTTGAAATAACAATTTATTATTAAAACTGCAGTCGTGAAAAATTCTGAGAACGAGGCATGTTTGCTTTGATGTTTAGTCCCTCTAATTGGTTCACAGAACTACTTTGCTTATTCAGTACTTGCATGCATAAACTATATTGCAAATTAACGTAAACAATAATAAACTGCAATGCCTTACATAACGACTTGTGTGAATAATATGAAACTATTTTAAGCAAAAAAAATTTTTTTAAAACTATTTCATTTTTTCCAACTTATACTGGAAAGTATTAATTCGAAATAAAAACAAGAAGTCGATCGATAAGCAGCGAAATTCATGTACAGATGAAATTCAAAATATCTTAAGTCAATGAAGTTAAGGAAAAGACGATTTGTAAAACTCACAATTTTTTTTAAATAATGTTATTCCATGTCTTAACAATAATGTTGCCTCACATGACCGTTTTAAGATACCAAACTACTATATGTTAGTCATGTAAATAATTTCTTCATTTAGGAATCAAACCTGCGAGTTATAGCGCAGAGGTCGATCGCTCCGCCATGGCGCCAATTGAGCATTCAATACCCTGAATAGGTACTTATAAAATTTTCTTTATATTACTCTTCGGTAATGAAGATAAAAGAGATCCAGACTTCCATTTCGATATAACAACATGAGCTAATTATTAATTTCTAAGGCTGAGATTTACATGAATTACTTTGATTTTGCTAAGACTTTACTCAAACATTACAAATTATAATATTTATTATATGGAAACTTAACAATTCTCTCAACTTGGACTTGGCTTTGAGAAGGCTATACTCAAGTTCCTATTATAAATTCAGTTTTTTGACCACACGAACTTATCTACTGATTAAATTCTAGGCAAAGACAAAGTAGCGTCTATTAATCTCAGCCTAAGTATGACGTACCTATGTTGTAAACAGTACAGTTGTCTGAAAAAAGCTAGTCTAATAATTATTTAATCAAGTATCCAATTACAACAATAGTCAACTAAAAGCAAAACAAATTCGAACCTTTAGCTTTTATACTCATTCAATATAATAAAACAGCCAAAACTAAAAGTAAGTTACTTCGCCCAATAAGACCTGTTAAAGTATTTATAGTAACTACAAACATAGCTAACTATTAAATGGAAGAATTCCTTATAACAAAAATCGGTAATTGAATTTAAAGAACAAAATAACGTTGAACTTTTCATAATATTTATATAATTACATTTTGTAGGTGCTGTGGAAAATTGTACAAAGAGGTATAGTACACGGAATAGTAAAGCAAAGCTTTAGGATTATGTATCTATCTGTGATAATTAAAGTCAAATTCTGACGATATCAGTCGCCATTCGACCAAGCTCAACGTAGCGTTTTAATTGGCCACGCGGCGTCCACCCACGTTATTTGACGTTTCAACTGAATGTTGACAAACGTTCCCTATTTGATTCAGACATCTCTACCACAAACTTCAATTCCGTTCTCGTAATTACGGCAATGGAGTTTGCACTAACGTTTCTCTCAGCAAACAAATATTTTGTTTAAATATTGATCTTCTAGACACAACAATAAAAACGATCGGAAGTTTATGTTATCAATACCTAATAATAATGTGCTATCCAGTTCTTTTTCGGTATAAAAAAATACATTCCAGTGGCTTAATTCACTTTGCTTGTATGTCGGGCTCAACGTGACCAGTAGCGCAGCTGATCGTCGAGATTCTATCCAAGATGTGAAATAAAAATCAGTTGATGTTAAAATTTATGTCAGTCCATAAAAAATATTTAAAAATATAAATTTGAAAATAGCTTAATATTATTTATGTCTATGTCATCCATTCATGAATTTCTTGCTCATTGGTAAAGGAACACATCGTGAGGAAACCCGCAGGCATTTGATAGAAATGTCATGTGTAAATGCCATGAGAACGACGACCAGTCGCGCTAATGGTCACGTTTGGCACGACATATAAGCAAGCGCAAAGTGATACAACCACTAATGTAATTCTGCTCACCCCGTAAGGGTTATAGCGTGACGATATATTATTACATAGGAATACTGAAACATCAATGATAATAGGTATAATTTTCAGTTCACTTTAATAGTTTATTAAAGTTTTGTGATTTGATAACTTTTCTCGTTTTTATCAATAAATGCTTAAAAATTAATCGTGATCTAAAAATCTAAATTTAAATAAAAGGATTTATAAGGTAAAAATGAGTTACTTAAGCGTTTGTTACATAGTTTTAAAAATAAAGGTTTATGTAGAAAATATTTGAATCGTGTTAATATTATTTTTCGTTGTGAACTTTGCAAATATATCAACGAAGTGTAGCGAACTTGTGACGTCGTATGAATGATCCCAACATTGCCGCGTGTCCAACGTTGGTGCAGTATTTGTGCAGTTATTAATTCCGCTAAATTGAAAGTCGATCTGATCCGCCATTGGTTGTTAGCTCCGGGTGGCAATTAACTACAATTAAACTGCACTGTTTGATGGTTTGAAATTGTACCTTGTTGCAGTCACGTTTCGCGTTTATATTACCATCACGTCAGTGAAATATGGCTGTAATATAATACTTGTCAGTGGCATATGCAAATATTATATTAGAAATATGTAAAATAACTAGATAACACGGCAAACGTTCTTTTGCCATATTAGTTATTTCTAGGTGATAATTGATCAGTTATCGAACGGCATGAAAAATGATTAAATTACTAAATTGGGTATTAAAAAATAGGGGTTGGTGGTAAAAGTGTAAAAATGTAGGGTTGTATGTATTTATAATGCCACATTATAGAAAAAAAAACAAAAGTTTGTCTAAAAATTAAAAAAAAATGTTAAGTTGGAACAACCCTTATCACTTAAGGGTATGAAATATAGATAGTAACCGATTCTCAGACCTACTGAATATGCATATAAAATTTGGTAAAAATCGGTAAAGCCGTTTCGGAGGAGTAAGGTAACTAGCATTGTGACACGAGAATTTTATATATATAGAGATGTGTATACGTGTGTCTTGAAAAGTAATAAAATAACATTCTTGAAAACTGCAACACCAAGGTTCTAATATTGCCTACTTGAAAACATTCAATATGTTATTTTATATACCTTGCCTTATTCGTCTTTATAGATTAATTTTTCAATGTGATATTTCTTCTTCTCATTAAACACAGACTAGGTTAATGAAGTATTGGCCACTCAGCAGTAGCGTTCATTCCATAAATGGATATATGCATTGCATGCCCTTTCGATAAATAAGTCTGGAATAAATTCCTTAAATTTGAACAAAAAAAAGGAACCCTTTAAATTCATATCTATTCTATTTTCACTTCTTTCTTCATTCTTCATATTCGATCTATTTCATCTTCTTTCTTCATATTCTATCTTCCCTACGAAAGTAATATAATATTTATTATCATTGTATAATATTCAAATTCATTATGTGAATCTACCCAGTCTGTCCAAATATCCTATGCACGTCACTGCCACTCAGGGCTCTGAGCGATTGTTTAGTGACCCCCAAGAAGTCGACGTAGCGTCGTGAAGCGCTCTAGTGAAGTACACTGAGTGGTACCGGGGGAGGCGGCGTCTCCCCCCGTGATTGTGCCTGTCAGGCGCGGCATAGTGGGGCTGCGACGAATTGATTACAGGAACCACAGTTCCCATTAATTCGTAGAAGTAGTCACCTTGGGGTTTTTGCTAGTACAAGGCCGACACAACTCGGTCCTATGAGTATATTTCCCAAGAATAAAAAAAAGAAAAAAGGTTATTTAAATATAAATGACCTTATATTTAAAAATTATAATTTATAATTAATTGACAAACGACAAGTTACAGAAACGCTGTTGATTTAAAAAATCTTGTTCATCATAAATTAGTAAGCAATTGATAATTCACAAAGAGTTTTAACATTTAAGAAATATTTCTAATACTGGGAAAAAATGATGCAATAATTATCAAGAATTATTATTTTTTCACTTTGACCACTATCTTGATTATTACATTGCATATAATATATAATTCAATTATCGTACATATACACACATATATATATATATATATATATATTTATAATACAATACGTATACTTTCAAGAACAAAGAATAGAAAAGAGAAAATCTGTTGATCACCGCCGTTGTCATGTCGAACGACTTAATACTGCTCTTGTTGGCGTTTATATAAATATTTACATCATAACTTGATTTCAGAACGTGACATAAAAGAAGGCTAAACATGTTTATATATATTTTTACTTCCTGATTGATTGTTATAAAGCTTTTAATTTATCTATCGACATATCTACTTTCAAATAGATAGATCTCAGGCACGTGGACCCGTTCAGGGTGTATAAACAGTGACTTCGCAGTGCCTCGCGCTTAGATACGTGCGTGAACGGCGAGCACTACGCTGCCCTCTTCCCCAGCCGGCGCACGCACCAGTGTCGCACGCACTGTTCCAACACCTGCCCATATAACTTTATTTTCATATTAAGGTTTCTCACATTTCTAAGTTTTAATTCACTATTCCAGTACCTAGTTCTATTTTGAGATCTAAGACAGATAGGTAAATATCGCTTTTATACAGTGGCATCATTACGAACATCAAGTAATGAGAAGCCATTGATAGCTGTTCAATTAAAAAGACTGATAAAACGTACTGTTTAAATCCATTTAGCTAAGTAATAGCCAGTTCAATTTCCTATATAATGAAGTAAGTAATGAAACGCCGGCAGGTATAAGCAGTAAGTATCGAATCGTGGTAATTTCGAGGACTGTTGGAGCGCGCCGGCCCACTGGACGTTCAAATTGCCGTGGCGATGTACGCCATTCCACTCATTCATTACAGTAGCTAGATGTTTGCTACTCTACCAATCAAGTGAACTACAACATGAGGAAATGAACGATTTCAGCGAACAGTGAACCTGCATATTGTTGACATCATTCGCAACTTCGAGCGGCTGTGCTATGCATAGATTTAATTTTTAGCTAGTCTCGTAAGTGTCTATCAAATTTAGACTCTATTACAAAATTTGCAACTATAATCTGATTTTTAGTAGTTTTGAGATATAAAAAGTTGGACTCGGCGGGATCGATAAAAAAATTGAATAATAAACAGATTGTCGTAATTTATTACTAGGAAGACTAAAAAATAATCCATAAAAACTTTCAAATAACACGCACAAAAACTGCCTTGAAAATAATAAAGTGTTCACTTTTTGTAACAATACTTAATGTCATCGTGCCATTTGCATAAAATCTGTCGCAGCCCACGTTTAAAAACTTTTAAATTTACTTTCAAAAGCACTAAAATCGAAATGAGCTATAAATGAGCGACCCTAATTTTTCTTAAAAAGCCCGGACTCTCAACAAAATTTGCGTAACATAAATTCCATATTATACTGTGGAACGAAACTCAACTGACCTTTTTGTCTGATAACCAAGTACATACGATTATTATAAATAAATAAAAAACGTTTAAATAAACTAACAAGATAAAAAGCTACGTTTATGCGCTCAATATACTTTGGAAATGGTTGATGGAAAAAACAAAACGGATAGGTTGAATAATATCATTTATTAACCAAAAAAAAATCTTCTTAGCTATTTTTAGTTTTGGAATCTCTAATTTTTTAAATGAAAAAAGTACTTATCTTTACCCTAGCACAACTTCTTGAAAAAAGGTCAAACTTTTTTCATTTCTGCGCCGAAGTAACAAAATATTGTGGAGAGTGCATTCGAGCACTTGAGAGTTGACATTAACGATGTCGAGGTCATTATTGGGCCCGGAATAAGATTATCATGATGACAGATTTATTCATTTTTGAAAGTCCAAATAAGCAACCCTTAAGTTTATGGTTTGTGTTATCGTTCAAGTATTCGTCATTACATACTTATCTGTTTTTATTAATATATTAGGTCCTTACATATGAAATTGGCGTTTTTCGTACTGGCCACTTTAATCACAAATTTCTCCTCTTTGGTAAGGAATTCCAAATTCAAATTTGTACAGCTATAGACTCATGTATTTGTGCTTCGATGATCGTCATTCATTTGTTTTTTTCTTCTGTTTTTTTCTGTTTGCGTCACTCATTTTACAAAATGGAAAACTTAAAATATCGCATTATTTACGAGTACCAGTTCCGCCGTGGCACTAGTGCTGCGGAAACAACTCGAAGGGTGAATGATGTGTATGGCGGTCGTGTTGCAAAAGAAAACACAGTTTGTTTTTGGTTCCAACGTTTTCGTTCTGGAAATTTCGACCTGCAGAATAAGCCCCGTGGACGGCCTTAGACTCAAGTTGATAATGAAGAGTTGAAGGCTATTGTGGAAGCGGATCCATCGCAAACCACGTCCGAGTTAGCTGCAGGCTGCGATGTTAGTGATAAAACTGTTTTAATTCACTTGAAGCAAATTGGGAAGATTAAAAAGCTTGAAAGGTGGGTACCTCACGAATTGACTGAAGCAAACCGGCAAACGCGCGTCGACTGCTGCGTTACATTACTAAACCGGCACAATAATGAACGTATTTTAAACCGAATCATTACCTGTGATGAAAAATGGGTTCTTTACGATAATCGGAAGCGCTCAGCGCAATGGTTGGATCCTGGCCAGCCAGCCAAATCCTGCCCCAAGCGAAAATTAACCCCAAAAAAGTTACTTGTAAGCGTTTGGTGGACTAGTGCCGGTATTGTTTATTACAGTTTTCTCAAATCTGGCCAGACTATTACGGCTGATGTCTATTGTCAGCAATTGCAAACCATGATGGAAAAGCTAGCGGCTAAACAACCTAGGCTGGTCAATCGCTCCACGCCACTGCTGCTTCACGACAACGCTAGACCACACACTGCGCAACAGACGGCTACTAAATTAGAAGAGCTTCAATTGGAAAGTCTAAGACATCCTCCGTACTCCCCGGACCTTGCTCCAACAGATTACCATTTTTTTCGAAATTTGGATAACTTATTGCAAGGGAAAAAATTCAACTCCGATGGGGCAGTCCAAATCGCCTTCAAAGATTTTATTGACTCCCGTCCGACTGGTTTTTTTAGTAAAGGGATCAATGAACTACCTATGAGATGGCAAAAGTGCATAGAAAATAATGGTTCATACTTTGATTAATTAAATATATTATATTAAAAAATATTCGACTTTTTGTTCCTCCCATACAAAACGCCAATTTCATATGTAAGGACCTAATATTATATATTAAATCACTTGAAGTGAGTTTTCTTTAATAAATGATCGGCTTGCTTTTTAAATTAGCTTGACTTTTTATTTATGAATCAATGGAAATGAATTAATACTAAATGCTAAGTGAAGCTTTCCATAATACAATAATTAAGCTAATCGATTAAGCTGAGATTAAGTTAAATTTCTGAGACAAGCGAGCACAACCGCATATAAATGTGTGTTTTCACAATTTCAAACAATATCGATAGATGACACAATCACGTGATTGTGTCATTTCCTTTTCAATTAAATAAAAGTTCGTATTACGTTTTATTTTTATAAACTTTGTTATTGATGATAATTATAGTTAATATATAATTATATATTCACTCACCATAGTGTAATATGCGCTTTTGTTAGTTAAAACCATAAATTATTTTAGAAAGAACATACCTTTTGTCGCCAGAGATGGGCAAAATGTAATCTAATTAATGATTAACGATTACAAAATCTAGTTGTAATTTTAATTTTCTTGCTCTGTAATCATGATAAAATCCTTTCAAAAGATTAAGGAGTCTATAGCATGTAGACGTAACCCGATACGCAGTTGTCGCCCTATGGGTCGTTAGGGTGTTACGAGACGTGCGGGGTAAGAGGATGCGCGCGCGCACGGGACGCTTGGAAGTTAGTCGACTACCGAGACCCAAGGCGGGAGTACGTGCGTGTACGTCGCAGTTCGGTGTGCCTTAAAGTGCAAATAAACTGTAAAACGCCAAATTCGTGTCTTCCTAAAACCACACCCACGACCACCGGTCATAAGTCATAAATATGGATGCAATTGAGGATTCCCTAATGTTTAAAACATAGATGAGCAAAATGCAGTCATGTTAATGATGAAAAACGCAAAATGTAATCGTAATCGTGTTTCATTAATCTGATTACATTTTGCCCTAGATATTCGTCGCACACGCGAAATTTTTACTTGATTAGGTATATATACTCCATATCGAATTGACCAACACTAACTTGTTTACATCTAAGAGGCTGAGGAACATTCACACAATACCTAAGTCACACACACACAAATCTAAAGAATCCTTAGGCCAATATTTAAAAAAATATGTAAAGGAATATTTTTCTCCTTAAAATTTATAAAAAACAATCCGACAGTCATTGATATATTAATGTATATCAATAATTTCAGTATCATTAGATGACATTCAATATCTAAAGCGTTAAAAATTATCAACTCGTATTTTTAATTAGTTTATTGTAAATTATAATAATTATTATGATTTTTAATTACAAAATAGGCAGACCTATAAATATATTATCGACAGTTATTGTAAAGTTAAAGACTCACTACCTAATTAATGGTTGGAATTAATTAACCTTCGACAATAAATAAAATGATAGCACTGTTTATGTAGTCACAGAAGATAGGTCATATTAAATACTTTTTTTAATAACTACTGCTAGATTGTTTAAGTACTTATATTACAAGTCACAAACGTATAGCTTTAAATAATTTTAACAAGAACGACAAAATTTATCACGATATATAAAAGTGTTAATGAATGTTCGATAGTACTGTTATAGATAAGGCTTTTTAAAAGGCACTATAAAGTAAAAGTAATGGTAATTATATCAGAGTTACTTCTGGTCACAGAGCACATAATACGGGTAATCTATACTAACATTATAAAGCTGAAGAGTTTGTTTGTTTGAACGCATTAATCTCAGGAACTACTGGTTCGAATTGAAAAATTGAAAGTTGTTCGAATTGAAAGTTGAATAGACCATTTATCGAGGAAGGCTTAAGGCTATATAACATCACGATGCCATTATTAGGAGCGAAGAAATAATGGAAAATGTGAAAAAAACGGGGAAAATTATTCATCCTTGAGGGCCTCCATTGCGTGCGCTGCAAAAACGGTTCAAGATACCAAAAATATATGTAAGAAAGAATTATTCCTCTTGAAATGATCTAAAAAAATGTCCACGACAGTATATGTCTATCTTTTAAGATTACGTCACTAGAACCGTTTTTATGGTAAACAAATTTGGTCGAAATTAATGCATTATTTGTTAAGAGTTGTATCACCGTAAACGTATTTACGTATTTACGTGTATTAATCTTGATCCAAATAAATGTGTTGTTGATTAAGAGTATTTAATTGTGAACAAAATTGTTTTTGACATCACTTAATTTCAATGAACATCTTAGAAGATATTACAAAACCTTATATAGCAAAACAACGTTTGCCGGATCAGCTAGTATTTCAAATAAAAGGGACACTCTCCGCTCTCCATCCATTTTTCCTTCCTCGTCCTTGTGCAGACTGGTGCGTACCCGAACGAAAGAACGATACGTTCTGTTGTCCGAGGTTTATTTTCGACAATTAAGTAATTATAAACTGTTACATTGATACTTTAAATTAATAATTTATTATTACAAATCTTTTAATGTATTTTATCATATTTTATAAAAGCGATAAAATTAGACACACAAGTAAAAAGTACAGTAGGTACACAAGTGCAAGACCGTTATAGAGACTCACTTTGACCAGTCGCGTTTTGAGATCAATTTGCGATTTTAAAGTTGTTGGCACACTTAGACTAATATTTATGGATGCTCCTTTTCTTCGCTTATACTTTCCTCAGTAAATAAATTCGTGTTTGACAAAAAACTTAATATATAATGGGAAATTGAGCGTAGCCTAAATATTTACAGAGTAAAGTCCAAGTTGACAATATTGGTAAATTACCATATGCATTGATAAATGTAATTTTGTATATTGTAATAATTTATGAGTATCAGTCCCAAAGACCTGCAGTCGTTGTAAAACTTGGAAATTAGTTAGAATGGAACTTGCTACGTTATCCGTGTGCCCACATTATCGTTTAATCATATTGTGAATTAGATTTTTATATAGAACACGATCATAGACGCAGTATTATTTCTCGGGTATGCTATGAATGACTGGACATTCCCATCCTAGTTCGATATGTGATAAATATCCCAATACTTCTTGGTTACACGAATCACAACGTAATTTGTTGTTAATAAATACTGCCATCGCCAACCCTTAAATTCACACAATAACATAATTTGTTTATGGACATGAAGTGTCAAAATGTTATGCCTGTGTGGATTTTGATTTGTCAAATCCATACATTTTCGTTGGAGTGACACCCTGTACTTGTAACTAACTGATATAGACTGAAACGTATTAATATAATAGTGTATTTATTTCTCAATATAACGGTGGTTTGTTTTATTACTTGGATGAAACTATTCAATATTACAATTTGATATCGTCACATCTCATTAGCAAAATACCAACATATAGCTATTATATTATTTTTAAACCATTGATATAATTATACTAAATGCGGGCTTTACATTGTTATACTATTTTATAAATTTATAAAAGATTTATTTGAATTGTATCAATCGTTCAATTCAATTATCGTAGAAGATATCATATCTATTCTTTTACATCGTTATACATATTGTATTACACCATTTTAATATACTAGTATGAGTTACGAGACCCTTTGAAGAATACTTTTGAAATAAAAACAATTTTATTACATTAATACTAAAATAAAGTGCATATTATGTACGCAAAATTATAAACTTATGCTTTTGTGACTTGAATTTAATTGAACTGATTAAGGAGGTATTTCTTAATTAGTAGTGTTTGGAACGAGCCATAGGCACACGTAGTGTACCGAAACGGGTTAATTACGATCGATAACTCTTTAATTAACCTGCCTAATAACAGAGTATTTGCATTGGGGCCAATTAGGGAGCCAGCAAGATCGATAGAAAATAATGTTTAGGTCGCTACTTGTAAGGAATATAAAAATAATTTTAAATGAAACGTCTCAAAAATATTGATTGGTATTTTTACGTATGATCAGTAATTATTTAAAATATTGTTAAAGTATCACACATTGCTTGTTTTGAGGTAAACAGAAACATATATGAGTAAATTAATAATAGTTAACCCTTTCACGTCTTGGCTAATAGGGCAGCACAAAGTCAGTAGGTCAAACGCAAGAGAAATAAATACCTAAGCCTCAGGCCTCTAGAGTATTCATAGATTACTCCATGAAAGAAGCACCCGTGCTTTCCCATTGCTGATCCATTCATAGTTGCGAATTAAAGATAAAGTTACTGTCAGAAGGAATATTACCTTGTGTATGGTCCTCCCTAATCAACCCAATAAATATATGCCTTTGTTATAAATTATATTTTATATGTTAGCATTGATTAGACCAGTAATAAATAACACATCAACTTTGAATAATTAATAATAATATGGATAAATTAGTATACATATGGGTGATGCTTTTCTTGTTGAAGTTGATAGGATTTTTAATTTTTAAAAGAAATTTAATGGAATAAACACTTATCTGTAAATATAGGGTATACAACCTTTTTATAATTTACATAGACTAACATATTACATTATACTATGTCGCATGTTTTTCGTTAAAACACTAAATAAATTTGAGGTAAGGAAAAAAATTATTTCCGATAAATAAAAGATAATATTACCATAATATAATCATAATACTTGAGTTACATTGTTTATATATCACTTGTTTACGTTACAACGTACCGAGAGTGGGATTTTTGCCCCGTGACGAACACAAACAAATCACGTTGGGTTACTATCGTGTTAATCGATCACCGAATCTAAAAATCGCTTAGTCAGTTATAATTCTATATTCCACAATTAATAACAGAATAATAACAGAATAAAATAGAAAAATATTAGGTTTATTACCAGAAACAAACCAAGACTTACACTGCCTTATTAACGTGCCGTTTTAACAAAAATACCACTAATTTAGCATAAATGCTCATATTCATTTGATTTTTACCGGAATTTTGTATATATTATAGGGATTTCTATTTTATATAAACATTTCATTTATTTCGTTTTGTAAGGACTGTGGCATCCAATTGCAAAAGGTGGCAATTGGTTTCCAATTTGCCCATGAAATTGTATTAATAAAATAGTAAACGAGGAAACTGACATAAAGGACTACTTAAGTTATTACTTAATTACTTACAAATATACTTTTTATCTTTATTTCTTTGTTGACTATATTTCAATGTGTTTACTCTTGAAACTCGATAAATTATAATTTAAAAACACATTTTAATTAAGTGTACGGCAATGATAGTGGTTATAATAAAATATTATCTACTTTAATTGTTTATATGTCATATGATACCAAAATTAATTACGGTTATGTTCGTCATTATGATACAAGTGTTCAGTACTTCATTGTAAATATTTAATAAAAAATTAAACATATGTCAACTTTAATTATTGCAAATTATGCTTACATTACAAATTATGAGAGCATTTATTGTTATAGTTAAGATATATTTTAAAAATGAATTCAGTGATGATTTTTCGCCTAAGTAATTAAAAAGAAACAAAAATCAATTGTGGATGATTTTAAACGCAAAAATAATTCGCATTAATGTATTAAAAAAAAACACAAGGATAGGTTTATTACTTTTATATAAGAGTAATTTCAAATAAGTGTTTCATGTACTCGTTCTTAAACGATAATGTCAAAAACTGTTCAAGAAAAGAATGACAGCTGACATCCTATACAAAGAAAGGTAAAAAATTAGGAGCGCAATTTGACGTATTGGCTAAACAATCGACTCCTTCTCTAATCAACCTGAATTCAATTCCCATAGAGAATAAATATTTGCATGGTCTATGGCGGCTATCAGCTTGGACGTTTGTGCACGTGGTATTCGTTTTTATATACGCACCCTCCACACAGAAGTAAACAGTACCGTACGGAAACGATTAAAAAAGAAAAAGTGTTTTATAATAGTGTAAATACAGGTTAACATATTGTTGATTCAATGTGTAATGTAAATGTTGAGCGTAAATAAAGAGAGGAATACGTCAGCGTACGTCACTTGTCACGCCACGCGGGGTTATCTGAGCAACTGAGAGCCCATATTGTCGCACAGGATGCCCTAATGACAGACTGGAGGTTAACATTACTTTCTAATTACTTACCATACGCACATACTTTTTAATTGCTTATTTGTGCCGACATATTTATAAAACATCAGTAAGAATACACGAGCTTTGTTTATTAAATATTATTTTACTTTTATTGGCGTGTTGCAATCACGATTATGTGTCCATTTACTTCATTATCAATATTTTTAACTAATTAAATTATTAATATGGATTTTATACATATCCTATGTAAATATTGTCAATATATAATATTTTATCAATTATTACTTATGTACCTTCTTGGTTTTATTAGCAACTCTATTATATTAAACACACTTTAAACTCATGAAATGCCGAGAATAAGTTTTAAGAATTTGACAATACAACTAATAATTATAAATATTTGGTTTGCATTAAAAAGTTTTTAATTAACAGACTAATCTAGTTTTATAATATAATATTTTATGGGAGTTCATTAAAATAAGATAGTAGATATAATTTGTAAAACGAACGCATAATACGACAAACAAGTACACATCTACCTATAAAATCCGAAGGCATGAATCAATTAATTTGACAGACAAGTTGTGAAACGATAATATAAGGGTGAGCATGAGACACGAGCTTCTAATTAAATAAGTAACAAGAGGAAGCAGCATCGCCCGCGTTGCCGTTGAAAAAGATAAACTTCACCAACAATCTAATTACTGGTGACCTTCGTTCGATAGGGTTGACGAACGCGGCTCCAAACAATCAAGTATTTATGTTTCAGTTTCAATAACATCATCAAAATTCAATAAATTCCATTGACGTCGCAAACGAATTGTATTTGTAAATTAAGCCGTGTTGTAGCTTTAAAACGTAGTTAATTTTTTTGACCTGACGCTCAAGGACTTTATCCTGTTCGATTTCGAATTTTATATCATACATTTCAGGATTATTTCTTAAGTTACTTCTATACTTTAATTTATATATCTTTTCTTACCTACATTATAATCTTGAGCTAGTCTTTTTTATTATGTGATCCTTAAAATATTCATTATTTTATTTTTTATAAATAATAAAGTATATTAAAAAAGTAACGCGTACAATTATTAATTTATGTTTACCATATTAGGACGCAAAATATAACCTTTTTCTCATCGTAGTATGTCATTTTTGAGATAAGTCAATACCCTGCTTTGAGGGTATTTGCTGCTTCACATAGGTGCATATAAATGCGTTTATCATCTGTCTCTGTGTATATATTAATATTTAAAATACATTACAATACATTGTACAATGTAAAAAATTGATAAATTCTGTCAACAGCTATTTTGGTTTGTTAAAGACAATTTGCTAAGCTTTGACTAAATCAAGCGATATATTTTATTTATTAGATTTATATTTGTGTATATTTTATTGAAATGAACACGACATGAAATATTTTAAAGTAAAATAGGTCATAATAGGTGTTTAACACTAAACTGCAAACGATAATGTTTTTCTTGCACGAGTATGATAAAAATGACATCGCATGTTAGTTATATTGTTAATTAAGGGTGGCTTGCACTAACAAATTAAATCTAGTTTAAACTTTAATCCTTTTTAGTTAACGCGGTGGAAATCCTCATGTACCACCAGGGCAGCGGTGAGGGCCGCTGCCCCGGGGTTACGGACTCTTACCGACTAAAACCATGGGTGCCAGCACTGACTACTCTTCGCCTTCGCCGGGCCTGGGTATCCGTATACTTTCTCCGGTCTGGCGAGCGATTGGCCTTGGCAGCCCTCCACTCTGTGAAGGGATCTATGCCCCCTCTAACTCTATAGTTGCCTCCTCACTACGGGTAGCGTGTGGGCCCATACACGCTACGGTTTAAACTTTAATCTAATAACTATAACTTTTATAAAACTATTTTTAGTGTTAAACTGTACTTATATTCTTACTCTGAAATATTATCTATTTTTAACTACTGTCAAATTAAAATCACCATTGTGATTGATTTAAAGCTTCAATGAAACAGAGTTTTATACAAGTTGAGATTTAATTTGATGGTGCAAGCTGCTCTCAATTTAACAGGCATATTATGAGTGTACCTATAGTAGAAAACGAACGCGCAAACTACGCCTGTTGGAGGATACTGTTACAATGTAAAAGCGATAACACTGTAGCTAAATAATAGTGTATTTTCTTTAACGTGATACCCCTGAGTAGTGTCAACGTCCGTTTCTCGGGCTAATTTGTTTGTAGTACGGAGAAGAGCCTGCAACCAGACCAATTAGTGAGCGCTGTGACCCTGTACACTAAGGACTTTAGTGGCAGCCCTTGCCACGACGCGGGTTTTATATCACTTTTATTATTTTTAATGGGGATAACAGGAAGATTTAATAAACAATAACTAACATTTCTTACAGTCTTTACGAATAGTTAAACCTATAAAATTGTGATGGCCACTGTTGTTACTTATTAAATTGAAACATATAGAAATCATAAAAGAGAATTCAACTCCAATTAAATTAAAAAAATATAGTGTCATTGCAATTAACGTTTAATAATAGCGATATTATCTACTATAACATAATTCTTTTCGTCGGAAAAATATGTAATGTGGTACGTGTATAGGTAATATGATATTACAACTAAGTAAAATCTAATTTAACGATATTTACGAATTTAACGTTAGTCTGTCCGGATAGGTCAATTATAGTTGATTAATTCGTCATAACATCCTGTAAAGCCGTTATTTATTAGTGAAAAGTTAATTAATGGAAATATATAATTATCTCAGTTGCCATTATGTTAAAATATTATCTCCGACTATATTGAGTAATTGAAAGTATAATTTGATTAATCCAATATCATTGAATATTGTTAATTTTGTATTTAATGTATCAACTGAATCGCAATTTTGTCATACAACAGTGTGGAAACTTGAAATCATAATATTAATGTTGTAAGAAATTAGATAATATTATAACAGAGACTAAGAAATTACAAAATTAGTTCAAGTATCAGTTAATTATAATATCTTTTTTTTTTCAATTATTCAATATTTTACAACAGCAGATGTATTTTTAATAGTCTTGTTTATACCTTTGTTTACGTAGGTATTGTATTATCATTGTTGTAGTAGTAATATTAATTATAGACAATAATTAATAAAGACTAAATGCTCAATATAATCTCACAAATAGGCTGAAACAAATTATGTCTCCTTCCACTTAAAAATAAACGACTATTACAACGCAAGATAAGCAATAAAATGTTGTCCATTAAATTGTGCACGGTAATTATTTGAGCAGAATGAGCCAATGTTTATAATTAAAACGAATGAAACACGCTCTCTAGTCTAGTGATGTAGCTCTAATGAGCTACTTGCTAATTAGAGAATAAACAAGCGGATCCGGGATTCTAATTGGCTTTTGGGACAACCATGTCGCGGGTACTGTTGCTCTGTCTTTTTATAACAAAAAGATTGCTTTCTTGCGTCGGGGATGTCTTCTAATGAGCATTTTTGTGCGTCATAATTAAACTATTAATATTATATGTCAATTAATGGGTTTTTAGTAATGAGGTAATATTTTATTCAAAAATGTTTCTCGTTATATGATATTATGTTTAATAACTCATATACAGTAACACTTGATCGGATAAATAGAAAACATAAGTGACAGTAATTGAATTTACATAAAATAAAATCCAAAATTGTTAATTGTCTTTTTTTTTATTTCGTACAAATTAAGTATAGTTTTTAGTAGAAACAGATGTAGTTGAAACTTGGAAAGTATCTATGTACCTAGCAACATTGCCAATATTTATGTAGAGGCTTGATCCAGAAAATTGAGCCGGATAGTTAACCAGAGTACCAAAATTGAAATTATTGAACTGAATACATATTATAAGCGTCGATTATAATTAATTTTATATGGTGAATATAGAAAATTTTAATTTGTTAGTATAAAAATAAAGCAAATCAAATAATATTAAATATATACTAGCCGAAATTATAACTCTCCGATTGAAAACTTCATCATATAATATACCGTAGTCCCAACGTATGTGATTTTAAATGTTAACTAAATTGTTTTTGAATAGATTAGCAATATAGCTAAGTTCGACCCTAATTTACGTTAATTTTTCTCACCAATATAACTTAAAGTAATACGTGTATAGATTAACAATCATGATAATATTGTATGAGAACCCTGTACAATTACATATATCTTTAAAATTATTGATAAATTAAATCCCATATGGACATTGGATAATTATGCTTTAGATAACGATTCAAAATAAAATAATACATCAGCAAATGATAAAATTTAGATTCCACTGGTGTTTATCCTCCACTTACTATCTGAATATAATTAAAATATATTGAAGAGTAAAAATTTTTACGACATGATAAAACAGTCGGCATCGTGGTGATAATAAAGTAATACATTTAATTAACCTTTAAGCCTTATTTCCTTCGTTGTGTTTAAAATTTAACTTTTCATATCTGTCCATAAATTAAACTAAGTGATTAATTAATTCTCACATTATTTTTATTTTCAATACCTAAAACTTGTGACAAATTTGGGTTAAATCGCTAAGATTACACAAACTGGATCGTAACCAAATTACCTAAAGTGCAAAGATCGTTATAGTGACTCGCTTCGACCTGTCGCATTTTGAGATC
This sequence comes from Automeris io, assembly GCA_036320925.1. Taxonomy (NCBI): domain Eukaryota; kingdom Metazoa; phylum Arthropoda; class Insecta; order Lepidoptera; family Saturniidae; genus Automeris; species Automeris io. Next base: position 6,921,802 of record JAUDJH010000009.1, on the reverse strand, counting down.
AGCTTGTGTATCTCCAGTCATTTATATACCTTCAGAGACCTTCAGTCATGGCATATAAGAGTCGGTAAGACAACGGTGACTTTCAATTGATTCTCATCTCTTGGTGGTCACTGCCGTTCCTATACTATACTTTACATGAGGTGCGGTGTAGAAACATTGTCGAGTATAAAAAAACTCTATACATGTACAGAGTTCATATAAAAGAACAATATACAATCAAACTTCTAGCTGGTATACCTTTTTAATTAATAATATAATTAAAGTGTGATATTAAACTTAATTCTTACTGCTGCTATATATTTAAGCTTTTCTTCCTTGTGACCTCATTGAGTATAATGAACTAGATAAGTCAACTTAAAGCAATACATTGTTTACAAAATCAATGACTAAATTATTGTATTTCATCCTCGGTCCTCCGAGACGAAAAATATTGTAAAACTAGATTAACAAAAAACATGAAATTAAATTGATTCATTACAATCATCGGTAATTTTTTTAGAGTCGATCTTATCTGTCAAAATAAATGAACCAATTAATGGAAATTCATCTGGACGCGTCTTATCTCCGTTTTCGTGATGTTATTGTTTCATTTTTAAGCCTTTAATTAAAATTAATGAGAGGAAAATAATTAGCTAAGTAATTAGAGATTTCCTTTTATATCGACGTTTTACTTTATTTTATATTCTTTTAGTTTTTATTCTGAATTAAAATATATAACAACAGCTTTTTCTTAACAGTTCGTGTTAAGAAAATTTGAATCTGTTTTAATTACCGAAAGTAAGAAGGGCGCTACATAAATAAAACTTGTTGCTACAATTTTTTGGAAAATAAATAGTACACAAAACATTTCGATGTTCAAATATATAAATTCTTATAAACAAAAACTTAAGTGTTCGCGAAACTTATATTAGTAAGTCAATCGAGATTTACTTGATTTTTTTTTTGTTTTAACATTAAAAATGAACTCCAAAAGTTAATGGATTATTTTAATATGCCCCTTGTCTATCAAATTGGATTGTTTTAATGAATTACTCTACATTTTTTTTGGACACATCTTAATTGTTTTTCAAAGAATAAGTGGAATGTCAAAGACCATTAAGCGACTCTTCAAACCTGTCGCCGCATTACACTAATTGACGCAATTAGAGGGATTGCCGAACGGAAATAAAAGTGGGCTCACCTTCATGAAACGCCTGCCTCGCCAATTAGCCTAGCGACTTGTAATTAGCCTCTTCAAAACACTCACGAGCCAGTCTTTACACAGTATGAGAAAAAACACAACACGGGAAAATTATGTTCATTTTGTGTTCCCTTGAAAAGATTATTCACAGCACAGAAAAGTTTTTCGCGATCGCGTGCGGCGCGCTGCCGTTGTAATAACAACGTGCACTCAACACGACCGATTGAGAACGAATGCGCGTTTCCTAGCGGGAGGAGGCACACTTGAAACAAGCTTAGGCGGGGTTGCCCTCCCTTTTACTCTACAAATCCTGCAATTGTGGAGCTTTTCACGCAACGCCGGTAAAGCACTTACGTCCTGTTGCTTCTGACACCGAATTAACTTTGTAAGTGGGCAGTTTTGTAGTACATTTCTGTAGTTAGGCCTAAAATAAGCCTCTATTAATTTATTGTATATATTTATTATTTATCAAATTGCCTTAATGGCATAAACGTTACAAATCTACTTTTATTCTCTTGAGGATTTTATAATGAAGTCGTCAAATGAAATAAAATTAGGCTTTCCTAAATTAATTACACCATATTTTTATAATTAATATTTAATGTTACCAGTAATAATCTTGTAATTAATTACTTATAAGTATTTAATATGCTTATGATAATTTACTATTTATGTGTAATTAGTTTCATTTAAAACTTAGGATTACAATGTCCAATTATAAATAGTTTAATCTCACCCACATATAAAAAATGTAATTATCTATTTAATTTAATTTAATTTTATTTATTATCTCAGGTTCATTAATACACACAATATACTATAGGCTTTTTACGGGTATATTTGATAAAAAGAGTACTTGCATTGAATTTGATTGATTAAAAACCTGATTTAATTTTGCTTCACATTGCAGAGAATCAAGACATTTAAGCTTGCATTGTGAACGAATGTAAAGCTATTCATCATTGATAAAACTAGTCGACGACACTTATTCATTGTGTTGTGCGGGCTACACGGACCCTTTCATACCGACGCGCGGCGGCATCGCGAACCGTCGGGGCTGGCAAGGTCTAGTAAAGAGATCTTCTTGCTTTTGAAAAATATTTACACAGTAAAACTATTTACGTTGTTTTTATACATTCCACGGTCATCATATAACCAAATATTTAGAGTTAATTATTAGCTTTATGAACTTGACAAAGAATAAATATATTAATCTTAATTTCTAATTATTATGTATACACAAAACATAACCCATAACAGTCTTGATATAGTTTTAATTTATATCCAAAATGACTAATTAAATTTCGTGCACAGTAATTAAAAGTCAAGTAATAAACATATCATAGTTTAAAGCTGTATGCATATATTAATATGAAACAAAAAGTAATAATTCAATTTATACCTAAAAATTGATTTTATAGCATGTAGACGCCGCCCGATTCGTAATTGTCGCCCTAAGGGTCGTTAGGGTGTTACGAGACGTGCGGGGTAAGAGGATGCGCGCGCGCACGGGATGCATGCAAACCAGTCGACTACCGAGACGTAAGGCGAGAATATGTGCGTGTACGTCGCAGTTCGGTGTGCCTTAAAGTGCAAATAAACAGTAAAACGCCAAAATCCGTGTCTTTCAACAACCACACCCACGACCACCGGTCATAATTTTATTATTTTAAAAACATCTTAAGAAAAATACGTTATTAGTAATACAACTTTGTTTTATAACGAATATTATGGTAGATCAGTATGAAAATACAATAATATGGATTTAAAATATTTTTAAGCTTGTTGGCAAATTTACATATAGCCCTATTTAAATTCTACTATGAAATTCAACCAAAATGTGGCTGAGTCACCAGGTCACCACTTAGTTACTTTTTTATAGTGGTATCTTTCTATTGAATCAATTAAAGCTGCTCAAAGGGGTGTAATAAAGGATGATTTATAACTCACGATCATAATAGTTTTTAATTATATTTCAAGGGGATTCTTACTGTAGAGTAGCATAATAATGATATACTTTTAAAGCAAGTATAACTCTACTTACTTGTAGATACTGGAGAACAAAAACGTTAACCACATATTTAAAGTATTGCTTATTTCCTCTGTCAGCTCTTGGACCTTGTGGCTAAGACACTTATTTAAATTAAAATAAATTAAAAACAAAAGTATATTTTGCATTCATTATTTCTTATTATTTATATACTATACCTAAAAATTTTCCTTGTAAAATTTTCTCAAAATTAAATATTTCAAACAGGTATTTACAAATTGGTATGCAAAGTATTCGCATGAAATATAAATAAAATGAGATGACTCGCTTTAACACCTTTCAAGAATACTTTGCAGTGTTAATAAAACAAAAATTTTTAAAAATAATTGACTAATTCTTGCCAAGTAACAAGATACCTTTAATTACGATTTTTGTCACTTCTTATATCCGTACAATGTCCGAGTTTTCTTCTCTCATATATCAGATAGATTTAAAATCCGTACTGTCAACATTATACTATGGTTGGCTTAGTTTGTAATAATTATTTTTAAAAGCATAGAAACTATAAACATATAAATAGAACTTAATAAAATGGATTGATGTGCAAGCGATGGACGCGAGCAGTTATGTTCTCTGTATCGTTCATCGGAGTGTTGCTGAATTGTCTTTATTGTGGCTTTCTGGGCGTGTTGATCTTCTTTTTTTTAGTTTGGTTTAGGGTCTAGATAGCTACAAGATATACGGATGGCAAAGTGCTGCGGGGAATTGGGAATTTTCCTGATGACGTGGGATAAAGTATGCGTCGCTTGAGTCGTTGGTTTTGACGTCAATCAGAGACAGTGAATATTAAAAATTCCTATCGATGGAGATGATGGGGATGGGGATGGGATGAACTTGTATACAACCATAAAACTTGATATGACCAAAACAACTTAATAAATTTGGTTATGTCAACTAACAGTAGTTATTATAAAGCTTAAACTTTTCTGAGTAGAATAATACATTAGATATTGGTTCATTAGATATTGGTTTTCGGAATGGAGAGCATCTACATTTCTAACTGATTTTTTACTGCAAAACTTCAAATAGAATCATAAATTTTTAGGAGTAACCAGACTATTTGATTTTGCTGTATGTATGGTAAATTGGGTAGAATAAAAAACATAACCATGTATATCGAGACTAACTATTATAACTCTATGATTTTATTCACAATTTAGATTATTAAATACTAAATACAGCTCTTTAGCACAGATATTAATATTTTATTTTTATAAGTAAATGAAATAGATATAAAAATAAACATATTTAGATATAAAATGTCAAATATTGAGTTCGGAAATCGCAATCCAACTGTTGCGTGAATACGTTTAAATTAAGTCCTAAACAAATCTGAACATACGCCTTGCGTTCTATGTCAATTTGCGATCCATTCAATGCGCGATCCACAAAAAATAAGGGTTGGGATACTCTTTTTTTAAATATATATCGATAATCGGATGAATGTAATTAGAAAAACCTCGTTTTTAAATAAAGCATACAAACCTCGTCATTAAACAACGATGCAGTTATGTAGAGCAGTTCGTAAATATTTAATTATATTTATTTTAGACATAAATTATATATTTGTTTAATCAGTAATTAAAAATCTTGAAGTAACGTTCTCTAACAACCACACAAAATGTCCCCATATTTCTTTGTACCAGTCTTTTAAACAAATTAAGATATAGTTATGCTAGTTTAACAATTAGGAGATAATAATGACTACAAATACGTCGGAAGATAATATTTTTACAGTCAGTTCGGTCATTGTCACAAACCAGGGCTCCAAGTAAAGTCTTACCTATCTGTGTACAATATTACCTCTTCAATTACAACAACGATAAAGACTTAATTATGTACATATGTATAAACTCATTTAAGGGTTACCTTTGCTGCAACTGATTAATACATATACACAAATTGCTTTTAAGTAAATTATAAATGTGCTTCGTTTGCAATTGTGTTTCGATGAAAAAAAAATCATTAATTTTATTTTATTTAAAGATTTCTTAAAGATTAAATATTTTCGTTTCTAAATGATTATGAACTCTTTTTTTTTTCAAAACTAATTTGTTGATAAAATAAAATTATGATTTGAAAAAGAAGATTTTTCATTCACAGTTTTATCAAAAGAATACGAGTAAAATTAAGAGCCATATAGAGTTATAAAAATGTAAAAATTACTATAAAAATCTAGAATAACAGTTTAGCAAACATTACAATATATAGCAATTAAAAGGAAATGCACGTCTATAAATTCGTCATTACATCTTTATGACTTACATACGTCAATTAAATCTTGTAAATGTTTTACTAACATTCATAGAACATGATATCCGGCTATACGTTCCTTGTCGATAAATCAAATAAGTTGGGCATCACTACAACGTCGGCACTGGGGTAAGGCGCGCGGCTTATATTGACGCATTCACTTTCTGTACGCATTTAATTTATTGCCGAGTAACTCGAGTCATGTTCGTTCACAAATCAACTGAGCTTTTACGTATTTTCAGCAGCGTTTTGTCAACCGCTCTATCGGAAACACGGTCTAAAAGGGTAACTGTGAAAAGATCTTTATAATTTTACAAATGTCAATTTGCTATCCATTAAGAGAGTATTAGTACTTAGCTGACTTGTCTTATGGTCTAGAATGGAGTGCTATAAAATGTTAAAACTGTTTCCATTCTCTTTTATTTAGTATAATTGCATTGAATGGTCTATAATTTTCGCTTTAAAGAACTAGTACAAACAGAACCTGTTTCTATTTTATTATTCGCTTTATTGCGTTTCATTCAAAACTTAAGTCACTTTATTAATATTTTGTGTTAATGTTATAAAAGGATTCATGTATTGGATCCTAATTTTAGTAGATCCGTACTTTTTATATTATATACATATCTTAACACTTATCGGACGGGCCCCGTAGATTTACGTTTTTCCATTCTGACTTCCTAGGACGGGCCAAGTAGATCTACGATTTCTCTTAAATTTCAGGTACGTTGTGCTAGTTTTTTTTTATTTTACAGATTTTTTCTTGGTGTCATTAGTTAACGTTATCAGCCTACTAAGAAAGACAGAGCAGATTCAGCCCGTCCGTTAAGTGTTAAGCTTGTTTATTTAGTACAGTAAAATCTCAATAGCTGGAATGTAAGGAAATACTAAAAAAATACGAGATAATAAGATTTCGGACTTAGCACGAATCTCGAGATACTTAGATTTTAACTAATCAAATTTCGACATAAAATGAAAGAATATATTAAAACAAATTCTGTACATACGAGTACATATCTGTCAAGTATAACGAACTTACATGGAAAGATGTAATTATATCGATGTCATGAAATAATTCATACACAATCTGTTATCTTCTTTTGATGCAAGCCATTTGCAGATTTTTTATCAACTATTTTTTCTAGTTCATATATGATGCTCAATATCTTTTAATAAGTGCGAAATATATCAATTGCTGCTCTTGATTCTTCATTTGACACCGATGGTTTAATGAGTTCGAAGAATCCCAAGTAAGAAGTCATTATAAACTACGACTTACAGAGTTAGCTTATTGCAATTCGAGTTATAAAGTATTAAAGTGTACTCGCAGGGACATACAATTTTATTCGAGTTGGTAAGTCTAAATAATTCGAGATACTGTGTAATTAGGGGTTCAGCGAAAGAAAATTGCATTTACTTTCGATTTACTAGGAATTACGATTTAATAAGATTCGAGTTGTAGAGATTTCACTGTATTAGTAAAAATTACAATCTCATAATTATTATGAATGACAGTTTTTGTAAAACGATTACTTATAACTGTATTTTCAAATCAATAAAGAAACCATAGCACACGAAAATAGAATTAACGTTTTCAAACGATATAAGCTGGCTTATCCGAAAGTCTTGAAAAAAACGGTCTCAGCGTTTCCGAGCCGGCTTTCATTGAATTCGATTTAAACCAATTAATCACTCTTATCTGGTTGTTTCTTTGGAGTTTTTCGCCAAGGGATCGACGGCTGACCATTGAGCCGTTGTTGGGGTAAACGAGCCATTGTGAAACACCGTGAACCGATTTAGGGTATTGTTGCGAGCCATTGTGATATAAACTGATGATAGCTTCGACCGTAGGCTGTAAACTGACTATTAGTCTTATAGAACATTTTGAAATTAATTGAGATTAAAAAATATTATTAAATTATGTAATACAGCAATATAATTAAATTACTACTTTCAGAGCCACTGCGAGGCAATGCTTTACAAAATGGCTTATTTATTTAAGATAAATCAACAAAAGATACACTCTAGCTACTTACACAAAAAACTTTTAACACATCTAGTTTAAATGGCTTGCCCAGGTATGCTAATATTTTTAAAGTTCTACCATTAACATAACTTGTCCTTATTCGTTCAGTGCCTAATTAACGAACAAATGTTATAAAACTCACAATTTATTTACAACATTATATAGGTACGTTAATATACAAATGTATTCTACATATAGTTACATAGGGAAACTGATCAATGCTAAATCGTTGAATGTTTCTGATAATTATATTAATTTGAACTTAATTTAGAAAATTAACTTGTCGTAACTTGTAGTTAACTTCATTCTTAGCACTTGGGTATCCAAAAAATATCAGCTATAGCATGCTTGCGGCAATCTAGTCCTAATTATAAAAAAATATGGCTGGTGTTTAGTTTTTGGTGGTAGGGCGATTGCCCGAGCTGGGTCATGACCACAGTACACAAGTGTAAACACCGTCATAATGACTCGCTTTGGCCTGTCGTGTTTCGGGACCAGTTTGTGTATATCTTGTAACTCATACACCTTAAGACCTTCAGTCCTGCTATATGACGGCTAACATGACACCTGAGACCATCAATGGATTTTCATCATTAGATGGTCGCTTTCGTTTTTGGATTACATTATATTTACCATCAGGTGCACTGTAGTCACTAAGTCGAGCCAGTGTAAAAAAAAGTTAACAAAAGATTAATTTGACTATGTATAACAAATTCAACTAGCCTCAAACGCTTCGCAAACGATTTCAGTCAGTTCGCAAAAGAGCCTTAAGCCGTCATTAGCGACGCCAACTGCCGAAAGATGTCTTTGCTTAATTTATGTAAATTCCAGTTTCGTTGTTTTCTTCGGGACGAGTTACTAAGCGGCTGGGCGGTGAATAAATAATTTAGAAGATTAGTAACCTTTCTTAAGATGACATTAACATGTTTTTCTCTACAAGCAGTATCAGTAGCGATTCTCAATTCACTTTTTTATTGAACATAAATAGTCGGAAGCAAGCCTTGAACTGTACCAGTGAACAGAGACTCCAACTATATGATTATAAACATATACGTCAGACTGCAATCGTCTGAGATCAGAAACAAAACAAAATCCATCACTGTCACTCTGATGCTAATGTGAACTCAATAAATTCAAGACTATTTGCACTCTTCGCGAGTGTGCTTAAAACTGTAAACTCAAACTCGCTTATAATTTTGACTGAAATTTATAGATGCTATTTCGACTTAGCTTAGAAAAGTTCTCAGAAAACTAAATTCGTTTTGATAAAAAAAAACTGTATATATAATCGGAACTTGAGTACAGTCATAGTATTCGCAGAGCCAAGCCTATGTTGACAAAATCTGTGACTTACCTAATCCCTTGACATTCATTAAATAAAATATAAATTGTCATGTTTTAGTAAAATCTAAGCACACTTAAAGTTGTGTCTGTACATCTCAGCCTTAGGGCGGCTTGCACTAACGAATTAATCTAGTTTAAGCTTGTATAAAACGCTCATTAATTGAATTGGTTTGATTCCATCTTAATGATGATTTCAGTTTAAGAGTTGTTATGACTAGATTTTGATTTAGTGCAGGAAAATAAGTACAGATCAGCGCTAAATAGCATTTTATATAACTCTAAACTAGATTTAATTTGTTAGTGCAAGCCGCCCTTAATGTTTTAGTTAAATAAACACTGCACACCGGACATTTTTGAAAATAAACTATTCGCATGTTTTTCATCCCCTAACAAATATTAGTTACTTAAAAAAACTTGACTCGATATTCCACCGAAAGTAATTCAATACTGCCTTATTCACACATAACATGGATCGATATTATCTTCTCTACAAAAGTTGAAATGAGATGAGGCATAGAGTGAAACTCATTACAGCATGATGGAACAAAATTAAAACCACCTCATTAGAATTCCTTTCAAAAATTAAGAGCGCAACCCGCCGGCTCGCGTAGGGGCACTGGGCCCTATAATACTCGTAAGTAAATTATGGCATGTAAACGGTCCACGGCGCGCTGTGAGTTGGAGTAACTTATTTGAATTTTGTTTACTTGAGTTGTTTTAACAACACGTTCCCCGTCTGAGTTGAGCAGATTTTAATACGAAGCTTTCATTATCTTAATTTGCTTGGTGATTTTGTAATAAATCTTATTTTAATATAAAGGTACCGTGCATCGGCGCTATTTTTTCCTTATTGGTTCAGAAACCTAATTTATAGAATATTATTTAGAATATACTTTTAGAGTCTTCATTCCTTTTGCATACTACATTAGTAGTAGAAATATATTGCACGTCCATATTACGTCATATAAGTACATAATATATATTATAAGTTATAATCAATATATCGAATTATGTTCTGGAAATCCATGGTAGAAGAATATCTAGACAATTAGTTACTAAATCTTAAGTAATTTTAACAGTTACAAAATTAATATATCAATACCTGCCTAAATTTAATTTCATAAAACTATCACGAAGATACCATTTTAAATACTTAAGAAGTTAAAAAGAAAAACCATCGTCTGTAAAGAAAAAACAAATTATATATTAACCTTTGGATCAAGTTCGATATATAAGAAGTCTAAAGTAAAAGATAAAGCTATACATTTTTTGAGTATATTAATTAGATATTTTCAGAAGTCAAAGAAAACACCTTATTCTGACATAAATTTACGAGTTGATATGAAAAGCTTATTTAAAATTATATAAGCAATGGATTATTAAAAAATATGATATAAAATAGCTAAAGATACAGTTTTTATATATAAATTACCTGCATACGTAATAATAAAATAATTTATTTCGTACCAAATCATTTTATAATTGTGTAAAGTTACCATGATCTCAATATCCAAACAGATTAAATTAACCACTTATAATAATACCAAAAAAGTGCTTACAAAAAAAAATAAGGTCATTACAAAATGAATACAACCTTTGACAAGAATGTTCGTTTGAGTGTAAAATAAGTAATTTTTATGTTAAATTGCTGTGTCGTGCAAAAAATTATTTACACTAAGTGCAATAGTAAGTGCAAAAGTGCAAGCAAGCAAAATAATAACGTAAACAACCAACGAAATACCTAGAGGACTTAAAAATGATATTAAAGGCATTGTTTTATTAATTTCTTTCAATTCTTAACTAACTTGGATGTTCTTCTCAAGTGAAAAGTTGCCTTAAATCAAAATCCAGGTTAATTACACATATTTCTATTTTTTTAGTACTCCTGGTACTTATTTTTATAACAATTACTTTACCTAATACGAGTATGAATACGTATAATTTTATAATTTAAATATAAATTTTCACTGCAGAAATATTACTGTTACTTTATTTTCAATATTCATGGCTTACTGTTTTATTCAGCTATTCTCTCATAGAACAAAATTATCCATTTGTGAAATATTTCTTTTTTTAAATATATTGAATAAATAAAAAGCACGGACGTGCTTCACAAATCGTTGTCATCATCGTTACAATTTTAATTTTTTATGGGGATTTAAATAATGAGATCTATCTTTTACCCCACGGTATAACCACGCAACGGCCATGGGAAATGCAAACAGCAGGGAGAACGGACCTATTATACTTAAAATAATCCTTGAATTAGTCAATAAACTGTCGACCCCAATAATGCAGCTAATTTTTCATGATGGCTAAATACTTATTAGCGAAATGCCCGTTTTATAATAGTCTAAATCTTAGATTCCTTAGAAATTGTTTTATATCTTTTATAATAAGTATACCTAATCTATTTGTGTCTTCTTAACAATGAAAATTGGAATTATACATTTATACATTTATTTTTATTTATTAATTATACATTTTTATTAAAGTATATTCTATGACAATAATAAATAATTTATGGATACAAACTTTTTCTCTAAGAAGGGGGTAAAGAAATCATGTATTTCTTCACCAAGAATTGTATAATATAAATATGAATAATTAAAAAATAAAGAAATAAATGTATGGGTCGTAACAAAGTCGAAACAGACCAAAACTTAACTATACATGTGAAACAATAAAAGTTTGAATGAAGGAATAAACCAAACTGAAATAGAAGATAATTCTTGAAGGAATTTATGTATGTGCAAGAAATGAAACATGTCATGATAAAAAGTAGGGCGTCCCATTCTTTCTGACTAGTGCCAATTTTATCATTGGTCCCAATAGAAAACAAGCATGCTGGTACAGGTTAGCGCAGTGGTTTTACGTACAAGTAATATAGCAGAAGGAGGCCGCCGTAAGAGAGAGGAAGAAAACAACCACCCTCGAGATTTGGCGGCCAAATACCGTCGCAGGAGAAATGTCATCGACGGAATGAGCGAAACATCCCTCCGTGATATAGTCAATATCACTTTACACACTAGACAGCACACTTTAGGATGTCTGCTGCCCGGATTATCTGAAAGCGGTGCGTTTGAATCCTGCGCACCATCTAATAGACAGGTCTTGATGTTTGGTATCTGTACACCCACCTCTCTAAGAGAAAGAGCCTAAAAGGCTAATCGCTCGCCTGGTAGTTGGAAAAATATGGATCCCCAGGCACGGGTAGCAGTGATTTGAGGGGGATTTGAACACCCTGGGGGTATTTAGTCAGTAGGAGTCTGACACACTGTTGTCCCATGCAGGATTTTCCTCCAGGTATCAAAAATAAATGTAGATGTACGTGCGACTTCTGTGTTACAGGTTCAAGATTAGATTTTCACACGGAAAAAAACTTGTAATTGATTCTGATTTGGGTATACATATGACATGAATGACGAGACGCACTTACGACAAAGGAGTAAGCCCTAATTAGTTTTCCTAAAATAAAAAAGAGAATCTGCATTAAAATAAATTATATCGTGAAAAGAATGGAATAAGCTGGCTAACATCCCACCATCACGGTCTGCAATCGTCCATTCAGCACGTGGCGAGGCCATAAAATTAAATAAATCCGTTATTTTTCAGCGTGACAAATGTTGAAGCAGTGGTGTACCGTGGCCGGTCAATCGGCCGGCACGATAACGACCGACATTTGTAAAGATTTTGCGGCCCATGCCGACCGAGGCTATCCCAAGGAGTAGAGGCCATACGTTTACAGAGAGCTCCGAATATTTATAGAGGCGAAATGTTTTAAAATAATATAACTATTAACTGATCTCAATTGGTGGAACATTGTGCTTGCATTGTGTGTAGGTTTGTGATATACGCATGCTTAACACCGCAAGTCCCATGGTTTTTAAAATTTCAACTATCTCGAACCCAAATTATTATTGTCCACAGATTACGGTCCGGCCACATGCTGCTTAATATTTTTTTATGTTTTATGAAGATTAATAATACAGAAATGCAAAATATGTAACGTTAAGGAAGATACGGAACACGTGTTGATGGAATGCACTCGGATTAAATCGGAAAGGGAGACTCCTTTTTGAGTCTTTAATATGAATATGATAGATCTGGGTGCATTGCGTCAATACTTAACCGAGCTTGGGTGTGCCTAGGCACTGTCAATTTACACATTTGTTGAAAATTTCTTAGAATCAAGAAATTAAATTTGTATATTTACAGGGCTGACATGACTGTGTAATCAAAGGCATTTTTTTCAAGAATAAAAAAAGCCATACGTATTAAAAGGTAACTGTTGGATTCTGCAACTACCAAGTCGTGATGCGTGCATTGTAAACGTGTCCGACAGCGCTGTACAGTCGTTTACATCGGATAACTTTACATATTAACGTATACAGCTGTGTATATCCATTAACTCTTTTTTTTTACACTGACACGGCACAGTGACTACACCATACCTGATGGAAAGCATGGTGCAGTCCAAAAACGACAACGACCACCAACAGGAAAAAAAACCATCGATAGACGCAATGATCATGCCGGACTGCACAAATATCTCTTCACTCTTCGCTTAAAAGACCCAATATCATAAGATGATGAAAACACGCTCGCCGGAAGACCATTCTGCAGCCCGACAACTCAGCAAAAGTAAAGAGTTAGAGAACTTCTTACTTCTTTTTTTTCTTCTTCTTAATCCTAGCCGGGTGATAATTGTAATTGAGTTGTATTATACCTAGAGACCTTCAGTCGTGGTATATGTGGGCCGACATGATGACGGAGACTATCAATGGATTTTCATCCTTTGATAGTCGCTTTAGTTTTTAAACTACACTATATTTACCATAGAGTGCATTGGAATCACTATGTCGAGCCAGTGTAAATAAAAATACAGACCTGTAAAACTACAGTACGGTACGGTATCCGATGTATGCATTAAGCCAGTATTAATACAGATTTTCCCTGATTAACACTATAGAACCAATAGTCATTCTATAGTGCTTAATGAAGTAAAACGAGCCAGATAAAATAACGGCCTATAAATACAAACCTTACCAAATGATCCCTAATAGTAAGAAAGAATAAACATTTATTTATTTAAACAAGATAACATATAACACAGAATGATAGGTCAATCAAGATATAAAAAAGCAGAAGCAAATATGCTGTGATGATGCCCCATAGTGACATTAGTCAGCTAAGCGACCCAGCGTTGATATTCAGCTGACACTCATTCGATTTGTCAACGCGAAGAAAACAGCTAGGTAGGTAATAATAGAGTATGGACACACATCTCTAAAGACTATATCAAAATATCATAGATAAAGATTTATGTATTTACATACATACACACTCATTTGCCTACATATGTATACTAATATGTAAGTATATTACACACACATAGCATATAAAATAATTTTATTTTAATAGATACACATAAAAATAAATAAATTCCTTTCTTTTTGCTAGGGTTTACTCCTGTGTAAGCAAGCCGAAATCAAGCATAACACTTAAAACTTTCTATTTATCTTAAGGCCACACTGATCTTTGTTGCGTTTGATAATTGAATTCACGGCTCGCAGAAATATCAAGAAATTTAAAAAAATCTCTAAAAAATTGATTATTCTTATGGTTTCTTACATCTACCTTACTAAGCTAGTGGAGCTAAGCTGAGAATAAATGAAAATTGATTTTAAGATTGCGTTGCCCAACTCCCGACGCGTTGACAAATAATAAAGGCTCAGTTCTATAGCCCGAGCATTAACTAACATCGTATCACACAACCGATGTAGTTAAGCTATAGTTTTCTTTCATTCGTTCTCTTTAAGAAAAAAGAGACGAAAGAAGTAAATACATTGCAAGTAAACATTTTGTTCGACCAAATATTTCTTCTATTTTCTTTTATGTTGTTTATCCTATACAGGATACTTTTACAATATGAAATTATATGACACAAATGCTTAATGATATTTATTCGAAGAATATTCAAAATGTAATTTCTTTAGAATATGTGAGTGTAATACACTTTAAAGCATTTTTATTCTAATTATATAAGTTTTATGTAGTTGGAAATGAAAAACAATATAAACGATTACCTGCTAATAGAAACGATAAAATGTATTATTAAGACACAAAAAGGTTTTTTGCATTTTTCTTTATATAGTCCAGCGTAACGCAGAGGAATTCACTACCAATAAGTTTTTCTAGTTTCATATAATATCTTCAAACAATGAGTGAATTGCTACGTTTTAGGTGAGCACGCTGCGACGCCGGTCCATCATCACTTTCCATTATATGTGATTGTGTCGAGGCGACAGCCTGTTTGTAATTTTCTTTTATTTTCCATAAGTGTATCGAAAATAACATTATCGGTTATATTAACAGCTGATACTGCACCCAATATTAGGAAACCAAAAAGAATATAAAAAAGCGACCGTAACTATTGAGTAATAATTGTTCGTAGATAGCCGTCGCCATTTTTTTAACAAAATTATATTATAACTTATGTTGACAATTTTTGCGATTAAATCGTATTTACTTATGAGTTATGAGCCATTAAGTATACTGTGTTATTCATCTATAACCATTTTTTTAATTGTTGCTTTTTAATTACAGAAGTTGACAACTAGGCACGGAAAGGAAGTAACAAAAAGTACACGTGACGTCACTAATCTGCATCACATTCCACTCTAATGGAATTTTAAACTCGGTTTAAAATTCACTTTTCATAATACCCTGTTCTTCCATTTTTGTGCGCCAGTTGGCTAATTTGTAAACAACAATGCGAGTAGATCTATATTCCTACATAGCTTATATTTCGGTATGGTTTTGCTAGTATTACCTATAGTTTTTTAATAATAATATATAGTCACATTATATGTCTTTCGGTGTGATCAGAGATACATTAGTGGTTGTACTTTGTAAAGTACACAGTACAGTACTTTGTGCTTATATATTTTGCCGAAAGTGACGAATAGCGTAGCTGATTGCCGTTCTACGGGCACTAGAGTTTTGTAAGCTAGGTAAAAATACTCCATTTCCTGATTCATAAAATACTTAAAACTTGTTTTTACAACCTTTGAACCTTTTGCTAAATTCGTAAATAAGGTTTTTATAATAAGGAAATTAGGTACCTATACATATATTAAAGGCCCAGCAACTTGAATTGAAATCATTTAAAAAAGAATAATACTCAAAAGATAAGCAGGAACACATTACAATTATTTTAATAATTGAAAAACGTGTACTGAATAGCCTATTGATTCGTCTATGAAAGAAGTCATTCAAATGCACCCAAGACCGTCAAAATTATTCAGCGTGAACCCATTACTACAGGATTCTAATTGTGAAAATAACGAAGCGAATGAAAAAATTAATTTCGTGGGAATTTAACGGTGGGTAATGAATGAAATGTAAAAAATATCATCTGTTTAATATTGCTGGAGGGACGTGATTAAGTTTGGGGCATAATATCCGGCGGGGATGCGCAAGACGTAATGCACTTTTGACTACACTAGGGCTGATGCAGTGAATTAATTTATTTCAGCAAAATGTATTGAACTTCTATTTTTACTGTTAAAGTTAACAAAAGAGTCTAAACTAATTTATGGATCAGTTTACACTCTTGCTCTCTCTAGCTCTCTTGACTTAATAATCTATGAAACTATTACCATATGTACATATGCCGCGTTTGAAATGATAATAAATCCTTACTAATATTAGAAATGCGAAAGTAACTGTCTGTCTGTCGCGCTTTTACACCAAAACTACATAACCGATTTAAATGAAATTTGGTACACAAATAGTCTACAGCCTGTGACATAGGCTACTTTTAAATGTAAAAAAGTTGGCTGAAATAGAGCCGCCGAGACCCCCAGTCCATCTAAGCTAGCTAGGGTCAGATAGTCTGTCTGAGGGGATGACTACCTTGGCTAAACTCCAATGGCGTGTGGCTCGACTATGCCACAGATACACACACAAATGCACATATACCAACTAATTAGCCGAAATAATTAAAAATTATACACAAAGACACTATTCCACGCGGAAGAAGTAAGATATTTTGAAAAAAAAGTGCCAAGACAGTCCGCACATAATTAACATAAGATATTATGTTTATGTCGATATACCTATTGTTGGTATTATTTTTATTCTAAATATTATTATTATGTTTAAACAACATGTGATTTAACTTAGATATAATTAGTAAATAACCTAATTTAATGTTAGATCGAAAAAATGAAGTACGAGCTTTATTTCACCGTGGTTATATTATGTATGTGGAGTGTGGAACGCAGGGCGAGTAAGAGAGGAAAGAATGATGTATGAGAGAGAGAGAAAGTGGGAATGACGTAATAAATGTGTGGTGAGTTCTAAATTAAATAAAATCATAAATGTGTTTTTGAGTTATAATCTCTTGCCATCCCCCACATGAATGTTTACAACCTATACATATAAAAAGACTTGTTCTGACTGACATTTTTTATAGAGCCTGAACTACTATAACTTGAAACATTTTTTCTTATTGGGCTCTTTATATGACGCAGACACCCACTAATATCGGACTTTTTGGTATTCCGCTCCTAAGAGGATGAAGTAGAGGTTGAAAGTTTCAAAATCTGTCAGTTTCGGGTTCCGAAAGAATTAGGCTAAGTCAGCTAGTATTAAATAAATGTATAGAATTGTAGCCAATAATTATTCAGAAACGTGGTAACCCTATTAATTTGCCATATCAAACTGCCCAGTAGCGAATAGAACACGACTACCGTGACAGTAGGGACGCGAGCCAGCCATTAATACAACAATTAATTTTCTACTTTAAATTTTTAAAGCATTGCAAAATAGACTTTAAATCGACGCAGCAAAGATTAAATGTACAGTGTTCTATAGGAAATAAGTATGTCAAGCATAGTTAGTAAGGGAGAAACGTGTGTATGACGTAACAAAATAAAATTGAAGCCGCAAGGGATCTAATTAAATGATAAGTATGATCTAAGATTAACTTTGTCTGAGAAATTAAGACAGAATTAATTTTCTAAAACCTTAGTCATTTGAAAATTAAGCTCAGATATTTTTATGTTTAATAAAAAATCTATGCTTAATAAATAAGAACATTGATCAACTGCGCTACTGGTCACGTTGGGCGAGACATATAAGCGCAAAATTGATACAGCCACTAATGTACCTGCACTCACTTCGAAAGAGATATAACGCGACGATATATTATATAATAATTATTAAAAAAAAAAACACGGATTAAAACCTTATCTTTTTGTATTGTAACAACGCAACTTAAGTGGCACTATAAAACCAATAACTCATTTTAAAATAACATTGTGCTCAAAAGCGTAGTTACACCAGTGTGCTTTTAAAACAAAATTTTTATATTACAAGTTACGCATTACGTTTCCTTTATTCTATTATTAACGTCATTTTATGTCATTTAAACAAAAAATATGATGAAAGTTCTACCTTAGCCAATAAATATGAGAATAAATTATTTATACTTTTTACTTATGTCCATACTAATACACTCACAAACACTTTTTTTAAATATGCTTCATAATAATGGCGTACATACATACAAGCAAATATATAAGTATAGTAGACGTGGTGGCTGCCGGCAGAATAGAATAGCACCCCCCTCCTCTTGCCGCGGTGTCGTAAAAGGCGACTAAGGTATCCCTTTAACACCGCAATTCAACCAGGTGTTCAGAGAAGGAAAACTCGACCAAACCTGCATCCCGCTTCCTCCCGATCGTACTGGTTCTCCATTCCATCGGGCCCGAGGGAGGTCGAACGAGAGAGTGCTTTTCTAACAGCGCGTCCAGTTATGCACTTAAATATCTCCTGCGCAATTGACTGTTTCCGAAAACTGGACCTCGATTTTTTTAATCGGTGTTGAAACAGTCCCCGTGGCCGAACCCGGCTAGGACATCATCATCATAAGTATATTAGATATTAAAATATCCTTCATCATTCACTGAAGCATTTACAAGGTCAGTTAAGTCACCCGAACGTTTGAAATTATTATCTTAACAGCAATATATGAAGAACGCAGTGCAGGTTATTGTGTCCTATTCACAACATATATTCATTTTATAAAACAAAATTGATATTCGTTAAAGAATAAAATATATTTAAAGCGAAATTACAACCAGTGTTGTCATTATTATCTCAATTTTTATTCACAAAATATCATTCACACGGCATTTAACCGATAGTTAAAATAATCTTTATTTATTCTTCGGCTACGCGACCAACGCCAAAGTTAATGGTGCGTAATCCTTAACACGTATTAACACCAAAATGAGTATTAAGGGTACAAACGACCACATCAATAGCCATTATTAATAGGAGTGGTAAAATAAATCCTTATTTATATTTCTATGCATTTTGCTTCTGTTTACATATCATGCAGTACTTACTTGAGAATACTACTGCTATAAAATTCTAGCTCGTTAAACTTTATTAAAAATTGAGATATTTATATATTCACTTATACATTTACATAAAGTGCTTTGTAAAAACACTATCGATAACATATGATTTTACCGTCAGTCCCGACGAAATAGGTGCCTCTTGATCATGTTGAACAAAAAGACTCTTTCTAAAGCATTTTTTACTTCTCTTTCGTCAACTTCGACAATTTTTTAACAACATTTCTGGTGTTACTTTCGGCTATACATAAGATTATTCACTTTCCATGATCGACTCTGTCATCTTACTTACCACTTTTTAATATTAAACAATGCATAGATTAAACAATTAGCATGCGAGAATTATTTTTGACGATAACATTTTAAAAAAGTTTACCGTTGCTAATAAATAAAAATGCGTCTATATCAAAAAACTTCTTAGTCATAATTACACATATCATTTGGGATTTATGTCGGTTTATGCCGTTTGCTGCCTGCTTGTGCCACTAACGCTTTGTACCCGCAGATTTTGAGATAACAGGCCACGCGCTTAATGATCCCACACCGCAATTCGCGGGCACACCACACCAACAACTATACATAGACTTACGACTAAGAACAGAAGAGACAGTTCAAGAATCTTTGGCAATAGTATAAAATGTAATAAACAAACATTCTTATCGAAAAATACAATGTTTTGTAGTATTATCATGCACCTATTCCGTAATATTAGTTAATAATAAAACTGATTATAAGTTGTTATAACTAAGCACATGGAGACGTAAATTAAATATTCATAAGTACTTTCTATGGGAATTGAAATCTTATAATTGCAGCAAACAGTGTTATTCCAATCCCCATCGCGTCTTTTTCGAATTACTATACAACTTATTAATTTGTTAAAGGTCAAAAAAAGAATGAACTGAATGACCATCTACAGTTGAACATATTTTAATTTTCATTATTAGTTTTTAAGACAATTCAAGTTAAGGCTCCAGTTTCGATTTGTTTCGTCGCAGGTGGAAGTTTCTGTATGCATACAGCCCGGGACAGATATGTAGCCTAAGTTCACCAGTGGACTTATGCGAGATTTGGTAAATATAGGAAGGTGCCTTAAAAATGGCTGTCTGCTTGTTGGATGAGATTGCAGCAAATAGTTGAATATCCTGGTGCTTAGTTAATAACCTTGTCTGGCACATTGTATTAGACGCCTTCAAAACGGCCGTAACGATTCATGTTTTCTACCGAGTTACTAAAGGGCACGTCTACATTTTTCGTTACGATGAACGCACGCGACACGCACGCGACTCTACCTACGCTCGTGGTTTATCTTTATTTCACCGATTGTCGTGCCTAAGTGTGACTTCTCGCAAATAGGATTGTGTTTATCATTGCAAATTGCACACTACATAAACTATAGTTAATATAAAACTTAGTAAAGCTGAGTAAGCCCGCATACAATTCACACATTTGTTAATCATTTTTCTATAGTACAGAGAAAAGTGACTTATATAGTCTTGAGTCAGTGACGTGCATACGATATTTGGACACGGCAGGCAGATTCACATAATTAACGTGAATATTATATGATGATAATAAATATGATATTACTTTTATAGGGAAGATAGATGGTGAGAAAATAGAATAGACATGAATATAACGGATTCCTTGTTTTTGTTTAAATTAAAGAAATTTATTCCAGTCTTATTGATCGTAAGGGCATGCAATGCTTTCATGCATCTATGGAATGAACGCTACTGTTCTGAGTGACAATGTTTCTCATCGAATAAAGATTTACTTGTTCGGAGTTATAAATTTTTGTTACGATGGTTCTCAATTAATGCTAAGAAACCGAATCGCTAACAAGCTACAAATTAAACACAAGAACGTAATATAAAACTACAAAAACATAAGCCAGAGTCTTAATAAAAATGTCAGATCACATTGCTGAGTAAAATAACAAGAATAATATAATTATTTATAATACAATGTCAATAATGAAAGTAGGAGTGGAGCTAGGGAGAGAGAGAGAACAGAGACATCCTTCGCGTTGAGGCTCCAATAACCCGTACCGTAAATACCTGCATAGCTTGCGCGCCGTACCGCTCATTTGTACTGCCGACATTTTAATAATCGCATATTTTTATAAAAGTCGTAGGTAATATTACAAATCTGACATTGTGTATGATTTCTGATCGGTATCATTACAGCCGACGCGATAACGCTCACACTTCGTGTTCTATGCCCAAAATTAATAACGTATTTATTCCCTATTTAGGATTTGATATTAAAGCAATATTATATCACATTTACAACCACATATATAAGGGACAATTATATTATAACCATACATATATCTACGAAGATAATTTTTGATCTTAGTCTATACAAGTTTATAGCATCTATTTATTCCTAAATTACATTATTACCCATCCTTTTCTTCCTTTTTTTATAAGAGTTTTATTCTGCTTCCTTTAAGTAAAAGTCATTGCATGAGATTACTAAACTAAAGCCTATAAAATCGTCGATAATATCTAGGTTACATAATCATTCATTACAATACTGGTTCAAATATTATTAAATTTAATTCAGACCAACGAAGAAATTTCATAAAAGTCAAAGAATTAATAAAATTACATGCACATTTAATGGAACGTTATTATCTAGTGACTGCCTATAAGAATACTACAAAGTGCGTAGTCATCTGAAGAATAATGTCATTTTACAAAAAAACTTTTTTTCTAGTGATACGGTAACGCCAGTCGTGCCGCATCGCGCAGAGCTGTATCTTCTTTAGAATTTTAATTAAATTGTTCATTGGCTCAATTAAATTGATTATTAAAAGCGGAAGCGGAGTAATGGGAGCGAAATGTTGCAATTTCTGAATTTATTACATACGTATAAAATGCATTTCCCTACTTTTTCCTTTTTACTCATTTGGTTTTTATTTTGAATCCAGTTTTAAAGGAAATTATACAAGTTATATAATTTTTCAATAACATTATAGCGTAAAATTCATCGAAAAGAGGAGACTAGTTACTGAGTTGTACACCCAGTAGCAGAAATCATAAAGCAAAATCTATTTTAAATACTTACTAATTAATAATTTATTTCTTTTTCTAACAAATTAACAATTTATTAGCGTACAAAACCATGCTCATATTTAAAGAGCGCTTTTGCGACTTGATCTTAAAGATTGATAAATTCTTATTTACTCGTGTGATAAACATTACCAATACAAGTTTTTTCTAAATGAGTTCTAGTTTAGTCTAAATAAACTAATTAACTCTTAACAACAGAAGGTATATAAGAGAAGACATAAATAAGATCAACATAATATCTACATGGTAAGTCTGCTGTAAGTATATTTTATTTTCTCCAATATTATAATAGCATGAAAATAGCGTGTCTCCATTGACTTCATATTAACTTAATTATCGATAAAATTAATGAGGTATCGAGTTTTATAGACGGCACCTTAAGTTTCCCGCATAACATAATTGTGTGCTTCCGCAGTGCATCGAATGACATTTACCTTAGTTCGTAGTGTTCAGGCTGTGTTTATAAAAGGAAAGTTTAGTACCATTTAATTCAATTTTACGGCCTTTTAAAATTAGACGGCTAACTGTAGTAGCGCATATGCCATATTAACACAATGCTATTTCATGAAACAAACCACTAAGCGTAGCTAAGACAAAAATTATAAAACGGTTACGCATTTTCTATATCTAGACAAATACAGTGCAAATAATGTTATAGCATGGTGGAACTTTTTTCAAATAACTCACAATAAAAAGTCGCAAGAACGTACAATGTCTCTCCGCCTGTAACAATCACTATTTCCTTCCTCAAAGATCATAGACTATCAGCTCGAACCAAAAACCAATATATTTAAATCACGTGTACATAAGTCAAAGAATTTTGTATTATTCTATGACATGTTTTTTCTTCATTTTTATTTTTTTTATTTTTTTACACTGGCTCGACATAGTGACTACAGAGTTCCTGATGGTAAGTACAGTGTAGTCCAAAAACGAAAGCGATTATCAAAGGATGAAAATCCATTGATAGTCTACATCGTCATGTCGGCCCTCGTATACCACGACTGAAGGTCTCTAGGTATATGAGCTACTGGATATACACAAGCTGATCCCGAAACGCGACAAGCCGAAACTGGTCACTATGACGGGCTTTACACCCATGCACTGTGGTCGCGATCCAGACGGGCACCGACGCCCTACCACCTCGCTGCTGCTCGTTTAGCACCACCCAGGAGTCACGTGTAGGGAAACTAGGGTAAAGCCTACGGACGCGAGCAGGTTCGACTTCATTACTTAAAATACAATCAATTCTTTTGCTACATAAACCGATTAATAGTCCAGCTGTGGTAATATTATAAATATCTATAAATCCGGCGGAAAGGCAAAATTATCTACAAAAACTTAGAAAATTAAATGTATTTGTTCATTTGTAAGACAAAAACCATTTCCGGTTTGCGTGTAAAGTACTAATATATATGTATACGAATCCCATTACAACTCCATAACATCACGAGAAAACCGGTATACTATGTATTGTTGGTACATTACTAGCGTACTATTTATTGGCTATAAAATGTCTATAGATAATAATTGTAGACGTAACATATTGCAGAGTTATAAATTGAGAACAATTAGTAACGGCTATAAATCGCGTAACATCTCTGTAGTCGGCTCCCGGGGGTGTGATCTACGTGTAATTTATTATTTTCCTTACGCCAACCATCATCAAATCATTAGTTTCAAATTGTATAACATTACATATTCTTGTTTTATTGCCTGGGAAAATCTAAAAACATTACAAACTATTTATTACGTATTGACCTAAAAACACATCTTATTGTATTAGTAAATTACTTGTCTTGTGCTTATATATTGTCTCCAATCGGATTAGTATTACCGCTATGTCAGTATGTCATAGCTACACACATATATGATACAAATTTCCTCAGAACGTTTACTTTCAAAACTAAATATCATGTGTACAATTTTTTTTTTATTACATCAGAGTATCTTAACCCAACGCAAAGTTTAAAGATACTATCTTAAGAAAAATTACCTATTACCAAATTTTCTGAATAAATTTGATTATATACAGGAATCGAATGCATTAATTTAACCAAAAAGAACACTCATTATAACTGCATCAAGGGCTGAGTCGATAGAGACATATTCCACATTTGGTATGAAAGCATATCCTATTAAAAATTAGTTATGATGTATATGAAATGTATATGTACATGAAAAACAATCATCAATAACAGCAGATATGAAAACAATAAATTAATTTTCCGTCAATACGAACATGTAGAAATGTCGTCGTGTGGAAACTTCGTGAACACTGAACACATGTTCACGTTTTGAAAGAAGTTTAAGTATAGGAAACTGGCTATCAATCACCTACAATGGCAAGGAGGTGCTCCCTCGGGGAAAAAAGTTGAACGGGGTGTAGGTGATTTATCGGGGTAGTTAGAATTATCGCCATTTGCAATTCTTGCCGCGGCGAGTTTTAGCAAACAAGTTGCCGGATAACTACTTATCCGAGAATCAGAGAGGACGGAACGTTCCGAAACGTATTCATTTCGGATTTTGATAAATAAAATCTTATTTATTCACTTAATAATTAGCATAAAAGCTTTTTTATATTAACAACAGATATTCTTTTAATATTTCTATTGCATGTTGTTTAACCCTTTCCACTCCAAGGCTGTTTTTGTTTTTATTCCACCAGCTCCACGCTAAAATTACGTTTTTTAACTTTTAGTGTTTTTTGTGTATTTTGTAAGAAAAACGAATTTTTCTTATTTAATAAACTTTATTTTATGAGTAACTAGCTGTCCCGGCAGACCTTGTTCTGCACTATTTCTCTAAAACAAAGTCGCATTGTTTTTTTTAATGTTAATAGCTTCCCCGTCAGATTTTATTCTGCCAAAACCTATTGGCCTGTCGGCAGTTTTTTGAAAATTGTTTGAAGGAACCTGGCCTTAATGCGTAAAAATTGACAAATATTGACATTAATATTTATACGTCACTCAATTGTTTTGCCTTCCCGAAACCCATCCACTGATATTTAAACTTTATGGTATGGTGTTAAAGTTCAAATTGACTTTTAAATATTATTACGAATTTTTTGTATGAGAATACAGAAAAGTGTTATTTTTAGACAGTTGCAGGGAATTTTTAAAATTTTTCTCTCCGTAATAACTTTCCCCAGACTTCATCAAACACAACAAAAAAAAAATCAGCCAAATCGGTTCAGCCGTTCTCGAGTTTCGCGCTTATCAAGACATTTAGCGATTCATTTTTATATTATAGAAGATTACATGATACTATATTATAATTCTTAATTTTAATCTTTATAATCCCTTTTGGTATGGTATTTTTCGAAACAAATCCCAGGATGAAGCGAAGGTTTTGTCTCACTTGTTTTGCAAAAATAGCATGTTTCTTTTGTCCCCCCTTTTATTTTTCGGTTGGAACACACAGCACAATCCTTGTGCTTCCCCCCAGGTTGTAAATAAATAAAGTGAGGGGTTCTATCGAGACGTTGTTCTGTATCTGCAGCAACCTCAGTTCTGCGACTTGTTTCGGGTGCCCTAAAGTCTCCAATGAGTGACATGAGCACAGTTTGTCTGTACTTCTTATGACTCATTGCTACTTTTCAACGTCAACTTTTTAACGTCACATTGTAAATAAAATGAATATTAAATAAAATGTAAATGTAAATATCATAGAATCAAGAAGACTTAATTATAATTATTATAAATAGGTAAACATCTGATAGGTATAAAATACAGTCAATTGTTTAACTTCATTAATGGTCTGTGATAATCTAAGACTTACTATAAATGGTTTTTTATCACACAAACTGAAAATTAATACATTAATCCAACCTTCTTAACATAAAATAGAGTTCCAAGCCACTGCTTTAATAGTGAAACGCAAAATATGTATGAAAAATGTATAAAATATTTTTTGCAGTTTGTGTGTAACTGTATTTCGGAACGCGCTATCGCTGTAGGCGCCGACAGATGACACCCGTGGGACAAAGAAACGATTTGACTTCGACAACACGGGTTGTACCTGTTTCAGCATCAAAAATACTTATTTAATTCATATGTAATGAAATTTTATATTTAATCAATACAGAAACGTAACACAAGTACATAAAAAATGTTTAAAACTAAGTTCTCTTTATGCATATGGAAAACTGTATTACTCTATGATATTGCAGCTTTAACTCTGCCTTCCTATTTCTATTCTTCTTTATCAACGACGGCAGCACGATGGTGTCCTGGTGTTGTACTCGATGATCGGCAACAACATCCACTTTTCATCAGAAAAGCTGTCAGCAGGAATACCACCTTTCTTCGGAAGTATCTGGATTCCAAGGCCCGCCAAAGGCGAAGAGTAAGCAGTGCTGGCACCCCGGTGTGTCGGAGCAAGTCCGACACACCGGGGGAGAGGCCCTCACCACTCCCCTGACGGTCCGAAGGGATTTCCACCGGGTTAACAAAAAAAAGGAATACCACCTTTTGATATTAAAAAACCAGATGTTACTAAAAATTCAGCCAGACAATAAAGTTAAATTACATGGTGTCTTAAATTACATCTACATGATTGTTATATGCTATTTTGTTCATTAGTGGTGTAAAATTACAAGAATATAAGTCCGTCCTAGACTGTAAGTTATTTACTAATGTCGTAAAATTGTTTAAAATGCTCTGTAGATAATGTTTGATGAATTTAAAAGAAAATATTTCGCCTTAATGAGTTAGTTGTATGTCTAAACGTATATTGAAGTAATCACCAATTCCCCATTCTTAACCCACACGTTAACACCGCTCTCGGCGGTCGTCAAGTCCTAAAGACATTAAAGTCTACGTTTGTATGGCCTCTTGGCGATTATCTAAGAGTTAACTCAGCCCTTACAACATTGTTTGCGGTTGCACTGAACTCGAATGTCTTAAGTTGGGAGCACACTACGGGTGGTTCAAACTACTTTTACTTGTGTTTGAGTTATTTTCTATCTGTTTCACTAACCATATTAATACGTGAAGCAAAAACTCAATAGAGATGAGATGGGTAGAGATGTTGCCTCATTAAGTGTTTTCTACCGTCTGTATTATGGCGAGTGTTCTGAACAGTTGTTTAACTTTGTTCCAACCTCTCCCTTTCTGAATAGAACCACGCGCGCGGGTTTGCGGTGTCACAGCTATACGGTATCTCACATCCCGGTTAGGACTAAGAGGTTCTCTAACTCCTTCTTTTGCCGTGTCGTTGGGCTGTGAAATGGTCTTCCGGCGAGCGTGTTCCCACCTTCCTATGATATGGGATCCTTTAAGCGTAACGTGAAGAGATATTTGCCTACCGATGGGTTTTTTCTTACCTTTCGATAGTCGTTGGCGTTTTTTTGGACTGTACCATGCTTACCATCAGGTTTGGTGCAGTCACTGTGCCGTGACAGTGTAAAAAAAAACTTTGTACCATTTTTAAGAAAAATAGCGCGGACGGAGGAATATGAAATTTGGCACACTTATAATTTATATAGAGGAGTGCAAAATGCTATTTTTTTAAATAATGCATAAAAACACATTAAATCAATAAAAAATATTACAAACACTACCATGCATTTGACATACACACGCATATATACTCTTTTGTTTATGGTTAAAGTCTGTGGTCAAAATGAGAATAGATTATAATATTGTTTGTCATTAATATTATTTGTCTATAGTCTTGCTAAATGTAGAAAGAAGTATAGTCTTTGACACTACTACTGACTTTACTACTACTGACCTTAATAATGTTTAAACTTATAATTTAAATTAAGTATGGTCGAATTTCGACCATTAGGCGAACACTAGTATGAATAATTACACAAAACTTTATATGTGATGTGTTTTACTTCATTTCATAATAGTTTTTTCTTAAATATTCTACTTATAGCGAAATTATCGATTATTACACAATCATAATATTCTTTAGGTCATCTTCATTACTAGTATTTACGTATTAAATTCAAATGGAGTAGTATGAAAGCCTTTGACAGTCCTAACTACAAGTCTATACTTAATTATGTGGAAATAATCAAATATCAACCCATTAATAATCACAGCATTGACGACTAATCAACCCTTTTTATACTCCAATGGTTACTAACTGGGCCAGCCATCGTATTGATAATTAAAAGATTGTTTAAATTGTATTTATATTATCTATGTAAATATTTATTCTACTACCTGAATTTAGTAACACATCAAATCACTATATATGTGTGAAGATCGTAAGCAAAGGAAAATTCTACATTCCAATGTTTAATGTCTCTTAATAAAAAATGTGAGTTTGTGTTCCTTACCATACTTTCCGATTATATCTAGCAGTAACCAAGATAGTTACAGTGTTTGCCGAATAAGATGCGTCTCGAATGGCCGCTTAGCGTCACAAACTAGTCGTTTGTCCGATATTGGACCATTACCTCACCGCAAACGTAAGATTCGATTAGAACCCCCTCTAAAGTCGTAATATTCTTCTGTTTACTTCTTGTGAAATTTATTTGAAAACTTTGTAACTCCTTTCATCTAATAATTTCTTTCCAAATCAGTCCTGAATAATTTATAGCGATGATCTGTGCATTTCATGGACCATTAGGTAAATTTATATTTTTTAATATTACTTTTTAAATAAAATTTGGGCAAGCATTTAAATAAAGATATCAAAGACTTTTATATGGGTAGCTTATAACAGCTGAGAGCGGAAAATTATACTATCATTTTCATTGCTCTGTTTTTGTATTTTAAACAAACTGTTTTTAAATTTAAGTTGGTAGAAATTAATGCTCAAACTATGTCGTGGCCGTCGTCATACAAGAACCATCATAATGACACGCTTCGGCCTGACGAGTTTTGGGATCAGGTTATATATTTATTTATTTATTTATGCACATATACATCTAGCGGTACATATACCTAGAGACATTCTGTCGTGGTATATGTAAATATATGTGGGCCGTCATGACAACAATAACAATTGATTCTCGTCTCTGGACGATGTCGTTCTTGGACAACGCCATTCTTTATTGTTTTTTTGTGAAGTAAATAAAAAAACACAAGACAAATATTAATTCAATCTCTGTAAAATATAAAGTGAACTTTAAATTCATTATCTTCATGAATATTCTGATAAGTCAATACATTCTTCTCCTTGTGCTACTTCACGATTTATAATTGGGACACAATTATTTAAAAGATAACTTTCATATTCGCTCATAGGTAAATTACTACAAGTTTGGATGATACCATACGGCCCCACACATGTTGGTCCTGCAAAGAATCTTGTCCCAAAATGAGGATTTGCTGTATAACCATTCACAATAACTTCATTACCACTTATAGCATCTACAAGACCTTCGACAAATTCATTAATAGACCAAGCCATTGCCAAAGTTGCAGATTCGGTGCCCTGTTTATGTATTAGTACTTCCGTACCGGCCTTTCTTACCAGCCTCGTGAGAGTATCGGCTTGACACGCATCAACACAGTATTGACTAGGAGTTAAGTTTGAAAACAACGGCACAATTGTTTCATTCGAGTGTCCTCCTATGACGGGCACTTGTAAACAAGAAGCACTCACTTGGAGAGCATTTCCAGCAAAAGCTCTACTTCTCGCTGTGTCTATATGAGTTATACCTAGTATTTTAAACGGGTTATAACAATTATACTGGTACATAAGGGCACTGGCAAAAGGTACAAGAGAATTTATAGGGTTAGTCGAGATCGCTAAGAACACATCAGAGTTTTGATCAGCGATAGCTCTGCAAACTCTCTGAATAATGGGCGCATTTACAGCTATCATTTGTTCTCGAGTAAGACCTGGCCTTCGAGGCACTCTAGACACTAATATCACCAGATCAGAAAAACGAATTACTGCTCTTAAATTATTGTCGCCAGCGTATGTAGTAATTATTGGGCCTCCTGCTATATGATCCAGCTCCATTCCAATACCTTTGATTCTTTGGTCGTCATCGTATAATTGAAGCTTTTTCACTTTACAACTTTGTTTCAGTAAAAGTGACAAGCTTGATCCGATATCATTCCCTGCTCCTACTATGGAAACTTGGACACTTCGACGCTGTATATTGTCGGCCTTGTACCGTTTCTTCAAAGCAGACCCTATTCTGCGTGCTATCATCATTATTGAGATTGAAATGTGTAGTATTTTACATTATTTAAATTTATCAAGATATTATAGAAAAAGTTCGAGAAAAGATAACACAAAACTGTACTATTTTGATTGGCGTGCTGTTAAACTGACGTTTTACTATCAGAAGCTTCTATAATTCGTATATCATAAGAATAACTTCCACAGAGTAAATTATACTGATG
The DNA here is from genome assembly GCA_036320925.1 of Automeris io. Classification (NCBI taxonomy): domain Eukaryota; kingdom Metazoa; phylum Arthropoda; class Insecta; order Lepidoptera; family Saturniidae; genus Automeris; species Automeris io. The sequence goes on along the minus strand of JAUDJH010000009.1, from coordinate 6,891,115 downwards.
AAGGCTTCCTCCGTGGTATCATTACACAAACTTTTAACTAAAAATATCTATGTTGAAAATTAATAATCAAAGTCAAATTTTAATATTTTATTGTTGTTTTACGCGTTTTCTTCCAAATAGTGTATTGAAGGCAGTCTATTATAGTTCGAGGCATAAATGGACGTAAAAAAGTAAGATTTATTTTTAAACACATCATAGCGGATCAAAATTGAGTAATACATAAAATGTCACAGCTTATCCGCAACACAAAAACTTACCCGCAGATCTCTAGAACCTATATGTTGAGATTCGCACCATCAATAAGTTTTTTACATAAGTTTCTGCATGGTGAACCAGAATAACACAATGCTAAATTTTGACCTACGTCAATTTAAATCGAGTATGCCAAAATTTTAACGTAATTTCATGTTTAATATTTTTTTAAACATTCTAAATTGTTGTGCCTTAGTTTTGAATTCAAAATGTTGCTTAGTCGTAAAATATGCAAGTCCATTCAGATATTTCTCAGAATGTATCAGGTTACAGTTGTAGGAGCTGCTAATCAGGTGGGGCAAGTGACTTGTTTACTGCTTCGTTCACAACCTTCTGTTACTAAGCTGATAGTTCATGACAACAAAGAATATACACCTGGAATTCTTCTGGATTTGTCACATATACCAAGCTCTTCCACAATACGAGGGTATACCGGTGAAGAAACACTGGAGACAGCTTTGAAAAACTCCGATCTTGTCTTAGCCACAGGCATAACGCACAAGCCCGGTATGAATAAAAAATCATGGCTCGAAACGAACACCGATTTCATAAAATCATTGGCTGTGAAAATCGCAAAACTGTCTCCTATGCCGTTTATTGGCATATTAACAGAACCGATTAACAGTTTAGTGCCAATGGCGGCAGAAATAATGCGGAACTACGGAGATTACGATGCAAGAAAACTCTTTGGTATCACGGTTCTAGACGCACTTAGAGCCCAAGCGCTATTCGCCGCGGACAACAAATTGGATCCTCGTAATTGCATTGTTCCGGTTATCGGAGGACATTCTGACAAGACTCTCATACCTCTCCTTTCACAAAGTAAGCCATCTAAAGATATTAACGAGAGAATGGTGCAGGAATTCACTGCCAAAGTTCGTAAATGTGACGAAAACATCTGTAAAGCTAAAAAAGGATGGGGGCCTACATTGTCCGTAGCTTATAGTGTGTTAATTTTCACTAGAGGAATACTCGACGCATTGGACGAAAAACCAGTTAAAATTAACGCGTTCATAGAAAATAATGATTTCGGTACGTCTTTCTTTTCGGGTCTTGTGAATGTAAACCAAAATGGAGCGGCTGATATGGAGAGGTACAATAACTTGTCCCAATACGAATGTCATTTATTGGAGCGCAGCATCGAGCAATTACGTAAAGACGTATTAAAAGGGAAAAAAATATTAGAATACACATAAAGAATACCTATGTTTAATATTTACCCAAGAATGACAATATTATGTTTAAAATTATCTGTATTCTCTTGTAGTGGTAAAAGCCTTTTATGTCACATTTCTTGCACTAGTGCAATTTATTCTTAGTAAATTGTATGTAACGGACTTTTCCTTGTATTTTTTGTAATCGTTAGGTTTGTTTTTGGTGATTGATGATTATAACAACAAATATCTTTCACGCTGTGTCACTTTAGAGGTGAGCAGAGATATATTAGTTGCTGCATCCACTTTCCACCTACGTCTTGTTGTACGCAATGCTCAGGGCACTTACACATGACATTTCTATTAAATGCCATGCGGATTTCCTCGCGATGTTTTCATTCATTGGGGCGTATATGGTGCCCAAATTCATACTTAATCTGAAAAAACTCAAGAAGTACATGCGAGGATTCGAACCGAAGACCGTTAGCGTTGCTACGCATGAATACCGGTTCCTTATTCACTAAACAACCATATTGTCGATTATATTTGTAAAATAAAATATTCATTGTACTTATCAGTAATAAGCCTTTATAATATACATATAGAAGGGTGGAAGGCTATTTTTGCTTTAAGTGACATTCTTTGGTGATATTCTGTAATACACATTTTCGGAATCAGTGTTTTTTACCGATTCATAGATCACCAAAAAAATGTCGCTTAAGCCAAATAACCTTTCACCCCTCAATATATATATATGACTAAGGCTGTGTATGTACATAGGTGGTTCGTAATGTTAAATTATATTAAATAAAAATAGTATTTTTAATGACGTCTGTATATTTAATAACACATATCGAAATATGTACACAGTTCTAATTTACATGTAAAAAGTACTTATCAACATTCTAAATCGAAATTGATTATATCACAGAGGATAATTTAAATTAATATTATTTAACTAACAATTATATTACTAACGTTCTAACCGCTGATGTAGCTTAAGAGGTTATACCCAGTTAGATAAGTCGGAACTTCCGATTGTTATTACACTTCCGGCTCCGACTTCGGTTTCGATACTTTTAATCGGATGTATTAATCGGAAGTCACCACTACTGTTGTAGTCAATTCATTTGATTTCATTTTATATGTTGTTGAAACATAATATCAGTTAATCAAATAAACAATGCTACTTAATTTGATGAAGAAATTTTTAAAAATGTAGATTTAAAAAATATTAAAATTATTAAATTTAAAACTAAATGCACAATTACATTTATTACTAAAAGGTTTTTTTTTAATTTTACATTTACATTAAATTAAAAAAAAAGAAATTAACACAAAAACAACCCCGGAGGAAATTTGATTTAATTTGTTCACTGTTAATGGGAAAATGTTAATTAGAAACACACCAATTTTTAATTTCATTGTCTGTGGATGCGTAACAGAGATGGGCAAAATGTAATCTGATTGATGATGAACGATTACAAAATGTAGTCGTAATTTTAATTTTCTTGCTCTGTAATCAGGATTAAATCCATTTAAAACATTAAGAAATGATAAATGTGTATACTATCTGGTATTTTGTAATGTTTAAAACATAAATTAGCAAAATGCAGTCATATAATTGGTAAAAAACGTAAAATGTAATCGTTAATCATTTTTATTATTCTGATTACAATTTGCCCATCTATGATGTGTAAATTCATTAATTTCTAATTAAAAAGGTTCACTGAATAATGTTTTTATATGTCCCATAATAAAACTACTTTCTTCTGCCGTCACTTGTGACTGACATTGCCTCCGACTCCGATTCCGACTCCGAATCCGACTCCGATAAATCAAATTTCAAAACTCCGACTCCAACTTCGGTTCCGATAAAACTGCCTCCGTTACATCCCTAGTACAAGTATTCAAGTATACGCAGAAAAAAAAATGTTGATCCGGCGAATATTTCCGAAGTTACAAGCTCAAACTGGCATAGACATGCAAGCTGCAACCTGTGAGCTTCAAACTTTAGAAGCATTTTTCTCAAAACAGCATTTTTAAAGTCGGTGAGCAAGATTTCTCAGAAACGGCCGAGCCGATCACTTTAAAATGTTGATACAAGCTTTTTAAGTATATTGTTTAGTAATTGATCGAAGGTTTTTTCTCACCGTTAAATATTTTTGATTTTATAAGCAATTTAAGGCTTAAACTTTTGTTGACTATCGATTTTTTTTTTACGAAGCCACCATTTTGTGGAAAAACATTTTTTCGCCTATTACTTCGATCAAATACAAGACAGTATATTAACGAAATAATCTTGGTTTTTCCATTTTAGATCATCCAGTCCAGAGATATCATGCTCACCGCAAGACGCCTTTTTTAGAAGTAGTCCCGTAGATCAGCTATGGCACCGTTGAAATAAGTATTTTTATTTAAAAAAAAATGAAATTACACTTAAAAGTTACCACAATATAAGTACAAAACTCCGGTTACATAAAAAAAACTTTAAAAAAAATCTCAAAGTTCAACATTTTTTAACCATCCAACTGGATATAACCCCTTAAACACGGTGTTCATCCACTTAAAATATAAAGAGAATTTATGCAACTGTTTGTAAATCTGTCGTTTGTACACAAATAATTCAAAAATTAAGGAAATATGGTAATAAATAATTAAAATTGCGAATACGATTCGTGCCAACTAAGAATAAAATAGACAAAGCGGTATTTTGTCTAGTACTACTAATTTAAAATTTAATCTAGATTATACATAAATAATAACAATGTTAGTATTATAAACAAAGTCACCAAAAATGCTGAAAGAGCATTGAAAAATACAAGTACATGGAAAATAAGCAATTAAAAAAATTTAAAATAATATTTTACACCTTTTCAATAATCAAATATAGAAAAGGACGGAGCAATTATATGAAAACAGTAAAGAGGGAAAGAGATGAGTTGATCTTAAATCAATGAATCTATTACATTAATTTAGTTCTTAAATTCAAATACTGAACACTATAACTATGTCTATTTTATTTCTTTTTACAAAATATATGAATAAATATCCTTTGAACACTAAAACGCTTGCCCGATTTAGATAATTTCATCATAATAATACAACATCATTTTTATAAATTGCAGTAATGATTAAACATTATGCAATATTTAAACAACTTTAAAATTAAACTGATCATCAAATTACACAACAAAATCAACTAGTATAAATTCAACACAGGACTCTTATAATAATAATCTATCTCCAAGTTACGAACAATCAAAGGAACTTAAAATTTATTTTATTCTAAACATTCAAAACCAATTCATTTTACACTGATAAAAACTACAATACTCGCCTACCATTGGCTTTTTTTCAAATTCGATATCTAGAAACTTGCGGACACAGAGATTTACATCCAGACGTTGCAAGCTGAAATAAAAATATAAATCTTTTAATTGTTGCGAAGTACTGAGCAAAGAGTACTCAATATGAAGGCTTTTATGTATTTTTTTAGCAATCAAGAAGAAATCTTTATTTATAAACACTTTAGTTTCATTAAAAATGTAGTTCTTACGACTTGGGAGCTTTTAAAGAGTAGATAAGCATTTGTTGGGCAGATGCGGTTCATTATCGACAAGAATTTCAAAATTTTGAGTGATTTAGGTCACGCATCTACTTGTCTATGATAAAAAAAAGTTCAATATATCTAAAAAAGGGTCAGTTCATATCGTTTTAAAGTGTTGAATAGAACACAATTTGTAATAATGGAGTAAGCATCTTATCTATTTGAAATCGGCTTCAGACAATCATGTTATCATTACGCTTGTCGCTATTAAGTCAACTGTCTAATAAAATTAACCGCTCACGGACACCACCGATTGTCTATCGAAGTTTCCGAGCGGACACTTTCATTCTACAATGAGTGAGGTTGAAGTTTGCCCACAATTTTGAAGCTGCTTGAAACGCGGATCACATCATTCCAACGTCAGCGATACATTTGTTGCTACAATAACAGCCGTTTCTTAGTAACAGGATCGGTTTATCAGTTAACATCGCCGCAATAATGCAATCGGAAATTCGACACGATTTAAAATTGTTAAACGGTGTCGAATAGTTTCCTATCAACTCTAGACGAGACGAATATTTCTTTCTTAGATTTAATGGACTTAAAACTTCTAATAACCAGCTAAAGACATTTTGGCGTTAATAAGTGCGATCAACCCCTGAGAGGAAAAAATCAAATGTCGACTAAAAAAAACATTGTACTCACTTCTTCATTCTTCATAAGATTTGCTAATCTCGCTACCCGATTCACTTATCGAGGTGGAACGAATGCTGATGGACGTTTCCTTACACTGGCTAATGAAGTCTAGAAGCTTCTGGAGGTTTCTCTGCGTGTTTATCTGGTCTGCGAGTAGTTTTCGTTTTTCTGCATTGTGGTCGGCTAGGTTCGCACGAAGCGTCGCGGCTCGTGTTTCCAACTTACGTAGTTCTACGCACAGCTGGATGTTCTTCTCCTGTAAACTTCTGCGTTCAGCTATTTTATCTAAAATCAAAATATCAAATTGAGTGACTATAGCCGTTTTTTTAAGGACGCTATTTATAAAAAAAATATAAATATATTGTTAAGTGTACGTAATTTCGCAACGTTTTTATAGGACCATCTATTAAATAATAGATACATATAATATAACAGATATAGTTTATTACGACACGGTATTATAAGAACAGGAATCACAAGAGCATACGTGAAAATTTAGAACGTTTGCTGAATTGCGACAAGCGGGATCAAATATACCCTATATTTGCGATTTTTTAAATTACAACGATGTATTTTAAAAAACAGTATATTCAATTTCTTGTTTTATTTAATGTACCTTTTAATTTATTTTTCAAATTTTGCAACCCTTTAATAGGCAGCATTTCATAGCAAGTGCGAGTGAGAAGGAATGAAAACCGCAGTAATTTATAATCCCATTATTTAATTACGCGACTAGTGTGTTATTGTATAGGTGAATACAAAACTCCATTACAAGACGTATAAGAACGGCCTAAAACGATACATGTAAGCCAGATAAATCAGTTCCTGTCTGTGAAGTTGGAACAGCGCAGGGAGGATTACAAAAAATTGCGTAGCGAACAGGCGAAAGACAGTTAAAATATCCGTCAATCCTCTTTGTTGCCAAACCTTGTTTCCGTCTAAAGGTAGCCATTGGATTCTGACGTTCGCGAACTTGAAACGCTGCCTTACAACCATAGATGGGCAAAATGTAATCAGATTAATCAAAATGATTAACGATTACATTTTACGTTTTTTACCATTAATATGACTGCATTTTACTTATTTATATATTAAACACTACAAAATCCCAGATTGTATACACGTTTATCATTTCTTAATGTTTTAAATGGATTTAATCATGATTACAGAGCAAGAAAATTAAAATGACGACTACATTTTGTAATCATTCATCATTAATCAGATTACATTTTGCCCATCTCTGCTTACAACATCACACAGTCGCCAACTGCCAGAATCTGAGTCGTACCATCCCTTGGCCTATAACCACAAGTCTGACTCATCGTAAAAAAATTGTGTCATAAGTGAAAACCACGAGTCCAATTCGTGGTAAAGAATTTGAGTCATAAACAAAATGATCACAACTCAAACATCTTAAAATTCCTATTTGTACCTGAACATTGTCTATTATTTAACAATTTCTTTCGCTGCATTGTAATATACATGTCATGACAAGTATATATTTTGCCCCAGTTCATGTATACGGCTGAACGGTTGAATGGCACGGCGCGCGAACGACTTTCTTGTTTACTATAGCACGCGCAATTGCCAGATATCGTGCAAGCCAAGAGGTTAACATGGCTGGCTATGATTGAATTATTTGGTTAACCTATAGTAAGAGTCACCTCTGTATATAGGCGCGTCGGCATCGTGATCCATGTCGGTATCGGAGGGGCGGGCGGGGGAAACGTGCGCGGGATCCGGCAGCGGCGCACCACACGAGCCGCAGCGGCCCTCGCTGCCGCACCCGGTGTGCATCCAAACGCTGCACCCGCTGCACCACACCAGCAGCGACATCACGTCTGCAACGCGACATGCATATGTAGGCGCAGGGGCCGGCCCGACATCATTCATTACAATAAGAAATCTTCACAATCCACACGTTCCATTTCTGTTTTCTTTTAACAATTTGATTAACTATTGAATACCATTGTTAGCCCATTAACCATTGTAATTTAAAAGTTTATATAAAATGAACGCTGCAAACGATTCCTTTGCAAAAACGCGTACGGGGCAATTGTCGCCGACCAAATAATATGCTAGAGCAGTGCGCTCAGACTTTATATAATAGATCCTGAATGGCGTGGACCTGCCGTTGTCGGGTGTTACAATAATTGAAAGTAACGCGTCACACAAAACATATTAAAAACAACTACACGCAGTGGCATACCTTCATTGTATGAGACGCGGGGCGGGAATATCTTGAAGACCAACCCTCTAATTAGGATGGTCATACAGTATACCACAATCTTTATTATATTGGGTCTGAGAAAAAGTTCGAGGCGTTTTTTCAGTAAGATTCGACTGGTCTCCTTAAGCGCGTGAATGAATTTATTTGAACCAAATATGTTCCATTATTATCGACAATGTTTCAGTATTTTTTAGGTAGATCCATGATCCCATTGGTAAAGACCTTCTGTGGTTTCTAGTTAAAGAACTGGATGAAGTAGTTTTCATAGGCTTCTTTTGAAATCAAGTTAATTCCATGAAGAGAGCTCTGCGGAGATTGGAATAGATAATAGTCAGAGGGTGCTATATCCGAACTGTAAGGTAGATGCAACAAAACTTCCCAACCGAACTCTCTAAATTTTTGACGGGCCATCAAAGAAGTGTGTGGTCGGGCGTTGTCACGATTATAGACAATACCTTTCTTATTTATCAATTCGGGCCTTTTCCTCTCAATCGCCAAGCCTAATCTTTCTAGTCAACCACAGTAGAGTTGATAATCAATCGTCTCACCAATCGCAAGTAGCTCGTGGTGGACGATAATCATCCAGTTCCACCACACACACAACATCAATTTTTTTGGCGTCGATGTTAGTTTAGCAAATTATTGTGAAGGTTCACCATCCTTTGTTCACAATATTTTATGCTTCCAGTTGTCGTACGTAATCCATTTTTCATCTCCGATTATTAGACGTTTTAGAAATGGCTCGATTTCATTCAGTTTCAGCAGCGTATCGCAGATGTTTAATCGGCCCATCGTGTTTTTCGCGCTCAACTCACGAGCTCCATTCGTCAAGCTTTTTTTAAAACCAGTTTTGTGTAAATGATTCAAAACATTTTTATGGTCAATGCCTAGCTCCATAGCAATATTGACACTGCTGATATGCTTATCTTGTTAGACTTTTTGAAGTGTTTCATCAGCTTTTTCAGTGTTTGGACAACCACAGTGTGACTCATCTTTCACATTAAAGTTACCGGAATGAAAGCGAGCGAACCATTTCCACACAGCAGAATTTGATAAAGTACCTTCACTGTATACAGCACATTTTTTTTCGTAAGCCTGCGTAGCTTTGTTCCCGTTGTCATAACGATATTGTAGAATACACCGGATTTTTTCATTATTCAGCTCCATGTTCGCGTGCGAAATACTTTTCGAACCACTGCACAGATTGCAATGTTTCTTACATTTAACTAACGTTCAAAAGGTCACCTTTAAAGGTGCACTCATTGGTGTTGCTGTAATTCATGTTTCTTTAGTTATATGCGACCAACACCATTCATCGGAAAAAAACGCCACGAACTTTTTCCTAGACCTCATATTTTTGTCACCATAAAAGTTTAATCACATTCCTATTATTATAAAAGTATTTGTTATCAAATCCTGTTATTTGAAAATACACAATTAAAGGTTGCATAAAAATCGGCTTGTCAACACCACACATTACTTTAGCATGTGAAACTTACCAACTCCTACTCCGACATAGCATTGGGTTACTTTCATTGTATATTCTCAAAATATTAGCTTCTGAAATACTAGATCACTATAGGTAGATTTTCCCTGGCTGGCCGCCCAAGCCGAGGTTCATACTCACAGGGATGCCCTTGCGTTACCATCCAACCCACAATTCTTGTTAGCTGAGTACTTTGAGTTCCCAGCCACCTCGTCCGGTAAAGTTATAAAAGCCCTCCCAGATCAACAACAATTTGTCACGTTAGTGATTTATACAGTTACTTTTTTTACTAACCATTTCTTCCACATCCATGACATACTTTTTTGGCTGGTGGATAAACTGGCTCAACTGATAGACTAGAGGGCAATGACGAAACCCATGCCAACTTGTTACTACTCCAAGCTGTTAAACACAAAATAAATTATAACATATCCTATATCCACTGAGAAATATATAAGCATCTATTTTCATTGACTTTTGAACTGACATAACCAACAGATGACTTTAAAGGAAAGTCCCTACATTATACAAACAATATATACCACAGCAAAAAAAAAAACGTTTCTTAGGATAAACAGAAAGATTATTAAAGAGAAAAAGAGATGAAACATTTAAAAGTAAAAAAAAAACTAAATTAATGAAAATAAAAAATTCAATAAATTTTTGAATTTTTTTTTTACAGTTCTAAAATATTTTGAGGGCATTATTTGACTAATTTTAAGACGTTTTTATTCTTAGAATATTTTTCATAAAGCCCATAGAAATCAAGATAAAAATTGCTAAAGATTAAAACCAAAATTTATTGTTTCGGACGCCATTTAGTATGAATAAAATATTTTTTCAATACTTCAAAGTTACTAACTTTTAGTTTATGGTCTATGGACGCGATATTCGTGGGTATTGAGCATGTAAAAAAATGCAAAAGCGAAAAAGAAATGGAATTAAAAAAATAATATTTTCACAAAAATAGCGTTTTTTTTTTAATTTGCAATTTTCGCATAGACAAATTCATTTAAGGGACTTGTTACCATCACCATTCGAAAGAGTGGCCTTCAAATCATAGGGTACAGTGGTTTAAAAGTTTTTTCAACCAATTTGATCGTGCAGTGAATCTCTGAACTTTTGTCTCGAAAAGTGACCGTTCAGGCGCTAATAGGTTAATGTAACATTCATTACCTTTATTTTCTGAAGAAGATCCTGAAGGCGAACCCTCTCGTGAAGATTTATTTTGTGACTAAAACAAAAGTATAATTGTAATAAAATAAAATTATATATAATATTTTTCCATTAATTTATTTTTTTATATATACATTTTGAACAATAGAAGTGATTTTATTTTAAAATGAATACTTTAATATTAATAATATATCACTACAGTTATAAAACCTTATACAAGTTACCTGTTGTTTGCGTAATTTGGCAGATCGAGTCTGAGGTGGGTCATTATGAGTCTGAAGGTATGGGAACTGATTATATTTCTTGCGTTTCTAAAATATAAATAATATCACTACAATAATATTCAGCATTTTATATATAAAAACATCTAGCCACAATACAGTTTGTTTTTAATAAAATAAAAATGACAAATATTTATTGAGGTAAAAAAATCAAAATATTGGATCTTTACTAAACTTACTGGTAACATATCATAGTTTCCGTACATAAATTCATTTTTGTTTGCCAGACGCCGTTTCCGTCTCTCATTTCTCTTCTTTTCAATTATTTCTTTCTGAGTTGGTGTGATCAACCCAATAAGCCTGAAATTGTCTAAATGTATTAACAGAACGAAAACTAGTTAATTATAAATGGAGAAATATAAACTGAAACTGGAAACAGTTTACATAATGAGCCCTGGAGGTCAGTCAATAAGAAAAATTGTGCGTGTGATATAATTTGAACAAATATAAAAAATATACTTAATCACTAGCCACGTACATGTCTGTTATGGCTTATGGCCAAAATTAATAAACTATCCAATCGTCTATCTTAGATTTGTTACTGTAGCAACTATAGCACATCTCTTTTCGCGTACACAGGTTTAAAAGGGAGAGGTATATCTATCTACGAATTAAAGATAGATAAATTATTAATTTCGGCAACTAGTGTATAGACCGCTATCCATGCGCGTCAACGCGAATGGTCGTAGGTTGAAATCCCGGCACATATATCTAGGTCTTTCCAGATTATGTGTTGATTTAGGCACCACATGCTCACTGTTGAGAAAAAACATCACAAAGAGAATTGCATGGCATCTGATAGAAATGTCATATGTGAGTGCTCTGAGAACGGCTATCAGCTGCGCTACTGGTTACATTGAATACGAAATATAAGCGCAAAGTAGATACAGGGAGTAATGTCTCTGTGCTTACGCCTAAAGTTATATAGTCTGAAGATATATTATTACTAGCCACGTTAATAACCCCATTAATAGAAGTTTGATCAATTAGTACGATTTCTAGGGGATTGAAATGATCCCTATGCAACCAAATCACTTTTAGGATGCGTGATAAGATATCGCGTAAGTGGCGCCGTTCGGATGCGAAGAGTTAAGAAAACACCAGATCGCAGAACAATAAGTTTTTCACAAAAAAAAAATCATATCAATTATGTTTATTCATTTTGCTTGCTATGCTCAGCAGCATTGTGGCATTGTCGGGCACCCTCCAGCAAGGTGGAAGATTGCAATGGAAGAGCCGAAGACCAGGTACAATGGTTTTTATTAGAAAAAGCCTATGCCCAACAGTGGTCTAAGTTCAGCTGATGATGATCAGAATTGGTCTCTTGGTGCCTGCTTCATTCATTGACATTATTCATTGACATACTTGCTTTGCACTTTGCTATGCACATTCATAACTTAAATTGTCTTTTTTCTACAGAGGAAATACTGTTGTTCTATGAGGGCCTTTACAACTAAACTAGGTGAGACGAGCAAGCACTTCAGGTGCTCAGCCAGCATAAAACGTCATACTGATGGAAAGGTGGAGTGGGTAGTCAGTGTTGCTTACAATAATGACTGTATGTTATAGTTTCACTTCTATCTGGTGGATATTCTCTATGTCTGCACTAAGACTTGCCTTGTTGTTAAAAACACAAACAGGAGTGGAATACACTTATCTGCCTCATCTTCACTGTACCGAGTGAGACTAAGGTAAAAACATCGAAATTTTTATTAATAATAAATGGAATCCCATAACTAAAAACTTACCTAAAAAATGTTTCCTTTGAAACATATTCACCAGGTTGTGGTAATGGGGGAGGCGATGGAGTTGGAGATATGTCAAGCTCCCTTGATGAGTCCGAATCAGATCTTTGATCTTGCCAATTGGAATTGTTTTCATGACTGTCATCACTGAAGATAGCAATTTATTTAAATCATTATTTGTATTGTAGCAAAGGCACACCCTATGTCAAAGTACATATGGTATTTTTTAAATAGCTAAAAATTTTAAATTCTGAATGATTTTCAAACACACTTTTGGTCTTGAAACTTTATTGCCTAAATTGATCAGAAGATGGCTCATTATTTTGAGGACATAGGGTGATCTCTCAAATTTGGTTGTGACCATGGTGCAAAAGTGCAAACACTATCATAGTTGTTCATATACATAGAGATCTTCCATCATGATAACTATAAATATCAATAGATTCTTGTCCCTTTATAGTCACTGCTATTCTTGAAGACAATGTACATTACTTCAACTGTGATGTATGATTCATGATTTGTAACAAAGTTTAATAAGAAATGATGACATATTTATAGTCTTTACATTATAAGAAAATTTTAACACTTGAATTGTGGGCATACTTCGCTGCCGAATTACACATTTCCACCGCAGGCGTTTCCACCACAAATCTACTAAATACCTATTTTTACGTGACCCGCGCTCTAGTGAAAGAATGCAAAAAAAAACGTAAAAATATGTTGCCTGCATGCCAAATGTTAATAAAATACTTGAAAAGAAACAAAGATACAATTTAATCTATTCTTGATTGCAATATCCATCTTATTTAAGACATTAAAAGAAATGGTTTTCTTAGTTTTTCTAACTATAAAGTTACTAAACCATAATTGACACAACTGTTGCACTTTCCCATTTAAAACGGGATATGTTTGATCACACTAAGTTGGGCAGAAACTAAGACCAATAAAACATCTACAATGATTTCATTTGAAGTTTAATATAAATGAGAACAATTTACAGTATGTACATTACAACATGTCTTAAAAATCTGTTAAATTAAAACAGAGGTATTCATTTATCTTTAAAAAGTAGTAGCCATCTGACACTAGAGGCAAAGTTAAATTATTTCCTCATAACATCAAATGTGGAATTGGCTATTATTTGAATTTAATATAGGCGTTTCATCATTGCCCCTGTAAGGAAAGTCAAATCATAAGCTACAGAGGCTAATATCCATAAAATAAGAACTAGCATATACTTACATATAAGATTCTTGAGCTTTATTTAATGAATTAACAAAATTACTTTGGCTATCATGCACATTGTCTGGTAACTGGGAAAAGTTTCTCTGATATATTTTCTCCTTATCATCACTCTCACTGTAATTGGAATTTTCTTTTTCATTTGATGATTTTATTTCATTATCTGAATCAGATATATTATCTTTAACCTCTTGATTATTATCATTTTTTACATGTATCTCATTGAGTACAGATGGTTTCAGAAGAGAAACTGTCCGGTTGCGGTTACGGTATTGAATTAAATAGTCTTTTAATTGCTGAGCTATGAAATTATTACCATTTTCAATGTTGCTAAGTTTGTTTTTTGTTTTAAGATATTGTTGATACAGCTCTAGTTCTCTCCGTAGCTTATTCAGGACTAATTTCTATAAAATAAAAATGAAATATATAAAAGTTTGTCAAATTTTATTTAATAGATTAATTAGTGTTAATGGAAAAGTGATTACAAATATGAATACCCTTTATAACCAAGGTAATGTTGAGTTAATGACAAACGTAAGCAGCAGGTGTGAAGGGAGGATTAAAAAAAAGTTTTTTGGAAAAATAACAAACAATAGACTTCGAGTATGTTGGCACTTAGTTATGGCTGAAGATTGATGGAGTACAGCTAGCTTGGAAACAAAGAAACAAAAGTTATTCATGGTAAAATATATTAATTTTGTTGTAATGTAAGAAAACACTTCAAGTGGAATATGTCAAACATAAAAATTACCATAAAATTAAAGTTTATAGAAAGAAACAAGGTTTATATATAACATGTAATCATATTGTAAATAATTAAAAGAAATATACACCAAATTAAATAGATCTAGATTGTAATTTTTTTAACAAGATTCTGATGAAAACAAAGGATAATTTGAAAGTAAATAAATATTCTAAACTAAAATTTATTTTGTAACTATTGTAATAATGCACATTTTCCAAATATACATATGAAAACAAATAAAAAATGTATGACTGAAAAATAAAAAAATAAAACACTTTTATGGTTGACTTTACTAATTTTTAAATGCATCTGCAAGCTAATATGTACCTGTTACAACTACTTACAAGGCACAGCGGACTTTGTGGAATAGATAAACTACATATACAAAATGAAATATAACGACAATAGAACCGAAAGCCATGTAATCTTACCTGTGCATGTCCTATTGCAATAATATTTTTTTCAGCCTCTTTAACTTTTGTTCGGAGATTAGCATTCTGTAAATAGTATTTATTTTAAAGTGTAATTTTTCCGCAAAAAAAAAACTCATATAATTTAACAAATTTAAAAAATTAACATACGTTCTCATCCTCTAGCATATGTGCAACCCAAACCTGTGTAAATTAAAGAATAATTGAAAAACATTTTTAATAATTAATATTATCAATTCACTAAATAAAAACAATTTAACGACACACCAACCTGATGAACGCGGATCGCATTTTTCAAGTCCGATTGAGTTTTACGGATATCTTCCTTTATTTCATTTGTTAATTCCATTTTTATTTCAACGATTTATTTCAACTCAAATCAGCATTTACATGAATTAAAAATATTTTATAAAATGATATGCAACATATCACGTAAGACAACTTAATCACAGACTAATAAATAATAAACTTAATCTACTCCAAATACCAATTTCTGTTACGGGAGGGCCAAACGAGGAGACTTTAGTTCACTGCAGAGAATTTATATATTTCAAGTTTATTGTTATGAATATAGAGCCATCTCTACATTTGCACAATAAACCTAAAGCGTGGCTTCCTCTTTTGTTCGGTAGACTTCTCAAAAATATAATCTCATTTACCTCAATGGTATTTTAATATTTGCCTTTTCGTACTAAACAATAAAACCAAATCTTTAATTTTATAAATCAAGACCATCTTGTATTCGAATGGGCAATGGGAAATCTATCAGCCAGCTACATTGAACCATTAAATTGAAATCACGATTTTATATCAAAATTATCCTTCTAAGGTTACTTCCTGTTGTTTAATTCTATGATTAAAGTACAGCAAACACTATGTTATATGTATATAAATGTTAGCAATGTACCTAAAAATATATTGAATTTACACACAAAACACATATTTTAAAGTGTACACACAATTGGCTTAAAAAAAAGTAGCATTAGTTCTGTTCGAAAGTTTAGATGGCACTTCAAAAATTGTTAGAATAGAGAGAGGATGAACGGGCTCTCTTTTCCACATATATTAGGTAGTACTGTATAAGGTACTCAGTCTTGTTATTTCTTTAAAAAGTTACTACCATAGACAATATTATTATTTTAACTGATGTCGATATTAGGTAATATTTTATGGAAAGTTAACACTCATGGTTATTATCTGAGATTATGAATATGTCTAGACATAGTCCTGTCACGTGTCAATCATAAAATTCCCACGTTAGAGTGTGTTAGATGACATGTTGTACTAGATTCATGGTCTACTCTGATCGGTCGATCCACGACCTATTGGCTGATACCTTTGGGGTCGTGGCCGCTCAGGGTGGGGGCCCTGAGCGACTGGTTAGTGACCCTCAAGAGGCAGAGCATTGTGACGTGCTCTGCCTAAATACAATGAGCAGTGTCTGGGAAGATATCTTGCTCCAAGCTTGTGCCCAGCGGGTGCGGCCCGACGGGGCTGTAGCGAATTAATTACAAGACCCGCAGTCCCCGCCAATGCGCAGAAGTAGTCACCTTGAGGTTTTTAGTCGGTACAAGTCCGACACACCTCGGCAGCGCAACCCCCCTGTGCACCTGAGACGGTCCTATGAAGATTTTTCCCAAGTAAAAAAAAAGAAAAAGATGCATGTCTTACTAGATTATGCCCCGCCCATTAACCAAAGTTAGAGTAGCTACATATCACCCCATATACCATAAAAATTGTTTTTATACTAAAATATGGGAAAATACTACGCTTCTTTCCAACATACTATTTTTGCTTTCAAATTGTCTTGAAGTGAATTAATTCTTATTTATGTAATTTATATATGTCAGAGGATTGTACAGTTTTCTCAGCCGCATAATGGAATTCATTCTATATAGGTCAGTCAAATTAGTAATATTCTTAGCAAAAAACTCTGGCAGATATTTCAATGAACTACTTTTACGGAATTTATTAGTAGTCTAAATTCAATATGTCAATCAAATTCCACTTATGTGTTAGATGGCATTTTGAACTTAGGATTTTTTTTATCCTGACTCGGCATAGTGACCACGTCTGATGGTAAGCATGATGAAGACCAAAAATCGCTAACGACTATCGACAGATAAGAAAAACCCATTGGTAGTCATAGCAATCATGCCAGCCTGCATAAATATCTCTTCACGCTACGCTTAAAGGTTCCCATATGACAGGATAGTGGGAACATGCCCGCCGGAAAATCATTCCACAGCCCAACAACACGGCAGAAGTAAGAGTTAGAGAACTTCTTATTCCTAGCCGGGATGTTAGATGCCGTATAGCTGTGACTCCGCAAATCTGCGCGCGTGGTTCTATTCAGGAAGCGAGAAAGTGGAACAAGGTTAAACAACTCTTCAGAACACTCGCCATGATACAGACGGTAGAAAACTCTCAGTGAGGCAATATCTCTGCATAACTAAAGTGGTCCAAGATGCTTAGCCACGTCAGGATCATTCACAATACGAACAGCTCTCCGCTCCAACCTATCCTCAGCGTCAATCAAGTACTGAGTAGAACCATCTCAAAGATGCGAACAATATTCTATGCAGGGCCTGACCTGGGCCTTATACAATAGGAACAGTTGATCCGGCGTGAAAAACCGTCGTAGCCGTCGTCGTCATTCGGTTGAAGTCAGCCTTTTCCACCTCTTATTTAGGTCAGCTTCGCTCTATAATATTAATATGTATATAATATGTATATTATTCTAATGTACAAATATCACAACAACCACGAAATAATTTTTATCAGTATTCATTTTTATCAGGCAAAATTACAACAATATCAAAAACTAAAAAGCTATCTCCTAACCAATATTTTTAAGAACTATTTATTATTTCAGACAAACCATTATTTGTCCGGTAGTAAAAGTAGAAAAACTTTGTTCTTTACATCATTTGCTTTCAGCCAGCTCTTCTTATTATAAATCACCAAATCAACGGCAGAAACCACTATCTCTAAAGGTACAGAGGAAGCCGTAGGTGTTCAATATGTAAGTGCCAAATTCGAAAGAACTGGGGTAAAAGACTCATGTCAATTCAAAAGGTTTTCTTTACAAGATAGATATCTTTTACGGTTTTGTATTCGTTTGTAGTTACATAAATTAAATATATATGTGTATTGTTTTTGACATCATTTACAATATTATATATTTTGCATCGATATATCAAAACTAAATATATCGACTAAAAATATTACTAAAGAAATTAAAAATATCGATATTTTTTCACGAGTCTACTCAAATGTTCTTGATCTTAGGGATGTCGTTAATGAAAAAAAATATCGTTATATCGATATTTATTAAAATATTAATATCGGCATCGAAATATCAAAGGGTCCAAAAAGGGGGTGTCCTTTTTAAGGTCAGACGGTTCTTTTCACCATCGCAACTTCTTAACCTGTATCAAGCGCAGGTGCGGCCGGGTGTTGAGTACTGTTGTCACCTTTGGGACGGATCCGCTAAATATCAGTTGGCGGCTTTGGACTCGATTGATCGTAGAGCTCGTAGACTTATTGGCGCCGACTCTTTGTCAAAAATTAAAATGCAAAGCATCGAGCATCGACGTAGAGTTGCCTGCCTCGCGGTCTTTTACCGGTTGCACGGTAAAGAGTGTTCTCAGGAACTACATTCTTTGATTCCACCAGCCCCACTCCACCACAAAACCACAAGACATCGTGTCGGATTCCATCCGTATCTGGTGGATGTTCCTTATATCCGCACGAAAAGATTCGCTTCTACATTCATCATGCGAACAGCTAAGGAGTGGAATATGCTACCAGCAGCCATATTTCCGCGATCTTATGACCTGGGAGTCTTTAAAAGAAGAGTGAATAGGCATTTGTTAGGCGGACGCGGTTCATCATCGGAATCATCTTCACCTTCCACCAGGTGTGATTGAGGTCAAGCGGTCGCCTATAAATTATAAAAAAAATATATATATCGATATTTTAATTAAAACTCAATAAACACGAAAGTATTTTACCAGTATTCTTTTTTATTAGATAAAATTAAAAAATGTCAAGAACTAAAAGGCTATCTTCTAACTTTAAGACCTATTATTAAATAAAAATGAATAATAAATAAATAAATGGTGGCAAATAATATACAAATAATATATAAAAAAAATATTCTTTTCGATACAATCTTCTATACTGAGTATTTTGTATTGATATATCGATGTATCATTACAAAATATATCAACCAAAAACATCGATATATTGAATTGAAAATATCGATATATCGATATTTACCGACAAGCCTGCTAGGGATGTCAAAAATGAAAAAAAATATCGTTATATCGATATTTATTAATATATCAATATCGTCGTCGATATATCGAAAGAAAAATATCGATATATCCATTAAATCTCAATAAACACGAAAGTATTTTACCAGTATTCATTTTTATTAGATAAAATTAAAAAATATCAAGAACTAAAAGGCTATCTTCTAACTTTAAGACCTATTTAAGATATCAAACAAAAATAAATAATAAATAAATAAATGGCGGCAAATAATATACATGCTACAAATTCAGAAGTCAATACATGCAACGTAACAAAACATAATATTCAACAGGCATAGACAATATAGTTTTTTTTTTTCGTTCGGTCCTATCTTCTACAGTTTCAGATTTCAGCGACTTCACTATCATAAAAATTTAAAAAATATCGTTTTCGATACAATTTTCGATACTGGATATTTTCTATCGATATATCAATATAAAATATATCGCCCAAAAATATCGACATATAGTATTGAAAATATCGATATATCGATATTTATTCGACAAGCCTAAACCCTTCTTGATCTACTATTGAATTAACGTTTTCTCATTATAAATGTTGTTTTTTGTCAAAATTAATATAATATCTTTAATTTTTGATTTAGTATATAACTTATTACATCTAGTATTAAAATTTCGTTGTCATAATAAAAAACACGTTTCTGTGATACTATGTATAAATTGATAATGACACGATGAAATACTATGCTTGATAGTTGATAATGCAGCTGACAACTTTGAAACTTTAAGTGAATTAGATTTTAGTATAATCAAATCTTGAGAAATACATTATTCTAATCCAATGATATAGTTTAATATATGTAGAAAGCCGAAAACTCAAAACTTGAAAAATGTCTATGAAACGACAAGCAACTACTGAACTAAACCACGACAACTGGGACGTAAAAGAACCGGAGGTTCAAGAACAAATGGGAGTATTCAAAACTGCACCTCAAGAAATCCTTGAAAAACGTGTTATACGGACTGCTAAGAGACGCACTTTAGCCTCCAGTGATCAGGTAACTCATAGATCCAAAACTAACAAAAACAATACTGGTTATAATGTGTAATATTTAAATATAACCTAAGTTTATTTTAGAAGAATTTATAACAAACATTTAAGATGGTATATTGTGCATGTTGATATTTTAGTCTTCTTCACAACTTCAACATTATAGTGTGCAATACATAAATGTCAAATGTATCCCTGTTCACTCTGAAAGGGATATAACAATGATATTATTTGATATATTTACCATTTATTTTGTATTATTTAATAAATACACCTATCCCCCGATTTACACGGTACTTGTTTTACACTTTTTCGCTTTTACACAGTTTTCCAAATAGGTTTTTTTTTTGTTTTTATCGCACTCTACCAAATGCTACTGTGATTGAACACGTGCGCTGTGTACACATCTCACGGGGAATCCCGAGCTTATGTGCTGACTTGCTGCACATGATGAAGGATAATAAAACACCTTTGGTTTTATTTTTTCTTCTTCTGTTTAATGTATTGTAATTAAATAAAATAACAGTGTTTCCTTAATATATTACATATTTTAACCTGTCAATGCATTTTATTTTTATTTCTGTGTAAACCTAAAAATATTGAAAAAAAACACAACTGTTAAATAGCAAAATTATGCATTTTTTGCAAGCTTTTCGATTTACACGGTATTGACTTGAATTTTTTTTATTTTCGATTTACACGTTTTTCTCAGGAACGTATCTACCGTGTAAATCGGGAGATAGGTGTAATTATTTTTGTTTTAGTTTTCTCTCAAATTTAAAATATAAGTGTTAGAAGTACATAATGTAATGAGTGAATGATCAACTTTTGCTATCTTATTAAGAGTACAAATAAGTTTTCGCTATTTTGAAAGGAATGGCATGGCATGAGGTTTATGTTAGAATAGGCAGATGATAACTGGCTTGAAAATTATGTTGCTTATTCAAGAACAACATAATCCTATCACATTATTAACTTCATAATAGCATCATTGATGGGAACTCTTAATTTACTTCTTTAAATTAAAAAAAATTGCAGCTGCAGTATGTAAAATCTGATTTTAACCTAAAAGACAATATCACATTGGAAGGCCAAACATTTATGAGGATGCATAATTAGAGAAATTATTGGAGGAAGATTTATCTCAAACACAAAAAAGAACTTGCACTTTAAAAGTCACTCAGTCTCACATCATTTAAAATTATTAGGAATTATTCATAAACAATGTAATTGGATACCATAGGAACTGAAGCTGAGAGATCCCAGAAGAGCCAATTATGCATGAGTGAAAAGCTGCTAGCTAGGCACAAAAAAGTTTTTCACATCGCATATTCACTAGTGATGTAAAATAGATACATTATGATATTTCAAAAAGAAGGAAATCAGGGGTGTGTCAAAATCCACAGCAAAAATGAATATTCATGGTAATAAACTCATGCTGTGTATTTGGTGGGATCAGCTGGGTGTGGTGCTTAATCCAAGCAAAACAATCACTGGAACTCCATACAGATCACAATTGATGAGATTGGGCTGAGTTCTGAGGAAAAATGACTTCTATACTGCTCCAGACAAGACAAAATTATTCTTCTACATAATAATGCTCCTTCACATGTATTGGTTTGGGTGAAAAACTATTTGACAACACTTGATTGAGAAGTGCTACCCCACTTGCTGTATTCACCAGGCATTGTACTCTCTGATTTTCAGAGGTTCATATCATATGAAGGTACCAAAATTGGGTTGAATTGACATGGATAACCTCAAAAGATAGGAGTTCTTCAGGTGTGGAATCTGAATGCTGCTTGAAAGATGGGAAAAGTAGATGCTAGTGATGGGCAATACTTTGATTAAATTTAAACTGAGATTCTTTCACATTTTTTTGACAAAAAATTGTGGAAACTTATTTGTACTCTTAATAGTAAAATTAAATATTCAAATATACAGTGAGTGTAATAAGTATTCGTACACCACATAAATAATTTTATAAATGCATATATCTTCGAGAAATATTGTTACTTTATTAAACTAATTTATACATCTGATTCCGGCATGTATTAAGCTTTATTGCCAGAAAGGAGAACAAAAAAATATCAACACAATTACAAATAAACAATATTTTGCCCAAATATGCCACAATCATTCCCTCAAATACTATTCCAATATATATATATATATATATATATATTATACTATAAGTACAACTGACCTAGACATACAAGGGTTGATCTAGATTATACTTTTGACACCTAAAGAACGATTTTTCTCCCTCGATCATAGAAGGAACATGTATTCCTTGATCCAGCTTGTAGCGAATAGAGGGAAACTCTAGAGGCTTTATCTAGTAGGACGGATTCTCACTCTGTGGCCTGCTAATACCACAAATAAGATGGAAGAAGACATAGTTATTTCTCAAAGCAGTATTTTGAATTGGTCATAGAGTTATAATATTCATTCATTTCCAGCTGTAATCCATTTTTTGTCCTTATCTGATTATGTCATTGTTAAGTTGACTTTTAAACATCATGGCCAATGACATTTAATCATAATTACAATTTAATATATATTTTAGATATTATTTTAATACAGTTTTGCTAATTTGTGTTTTCAGCCAAAGAAAAGTGTATTTAGTGGTTTTGGAGGTTTCAACAAGACACAAACTTCATCATTTGATTTCTTAGCTAATTTGACAAATGGCAACAAAAGCAATAATGATGTTTCAACAAAGACTGATACATCTGTAAAATCTAGCTTATTTACTAGTAAATCACTGCAAAGCAGTCCTGGAGGCAGTTTTGAAATATCAACAACACCTTTTAAAACGGTTTTTGGAACAGGCTCATCACCAACATCCTCTTTATTTGGAAATATTGGTACTACAGGTTCCTCGATTTTCACATCGAAAACAGCAGATTCAGCACTAAATGAAACATCATTTAAGATTCAACCTGCGTCTAGTTCAGGAAATAACAGTAATACAGATGTTACTAAAGTAACTAATGTAACAACAATTATAACATCACCACAAGAGACTTCTAATATTTTTGGTACAACCAATGCCATCACATCTACGTCTTCAAATAGTAAATTGACTTCTTCAACAACTGTATCTTCTGTATTCAAAACACAGACAATATTAAACACTACAATGGATAAGGAGAAAACTGTAACAACAGCTCTTGATTCAGAGAAACAAAAAAGCGAGGCAAAATCAGATGATAAAAAAATGAAATATTATTCAAAGTTGAAAGGATTAAATGAATCAGTATCTGATTGGATAAAGAAACATGTTGAAGAAACACCACTATGTATACTGTCACCTATTTTTAGGGACTATGAAAGGTATTTAAAAGAAATAAAGGCTGAATATGAAAATTCTAATGAAAAAGTTAGTGATAATAAAGAAGATAAAAATACATTGAATGCAATAAAGAGTACTGAAAATATAACAACACCTAAAACTTCATCAGTATTTACCAGTGCCAGCAATTCATTAACAGGTGGGCCCTCTTTATCCAAAATAGAAAATTCAAAACAATCATTGTTTGCTCCTAGTATAAAAAATATACCAGACCAGAAAAACTCTGGATTTTCTTTTGGTATTCAAAACTCTACTTCTACAAATATTCCACCCATTGCTGTAACTTCTAGCTCCGGATTTTCTTTTGGTATTAAAGCTTCAACACATCCAATAACTGTTACAACTACAATACAATCAAATACCCCAACACAATTAGATACTTCTACAAAATTAAATACTACAACAGCATCACCACTATTCTCCTTTAAAACTAGTACAACCACTACAACGGCAAATGGTTCAGCTCCCTTTTCTTTTGGTATTGGTAAACCTTTTAGTTTTGGAAATAACATAAGTAACAAAGTGGAAAATACTGAAACTAAAAAGGATGAGGCACAAGATGATGAAGATCAACCACCAAAAGTTGAATATACTCCTATTGCTGAAGAAAATAGTGTTTTTGACAAACGGTGCAAAATATTTGTCAAAAAAGATGGTAATTTTATTGACAAAGGAGTGGGAACTCTTTATATTAAAAAGATTGATAACACTGACAAACATCAATTACTGGTTCGCGCTAATACGAGTTTGGGCAATGTTTTGCTCAATTTGCGGCTTTCATCATCTATACCAACTCAGAAAATGGGTAAAAATAATGTTATGATAGTTTGCATCCCTACTCCAGATTCCAAACCACCACCGACACCAATTTTGATTAGAGTAAAGACATCTGAGGAAGCAGATGAATTATTAAATATCCTTAATAAATATAAAACCTGATTATAGACAAAATCTATGCAATGTTTTATATAGTAGTCCATGAGTGGAATAAACTATTATCTAAATAATAATAAAAGTGAAATTATATGTAATTATTATACTATAATGTCTTCAACAAACACGACAGTTGAAGTAAGTATAGTAAATTATTAGTTAAGAAAAGTGCTAGTGTTAAAAAAATAAATAGTCTTTTATATTGTTTATATAAAACAATTTTTGTCAACTAATTTATTAGTACTCTGTGTTATACTATCCTACAAAATCATCTTATTTTGATTCGGCTGTTTATGTGTAAATGACAAAATCATTAAGATGTTCATCAAAATATATTATTTAATTGAAAAAAGACCAAATTAGTCTCTTTTAAACTCTTGATCTAGACTATATATCATAGACATACTGATCAGACTGAAGAGGTTGTATTGTATAAACAAGCAGAGTATGGATTTTTTAGCTAATTAAGATAAAATAGCAAGGCATCCTTTGAATGTTAAATAAACTTTAATTTTTAAATATTACTCTTAAGCGGGACTTTAATTTGCTTTCTTGAGAGGTAGTTGCTGTTTGTAAGCTAATGATGTTTACATTATCTAATAAATTTCTATGGGAATAATTGTAGCACACTGCTCTGAAAACTGGCAAGACAACAATAAAACTAAGTAATTGCATAGAAGTTGTTTTATTTTAAATATTTTATAATTTACCCTATACATTCACAAAATTTTGATCCTAAGGACTGTATTATAATATTGAGTTATTTATTACATGCATACTTATATCCTTAATAATTAAGGATAAATATTTTTTTATAATTATTAAAATTTATTTTAAAATATTTGCAAATCAGTCCATATGTCTATAAAAAGTACAAGTGTTCTTTGTTTGAACTGAGTAAAACATTTTTCTTAATATATAAAGGGGTAATATTACTATATACACTGGACTAGGTGTTTGCAGGATAACTTGTGGTCATTTGTCCTAAACCCATCTGTATTTGATGCATATGAATTTCAATATTATTTTGAAAAATTCTTTGGTGTTGAGGATCCAGCTTCATTTTTATTTGGTCCATTGTACCTTGCAAAACACTCAATTCATATGCATTTTGATCAGAATCAGACAGACATTTGACTTGTAACATAAGTGCTATTAGATTTGTAATGAGTTCCATTAAAGAAGCATCTTTAATGGAACCAGTGTTATTCTTTTGAACAAGTAATAATGCTTCTTCACGACATTTTTCTCTTAAATGTGATGGTGCTAACATTGCAGCCAAACTAGGACCTGGTGCTATTTGTTGGCAGTATTTTTGTATTTCATTAATATATTCTTGTAAATCTATATTCATTCTTTCCAAATCTAAAACTACTGAAGCATATTTTCTTTCAAAATCTTCAGGCATTTTCTGACCAAATGATTTCCTTTTCTCCGCTTCACAATTGTATTCTTTCAATTTGTTTATCTTAGTTCTTTTGGCATTTAATATTCGCCTTATTTTTACAATTAATTCTAAGAGAGGCAGGGCATAACTGCCTATGACATTTCTGTCTCCATGTTTTGTGATGTCTGTACAGCCTATGAGAGGATCACTTTGGGAGTTATTTGTGGGTTGGTGTAAATTAAATATTTCCTGCATTAAATACCGAGGCCTAAACTTTTGTGTTATACTTGACAAACAAATAGTGTCAGGTGGTTCATTTGATAATACTTCATAATCTGGTACAGAATGTGTACCTAACTTAGGTCTCTCGAATGTTATTCTATATGTGTTGTTTGAAGTATCCACTGCATCAATACAACCTGTGAATAAGCCATCCTGCGGTTTACGTAACCTTGCTGTGACTTTCGTGCCTACAACTAACTGCATTGGTATTTCATTAGGTAAATCTTTTACACATATGTCAGGTGTTTTTCTCTGCTGTATATATCTTATTAATTTTCTTTTTCTGTCCAATTCTTTCCTTTCCTCAGCAAAGAAAGCTTGTGAACACCGACGGGGCTTTCCCATCATTCTCCTTATTTTGGACCATTGTATTTGTGTCATTTTTTGATTTGCTAACTGTGGAAAGGACTCCTTAAGGCAAATCATAAAATCATTTTCTCCATCGAAAAGCGCTTTATCAATATTGCTATAAAAATATTCAAAACATACCCATTTGTGAGCCTTAGGTAATTTTAGCAAATTTCTTAATCGCATGCCAATTCTCTGACCAGATTTAAGGTCTGGTGATTGACTGTCGGCAATTACATGTTTATCCTCAACCCTTTCGTTATTTCTTTGAACTTTGGATGGTGATTTCTGTTTTTTTGCACTAGGTTGCTTATTGGGGGTTTTGGATAGTATTTTCGGCGTTCGTTTTGGCGATTGTCGGGGAGGTGAAGTATTGACAAAGTCGTCAATAAAGATGAATCTGTTTTTCTTTCTAATGCGAGCAGGCATGCCTCTTGCATTTAATTTTTGAACTGGTTCACTCGGCGTAGGTTTGGGTGGTAATTTTGTACCGACCCTATGAAGTCCAAGAGCAGCTGGTCCGAAAGCGAGTGGCTCTTCGTCATCTTCAGAAAAATCTAAATCCATTGGTTCATCCTTGATTCTAGAACGGAATCGTGGTGGAGTACACTCATCTTGTTCTTCTAAAACAAAAACAGTAATACCCATTAGCTATGACCTATTCTCTCTGAAAAGTATTTCGTTAGCCGATAATTATATTTGCAAAGTAGTTCCTTTGGAGCAATTCCAAATTTTGAGTTAAATAAAATGACAATTCGTATAAAAATTTGAATTTTTTCAAATTTTGAATTGAGCGAATCTACTATAGTTCAAAAATGGGTTGGCAAGCGCGCCAAAAAACGGCAGCAAACTAGAAATAACGTAAGTAACTACATAATAAGGTACTAATTAAAAGATTTTTTATTCGGGACTAAACATCAAATCCATTGCAAACATTTAAACAAAACTTACTTTCTGATTTATCCGCCATGTTGAAGTAATAAATTTTGATTCAATTGAAGTTGAAGCGCCAACACCGTATGTTCGGATATTTACAGAAATTGAAAAGTGATAATAATGAATAATAATAAATAATATTGTAAAAAGATTAAATAGCTCTTGTTATGTTTGATTTTGTTAACAATAAATTAATAATTATAAAATATTGAACGTACAAATAATTATTTTGTTTATTTTCTCTTAATATTAATAAAAATGTTACTACCACGCAAATATAATCCATAGTAATACTTACTTAAGGATTTTACCCGTTAATTTAAAATTTTAAAATCATGAAGGTACACTTTAAGACAAAAATTAAATAACTTTTTTTTCTATAACATACAATTTTATTCTAATAAGATACAAAGAAGTAAATAATAATAAAAATAACGTCATAATATTGTTTTTTGATCCAAATTCAAGCTTATTTTTTTAACTGTAAAGAAATCCGAATATTAATGAAAATATTATAATTATTTATCCGAAGGGTTAATTGATACTAACTCCGAAAGTTAACCATAACTTCGGGATGTTACGAAAAATATAAAAAAAAATAAAAATGTATCTAATTAGCGCTCTTGACGGTAGACTATTAATATTCATTTTACAAACTATAGAGTATAAAAATGTTTATATGGACAAAAGGGAGTGCGCTCATCCTCTGTTTCTACGTACAAATGCGCCACCTATACATTAGATCAGAACTAATGCTAAATTTACGTATGGTGTGTGTGTATACTTTGAATGTATGCGTATATGTCTTATATAGTCTTTGTTTGTTAATTTAATATGTTTTATAAACTATTGATAATATTTCAAGAAACAAATACAGATGGACCAGTAAGCGTTTTTGCAACAACGAAACGTATGCCAGTATTAAAATGCGATAACATCTTTTAAAACTACTTATTTTAATAACTACATATTGACATTATTGTTGAAATTTTGGCATCATTGCTCCACAAATATATAATTATTGTAATAAAGTATAGTAAAATAGCGGAACATTATTGAGACGCCATTACTTTAAGATTCGTTAACAGAGATAGACATTTTAGCCAGTGGCGAAAATGCTACGGTTCATGAAGGTTCATAATGACAATTTTGCTACAAATGAACTACGTCAAACCGTTTAATATACATAAAAAACTGCATCACCATCAACCGACCTCAGTAGATGAAAACTTGATGGCGACCTATTTGATTGACGGTTGTTAAATGTCTTAGTGTGTTTACCATAGTGCGTAACGCTAATGGCTAGAAAAAAAATACCAAGAGTTAAAATTTTCCATTTGTTGCTCTTTTGCATGTAGTTATAAGACAATAAGATGTGACTATAGTAGCCAAATGGTGGAGTTAAAATTCAATGTAATTAAAATGATACCTTCGTTTTAAAATCTAGCAAAACTGTGGGTCCCCGTCCACCGCCGACTACGTGGCACTGCGTTCGACAGTCAATCTATAGAACCTAGAATTGCGTTTGACTAGAAACTACAAAACGTAACACGGTGCAGTTTCTGGGCTATTCGAACACTTTTTGCGATGCACTGGTATTTGGTTCAACGATGCCAATGTTGTTGCCTTCAGGTGGCGTGTATGATGGGAATTCAAACGACCGGAGATTTTTCTATGCATGTATTTTCTGTTTTCTACTAGGCTCGCAGGTTGCTCTTCACTATTATTGCGTTGTAACTGGGGCCGGCGTAGGATAAGCCTCTAAACGGTCAGATTATGGGTCTATACTTATATAGTCGGAGTAACCTGCTATTCTTTTCTAGCATGTGTGTCTCGCTTGAGTGGTCAAACGATTATCAAATCAGAAAGCTGTATTTTGTATGAACCTCTTGGCAAGACATTCGTTCTTATGGCTATTTAATACAAACTATATTTTACAATTTAATAATAAAACTTATTTTATTTAGATGACCTATAAGACTACACACACACAGCCACACCTACCTACAGCTGTAGGGTCACAGACCTCTACATTTTTCTATAAGGATTCCTACGGGCTTCGGGTATTTGTATTAAACACAACTATATTTACAAAACTTAAAACTATTTTTACAATATATCTTATTCCATTCCGAACAAAAACAAAGAATATATTATGTACTTAACGTCATACAAATGGAATTAACTTAAGATCGAATTGTTATTACAACAATTTAAAAAATATGCAAGCGTAAGCTATCGGTATTCAAATTCCAAATTAAATTTATGTGATAAATATTATTTCGATTCAATTCAGTGCTAGGTAAAAAAATGGTAAAGATTAAAATATTTAGTCCATACAGGTAAATTAAAATATTTTGTAAATATTTATCAAAAATAACGCGTTAATTTTGCGTTAGATTTATTGTTCAAATATAGAGATGGCACCACGCTTAATACAATAAGCGCCAACTATTCTACAGTGTCGTTGTCGCGATTGTAGCAAACTTTCACCAAGTTTATCTGTCAAAAAGTAAAGATAACATAGAGGGAATCATTCGTTCCGAACTCTTGGGAATTGTTATCGAATTCACGATAATTGTAGCGGACAATGAGTAATTATAAAACTTAGTTTAACAGTGATGTTTGTCATTTAATTTTTGTACATTATAGAAAAATGAACTGCTACACGTTTTACTCATGTGCTATAATAATTCTAATAAGTTTGGAGGAAGCAAACAGTAAGTTTTTATAATTTTTGACGTAGACATTATTAGCCAAGGTGAAGTGATAGTTTGTTGAACAATGGTTTTCTAATGTAGGATTTTATTACTTAGTCTAAAAAAAAAGTTTTAAAGATTTCTTGTTTATAATTTTAAAATTAATTGTGCAAACTAAAGCGAGATAATAAAAAGTTATGATAAATATGCTCCATGTATTGTTTAAGTGTTCATTTATGCGTAAATCTAAAGCTATTAAAGATAAATAGTAACTTTTAAGAACTGATTTGGGCGTATTTGTTTCAATCCAAAATTGCATTATGATTATCTTAGTTAATGAAAAATTTTTGAAACTTTTAATAATATAAATAATGATCCGATTGTAAGTCTAAATGAGCGCAACAAAGGACTTCGTAGTCCTTAATAATTATATTTGTAAATTTTTTAAAAGTGAATTCTATATATGTTGCAACAATAATTTCAGGACCATGGTATGAAAGTTATCTTTTAAGAAACTAAACCCGATCACAGTCATAATATTTCTTTAAAATTTACTTACATTTAAAAATACATTCAGGTATTAATATAAATTCTTTGAAAAGGTGTATTAAAATATTGTCTTTCAAATTTTTTACCTTTAATACTTATAGTCTTTTAGTGAAAAAAATAGTATACATAACAGAAATATGGGCAATATAAATGAGATTTAACCAATCAACTGCTATTTTTGGGCTTAATTTTTATATTGAGTGATTTTTGTATTTTCAGGTCTTAGTAAAAGATGCATAATGTGTCGGTCACGGGGTGAGCTTGGATCTTGTGGTGATCCCTTTCCTTTTAATGTGACTGAACCAGAGGCTGAGGTTGGAATTCACGTGGTTGGCTGTCCATCTGGCTGGTGTGCAAAGTTGATTCCGGCTACTACTGGGACATTTAGGGCTGATGGTACTTCCTTTTTTTATACTGGCTTATCATAGTGGGCATACCTGATATAAAATACAATGTAGTACAAAAGCAGAAGGGATTGTCAAAGGAAAGGAATCAATTGATAGTCACTATGTCAGCTCTATGAGTAAAACACTAAATCAACCAAACTAGTTAGTTATTTTTACATTTCAAAGAGTTTTCCACAAAGAAAAAATGTTATATGGAATTTACACAGTAATCAAAAACTTTAATAATGAATATAGAGACAACAAATTCTACCGTTAACCATACCATAATATCTTATAGCAGTGTTGTTTTTATCATTCTTTCATATATGAGGCATAAAAGTGATGGTGATTTTAAAATTTGTATTATATCTTTCATTTAAAATAAATTTCTAAGCAGTCTTGTTTTATGTAGGTTGAGGTATAACAGCTAAACTATTAGCATGAAATAGTGGGTTTTATTCTACAGAGCAACCACAAAACTCTTTTGTTATATTCTATAAATCATTATTTCACAGATTATGGTGCAGTAACTGAAAGAATGTGTCTCCAAAGGGCTCCAAGTGATTTTGAAGAACGATGTGCATACACTATGTGGAATCGTAAAAAAGTGTATATGTGCTTTTGCAATGGTGATCTTTGTAATTCAGCTATCACACCCTCCTTATATCCATTCTCAATAATATGTACTATTATCATTACCTTCTATAATTACATTTCTGGCCATTTAAATATAATTTAACACTGAATCAATAACAATAAATGTATAAATAGAACAAAAACTTTATAGAATTTTAATCATGATTATAAGTGTATTAAAGGCTGGATTTTGTGTTATCAATGTCTTGGATATATAATTATTAAGTAATGTCAGACTGTTGAGTTTGGTGTTCTAACAAAAATTTGCTCAAGATTATGAAAAAAATGTGATATATTAAAAGAATCAAATAATTGAGATCTGAAATTCCACAATTTATATTTAATTACTAAGAAATATCTAAAAATACCTAGAGCTTCCAGCATTAGATCATTTTGGACTATTCACTATGATGTTGATAAGTATGTGACATATTTTAAACGTTTATGTTTAATATTTAGTATAAATACTTTCATGGGCTTATGGGCGAACTAACTTATAATTATGGCTGGTTATCATGCTACTGCTAAAGTATGACCATGGCCTGTGAAACCAGGTCAAAACATAATTAAAAGTAAGTTCATTCACACAAAAGACCCCTTAGAGTGTTTATAATGTGACGGAGGTACTGTATACTTTAGTGTGTGTTTGTTATATTCTTATGTATCTTCTATTTGTTTAATATTTAGAATACACAAAATTTGTCATTACTGTTTATATGATTAAAATAAATTAGATTTTTGATCATTGTATTTTATAACAGAACTTCATAGAGCTACTTAAGTTCTTTTATTTTAAATAGACAATCACATTTTGATTCTTTTCTTAATATTTGATATGTTGTAAAATGTAAATATAAATAAGATTGAAATAGGAATCCAATTAGGCTCTAGATAATCACTAGACACTCAGTTGTTTCAACTACTTGCGGGATAATAAATAAAGAAATAAGGTATTTAAATTAATATAAGTTACATATTGTCCATAAAAGATGATATTCTTATCTTGATCTATTGTAATAGCTTTAGTTCTACGTTTTAAACCTGTTTTATCTGTAATAGCTGTATTTCAAATATTATCATTAAATAACAATTGTGGTTTTATATGACTTGATACTGTTATATTTAATTATGATCAACTTTCATTCCATTAATATAGATGTTTATTAGAATTTATGATAAAACCACTAATTAACGGTTCCATTATTGGTATTCATTTTGTTTGAAACGCAAAGATAACTGTATCACATGTGTATTAATATTGTTCTAATGAGCAGGTGCTATGATGACGTAAAAAGTAATGGCACCTATACATTATAGCATAATTTCAAACTCTCGCATTTTGTACACATTTATAACAATATATTGAGTTTTATATGTGTAAAATGTATTTTATATTGGCTGAATATTTTAATTTGGTTACATAGACCATCATCACAAGCAGACTGGAGCACTGTGATTACTTTATCCGGGGCAGGCAGATGCTTCCTTGCTGTTATTTTGATATTTTTTACACATATAAGACTATTCATATAGTAATTTATCTTGATGCTTATGACTTTTTTATATGGTTGAGACCCCATGTAGTCTACCAATGCATAAAAGTTTTTTTTTTGAATACTAATACTGCTTTTATTTTTATTTGCGTTCATTACATTTACAATATGAATGTATCTCTCTCATATATTTGATATTAAAGATTATTTGACATAGGCAGGTAAAGGCGTAGGCCTAACATTAAAGTAAATATTTTTATCAAACTACTGTAATTTACTCAAGTTTTGAGCTTTTACAGGAAGTTTATTCTGTACATATGTTGATGAAAATACTCAAATTTATTCTTGTAAAAATAATAAATGTGTATTTTATATTATTTATAATAATACTGTGATTGCAAATGTGTGTAATATAAAAATACTATTTTGAAGATGAATTTGTACCTGCTAGGCTGCTATTACAAATATTAAAAAGAGATTAAATGGTAATATTTATACAAATTCTATATTATATATGCATGTTTTAAATGTTTGTATGCCGTCCTATAAAAGATCACTGCCTTTTTACAGTTATATTTTACAATATTTAGATTTATATTTACAATAAATTATTTTTAATCAATGAATTAAAATGACATTAGTTTATTCATTATAATATTATGAATGTTGAAATTCAACAGAATAATTAAGTTATAGAATATATAAAAGTTTATACAACTGTATGTAAATTGGAAAATATATATTTTAAATTTTGTATGTACAAAATTTGCAGATCATAAACAGTATTTTATTAGATTTCACTAAGTAGTATATATTATATTATTTTCTTAGAAAGACATGACACAATGTACTCATAGGATTTAATCATAAACAATGAGCTTCCCAGCCAATAATGGCTGATTTGTATGTAGTAAGTATATTTTTTTTTACAATTTATGCAATTATAAATATTTTTATACAATAAGAACATTGTTTTATTTGTCGTTTTCGAGGATCAAGCTCGGTTGTATGGCCATGTGTAGCGTAGACTTCCAAGAATGTGTCGCATCAAGTTGTTTTTGTATCGCATCTCCTGGTTTGACAGTAGCGATTCGATGTGTGGTATCTCGTGAAAATACAGTTGCCCATGTTCCTTAGACCGCTGAACTGCTGCTATCGCCTCCGATCCTTCAAGAAGATACGGGTCATAATATTCTGCGAATATTAATTTGTTGTTTTTTATACTAAAAAGTGGCAGACAGGTGGTGATGGCAGTCCATTTGCCGGACCGTTCAAAAACGAACTTATTATCAGAGTAAAGCGTAAGCAAAGTCTAAGTAACGTCTATAAATATCAGCCTAACCACGAACGAAGTTACACCTACTAAAAATGTATATATATATATATACATATATATATATACGAAATATAACAAATAAATGCAAATGGCTTCATAAAAAACTTAT
This sequence comes from Automeris io, assembly GCA_036320925.1. Lineage (NCBI taxonomy): Eukaryota > Metazoa > Arthropoda > Insecta > Lepidoptera > Saturniidae > Automeris > Automeris io. The sequence goes on along the minus strand of JAUDJH010000009.1, from coordinate 6,856,344 downwards.
GATTTAATTAATATAGTTTGTTTAAGTCTACATTTTCTTTGATGACGTGAATGCGCAGTTATTAGTTAGTCTACTTACGATGCTTGGGTTCTGGGTACGAGTTCCAATAGCGACAAACATTTCTGCGATGAGCACTCATGTACGATGTATCACAAGCGCGAGCTAAGTTTGGGATTAGGTCAATTGTGCAATTGCCTGTAAATATTATTATTACTTTACCGATATCGGAGCGCCTCATAGATATTGTTGTGAGACGCGGTGGACTAGACGGTGGTATGAACAATCCTTCAGGCCAAAGTGATTCCGGGTCTGGTGAGTTTACTTTATATGGAGAAGGCGGTAATACAGGTATAGAGGTATCTGTAAATCGAAATAATGTTTGTTGTGAGTTAAATAACTTGATACTATTTATGTCATATTTTTGATACACTAAACCTGACTCCAGGGTAGTGTTAAGGCGTTTCACCGACTGGATCTAAATAATTTAAACGGAGTAAGATTATGTTCCATGTCTTTTATGATCATGGCTCGCAATTAACATAGCCTGTTGTGTTTAAAAATCACCTTTCGTAAGTAAAATACTCACATAGATACCCTTTACAATGGCATACTGACCACTATGACCTGCGATAATTCTAACATAAGAGTTCTCTTCTCAAAGGTGCTTTACTCTAGGCTAAACATAATTATGGTTTTTTTTAACCGTAACAAGAGTGGGAGACTGATAGTAAATATACGTCTCTTAACCGAATCAAAATACCAAATCGACCGTATCCTAGAGCGTTAGGATCAGTGCCTAAAACTGGGACAACCATTCATAGATTAATGTTGATATAGTTAATTTTACAAACAAGTTAAATTGTTGAACTATATTATTATAAAAAGATTAGGGATTTAATGACCTGAATAGAGCTGAATAATATCTTTACCAAAACTTTAGACACGCATCTAATTCGATATAATTGGAGATAATTGCATTATTTGTACGTCAAAGGTGTAGCAGGTAAGACTTCTGGAAATAGTTGACTTTCATAGTGTTATTTAATATTTATAGGTGCAATAGATCTTTCTGATAGATTATGGTCCATTTTTGTTGTGTGGAGAATTAAGCATAACAGCTCATCGTGCAAAAAGTCAAGAAAATATCGGTATACTTCTATGCATAGATGGGCAAAATGTAATCAGATTAATAAAAATGATTAACGATTACATTTTACGTTTTTTACCATTAATATAACTGCATTTTGCTCATTTATGTTTTAAACACTACAAAATCCCAGATTGTATACACATTTATAATTTCTTAATGTTTTAAATGGATTTAATCATGATTACAGAGCAAGAAAATTAAAATTACGACTACATTTTGTAATCGTTCATGGTTAATCTGATTACATTTTGCCCACCTCTGCTTCTATGTTGTTCATAATTAATTACCTCTGTGGTATTGCCAAGGAGGGATGCTTAGAATTCTTGGTGAAAACACTTCTTCGTTGGTGAAAGGTATAGAGGGTTTCACTCTCGGATATCCTGTTCCCTTGTTCAGTGTTGATCGATATTGTGCCGCTGGATCTACAAATAGAAATTAAATTTTGATACAGCTACCAACTATTTATATTCAATGATTTTAATTGAACCTTTGTTAAAGTGCTTTTTTAAGACTTTTTTAAGAGGTAATGTTGCAACTGAAATGGTTAGCTTAGAGTCAACGTCCTATTAAGAGCAACATGGCGCAAAGTGTATGCTGTCTTCTGTGACTTGAAAGCAGTGCCGGATATAAATCGGATAATTATGATATTAGTTCCAAATACTATAGAAAAAACTGGGTATTTTTACAATACATAATTTTAGTCATTTAAATGTATAGCCAAACTGGTATTGCTCATTTTGTATATCTATAACAATATCCAAAATCAGAGATGAGCAAAATGTAATCTGATTAATGATTACAAAATGTCATAATTTTAACTCTGTTGCTCTGTAATCATGATTAAATCTTTTCAAAACAAAGGACTCATAAATGTGTTTGCAATTGAGGATTGCGTAGTGTTTATGACATAGATTGGCAAAATACAGTCATATTAATGTAGAGAAATGCAAGATGTTATCGTAATCGTTTTTCATTAATCTGATTACATTTTGCCGATTTATCGTCGTAGTGGCTTGAGTCAGTATAAAAAAACTCTAAGTTCTTTGTCAAATAAAGCGATTTAATTATAAGAACTCACTTCGTGAATTTATAAATGAGTATAGCTGCGTTGATCGATTTTGGGCTCTTCTCCCTAATGAAGAGACTGGATCTCCCACCCCATGAGTGAAGCTGCGTGCAGGCGTGTTAACACTAACGTGGGAAGAGAATTGCGTGCTTGACTGAACCTGCGTTGCTATGTGTACGAAGTACAAAATTAGGCTCAAAATGTTCCTGATTCGTGTTGTAATCTGAAAAGAAGTTTAAACTTTTAATTTGTATTCAGACTATGCGATCCATTTATACCTCCCCCTAGTGATTAAAGTTGTTTTAATTAGACCCTGGGTCCTATTATATTTGGAGTTGGTTGGTCTTGTTAGGATTTGGCGTAGGTAATATTAGACAATGCCTGCCGTCAGATTAACAAAAAAAGACAATAATCAAAGGCAAAGGCTAGTATAGCGTTGCAGACTGCCGCTTTTGCTTTTCACATCTTTAGAAATAGTAATTTTTTTATTAGAATGGACTGGAATAAGAAGTCACATTACTGGCTTTGTAAATCTAAAAAACAAACAAACAAAATAAAATTTACCGAATTTTAGGAATCACGTTTGAATTTATGCATCACATGCTTACCGGTGTAGGAAAGCATCTTGAGGAAACCCACATGGCATCTAATAGAAATGTTATATGTAACTGCCCTGAGAAAGCCATCAGCTGCGCTATTGTATCTCTGATCACCCCGAAGGGTATACAGTGTGATGATATAGCGTATTATTATCATTAAGAATCTGGTAAGGTTTAAGGTATCTAAGCTAAAATCTTTGCGAATGAGTGGAAGACCGTTTAATGCATGTTAAAGCAGATGGAAGTAGGCAAAACCTGAATACTGTGCAAATATATCACAGAGACCCATTTTTCTGGCAACAGCTATTAACTGCCATTACTTGTTATTTTATAAAGAAAACAAAAAATAGAAAACTTTTTTATAGTATAGCACATACTTACCTACATTTCATATTTTGTGTTTTAGTTGGTATGTTGTTCCATGATACTGAAATATTTCACAACTAATACTTTTATTGTTACTTTAATGCCTACTTAAATTATATTTTTCGTTTCATTTCATCAAATAAATTACAGGTATTTTGTGACAAGGCTTTCAAACAATGTAACTAAGGCTGAGATTTATAGACGCAACTTTAAGTTTGCTTAGACTTTACTAAAACTACAATTTATATTAATGAATGTAAGGATTTTGTAAGTCACCGATATTGTCAACATAGACTTGGTTCTGCGAATACTATAGCTATACTCAAATTCCTATTATATATTCTGATTTTTGGCTAAACGAATATATTCTTTGAGAACTTTGCTAAGCAGACTTGAAATAGCGTTTATAAAACTCAGCCTAAGAGCTAGATTACTATCAGGCTATTCGTTTGTAGCACTTTCTCACGCAGCTGTATTGCAAAATAATTCCTAGCCTACCTCCTGTCGACTCATCTCAATCAAAATTATTCAGAATTGAAATAAAATCGCATAACGTTAAGATTCCAAAATTTTTAATTCAAAATTCTCGAAAAAAAAAATAACTCTGGTGAACTCGGTAAAGGCGAGGATGGCATTTTGCTTAATGTTTATAAGCATAATTGCATGGCGTTGAAGATCCCGTAATTTACAATGATTCTCGAAAACAAAAAATGGATTACTCTGGTCAACTCGAATAAAGGATCAGGATGGTATATTGCTTAATGCTTACTGTCTTATTTTTATTATTAAAAATATGTCTGATAGTTCTGAAGTTTATATATTTCTTTGAGTTAATAAACTCAATAGAGTACAAGAAACCTTAATAATATTCTCAAACAAAATTTAAAATCTATCTATTTATTAAAAACTGCTCAATACGATTATAACGCAATCTTAATTCTTGTTACTATGTTAAATTCTAAATTTCTTTAATTGTTTAGGAAGAATGTTTTTGATAATAGAAAATACATTCGATCAGTTTGGGTAAAAGAAGGGTTATCAAGGCAAATATGGAATAGGTCAAGTAAAAATGTAATCAAATATTAATTAACTGGTTGTTAGCATTCGATAACACTGACTTTTATCGTTATTGGTAATTATTTCATATGTATATCAGAGAAAGATACCAAACCGGAGTAGGTCAGCGTAATGAAGTTGCAATTATTTGTATATATTATTTGGCAATTACTAAAAAGTACTGAGGTTTATGACGTAATAAAAATTTCAACAAATATTTCAAGAAAGGATAACATAAATTCAGATATTATTTTGCTTAAAATCTGAAGTAAAGATAATCCAAAACGCGTGTCAAAAAATTGTTGCCCATTCCCTCGGTATTTCGGTATCAGTTTTTGCAATATTAAAAGCAAGTTTTATAGTAACGAGTTATTGTTATTACAACAATGATATAGCTGATTGCAAAATATTGCACCTTACCTGTACCATTGTTAAAGATGTTCTAATTTTAGCCGCCAAAAGATGTATTCAATGGCAAGAGCATACAATATGTTGACACACATACTCGACCGTGACCTTACAAACCTGACAAAGAGTTCTCTTGACGATTTAAGTTATAACAGAGCCATATGAGCTAAGAATTACATCAAGGTGAGATCTAAATTACAGAATATTAATTTCGAATGTAAAGCACACGGATATAGGCGTTAAATTACTTTTATAAATGGGGAATATTAAATCGCTATTAAGAATATTGTTCTACAAATGTCTACCAAAATATCAAGGTTTATATAAAGTACTTATATTTGTATGTTTAACAACTTATTATTTATTAATTTTTGTAAATTTCTAGTATTATTACTTGTGGTTCTTCAATAAGAGAGTGAGAAGCTTTATTCAAGGTCGGCAACATGGCGGTAGCCCTTCAGGTGATAAAGTTTTCAATTCAAGCAAATTATGGACAGATATCAACTATGTCATAAACAACTACAAAGAACCTCAGCTGTCTTCTATGGAAAAAAAATTAATTAAGCTTTAAAACATATCTAGTTTTACCATATTCAATAGCATGAATTTTATTTTATTTTTTTGCATGCTTTGGTGCCCTATAATTGTGGGGGCATTTATATGTTCTATTTAAGTACCATGATCCTTTTGTTTTCTTGTCTAATGTTACCCATGTTGGGCACCCTATTATGTAAAATAAATAAATAATAAAAAAGCTATTTAAGGATACGATATTTTTGTACGTTACATAATTTTTATGTGGTGTTCAACTAAAATCCTACTTTATTTAAATCATTCAAATCTTTACGATATTAAAGAATAATTGATTAAGAAAATCATATTCAAGTTGAATACGTCTTGTAACATCACAGATAGTTCCTACTAAAGTCAATCGTGACTAGAGTAAAGCTTCACATAATTAAAATTTCCTTAATTAATGATACTCGTCGTTTATAGTATCTGATATAGTTTTTGTTATTCCTATAGAGGCTTATATGTTGTAGATGATCGTTAGATCGCAATGCTATTCACGTTTTAATAAAGCGGATCATTGAGTCAATCTGTCACGAGCTTCATTTCTTCTGTGGTCACGATACGAATTTATGTTACGATTATAGCCAAGGTGTCTTGTAGTGCCTTGTAGGTAGGTAATTATAATTTTTTTGATAAATGTTTATATGATTGTTAACGTTTAAGCTACGGATTCCTGAGCCATGATTACTCCTTAAAAGATTTCAGTCATTTACATTTGAAAGAAACTTGATTTGAACTTGATTTGATTTGAGTTTTGAGTTTAACAAAACATGCAATAGAGTTATCGATACGTAATTCTTAGTGTGTACAGATGTATTTATGGCATAACTATCTTTATTACTGTGTTTAAATGTTAAATTTTTTTCATATTCTGACTTTTTTTTATTCTGACAGAGTACTGTGACGTCACCGCGACTAATGGTGCTAAGCATGGTGCAGTCCAAAAAAGAGAGCTAAACCGACGACCAAATAAAAAATTTAAGAGATCAGGTTACGATGGTTGTACAAAACAAACACAATTGCATGATTGAAATGCTCAGATGGTCGATTTTCTGTAAATAAATGAACGGGCAAGAAGTAGACCTAACTTAAGAAATTGCGACGGAATTGTGGAAAAATTATTACAGGATCCACGGTGCTCGTGAGTAGTTATTTGGACCGCCTCCGAAATGACTTTAGCGATAACAGTGTGCATTTTATTTTGTGCTGGTAGTTATGCACATATTAAAAAAGTTTGGTAGGCTAAACATTTTATTCGTATTCGCAGCGACCGAATTGAATATAGTTCGAACGAGTTGTTTGCGTTCTAACTTCTAAGTGTACCTGTTTAACTCAGAGAATGTGAGGTTAATAATCGTCAATATTGACGCGAGAATAAGTGTCTGCAATCATTTGAGGATCGGAAGACCGGTTGAATTCAACAGATATTGCAAATTACGTTTCGATACCTACCTACTATAATAAATTAAGAGAATAGTAAAGTGCTTTTATGCTGATATATGGATATATTAGCAAAGTTATTAAAGAAGTAAAAATAGATTTTGAATGCTTGAAAGGAATATTTACTTAACACTTTTAATCTTAATTGATATACTGATATGACACAACAAACCACCAATTAAAACAACATAATGATCCTATATATTTTAAAACAAAACCTTTTATAGTTAATAAGGCTATAACATGATCAATTATAGGCAATGGAGAATAAACAATAATACTAATTACTCTTCAATTCATATATTTACCAGCTAGAAACGCGAACACGTTTTCCTCGATCTTTTAAGTGCAAAACTATAATATACTTTGTGTTCAATACAGGAAACAAAATTTTATAATTCCATTCACAATTGAATTTCACTATAAAAATCCGATCTGCATGATAAAACTCAATGCTAAATATGAAAAACTCTTAAAAATCCGTAAAACTATGTAGATATTGCGAGATTAATTCTTAAAACTTATTTTATAAAGATGTAAATTTTGAGAATATAAATTAAGAGATATGTGGTAATTTTTGACGAAAAAATCGCATGGCGCCGAAATTTCGTTATTAATAGCTAACCTAACCTTTTAAGAATTAGTTGTATTTTCATGGACATCTTCCTTTAAACTAATTTTGTATCCTAGTTTTGTGAAAATACAGAATATCACTTTGCAGGTCAAAAGCAGTATTGGAGAAAGACTGTAACTTGTAATATTAGAGACAATTCCGTCAAATTCTAAAAAGAATTACAAAAGTTAAGGCGCGATTCGAACTCTAGCAGTTGCTCCTCAATAGAGGCTGCCAGGTTTTTCTTGAAAAGGATCTTATGTTCATGGTCGTGATAGACCTTCAGAGCTAAACCGGGGTAGTGGGCGAACACTGAGGTGCTCAGCCTGCAAATTTATGGGTCGTCTGGCAACGCAAGGGCACCCCTGTGGGTACGAACCTCGACTTGGGCCGCCAGCCAAAATTCGAAACCTAACGGTGATCCACTAGCGTTTCGGAAGCGACTACTTTGAAAAGAAACGCCGAAAGAAACTCAAGGCTGCGTCGGAGTGGAACGGCAGCCAGGTTGTGATGATAAGTCTCGCCAAACTTTATGGTCACTCTTAGATAGTTCCTGTTGATTTTAAACATGGTAGTAAGTAAAGGTTTACTTAAATTATCAAATTAAATAATTACGTCGTTGAATCATCATCTTAAAGGCTCGACGTAGTTTGCTAAAAGCTGCTAAGCCCAACTGTGTTCTTCTGTTGGCCTCTCCCACAAAGCTCCTTCTTACCCATTTGAAACTCAAGCTCAAGGTATACGTATTCTTGAAAAACTTCAAGAGTTTATCAACTACTATCGGGTTTGAATTATATAGTCATTGAATAATAACTAATAAAATTTTAAATGGCATAAATATTATATTGTATTATTTAAGTCTCGTTGATACCTTCTTTAAAAGTAGATGTACAATACGGCTATAGTCAGAGTGGTTATAAACTTTGGCGAGAGTTATGGGCACTACTGAATACTCATAGTACCTAGAAATTGTACCTTAAGGAAACTCTACAACTTTTTATCTTACATATATCCATAGAAGTCCCTAAATTCATTTTTCTAATACTTTTTATGAATCCCCTCTACAATTCAAAGATTTTTGTTAATATTAAAGAAACTAAGATTGATTTTGATTGATTAAAGATTGAACTGAGATTTATAGAAACAACTTTAGGTTTGCATAGACTTTACTAAAATATTCTAATTTATATTGCTCAATGAAAGTCAAAGTATTTGGTAAGTCGCCGATTTTGTCAACATCTGCCTGGCCATGCGAATACTGTGCTTATACTCAAGTTCCTGTTATATATTCAGTTTTTTGTCAAAACGAATTTATTTTTTAAGAAATTTGCTAAGCAAATTCGAAATAGCCTCTATAAATCTCAGCCTTGGATATAACCAGAGTCTAGAGTTGAAGATAGTATGTTATTGCTAAATTATAATAATATGCATAATATAAAAATGCCAAATACGTGTAGCCAGTGCATTCTTGTCTCAGTTTGGTATTAGAGCAATAAAATAATGAATGGTATGTGAGTCATTAAAATGCATATTTATACGTTTTCATTGACAAATTATATTTTCAATTCGTCATCAATAAACGGATTCTATTAAATTTGTTTCGAAAAGAGACATCGAAAGTGATTTAAACTATTTAAAAATAGTTTGAACTTATAAAGGCGCAAATTTAAATCATAGTTTGAGATAATGAATATAATAATTAGGAAAATTTCCCAGACTGATACTTTTGATCGGTGTTATAAACTAGGGATGTAACAAAGGCAGTTTTATCGGAACCGAAGTCGGAGTTTTTAAATTTGATTTATCCGAGTCGGAATCGGAGTCGGAGGCAATGTCAGTCACAAGTGACGGCAGAATAAAATAGTTTTGTTAAGGGACAAATAAAACATTATTCACTGAACCTTTTTAATTAGAAAGTGATAAATTTACAAATACACAGACAATAAAAATTGCTGTGTTTCTTACTAACATTTTCCCATTAACAGTTTACAAATTAAATCAAATTTGCTACAGGGTTGTTTATGTAATAATTTCTATTTTACTTAGTTTAATGTAAATGTAAAATAAAAAAAACCTTTTAGTAATAAATTTAAATGTACATTTAGTTTTAAATTTAATAATTTTAATCATATTTTTTTAATCTAAATTTTTAAAAATGTCTTCTACAAATTAAGTAGCACTGATTGTTTGATTAATTGATATTATGTTTCAACAACATATAAAAGGAAATCAAATGAATTGACTATAACAGTGGTGGTGACCTCCGATGAATACCTCCGATTAAAAAGTTTCGGAACCGAAGTCGGAACCGGAGGTGTAATAACGATCGGAAGTTCCGACTTATCGGAGTCGGAGTCGAAGCTCCGTAACATCCTTCTTATAAACATAGAGAGGGTTATATATTCATCATTAACCGCTTCGATTCCTGGTTTAGACGTGTGTGAGAAACCAATTATTATATTAATTGTTTTTTTTTTCCTAAATGAAGAGTCTTTACCGAAGATTGTCTATTTCTTTATGCGACAGGAAGACAAACAGCCCTGCTGAAGTTAAGCGGTCACTGTCGCATACACAACAATTACAACTTAAGAAGTGTTATCATTTTGATGCCAATCTAAAAGGGCGTTTTGCACTTAACTTGTACTTCTTTGAAAAGACTTATATCGTAATCTAGAGGAAATACTGCTCTTGGAAGCCCATTCCGCAACCTTAAAGTTTGCGACAAGAAGGTTCTAGATAACCGCACTATTGTTGCAAGCAGTTGAGCTTTTAAAGTTATATATTTACTCACCATATTTCACAATAAAGTGACTCCATTTATGGACATCGCATGTGGACAGTATATCGAATCAGATTTTCCAAGGGTACAAATCCAGATATATTTCTTTATTCACAGCATATTTTATTCTTCAAATAATAAATAGAGATGTCCTTTTATAGATATTACAAAACAGGCAATAGGTAATATTTGCTCTCAGCTGACAGTCATTGTCCTCAAGCACAAGTGGCAATGCATTTCTGCTTATTCTTGCGATGCATCGCCATATGCAAAATTAAGTATGGCATCATTTTATTGAATGTATGTATATGCATTTATTATAGTTGATAAGACATTTCTTATCTAAAAACTTATCTACGAGAACTATTTTTAGTTTTCTATAGTGCTTATTATGTAATTAGATTTGATGTATATTTCTAGAGTTTAAATTATATTTATCTAGCTGATCCGGCAAACGTTGTTTTGCTATATAAGTTGTTGTAATATCTTCTAAGATGTTCATTGAAATTAAGTGATGTCAAAGACAATTTTGTTCACAATTAAGTACTCTTAATCAACAACACATTTATTTGGATAAAGATTAATATTATTACGTTGATACAACTCTTAACAAATAATGCATTAATTTCGACCAAATTTGATTACCATAAAAACGGTTCTAGTGAGTTAATCTTAAAAGATAGACATATACTGTCGCGGACATTTTTCTAGATCATTTCAAGAGAAATAATTCTTTTCTACATATATTTTTGGTATCTTGAACCGTTTTCGCAGCGCACGCAATGGAAGCCCTCAAGGATGAATAATTTTCCCCGTTTTTTTACATTTTCCATTATTTCTTCGCTCCTAATAGTTGCATCGTGATGTTATATAGCCTAAAGCCTTCCTCAATAAATGGTCTATTCAACACAAAAAGAATTTTTCAATTCGAACCAGTAGTTCTTGAGATTAGCGCGTTCAAACAAACAAACAAACTCTTCAGCTTTATAATATTAGTATAGATAATTTACACGCGGATTCTTGACCTCAATCACACCTGGAGAAACGTGAAAATAACGTCGATGATAGGTCTCATCCGCCCAACGAATGCCTGTTCACCCTCTCTTAAAGGCTCCAAAATCACAAGAACTTGGAAATATTGTCACTAGAAGCATATTCTACTCCTTCGCTATTCGCATAATGAATGAAGAAACCAATTTTTTCGTGCGGATATTAGGAATATCCAGCACGTACGGATGGTATCCGATCCGACACGGTGTCGGGAGGTTTTACGGTGAAATATGGCTGATGGAATTAGAGAATTTAGTTCTTGAGAATACTCTCTTTTGATTTTAATAGTTTTTTTTACATTCTGTCGGAAGACTGACGGTCCACTTGAAGGTGATCGGTTACCTTGGCCCATGGACAACTGCTACACAAGGAGCATTGTTATTGCGTTGCCGACCAAGACTGACATTGTTCACTACCCTCATGAAGAGATCCATGCCATAAGTCTGGGAAAAAACTGTACCCAGCAGTTTACTCCGCAATTCCAAAGTGCGTGACAAAAAGTTCTAGAGAACTGCTACGTTGTCGCTGATCTGTAAGGCTTTAGAGTATATCTGAGATGCGTTAGAATTTCTGTAAATAATAAATCGTAATCAGGGAATGGACTTAAAGCCCGTCGTAATAATTCACTACTGGTAGTTATGAAACTCTTTATTTCCAACACCCTGTATATGTTTGTTTCCATGTAGAGATTTAATTACATGGATATGATTAAGCTCAAATCCTAAGTATTGTGGATAATCCTTACTGTAACATATACAATGCAGTAAGACTAAATTATTAATTGAATACGCCGTTTCGCTCGTGGATGTCGTCATAGCATATAATGTTTATGAGGATCTGCCTTGATGACAACATCTTAGACTTTCATTTCTAGGCTTTAGGTCATGTAGCAAGCGTTTTACTGATATTGTTTTAGCAGTTCAAAGCAGAATTTACAGAAATTTATTTAATATAAAACTTCTTAATTATATTTCTAAATAAATTTTACATCTTTTCTTCCTGAATACAAAATAAGTGTACCTGCTCATCTCCTGTTTTTAAATGTTAATGGTTAATACAATGGATTATGAAATCTTGGAAAAATAATCTAATACAAAACGCGCTGATAATAGAGAAGCATCATTTTTTTTATTTATAAACTCATTGATACTTATTTGTTGTATCATTTTTTTCTATAACATTGTAGCATTATTTGATACAATTACGAAATAAATATGCCATAATGTAATTGAAAACAGGAGAATATGACTCGACAAACCGCTATAGAACGTTAAAATTTCATATTGTTTTATTTATGAAGATATTATTGACTTCATATTTAGTGCGAGTATGTGGTTTGTTTATATTTCCAAATTCTATTATTAAATCGTTTCTATAAAATACGTTAGAAACTATATTACTAGAAACATTTATCTTAATCAATAGCTAGTTCGTTAGGGAGCCCAAGTAATAAATATTGTCCACATTTCAAGTATGACGATCATTCCATATGTCTCGAGTTAAAGAACTCACTTTTCCTGTCTCCTTTCTCCGGAAAAGCAAGATTTTAAATTTTTATATTTTCTTTTATTGTTTTTAAATACTCTATTGCATTCGTAATGTCTAATTGAAAATAGGTAAGCATCCTTTTAAAAAGAATAAAGTTCGTTTTCCTTTTATTTACATTTTGTAATAAAAAATGAGAATTCAGAACACAATCCTATTTCCGGTACTAATCCTACTATCCGTATTAGGTAGAGTCCAAGATTTAAATAAGACAACAATTATCACTAGATATATTTGTTCATTGTGCCTACATATGTGACGCGTAACAATTTGGAATTCCAATTGCATCCTAGTCAGCAGCGAAAGTTCCTTTAAAATAGTCACCGACAACAGTTATATGTTGTGAACGTGTATAAAATATATATATATATATAGTAAATGAATGTTGATAGGGCGATAAAGCAAAATAATAGAAGGCTTATTGAACTAGTTTACCAAAACAAACAAATCTTATTTCCACCTTACTATAGATCACCAGGTACATACTACAGAATATACTCTGACTTTAGATATTTAGTAAGTACTTGCAAAGATAATAAAGAGATTTCGTAAAATGCATGTTTCAATTTAAATGCCTTAGTACACATCCGAGGAAGTGGAGCAATAGTAGTTCGTGAACCACGTCACAGTTCCACAAAGGGAACTATATTGCCAGATGCGGTTCGATTTATTGCGCAAAGATACGTATCGACCTTCAAATAGGCACATAATCCCGTTCTAATTGTCTGTACATGCATTTCTTTAACTGCATGAAATGAACATGCATAGAAGAATTGCGAAAGGAGAAGAGTGATTTAGATCCTAAACTGCAATTGCATAATACTTTAATTGTACAATTAGTTACGCCTAAAAGCTTTTACACCAGTAAAAAAGTCTGTAGATGTATAATCAATTTGGTTTAAAGTATTTTATTGGTTTTCTACGATGAATTAAATTGTGTGATTTAATTATATCATCATTGCTTCAATGTCTAAAGCACTGTTTTTTATTTTTCGAATTGGGCAATACTTTGATGGCCGGGATAGACCGTCACAAATAACCGGGCGAGAGGGCGATCACTGAGGTGCTCAACCGGCAAATTTATGGGTTGAGTGGCAACACAAGGGATACGACCTGGACTTGGGCTGCCAGTCAAAATACGAAACCTAACTGTGATCTACTAGCGTTTCGGAAGCGACTGCCTTGTGAAGAAACGCCGAAAGAAACTCAAGACTGCGTCGAAGTGGAAACTAAAACACTGTGCTATTCCCACTTAAATACAATGCTTGAGTTTTTAATAATCATTTATGAACGTGTTTATATACAAGAGAGTTATAAAACAAATACTACAGATGATTAATAGAGCAAATATCTAATTATTAAATTCAATGCGATGATTAATTAATATGTAAACATTGCAAGGTTCATCAATAAAATCAATAAAAATGACAAGGTTAGCACTTGTTTGCGATTGGTTTATGACAGATCCAAGGATGATAATACCATGCGTGCTTCAGACAACCCATTTTTATTGCTGTAACTAATAATACAATACATTTTTAAAACAAGCATCATCACAAAACAAAGACTGTTATATATTCACCGTATGTAATGTAAAGCAATTATTGCTTGTATCAAATCTTCGATGAATCATTGATGATTAAAATAAACGGCTCAGTAGGAAGTCAATTATCCTCGGTATTTTTTTAGTTATAAATATTTTTTTTTCATGTTTTCTTATAACAAAATTAAATATTGTGCGTTATTAACAATGTTTATTAATTTTCAGCAGTGTCACCAGATCCCAAATAAAAACATAACAAAATATTATTATTATTTTTTTTGTTTTTTCAAATTCTACTCCACAATATCATTAACTTCTATTTCTTGTGTACTTTTACAAATATCAATGGCACATGTATAAATTTATCGTACAAATATTTCTTCCATTTGAGGATGGAACCTACAATCCGTATAGAAGTAGCACAAACAACCATTGCGCATACCGAGTCCTTAAAGGTTAGTTTTGTTACGTATAAGCTTAGGCTGGACCTTAATCTCGCCTGACGGGATGTGATAATGAGGCCGATGTTGGGGAGTGCTCATCCAACTAAAACAAATTCTGTTGCTGCTTGAAGAATCCAATATTTTATGAGGCTATATAAACATATTCACATCCCGGCTAGGACTAAAAAGTTCTCTTTTTACATTTGCTGAGGTATTGGGCTGTGGAATGGTCTCCCGGTGAGCGTGTTTCCTTCGTCCTATGATATGAGGTTCTTTAAATGAAGCGTGAGGAGGTGTGTACAGGCCGACATGATTATTGCCACATCGATATTTTTTTTTTACTGGTGATCATCTTCGTTATTGTACCGCACCGTGCCTACCATCAGGCGAGATTTGGGCACTTTGCCAAGTCTGGACAACATGAAAAAACAGACGCTGAAAGCGAATTCCACTTCTTAGCGTTACGTACTGTAATGCTGCATATACACGAAGCCTTTTGACGACACAGTTCATGAAGTCAGGCCAAATCATTATTGGCACTGTTAAAGCAATATCGGTTTGGTTAATATATAAACAATCCATAACCTTCAATCAATTAAAATTAGAACGATTTCTAACTTTATGAGCTAGTTAGTTTAGTGTCATCGAAAGACCTTGTATAAATGCTGCCTGAAGGAACAGGTGAATCGCTTTCTTAAGAGCAATTGTTATATCAAGAAAACACTATTCAACGTTTATGGCTCTATTATTTTTGTATTTCGAGGATATAACTAATGTCAATGCGTGATGCATTCTCGCCCGGTCTAGTTGTGAAGGTCTTTAACGGCCATCAACACATATCCTGTTCGAAAAAAAACATGATGTACAAGGTGTCTCAAAAGTAAGTTCACATTTGCTTATCTTATTACGCGAAAGCAACTATTCTGAGGGGCGCGGGGGGTATGTCAGTCGGTAGTCTGGCTCTTGGGAATTTAGTCGCTATGAAGCGTTTCTCTGGTGCGGACTGTGCGTTGTGCGTACGTGAGTTTTACAAAAACAGTAATTCGGCGACTGTAGCGCGTAGAAAATTCTGCAGTATTCGACATATTCGTCACTTAAATGATGCGCCTAGCACTCGACTCATTGCAAAATGGATTGAGAAGTTTGAAGAGACTGGGTCAACTCTGGAGAAACCAAAATCTAGGCGAGAACATCAAGAACAGCCGAAAACGAGAACAGTGTTACTCAGTCTATTCGAGATGATCCAAACCTCTCGATTCGGAAGCGTGCTGTTGCTTTAAATGTGCACAGATCTTCATTATGCCGCATTTTACACAAAGATTTAAAGCTGCACCCGTACAAAATTCAGTTAGTGCAAGAACTGAAGCCTCAAGATGCTGGTCAGAGGCTTGCCTTTGTAAATCAGATCATTGAGCGCTTTCCAACGTTCACCAACATCTTGTTTTCCGATGAAGCCCATTTTCACCTGAATGGGCATGTAAACAAGCAAAATTGTCGTTACTGGAGTGCAACCAACCCAAAACAAAAACATCAGAAACCGCTACATTCACCCAAAGTCACCGTATGGGCAGCGATGTCGGCGCGAGGAATTATCGGCCCTTACTTTTTTGAAGATGGAAGGGGACGCACACTCACAGTGAATTCAGAGCGTTATGTGGAGATGTTAGACGAGTTTTTCGTACCCCAACTGCAAAACTTTCCTGGTTACAACCAAAGAACATGGTTCCAGCAGGATGGAGCAACGTCACACACGTCCAACAGATCTCTGCCTCGAGTTCAAGAAATTTTTCCGAACAAATTAATCTCCAGGCGAGGTGACATAAATTGGCCTCCACGGAGTCCCGATTTAACGCCTATGGATTTTTTCCTGTGGGGTTATGTCAAATCAAAAGTTTACGCTAATAAACCGACTTCCCTGGCACAATTAAAAGAAAATATCCGTCATGAAATGGCAGCCATCACGGAGACTATCTGCCGAGCTGTCATAGGGAATTTTAGTGCCCGACTAAATGAATGCCGAGAGCGCAACGGTTTACATTTGGACGATGTTATTTTTAAAAAATAAATTCCCGTACTTCAATATAAAATAAACATTTTTTCAATAAAGCTAAGACTTTTCTTTTAAAAAAAGATTTAAATGTGAACTTTCTTTTGAGACACCTTGTATAATATAAAAAGCGTCGACGTAGGTTTGTTTGTTTTGATGCCCGCTTTCGATTGCATCGTCATGTTTGTGATCAAATTAACATTGGGCTTTGTAAATAGTTACTATCGAGTTCGGACCGTCATCTTACGGAAGCGATTTCTACATTATTTTTAATTTTAATACATAATACATATACATAAACACCATCGGGAATATATTTACTACTTTTATGGCTGTGGTGGCTTAATTTATAATGGACCGGTTTTCAATTCCGGCAGACATTATAGCTCTAGGTTTTCCCAGATTACGTAGGGACTTAGGCACCACATGCTCACCGGTGAAGGAAACATCGTGAAGAAACCCACCTGGCATCTAATGGAAATGTCATGTGTAACAGGCCTGAGAACGACGATCAGCTGTGCCACCGATTACGTTAGGCAGGACATATAAAAGCAAGGTAGATACAGCCACTAATGTATCTCTGCTTACCCCGTAAGGGATCTAGCATGGTGATATATTATTATTTATGATGGTGAAAATCGCATGAAGATTCGTTGCGTTTCTAAGAAATTATAACGTACAGATAAAATGGCGACTCCAATTTATAGTAAGTAAGGATAAAGTCATTTGCGGTCAGTATTGTTAATAACATACTTTATTTTTAGTTTATTTTCTGTATCTTTTTTTGGTGCAGTGGCTAAGCGATCGACTTCGGCGCTACGGATCGCGGGTTCGATTCGCAGAGTTCAGACAGGACTATTGGTACAGCCTACGCTCTAAAAATTGTTGTTCCAAGTCTCAACGCTTGTATTTGTAAACAAATCCATGACACATTAGTAAAGCCAACTATGAACAACTTTATAATTAATTCTTATACGTGCCTAATTAGTATTTTTTGAAGATATTCAATTCTTTTTATTTACGAACTAATGCTTGACAATCACACTTGTGGTGAGGACGAGACCAACGAGAGACCGCGTTATATTAGTAGAATTCGTTTGTATGACATTTTTGTATGAGTGCAATCGCAAATTCGAGTAAAACTGATAGAATGCGTGAAGAAGCCGTTGTTAATAACTAGAATTCCTCATTTTTAAAGATAGAATCAAAAGTCACACGCTATTGCATTTGTATTACCTACCATTGTACTGTAGAATATCTTAGTGTAGAACCTGACATATTGAAAAATAATTTTTAGTTTGGCTATCGTTATCTACCAGAATTTTTGTAATTGACATATCACCATCAACAGCCCACCTATGTCCACTGATGGACATAGACGCCTCCTAATAAGCGTAATTACGCCCGGTATTCGGCTCCTCCCATCCAATCTTTGCCGGCTACCTTTCGCAACTCGTCGCTCAACCTTATCAAGGAGCATCCCAGGCTATGTTTGCCGATTCATGATCTTTGCACAAAAACCCATCTGCTAAAACGGTTATTACCGTCGGTGCTTTGGCAGTAGTTAAGCAATAGCCACATTAGCATGCCAATCTAGAGAGTCGCGTGGATAATTTTGGTTTTCTGTCGTATAAGCAAATTTTTTATTTTACCCAACATAGCTTGTTCCATCATAATTAACATAGAGGATATTTTATTTTCCTACATTACAGCTTGATAATTAAAACATATCTTAGTTACAATATTAATTGCTATGAATACAGTACATCCTTTGATTATTTAAACGTCACATACATAGTTAAAATCAATATGTATATCTTTTTTTTTCATGGAGTTGATGACAGCCTAACCGACAGTATGTGCTTAGTAACGCCAAAGGATTTAAATCTTTTTTGAAGGCTTTATAAAGGTTTTTTGATAGAAATTAAAAAAAGAAAATAACTTTGTTACTTTTTATTACTACCCTATCAACTAAAGTAAGAAGTATACGTAAGTTTTTGAAGTAAGAATAATGTTAATTATTGTTCTGTACTTTTTTGGTATAAAAGCACGTTTTGAAATCCTCGTCTGAGCAATTCATTTCATAATTACATATTTATAACTTTTAATTTACTCACCATGATGTTTTGATTCTGGCAAGATTAAATTCGTTAATAATCTTTTTACGAATGATTTCAACACATTGACCACTTTTTATTTGGGCTTAAAAAGTTTTATAGTTCCCGCCAAAATACTGACAACACGCATGCGCGAGGCAACGGTGCTATTCGTTTTCTGCACACGTCAGTCCGCATAAACCGCTCACCAAGCGTCGAACCAGGTTCTTTCTCCTGGGAGAATGAAGGCACGTGATGCGCTTTATGAAAGCACCGGCCGTGGGAGGCATTTGCTTCCTTGCGATGTTGCTCACACGAAACTATTATATCAATATATGATTTAGTAAAATATAAATAGTGATTCCGACAAGAAAATATAACATGAAAAGGGTGACTAATTATAGAATTAAAAAATAGGAAAAAAAAAATACACACGTGGTCAAAAATTATGTTTTTAAACAGAACATAATAATCCTTACCTTTGTAGTTTTTTAAATATTATCATTGTTTAATTGGCACAGCTTTAAAATTGTATCGTATGTAATACAATTAAATAAATAAACAATGAAATATCAACGATCTGTCGTGAGTTAACTCATTATGATCTCCTGATTTTCATTAAATTATGCTGTTTATGTCGTAATTGTGTCAAGAAATACTATAGTGTAAAAGGAAAAATACGATAGACCAAGATGAACATGAATGAGCTTACAAAAATATAGAACATATATTGCTTCACGTTGAACGGCGCGTTTTGATACTAGATCATCCTTCCATTAACTTGATTGTATTATGCCCTAAAACTTGTAAAAATTTACAAGTTTCTCATAGAGCACATTCGCCGTGATACGGGTACAGGTTTACGCCCCTGTAGGAGCGTAGAAGCACAGATAGAATTAGACTGAATCATTATCTGGTTACATCAGTGATTTTCTAGTAAGGCTCCAAACATATTTTCAAACAATATCATACTTAGAGACGACATCTTAATTAGAGACTTATGTACCAGACTTTTTTTACATCAACGTGAATATCACATAGCATGGTATATACGAGGTAATTAGGTTTAACTTGAACTGAACAATTTTTTTGTATTATTTTAAATTGACTACGCTCAGTTTCAGAGATTATCCTTATATTTTAAAGAATATTTTAAACACAAATGAATAATTTTTCTAAACAAATTAAGTTTCAATTAGTGATAAAATTTTAAAACCATTTCTTACACTGTGTGTTAGACTCATTAATCCCACTCCCAGAAAGTGCCAGTGGGGTATAACAATGGCATTATTTATATGACAAATATAAGTGTAGTAGTATAGATCCTAACTAAATTATCTTGCAAATAGATGCAAGTGATTAAGTGCTTAAATATTAATAACTTCTGTAAAGAAAGTCGTGACTCGCGAAATCGTCGGTACTTAGTTCCAACAATTATTAAAGTTTGTTAGTTGGTTAATATTAGAACATTTTCATAAATACAAATGGCCTGCTCCAGATAATAATATATAAAGGAAATTGCTCTATTTATAAGTATGACGTGACAAATATTGAATAATCGAACAGGGCCATGCATTTGTCAATAATGCAGTCGATTATGTTGATTAGTTCAATTATTTTTTGCTATGCCGACAATAAGTATTCAGTTATTGGATGCGTCGCCGGAAATGGTAACTAATGATAAATAAATATATTATTTTATAATGTTTAAATATAATCTTCTAAAGCTGGGTTTTGCTTAAGCCCCTAGGATTATATTCTCAATGTTACTATTAAAGTATATAGATGCCTTTTAGCTTGTGTACGTATGCCCATTATTGCCAAATTCTAATATATTCCGCCTTCCGTCATGCCATATTTAGACCACTATGAAAATAGCTACAGTCTATTGTGGTATCCTTATTGTGTATTATCTTTTAGCCACAGTTTAATTTTTTAGTTCTTGAACTGTACTGTAAATATATTAAAATGCTGTTTCCTATTCATTGCGTCAAGCTAGTATATTTTTAACATTGTATTATTATCAATGTTATGGAGACCGTAACTTATCACATTTGGTTTTTTACATGTACTATACTGATGATCAGTTTCAACTACTAACCCCATAAATGTTAGGGCTTACTTTATCCTCGCCGCTAAAGTTTTACAGGTATATGTGTCCATTCCACCCTCTCGCTTCCTAAATAGAACTACGTGCGCGGGTTTGCGGAGTCACAGCATTACGGTACCTCACATCTCGGCTAAGACTAAGAAGTTCTCTAACTCTTTCTTTTGCCGTGTCGTTGAGCTTTGAAATGGACTTCCGTCAAGCGTGTTCCCACCTTCCTATGATATGGGATCCTTTAAGCGTAGCGTGAAGAGATATTTGTGCAAGCCGGCGTGATCGCTGTGACTACCGATGGGTTTTTCTTACCTATTGATAGTCGTTGGCATTTTTTGGACTGCGCCATGATTAACATCAGGTGCGGTGCAGTCACTGTGTCGTGTCAGAATAAAAAAAAAATGGCTGAAATTTTAAAGCAACGCAGGTGTATAATCGGCCTATATGCAATATCATCTTTGTCTGCAAAGTATACCCATTCTGTAAACTGAGTCCTATTGGACTTTGGTCAGTAATTAATTTAGCAAGCTGAACAAAAAATTAGGTTGAGTTATAAAGAAAACAAAGATAATGAACTTAGCCTTTTTTTCAATTTTTTTTTTTTTAGCATTGATGTCTAGTCTATGGGAATTATAATTGTCATGAAGACAAGGGTAACATTTTATTATCATAATTTTATAAAATATTTTTATTTAAATGAACGATTTTATAGAAAATTTACAAAATGAATTGTTGGAAGAACTTTTAGAAATTCTTGATTACTTATCTTTCGAAAGCCAACATTTATATGAAAAACTTACTGAAAACCTTATAATAGTTCTGCGGGAAAACTTTAAGAAACCTCGATGCGGAGATAACTGTTTAGTTTAAACTAATAAATGCAATGAAGCCACTGTTTAGTAAAAAATAAAAATTTTTGTAACCCTTTAAATCCTTTAAATATGGAAGACAATATCCAGTTGCAAGAGGTAGAGACTGAAGTTGATAATAATGATGAAGCACAGGGATCAGCGGAAAGACTACAAGGTGAAAGTAGAAAGAAAGCGGGAGATGAAGGAAACGCTCTTGAAGGGATGGAAGAAGTGCCTGGAGAACATGTTGAAGGAGAACATATGGAAGAAGAACATATGAGAGGAGAACATATGGGAGGAGAACATATGGGAGGAGAACATATGGAAGGAGAACATATGGAAGGAGAACATATGGAAGGAGAACATTTAGAAGAAGATCATATAGAAGGAGAGTATGTAGAAAACGAGGAATTAAAGTCAGAGCATAAAAAAAATATATTAGGTGAAGGTGAGGAGATGATGGGTGAAATTATGGAGGGAGAACAGTTAGAAGGTGAACAAGAAGAAGGAAAGCCCAACGAAGAAAAAGCTTTGGAAGAAGCAGTAGTTGAAGAGGAAGAAGCTTATGTAGAACCACCACCGCCAGACCCTGCCGCACCTTACGATTTAAGTGATTCCAAAGAAGCACTCAGAGAACCATTCGAATTACGTCCAGAACAATTAGCAGAAGTTGAACAACTTTGGGAATTATATCAAAATTACACTCCAGCTTATACCGATATTGATGGATATATTACCGAAAAAGAATTAGTATATATGCTGAAAAGTTTACTAATTATGACATATACACCGGAACAATTTCAGGAGTTAATAGATTTTTGTGTGAGACCTCCACACGCCGAAGGTCATATAACTTTTGACCAATTTGTCAAAATGGTTACGATTCGACAAAGAGATTTTCCCATTGAAGATGAACTACGTAGTGCTTTACAAATATTTGATCCTGATAAAACTGGCTCAATGGATAGAGAGTATTTAAAAGAAGTTCTCTTTAAACAAGGCAATAAGATGCCTCAGAAGCAGTTGGACAATCTTATTAAAGAAGTTGACTTGTCTAATGATGGAACAATAGGTGTCGAAGATGTGATAGGTACAATGTGCATTGATTTAAACAAAGAAGATATAATGATGTTACGGGCAGCAATATATCCTGATGAACAGCCGCCACCCCAGGAAAATGATTGAATGTCTAAAATTAAAAATAAATTACTTCTATGATTTACATTATCGTAGAATCATTGGCATTTTATATTATATTTAGCAAAGTTTAGTGAATGGCCCACAGTACTTAACATTTCTGTGTAACAGAAGAATAACTGTGTAACTACAAATACACGAGAAAGATAAAAAAGCAGATGTTTTGCGACACTCAATATATTTGTACATTATTTATTTATTTATTTATTTTTTTAGCCGTGGTGGCTGCCGGCAGAATAGAATAGCACGCCCCTCTTCTTGCTGAGGTGTCGTAAAAGGCGACTAAGGTATCTCTTTAACACCGCAATTCAACCAGGTGTTCAGAGAAGGAAAACTCGACCAAACCTGCATCCCGCTCCCTCCCGATCGTACTGGTTCTCCATTCCATCGGGCCTGAGGGAGCTCGGACGAGAGAGTGCTTTTCTGGCAGCGCGTCCAGTTTTGCACTTAAATATCTCCTGCGCAATTGACTGTTTCCGAAAACTGGGCCTTGATTTTCTTAATCGGCGTTGAAACAGTCGCCGTAGCCGAATCCGGCTAGGACAACATCATTTGTACATATCGATATTTTATTAATAGCTCTAGACGGTAGAATGCGCTTTTCATTGTGATTCGATTTTTTCGTCTCAATTATTTAATTCAATAGGTTACATTTGATTATTATCAATCAAATTACAAACGATATCTACATAATTGTTAAAGCCATTCACATCGCATGGCTTTGACAGGATAGTTTTGTCATGTGTACAGTATAACCAAACTTAGCAGGATTATGCTATTTTAGTAGGATTGGGCGCCTAATTTGCGGTTTGGCAGTTTTTTTTTGTAGGATACGCTTTCGCTATATTTAGTAAAAATATTAACAAAAAGGGACATATCACATATTTACTAAGTTTTTTAACTTATAGTGGAGATGCAATCTTTTCGTCCTATATGCGGAGTAAATCTTACGGATCGTTTTAGGAGTGAAGAGATACGTGTAATGGTTGATTTGCAAAATAGTGTCATCGACAGCAATGCACAAAATCGTGCATTGATGGCTCCTATAGATAAGTAGATAGATAGATTTAATTTGTAACCAAATCTCAAGATCAGTTAAAAAGTTAGCAACTATCAAAGTTATCAAACGAACTTAAACAACAAATATCTTAAAAAGTTTATTATTACAAGTCTCTACTTAGCAGAATGTAGCTTACTGCAAAAAGTGTTAAAAGACCTTGTCAGCCTGACATCGTTATGCATGTTGCAGTGATACTTTTTTTTGTTATCCAGAAGCTTTGTTTATAAAAATCACTTGTAAATATTTAACGTTCATACCGCATCGAATATTTTAATTAGTGTCCGACCGAAAGTTCGGTTTCGGTTTCGGTTTCGGCCGAGTTTCGGCCAAAAATCAAGTTTCGGTGGCAGTTTCGGTTTCGGCCAAAATTGGCCGAAACTTTTGCCGAAACCGAAACTGATTTCGGTAGTTGTCGTACATGCTTGCCTAGCTTCGTTTCTCGCGGCAACGCTTTGACGGACGCTGGCGGCCCTGTTCGGGATTCGTGCGCCGTTTGCATTGCTTTTTTTTTCGAATTTACGCGTGTTTGTTGACCGGGAAAGGTCTTCACAACTTAACCGGGCGGGTGGGCGAACACTGAGGGTGCTCAGCCGGCAATTTATGGGTAGAGTGGCAATGCAAGGGCACCCCTGTGGGTACGAACCTCGACTTGGACCGCCAGCCAGAAATACGAAACCTAACGGTGATCTACTAGCGTTTCGGAAGTGACTACCTTGAGAAGAAACGCCGAAAGAAACTCAAGGCTGCGTCGGAGTGTAACTGCATCGTTTAGACGACAGTTGACGGATCTAATTCGCATTGCTCTATAGCAACACGACTTAGTCAGTGCGTTATCACCCGACGTAAACATTCTTTAGAGGCTATGTTTTGATGGAACTGATTACATGTAAGTTTTTGTTTCATTTTTTTACTTGGCCACGTTGACTTTTATACTTGACCACGTGAGTTTCGGTTTCGGTTTCGGCCGGAAAACCAGTTTCGGTCGCACTCTAATTTTAATATTGATAGCAAAATATTTACATTAAATAAAAACAGTATTTTTATTACTATTTCTCTGTTGTATTATGTCATTGATTACATTCTAACATAAAGAATAAACTCACTATTGACTATGACTTACTATTCTTTGTCATATTTATATGAATACGTTAGAATAATTTTAGCTTTATTTTATTAATTTTTTTTCCGGGTTATACAGTTTTATTGGCATTTACTTTATAGCATCGAGCAGGATTTCCAATTTGAATTTGGTAATACCGATTTTGTCAATTGTCATTGCTAGTGGTACAACGTATTTTTCCTTTAAATATTGTTTATAAAGTTTAATATTACTTTTTCGCGGTAACAATAAGATCAAGAAATGAAGCTTTTTGTTATTTTATTATTGTTAATGTCGGCATTTAGCGAATGTGAGTAAAATTATTGTTTATGTAGTAAAATTCCGAGAATTGGGTGTGGTTCAATCTTTTATGCTCATGTATACAATGATTTGATGTTCCTATTTTTGTGATAGAATTATACAAATAAAAAAATATGCCTTTATGAATATGAGGTTAACCAACATAATAATGAGTATCAGGTACTTTATTTTAAAATGAACTAAGATTTCTAATAAAATAGTTTGAATGGCTCTTTATCAAAATGTAACATATATAGATCCTGTGCAGTTGGAGCCTCTTAAGATTAATTATATTTTAGGTTAAAGTTTAGTAAAGGTTGCCATATATTCTATAACCATGTATTGGAGTAGTTTTTTTGTATAAATCATTTCATTAGAACTTGAGTTCTTCAAATTAGAATATCAATTATTAAACATTTTTTAAAAATATATTTCAGGTTTAGCAATATGGTGTTATCAGTGTACAGCTGCTACCCCAGGGTGTATGGAACCATTTAACTGGCGTGGTGTAGGTTACTTGGGTAATCCATGCCCAGAAACTGAAGACATATGTGTAAAACTGATTGAAAGGAAAGGAGGTTAGGAAGACCTTTTAATATTTTGTAGGTTTTTGTAGTTAGTATAAAAATAAGTGCTGATATTATTAAATTGTGGTTTATAGTATATAAAGTATAAATAATAAAATAATAGCAGTATAAGTAGCAAATGCTAACATTTTTTTGGTGGAATAATAGCAATAGTTTATTTATTTATTTTAAAGGGAAACATATAAGGGAAGCAATATAAAAATGATAACAATATACACAAAAAATGTTACATAAGCCAGCAAAGTTTCCACAAAAATTAGTACAAAAATAAAAATCAAGCTAATAAATAACAATAAAAGAAAATCAATCAAATATACACACATATATATGTTACATATTAATAGTATAATTTAAAAATAAACAGATTATATTATTGTTTAGGGTCTTAGGCTGAGATTTATAGACTCTATTTTGACTTTGCTATGGTTTTACTTAGAAAATAGGTTCATTAAAAAAAAAACAATATATAATAGGGCCTGGTGTTTGGGGTCTACTGGAATCATAACTGACCATATACTTCGACATAAATAATATTATTTTTGTAAAAGCTAAGCAAACTTAAAGTAGTTTCTAAAAATCATATTCCTAATAATTTCAAAAATGTATTGATTTTGGGAATTTGGAAATCTTGTCAGGTTTTAAAATACCAATTAAGCTATTTTTTTTTTGCTATAATGATTAATCTAGAACCGTACCAGTGTATGTGCGTGCATGTGTGTGTGTTGTCCTGTCTAGTACTGTAGTAAAAAATTTGTACAATATTTTTTCAGCTCAAAAGGTAATCACACGTGACTGTTTAAGCAATTTTAAAGCATTCCGGACAGATATACCTGCTGATACATATGAAGGATGTCGGAGTGCTGCTAAGGATTTGAATTTAGCCAATTATGTTAACAATACAATCAAAGAACTTGATATAAAGAGGTAATATTATAAGCAATACTTGATTGACAGAGTTACTTCCATTGCATTATGTTTTGTGCAATTATTTTTACTTTGATTTAAGCAAGTTACTTTTTATTTATTAAATTCTGAAAGTATCTTATCATATTTTATTTATACTTTTCACTGCTGCTAGTGTCAAGTAAGTTACTGTTTATTACAGAGTATAGAGCTACCTGAAAATTTTGGCCAAATACAATGAAATATATAACAATTTAAAAAAAAATATAGATTGTTATTATATACACTCATTTTAATAAAGATTAGTACATACACCAAATCAGAAAAACTATTGTAGTTATATATATCATGAAATTAGAACAGTTGATGAATAAAATAATACAAAATTCAACTAATTAAATCCCCATGTTCTATATTAATATTTTTAATTATGTGCTTCTATACATACCTACAAATTAAGTACAATAATATTTAACTCTGTATAAAATATGATATATTTAAACTTAATTATATTATATTTATCTTATGTTACTGACATCTTGACCTCTGTTGTTATATCAGCCTATGTGTATTTAGTTGTTTATATACTTAGCAATCTTTATCTATGATACATTTGGATCAGTAAGTTTGAAGCAGGCACAGAGAAATTAATAAAAACTATATTAAAGATCGCACTTTTGTATTTTATATTTTTTGACATCATAATTTCTGTTACAATACAATATATGACACATTCTAAATTCATACATTTTATTACTCCTCTAATTTGTATAAAAACCTTATAAACCTCTTAAATAAAGACTTCGACCTCTTCAACAAGTATGACTTAGCATGTGTCATTAAATTTGTATCTATAAATTATTCACTGAAATTGCAGGACTATTCTTATTGACTAAACAAATTAGCATTCTATCTTTAGAGTAATTATTAATCAGTTATT
Source organism: Automeris io (assembly GCA_036320925.1). Lineage (NCBI taxonomy): Eukaryota > Metazoa > Arthropoda > Insecta > Lepidoptera > Saturniidae > Automeris > Automeris io. Next base: position 6,828,532 of record JAUDJH010000009.1, on the reverse strand, counting down.
GTAAGATTGTGTCAACCAACTAGTGATCACGGAGAACATAAATAAACAGTTTTATTTCAATCTGTGATCAGTGGTAATTGGGCATTAACTGTGAACATTACTCACATTTTTTTTGCATATATATATATAATCTATAGTATTGCAAGTGAGAAGGAATGAGTAATCATGAAAATATTTTTATTCCAGGGATTGGTATGACCAAACAACATGGTGCTTTTGTTTCTTGGATCACCGTTGTAATGCTGCATCAAATACATCTATCTCGTTATTGACACTATGCAGTTGTTTATTGTTTTTGTTGTATAAAATAATGTCCTGACTTTTATAACACTTTATGCAAGTTTAGTCATACACAAACATATTGTGTGTGTTCCAGAACATTGTAAAAGGCAAAATTTTTATAATTGTTTATTCAATAGTTAATTAATAGTTATTAAATACTAACAGTAATTTGTTTAGCGGGTACTAAACTACTCGATCAGTAGTTTTCCAAATTAATGTAGATAACTTAAAAAAAAACCAAAAAAATGCTTTAGATTACCATAAAATAAACACAAATACTTTAAATACTTTGACAGCAATAAAGAAAAACTTGTACAAAATACAAATATCGCTTACGATATTTTTCCGGAACACGCTCAATATAGTAATTACTATTTCACATTTAGACCTTAAATATTGTGATTTCGGTCATAATATAATTTCCAACAATATATAGAATTTGTTTCCAATGTTGTTGCTTAAAAATTAATATTTCTCAGGTGATATTTAGAAATAAGTTAATCTTGATAAGTTTATCTGTGGTGTCGTCACAGAGGCAGTTAGTAATGTTATAAAGAGGACTGACTGGAATGTAGTGTTAAAGAGCCAGTGATTCGTGAAATGTTTCATGCTTAGTCAAATGATAATTTGACTGGTCATGATAAGAAATATCATGTTTATAAATTGCTTTAAAATACTCCAGGTTAATAATGTAATCAAAGTTAAAGGAACGAGTTGTCACATCTTTACTAATATATGAAATTCTAAAATGAGTAGGGCGAGAGAAAAAAGTGTGTAGGACAAGAAGGAAGGGCCGTAGAGATAACTTTGAAGAGTATAGTGGGTGAAAAGAAATGGATGAAGAAATTAGATTTAGCTAAAAGTTAACAAGATTCATTCATTATTTGGCGGTACAAAGTTCGCTGGTTCAGCAAGTATGACAAGTTGTTATTGTAATAAGTTATGAAAATTATCCGTCCATTTAGTATAAGAGCATTTACAATAGTCGCTATCGTAACTAAGTTTATCGCGTTAAGCACGTTAGTGTACGATAAAATTGTAATATTTACCTTTACACATAAATCTATATTATATTTTACATTTTGACATGATTTGTATTTTTTCACGCTGTTATTTGTGTGTAAAGCACAAAATTAAAACAAAGAAAGTATTATTGCGTTTTATTTTAACATTGGTTCCCTTAAAGATAATATCAAAATCAGGATCAAAATCAAAATCAATACAAAATCAGGATTTATATACAGTGTTTTTTTTTAACTAGGAATATATGGAAAATCTTAAACTATAAGCAGTGCAGCCGCGGCGAGTCTCAAAAACCTACATTCGATAAAAATTTTAGTTAGGCCGAAGTTACAATAAAAAATGACTAGTATAATTTTACAATAACGCAAACTGCAATAACGTAACTATGAGAGTTGTGACAAGATTTAAAATTTTCACAAAAGTTTGTGCATCCAGCTGCCACATATCATAAACGGAAAAGCATGGTGGAGACTCTTCAACCATTTTCAACATTTTGCGAGCTTTTTCCCTCAGAGCTCCTGAAATATGAATACAATATTTATGGACATTACAAATCTTGCTCCTTAAACTAAAGATGGGGCTCTGGAGAATTAATACCAGGATCAGGATTCTGTATGTAAAATTATGGTTTTTAGCTGGTCCATGTATTGCACACTTCGACCGCGGCATCCTCGCATGCAGTCGGAACGGTTCGATTAGGATTTTCTTCAAGTAAAAACAAGGCCTTTAACCAAAGGTTCCCACGATACAAGCTATTTAGGCGTACCAGACAAAAATGTACACGTCCATTACCGAAGATAAACTAATCTGCTTACTATAGAAAAGATTACCGGTAGCGGGATTCCAACTTTTTGCAAATTTGTATAAGTAAATAGTAATTGCATAGTTCTAGGCATTTCATACGTCATATATTAGATCAGTAAGTATTTACAATATTTTTTTTTAGTAGGTATCTCTTTAACACCGCAATTCAACCAGGTGTTCAGAGAAGGAAAACTCGACCAAACCTGCATCCTGCTCCGTCCCGATCGTACTGGTTCTCCTTTCCATCGAGCCTGAGGGAGTTCGGACGAGAGAGTGCTTTTCTGGTAGCGCGTCCAGTTATGCACTTAAATATCTCCTGCGCAATTAACTGTTTCCGAAAACTGGACCTCGAATTTCTTAATCGGTGTTGAAACAACCGCCGTGGCCGAAACCGGCCAGGACATCATCATCATCATCATTTACAATCAGAAGTTAGAGGTCAGTAAATGTACAGGTAGTAAGTACCTACATTCCAATTCAATTAAAAAGGTCATTAAGTAATTCAGTACTCTTACCTTGTTGGTATCTCATCATTATTCCAATTGATAGGCGTTTAGTTTCTTTCAATTCTCTAAAAAACATTTCGCATCTAACGCTTAGAATTAGCGCAATTATGAAGTTCATTGCAAAATGTGTTATTATGATAACGATATCAATTAATTGTAACAGCTGAAATAGTTGTCCTATATTTAAATACTAGGCAGGATTATTTAAATAACAACATACTTTTTAATGTCATTGAATTAATATTGGGTCAAAGCGTCATAATATGATAGGAAAAATAAAAACAAGGATAACTCACGTTTTTTTGAATAGCAAAGAGAATAAATTGAAATCCAAATACGGTTAATATAACAATTTTGCTGTAAAATATACACACCTGTAAATTTACATTTTTAAGAGTAAGTATGTCATAAATATTACAATTTTTAAGTTTTATCTCTCACAAAAATGACTACACGGCAGTGCTTCTTCCAGTTGCACCTGACAGGATGTGCCTAAGTACTTTTTATAATACAATCTGAGGATATGGGCGACTGCTAAGTTATATATAAGAAACTTTGTCGCATTTACCATTTTAGCCTGCAACTGATGGCCGGAGATTTCTTAGCTTCTTATATTTGTTACAGGTAATACATATAGCAAGAGTGAACTTATGGTTTCCAGGTAATGTTTAGAATTATCAAAGCTACTTGAGTAATGTTTGAAATATACTAAATTATAATTAAGATTTCTTAAAAAAATATCTGTCTACATTTAGTTCCACAAGATTATGATTACATTTTGCGTTTTTCATCATTAATATGACTGCATTTTGCTCATCTATGTTTTAAACACTACGGAATCCTTAATTACATACACATTTACGTCTTCTTAATGTTTTGAAGGGATTTAATCATGATTACAGAGCAACAAAATTAAAATTAGGACAAATTTTTGTAATCTTACCATACCATATAATTCTATAAACACACTTACCATACCATACCATATACCATATAATTCGATCTTTATTTCCCTGGAGTAAAGTGTCCGCAAACTTACAGTAGTGTCTATAAATCTTAGCATTAGCAGTTTTAAAGAGACCGATAAAGAATACCTACCCACCGGCAGAAGATCGTACTTATCTATTTGTTTTTTAGCTTTTTTTTTACACTGGCTCGTTATAGTGACTACAGAGTACCTGATGGTAAGTACAATGTAGTCCAAAAACGAAAGCGACTATCAAAGGATAAATATCCATTGATATTCTACATCGTCATGTCGTCCCACATATACCACGACTGAAGGTCTCTAGGTATATAAGCTACTGGATATACACAAGCTGATCTCGAAACGCGACATGTCGAACCTGGTTACTATGACGGGCTTTACACCCATGTACTGTGGTCGCGATCCAGACGGGCAACGACGCCCTACCACCTCGCTGCTGCTCGTTTAGCACCACCCAGGAGTCACGTGTAGGGTAACTAGGGTAAAGCCTACGGACGCGAGCAGCTTCGACTCCCAAAAAACTAGTTACAAACATTAATATTTTTTACATAACTCACCTGAAATTTATATATGTTTTGAAATCGTTCAAAGGCATCAAATATTTCCTGTAAAAACACCTCAGTATCGTTAAATACGAAGTTGTGTGTTTTAGCTGCCATGTGCCGCATTAATTTTTTCGTTGCTAACATGCGACTGAATATATTAAAATGTACATTTAAGTTGAACGGCGTTAAATGATTTTTTATTATAGAGTTAAGAAAACGCATGCGTGTAAAGAAAAATAGGAGGATGTTTGAACAAAACATTATTTCCAATATTAAAACGATTTGAGCACAAATTGTACCTAGGATGCTTACAAAAAATAAATTATTGCTAGTTGAGGCACATGCTGTAAAGGTAACAAAAAGGATCACTACAAAAATAACTGAAATTAAATTGTCCTTGTACAGGAGGAGATTCATATTTTTATTTTGATCGATCTTCATGAGGCGGTTTATTTTCTGTAATTTAAGATAAAAATCAGCATTGCCGTCACAATTTATGAAGCGTACGTGTATTAAGTTACTAACGTATGAACAAAAGTCTATACATGTCCAAACTATAATTAAATAGTAAATATTAATGTAATCATGATACATTAAAAAGTAATAATAATTATTTAGTACTAAACAAAATGTCCATAATACAATGCATATAATTGTATATAATTTTTGGTATGCAGTTGGTGACGTCACGAATCTGTTTTTAGGGTGAATTCTACATGATCCTAAAACCATTTGTATATAATTAATTAAATTAAAACTTTTCATAAACTCCTCTTCTATTATATCTTCTGAAAGATATTCAGATGTATTAGTCTTTACTGCACTCATTTTAATATTAAGTTGCGTTTAATCGTTATTTGTTTTCTTTAATAATTTTAGTTATAAAACTCAATAACTGTAGAGAAAATATATCGATTATCTAAGACTTTATATACGTGAATCAACTAAGTACGTCAAAAACTAATGATCTACTGTTATTTGCTTATTTATTACTCTACGTTTTGATCCACTTAAGTAATTGAGTGTTTTAAAAGAAAAATGTCGATATGTAGGAAATAAACGTGATCATTAGAGGGTAACAGGTAAGTATTTATGTAATGGCTTTTCTTTTTGTATAAACTTTAAATTACGTAGTACTTTATTGATCGCGTTTGATATTAATAATGCAATAGGATTGTCTTTTTAATGGAACGACTTCACGACGATCATAATGGCTTTGAGTAAAATTAAGTCAAGTAAGTAAGAGTGTCCTTAAACAAACATTTGGATACTTATTTCAATAATAATAATAATATATCGTTACGCTATATTTGTGCTTATATGTCATGCCCAACGTGACCAGTAGCACAGCTGAACGCCGTTCTCAGGGCGCGTACACACGACATTTCAATCAGATGCCATGCCGGTTTCCTCACGATGTTTTCCTTTCACCGGTTAGAATGTGGTGCATAAATCCGCACTTAATCAGAAAAACCCAGATGTACCTTTTTCACTTTTTAAAAGAATGTTTACGGGCGAACTTTTTTTTTTTTTTTTACACTGACTCGACATAGTGACTACAGAGTTCCTGATGGTAAGTACAGTGTAGTCCAAAAACGAAAGCGACTATCAAAGGATGAAAATCCATTGATAGTCTACATCGTCATGTCGGCTCGCATATACCACGACTGAAGGTCTCTAGGTATATGAGCTACTGGATATACACAAGCTGATCCCGAAACGCGACAAGCCGAAACTGGTCACTATGACGAGCTTTACACCCATGCACTGTGGTCGCGATCCAGACGGGGACCGACGCCCTACCACCTCGCAAAACCTACACACAACAACACTGTACTTAAACAAGTTTTATAAAAATCTATTCAGATATAGTAATTGGTTTATTTACTAACCGGAATTACACGGTAAAGCGGTTGTAAAAAAATCCCCAAGTTTCATGGATAAATGTTAAAAACCAATTTCGTATAACGTTTTAGTTTCTATCACCAAAATTTAATTTTTGTTCAATGGACACTAATTGATTATTAATGTTACCAATACAATATGTCTCTTATCCCTAAAATACTTCTAGTTATTATTTAATACGTGTGTATAATTGACACTGTAGCGAATAACAGAATTTGTACCTATTTGGTTGCTACCCAATTTAGTGGACATGAAGTAAAAAAATGTAGGGAACCTTCCCAGATCGTGTTATCTAAAAAATATGTTTACCATCTCAGCGAGAAAAGATCAGCTTAATGTACATTTAAATAATGTGAACTATATTTGTATGGCTGCTGTGTAGTTTTCGAAAGCTTATGTACAGAAACACATCTAGTTTTATTGGAATCTGCTCTATCTAAAAGGGATATATATTCTAAGATTGCATTAATATAAATGTACAATGTTTATGAACTAAATCAAACTCTGAGCATATATAACCATTTGTACATAATCTAATGCCGTAATATAATTGCTGTAGTTAATAACTACTAGTTATCCGTTATGTCGGATCGGTACAATAGATGGCTTCAGTAATGCGCTCCTGCCGAAAGTACTTTATTTTAATACCGTTTGAAACGAGATATCCAATTGCCACTCCGACGTAGCCTTGAGTTTCTTTTAGCGTTTCTTCTCAATGTAATCGCTTCCGAAGGGCTAGTAGTTCACATAAGGTTTTATCCCAAGCCGCCCAAATCTAGGTTTGTACCCTCAGGGGTGATCTGGAGTTGCCATCCAATCCATAAACTCGCTGTTTGAGCATTCTGAGTGATTGCTCCTCTCGCTCGTTGATATTGTGGAAAATAATGTGGTGGAATAAAAGAAAAACCAATTAGAGTGCTATTTGTTGGGATTTTGTCTGTTCAATCGACAACTAGACCTGTAGCGGATAGAAATAACGTTTCACTTTTAAAATGATATATTTTATGTATAAATATGAGCGATTATCTTATAATAATAATACAAGGTGTCTCAAAAGTAAGTTCACATTTGCTTATCTTATTACGCGAAAGCAACTATTCTGAGGGGCGCGGGGGGTATGTCAGTCGGTAGTCTGGCTCTTGGGAATTTAGTCGCTATGGAGCGTTTCTCTGGTGCGGACCGTGCGTTGTGCGTACGTGAGTTTTACAAAAACGGTAATTCGGCGACTGTAGCGCGTAGAAAATTCTGCAGTATTCGACATATTCGTCACTTAAATGATGCGCCCAGCACTCGACTCATTGCAAAATGGGTTGAGAAGTTTGAAGAGACTGGGTCAACTCTGGAGAAACCAAAATCTGGGCGGCCAAGAACATCAAGAACAGCCGAAAACGTGGACAGTGTTACTCAGTACATTCGAGATGATCCAAACCTCTCGATTCGGAAGCGTGCTGTTGCTTTAAATGTGCACAGATCTTCTTTATGCCGCATTTTACACAAAGATTTAAAGCTGCACCCGTACAAAATTCAGTTAGTCCAAGAACTGAAGCCTCAAGATGCTGGTCAGAGGCTTGCCTTTGTAAATCAAATGATTGAGCGCTTTCCAACGTTCACCAACATCTTGTTTTCCGATGAAGCCCATTTTCACCTGAATGGGCATGTAAACAAGCAAAATTGTCGTTACTGGAGTGCAACCAACCCAAAACAAAAACATCAGAAACCGCTACATTCACCCAAAGTCACCGTATGGGCAGCGATGTCGGCGCGAGGAATTATCGGCCCTTACTTTTTTGAAGATGGAAGGGGACGCACACTCACAGTGAATTCAGAGCGTTATGTGGAGATGTTAGACGAGTTTTTCGTACCCCAACTGCAAAACTACAACCAAAGAACATGGTTCCAGCAGGATGGAGCAACTTCACACACGTCCAACAGATCTCTGCCTCGAGTTCGAGAAATTTTTCCGAATAAATTAATCTCCAGGCGAGGTGACATAAATTGGCCTCCACGGAGTCCCGATTTAACGCCTATGGATTTTTTCCTGTGGGGTTATGTCAAATCAAAAGTTTACGCTAATAAACCGACTTCCCTGGCACAATTAAAAAAAAATATCCGTCATGAAATGGCAGCCATCACGGAGACTACCTACCGAGCTGTCATAGGCAATTTTAGTGCCCGACTAAATGAATGCCGAGAGCGCAACGGTTTACATTTGGACGATGTTATTTTTAAAAAATAAATTCCCAAACAGTGTACTTCAATATAAAATAAACATTTTTTCAATAAATCTAAGACTTTTCTTTTAAAAAAAGATTTAAATGTGAACTTTCTTTTGAGACACCTTGTACGTAAATTAATGCGACGTTCCTCTTACCCTTTTGATAAATCGTCGCGGAACATTTTTGCATAACATTTGGGTTATTAGTATAGAAACGTTTAATAAAAATGGTGCAGATGCAAACAGAAGCTTCAATAGAGTATGCTTGTAGAAAAAACTAATCTTCCTTACTTACGTAATGAGTTTTACACAAGAATCTAAATACAGTGTAAACTCTATATAACGTCACTCGATTTAACGACAAACTCCCTAAATCGTCGATATCACTCGGCTTTGGTTGGTTCAGCTTGTTTCCCATACAATGATACACTTTATATAGCATTACACTCACTCTCAATAACGACGGCAATTTAATAATATAAAGTACTTTTTAAGTTGCCAAATTAGTAAAAACTGCGCAGCTGTGTACGTTCTTTTGTCGCTTTATTATCCTAGCCCATAATAAACTCGACTGTCGGCATTACACATAAGTACCGAATTTTCTAAGAAATCCGTTCTTTTGTTTACAAATTAGGATTGCTTGCACAGACAAAGAAATTTTGGATTCGGTGAGAAAAACCGAGTATCAAGAACAAGGAGATGGAGAAGATGAGATGGATGAGCCTGAGTCTCCGCCGAGCATTAAAGAACTTCTGGAAGTGGCTAAATTATTTGAAAAGCATTTTCTTTATCACCAAGTTGCCTCAATATTGCAAGATATGAATAAATTAATTTAAAAAATACAACAAAATCACTGGTGCAGCAAAACACGTCAGACAAAAATAACAGGCTATACTCAATAGCGATCAAATAAGAATTGTTTTTTTATGTAATTACTAACGCTAGTCTGAAATAAACTTTTTCTAATACAGATTTTTCTTCTCTCCATTTAACGACAACTCTCTATAGCGTCAAAATTTGCACAGTCCAAGCTGCTCGCATCCGTAGGCTTTACCCTAGTTTCCCTACACGTGACTCCTGGGTGGTGCTAAACGAGCAGCAGCGAGGTGGTAGGGCGTCGGTGCCCGCCTGGATCGCGACCACATTACGTGGGTGTAAAGCCCGTCATAGTGACCAGTTTCGGCTTGTCGCGTTTCGGGATCAGCTTGTGTATATCCAGTAGCTCATATACCTAGAGACCTTCAGTCGTGGTATATATGGGCCGACATGACGTTGGAGACTATCAATGGATTTTCATCCTTTGATAGTCGCTTTCGTTTTTGGATTACACTGTACTTACCATCAGGTACTCTGTAGTCACTATGTCGAGCCAGAGTAAAAAAAAAAACAGTCCCTTGAGGGTTGTTATATAGAGTTTGCACTGTATATATTAGTCAAAGGTGACTGACTGACTGACATAGTGATCTATCAACGCACAGCCCAAACCAGTGGACGGATTGGGCTGAAATTTGGTATGCAGGTAGATGTTATGACGTAGGCATCCGCTAAGAAAAAAAAGGATTTTGATAAATTCCACCCCCAAGAGGATATAAAAGGGGATGAAAGTTTGTATGAAATTTTGTCAATTTTAAACCGATCGGGCTGAGACTTTGTTACTGTACTGCTATTGAGTAACTAGGCACAAATGGTTCATGTTATTTATTAATTATATTAAATTATTGCTTTTTGGTTAACGTAGTAAAATTACAAATAAAATAGAACTAATTATAATTTTTCATATTGTGTATTGTTATCTAATGTAATACATTTTATTTATAGTGTAACAACAAAAGCTAAACATTAAAATAGTATTGTGTGGATTGAAACAGTGCCGGATTAGCTAAGCAGCAATGGTAGCAATTGCTATGAGCTACGCGCACTCAATAGATCTGTGCGTAATTTTTTGCAGTGAAAGATTTTTATCATATTGGATCGATTTTGCTTTACTTAAATTAAAGAGTTATTTTGTAACAGATGCTTTTAATCATATTAGCAGCAAACCAGGGAAGAACATTTCAACAGAATTTGCAACGGGCTCCACACTCATTTAATCCGGCACTGTATCTTATAAACACTATTCAACCAGCAACATCATAATCACTACCTTCACAATGATCACTATTAATCACCACTTACTCATCATCCAACATCCTCACTCAACACAATCATAACTATACTCATAATTTAATCATTACTAATCAATATCATTAGACATGTTTACTTTATTATAAAATAGTAATTTCTAATAACTGTTAAATATTCTAATACTTTATAATGATTTTAATACGTTTAAATACGTTTATTTATAATAACGCAAATTGCAATAAAGTAAGAATGAAGCTGGTAACTATGGTAAATATTTTAATAGGCATGCAAGCATCTAATGTCCACATGCCGTAAACTGAGAAGCACGGAGGCGATTCTGTGATTAACTTGTACATTTTCCTCGCTTTGTCTCTCAAAGGACCTGTGGGTGATCGTCTATTAAGATACTTTGTTTGACTAAATATTCATATTTATTGCTTAAGGATACACGTCCTGAATTTAATACTAAATAGTGTTTTCTGAGAGCCCTCCACAGGTTCACTAGGAAGTTAATAAGCATATCCACAAAATATTGGAGGGGGTTGTAAAATTAATAAGAGTTTTTTACCATTTTGATATCGGATCATTATTCCAACAGATAAATGCTTTGTTTCTTTGATTTCCCTAAATAGAATCTCGCAACGGGCGCATAACAGTAGTATTAGAAAAAAGTCGAACGAGACGTACATCACTGCGAATATAATTTCGAATGTCGTTAACAGCTGAAAACAATTTATAATAATCAATTTCAGATAAAGACAATTTTTTCGTAGTTACTCTTAAATATAAATGAAAAGCTAGCAAATTTTTGTCAACCAATGTTAAAACATCCCGTCGCATCCATCAAAAACAAATTAGACAATTCAGCATCTATTGCAATTGATATTTTCGCTTTTATTTTATAATATTTCTTAAACTGATCTCTTTCTTTAAGCAATATCGCAATAAGCCGAATTACTTTTATATTACTGTAAGTTTTATAATATTAAAATTACCAATGGACGGAAATATGGATCATCATAGTAAAAAATATCGCTACCGAGATCGAGGATATGCAGTGAGCGTGACCAGGGCCCCTAAAAACTGAACAATCACGCCTTCTGTTCTGTCTCGAACTAAAAAGAGTTTTATTTTACAATAAGGATACTTACATGTTTTTGTATCGCTAATAAGCAAAATTCAAATAACAATAAACTGAATATAACCAGTGTTGAGCAAAATAGACACACCTGAAAGTTATAAATGATTAATACAAAGTAAAAAAATAAGAGGTAATATTGAATGTTTTTTATGCAGGCTCCCAGAGGTCATTGTTTAAAATATATATATAATCCTAACTAACATATAGTAAGTTTAACTTTATGTGTTTTACTAAAATATATTATTACATACCTGAAATTTAAAAACTTCGTTGAATTTGGTAAAACCATCAAATATTTCCCGCAAATAGGCATCTGTTTCGTTTGTTTTAAAGTCGTGATATTGGATAGACAAGTGTTTTATATATTTTCTTGATAAGGATTTTAAACAGTTTAATTTTCGAGTAATATGTGTAGGGGGTGTAATGTGGTTACATATAATAGAGTTAATATAGCGTATACGTATAAAAAAATATACGACCAGATTTGAGCAAATACCTATTTCTAATATCCATGTAAGTTTGCTGACTAGTATAAAGAAGAAACACAGAAATGCTAACTCGCCTTCAATTATTATCGCAATAAACAAAGAGACAAATCCGACTATAAAAAATAGCAAAGTCGTTGTATTTAGTTGATACATCATTGTGCCAAGTTGTTCATTTAGATTAATATTCATAAGACGGTCTATATTTTGCAGTTTGATAAATAATTCTGAACTGGCATCGTTAATAAAAAAACGAACATGGATTAAATTGATAAAATATGCTAATATGTCCATTACTGATATTGTAAATATTAAATAATATATGTCAGGGTATTCTGCAAACCTAATGAAACATATATTATTAAAGTAAATGAAAAATAAACTATTTAAAGCAATATACAATATTGTATAAATCTTTTGGTATATTGTGGGTGGAGTCACAAATCTATCTTTAAAATATACACGAGATGCGCCTAGCAACATCTGAACACTGTGGTAAAGTTTAAAAATTCTTATGAAACTTTCATCTAGTATGTCCTGTGAAAGGTATTCCGAAGTTTGTATATTAATTGAATTCATTTTTTAAAGCTTTGTAATAATATATTTTCGGACTAATTGTGAGCTAAAATTATTAGATTTAAAGAAAAATATAAGTACACTATAATAATTTTGAATATGTAATAATTATTTTAAAATACAGTTACAAAACAGCAAACTGTAATAAAGCTATGGTGCAGTTAGCGGTAACAGCAAATATATGAAGAGGAAGTCTTGTTCCGAGCGTATATATACCAAACACCGTTATATTACGTTTTCCTTTAATTAAATCCATTATACGCTTAGCGTTCAACCGGGATTTACCTGTAAAATAATGTAATAAACGTAATATGATATCTTTATATAAATGAAGTCGATCAGTCATGAGGCGGAAAGTAGCTTTCTTCAGATATATGCAGAGAGGATACCAAAATGAGTTTCCTAGATCAATCCATGTAGGTTAGTAAAATGTAATGGAATGAAAGTGGCTAGAAGTAAAAGTAGACCTATCGAAGGCTAAGATTTATAGACGGTACTTTGATATCGCTTAGCAAAGTACTCAGAAAATAAATAGATCTTTGACAAAAAACTAAATATATAATAGAAACTTGAGTATTGCGTAAGTATTCGCAGAGACAACACCAATTTTACAAAATCTGTGACTTATCATATCCTTCGATATTCACTGATTAATGTACATTGTAATATTTGAGTGAATTCTACGCAAAGTCAAAGAAGCGTCTATGAATCTCAGCCTAAGCTTTTATGTTTTAAAGGTCAGAGCATGGCATTCTAGAAAGCTTTGTTTATTGACCTCCAAAATTCATTATGAAGATGGCGTCCTATGATGGTGACGGTATCATTATAAATATACTTTTCTATAAAAACAATTTATGGACTCGCTTAAGTTTGGTATTTCAAATTACCTCGAATTGCCCCGCCTGGTTTTGTTGTGAAGGCCTTTCCCGGTCGGAAACGTAACGATGATTCAAAAAAAAAACCCTAATTTTGTTGTACAAGAGTCACGAGAATATAATTTACATAAGGTTTGAAGCAAAATAAAATAACTCTGTCTTAGCTTTGTTGTGACAGACGGACTGATGTTATATTATTCTTAAGTGTGAGTCTTTTCGGTATTTGTGTTGATTTACATACTAGTTAGTTATTTTGCTTATCACTTTTCCAAAATATGTTTTTCAACTATCATTACTAAAATTGTTGTACCAACCCACACACTCTTATTAATTAATTTGAAGTATATTTACACAAAAAATGAAATATTATCATTTTTTAAATTAATATTTCTGAAACTAGATTAAAATGGATGTTAAGTTTATGTGCACAGTTTTATTAAGTAATGAAATAGCTTTTTTATTTTTTTAAGAGGCATTCACTATATTTTTTATGTCAACCCCATCAGTTCTAGGTCAAGTGGAAGCCTTGCCCTTGGCACTCGGCAGGCAGGAGAAGGAACGCCCCGGGGATTTTAGTCGGTGCAAGTCCGACACATCGGGAGGCAACCCCCGGATTTCCCCCGGGTTACCAAAAAAAAGGTCAAATAGAAGTATCTACACTATAGGTTTCGATTTCTTTGCGAGAACGGCATAAAAAATAAATTAAAAGGTATATAGGCAACATTTCAAAATTGCGTTGACTTAAAGTGTGACTCTAAACTTGGGCATTTGATTTTAAATTCATGACGCCACTTCCAACCATTCCTTAGAAAAAGGATGTTGATTGTCTACTAGACTCTCTTTCCTTTTTCATTATTATATTTTTTCCCTACCAGCCAGACTGGAAACAAATACTCTGATATGGGTTCATTTTTACTTTTTAATTTGCGGAGCACTGATGCATAAAATTCTTACCTTCATCTTTGAGAGTCAATACGGCAATACATAGTTTTCCAGTTTCATCCAACTTCGACATAAATTCTTCGGCCACGAAACATACAAGTAACATCAGAGTAATCATCGAACACAAAACCGGTGTAATGCAAATGCAGGTATAAAAGTCTACAGGAGTCTGAAAAATTATTAGAATAATAGTAAAGCAATAAATTTTATTATAACTTATTCTGCTGGTCTAATGAAATGACTGTAAAAGCTTGGACTTTATTTAATACAAATTAATTTGGGTCAGACGTATCCACTATAAAATAAAAACTAATTATGAAATAGTATGAAGGACACATGTACAAATTTTCTTGAATGAATGAATGAATTCCCGGGTGCATTGTCCTGTGAAATATTATACAATAGGAAGTTCGTATATATAAATGAGTGTCCGAAGCTAATGTTTCTTGTACCTGTCGGTACAAGCGTCTGTTGCTTTGTTTGTACTCGGGCCGGGATAAATCTAACAATGTTTTGTACTGGTGTTTTTAGTACTCGTAGATACAAAAATCATTAGCTGCGGTCACGCACTAATACTTAGGTACTTACATAATTGTTTTGTGAATAGAACTTAAAAAACTTTACCTGCTCTTTAACTGAAGTGATGAGATTTTGTATTATTATCAAATTACAGACCATTATTTGGCATGTGAAAGAAAATATCTGAAGATACATTAAAATCCTGTACATAACGATTTAATTTTATTACTAAGAAGTTGAGTAATAAAGAAAAAAAAAAACTTACAGAGTATTGGAAAAGTTCCATAAAATCTCCAAAAGAGTCTAAAATACAGCACAAGGCTTTTACCATTTCATCAGGTATTATTACTATATTATTAGTTTCATTTTGAAATGAATTATTTATCTTATCTAGTCGAATTATTAAAAAGTATAATATAATGAAAACTAAAATTAATTCTACATAGTTTCCAATACTTGCTACGGAAGATATTGTTAGCGATACGCAAAAACTTTTCATTAATATTATATTTGCTATAATTAGCCACAACACGCACCATGTTGCTGAGGCGATTGACACTGCAAAAGAAAACAGCCCAAGTTTTCTGTTTGAATCCTCTAGAATCTTTGTTTTTAATTCTCTGTCTATCTTTTGCAACTTTACAAATAGCTGACTGTTTAAATTTCCATCTGAGAAATTGTTCCGCCATGCAATGATTGCGCAAGTGAATCCATTCACTGCCAATCCTAATTTTATTGAAGAATCAAGAACCGAAATGCCCACTATATGATGCAACATTATAAAATAAATTATAGAAAGTATACTAATGACCCATAAAGATACGCTATATAATTGTTGAAACATTGAGGTTGGAGTGATGAATCCATATTTGACATTTACACGAAGGGTACCAAGAAATGCTTGCATGAAAAAAATTGGCTTGAATATGTTTACAAAACTATTTTGTAATATGTCTTGAGAAAAAATTTCTACGTTTCTCGAACCTCTCATCGTTGTTCTTTAAATTAAACGTCTAATACTCGATGGGGTTTTAAAAAATTATGATTGTACAAAATATTTAGTTAGGTGTGTATAAATTATTAAACCAATAAAATCAATTTGGTAGTAGTCCCTAGTGGCATATTAACATATCTATAAAACAGCCCCGAATCTTGAAATTTTTCTACCCCCACCTCGCCAACCCTTTTACATTTGTTTCTGAATGATATAGATTAATAAAAAATATTTACAGCATATTTCTTACAGAATTCGTGCTCAAGAACATTGTGAAAATGTAAATTTCATGAATCTTATAACAAGCGAAATATTCACGACAAATAATCTTTCACATTGTATAGCTTAAAATGTGGTAACGCTATCTTATGAGACTTTTGAAACTTTTAAAACCAACGGCTTGTACTTTTCAGCCTATTTTTTATGGAAAGTTTGGCCCACTGATTTAGATATATTATTATACAGTGGGTACGCTAGATGATGTGCTCGTCTGCCGACCCCTGTGATTTGACGCCAGGGTCGTGGGCCCCAGCGTGCGTCCATAGATCCGAGCTTGTTATTAAGGAGTAAATGTATAGTAAAAAGCTTTTACTTAATTATTACATTTATATTTAGATGTCGATTAGCCCATTTTTGTAATGGAATAACATCATCAATAAATATTTAAGGTCAGGTGAACGTATTTATGAAAACTGTTGAATATTTAAAGATAAATAATATATAAGTAACCCTTTTTTTGTTGATCCGGTGGAAACCCCTTATGTGCCGTCAGGGGGTAAGCCCCTCAAGGTGTGTAGGATTCGCACCGGTATTGTCTGGCCTTGAGGAGGCCCCGCCAATTTGGCGGAGGTGGTAAATATGTCACGCCTCGTTTAATCCTAGTAAAATGGCGGGAAGGGTGATGTAGAATGCTACCCTCCCTTCATCTCCTTAAATTCTTAATAGAGCAGTGTGCTTTTTTTTTCTTCGAATTTGTCACGTGTTGCTTGACCGTGAAAGGTCTTCACAACTTAACCGGGCGGGGAGTAGTGTACGGGAACATATAGCACATCGCTCACGCCTGGATAATGGGTGACGAACTCCCTCAAGTGCGCCGCGCGGAATATATTAGTAGCCCTATCAAGCATAAAATATAATTTGGATTATTTTGTGATAAAAAAAGATCAAAATTGTATTATTCAATATTATCTTGATTTTTTTATGTTGATAATGTGACGAATAATTTTATTATAGTCACGTCCCGTCATACTGTGTAAGGAATATAATCGACAATACGAAGTGAGAAGATGAACGTTCAGTCTTTACCTCAATCGAGTAATCAGTGGTATAGTAGATACCATCAATATTATATACTTCGATATATTATTTATTTTTAGAAAGATCTTATAATAAATAGTGGGTATCTCTTTTTACTAGATACGTTTAAATTGAAATTTAGGCTGCTAATTTGTTGCCAATTAGGAAGTATTAGATTTGGTAATATAACAAGATTCTTCAGTAGTTGATGTTTGAAATTAATTGTCTATACTAATATTATAAAAAGTCGTCGTTGTATACCTATTAGATAATATTTTAAAAGCCAAGCCTAATATTATTTTAATTGACTTTCGACTAAAGTAACAATTATTATTACTCCCTTTTATAATGACAATAATTTAAATAGAAGCTCGTGTAAATAATTGGAATTCGTTTTATTAATGTCTGTAATATAGAAATAAACACGGATCTAATTATCCTGTCATAAGTATAACATTTTAAGTCGTTTCTGATATCTAACGTATCAAATATCTACACTCTGTAAAATGAATATAAATAAACGTGTTCAGAAAATTAAACTAGAAAACAGGGCGTTTAAATCTTTTGTTCCTTTTTACATAATTCAAAAAATTCTGGGCTCAGCACGTATAAACTTAATGAATAAAGTTGTCGAAAATCCTACAAAATGGGACAAATGTTACACATTAATTTGCATGACTGCTATATTATTTTCTTGTATTTACTTTCAAATATTTTATTTTAGAGAATATTACTCAAAAAGTGTTATTGTGTATTTATCGAGTTCTTTGGGTAATTTTACACAGTGTGTCTCTTGTATATTGATCTTGTTTTATAACAGATTCTGCAAAGCAGATACAAATGTTAAATTGTTTGCCACGGCGAAAATTATTGACTCAAATCTTCAATTGAATAAAAGCAAAACATTGACAAAAATCCAATACAATATATGTGGCATAATCTTGGTTACGATTCCATTTGAAATTGGTTTTGCTATACACGTCTTCGATAGCGTCGATAGACCTTTTCTGACGTTGTTTTTGGGTTTTGAACTCTTAGCAATATACATTGATGCAGCTTTAGTGATCTATTTTTTGTTATTTCTGACAACTCGTTTAGGATATTTGAACGATTTAATATCAAAATATAATATACGTACGATGCCCGACCAACCTGACGCAGGAATTAAGCGTTGTTATATCTTACGAGACATTGTATTTAGAAATGAAGCACATAATAAAAGGCTTATAAAGTCCGCAGACTTCGGAATTTTTTTGAAAGTCCTAATAGATACTTTGAAATGTTATAGAATCGTTGTGGACCTTTTTAGTTTCACGGTAAAAACTCCCTTTGTTTTTTTTTGTTCATTTTTTAGTCTTTAAACGCAGTTTCGTAAAAAGTACTATATTCTATGCACTTAATAGTGATCCAAGGTTAAAATAACGTTCTTATACTTCCTACATGCAATTATTATACGTTATATTGTTATAGTGAAGTATTTAATTTTTAATTGATTATCTCGTTCATCTTTAATTCTTTGTTCTTTAGGTGTTGACTATTGCAGCAACATTAGCAGTATGGACTTATGTTATTATAGGAGGAATGGTGGTGGGGTTACGAACAAACGTGAGATTACCTTTTTGTTAATTTATCCGGTAGTTTAACTGTTTTTAATTTAATATTTAGACCAACTAATATTAATGAAAGTTGCTCTTTTGGGTGCTTTGATCGCATTGACGATATAAAATATATTTTGGTTGCACGAATTCCGCGTCAAATCTTCGGCCTTGGCGATAGTGGTTAAAGTGGAAAATATTCTAATAGCTCCGTACGTGTAAGGATTTACAAGCAAACGGTGGTTTACTTTAGAACCTTTTTGTTATACACTTTCAAGCTTATGGAATCAGCTTTTAGGCGTAGGACTACGATATAGGGCTATTTAGAAAAGGAGTGAAAATTGCTCTATTTGATTGGCAGCGTCATTTGACGCTTCTCATGTTGAAGTTGTCCACAGGCGACAGTGACCGCTTACCATCAGATGCACTGTACAACTGTTTGCTTTACTTTCAAATACAATAAAAAAAGATGACTTTTGTCTTTTTATTAATTATTATTATTCAATTGTTTGATTATATTTTGATAATTTAATATACTGTGTATAAATTCTATGGGCGCTATATTCAGAGCGGTTAGAAATATCGATCAGAGTTATACCCACCTACATGTGTGATAAATCTTAGTGGTATGGGCACTATAATATAAGCCCTGTAGCATCACTGAATCCCTAAGGAGAAATGCAAAAATGAATCGACAAAGCTTTCATCTACCTTTATAAAAATCTTTCGGCTCTTTGATTCCTTTCACGACTTACGGCCACTTCGGCTTTTTTTCTACATATCTAATTTATTTTTAATTTCAGCTTTACTCTCTGACCCATAGTGTAACAGTTGGTTTATGGGCAATATTCTATTACTTGCTGTTGATTGTTCTGGTTTTGGCCAACGATATATTTTTACAGGAAATAAAAAATACGAAATTATTATGTATACGATTACTATTCTATGTCAACGATGGTAAGTGGCGGCAAATATTATACAGTATATAAACATAATATGAATGTATAAGTAATAATAGTAGTAATATATAGTATAGTAGTAGTATAGTAGTAATTTTGGGAGTCGAGGCTGCTCGCGTCCGTAGGCTTTACCCTAGTTTCCCTACACGTGACTCCTGGGTGGTGCAAACGAGCAGCAGCGAGGTGGTAGGGCGTCGGTGCCCGTCTGGATCGCGACCACAGTACACGGGTGTAAAGCCCGTCATAGTGACCAGTTTCGGCTTGTCGCGTTTCGGGATCAGCTTGTGTATATCCAGTAGCTCATATACCTAGAGACCTTCAGTCGTGGTATATGTGGGCCGACATGACGATGTAGGCTATCAATGGATTTTCATCCTTTGATAATCGCTTTCGTATTTGGACTACACTGTACTTACAATCAGGTACTCTGTAGTCACTATGTCGAGCCAGTGTAAAAAATAAAAGAAATAATACAAACATGTAGGGGAAGGCGGGTAACTACAAACACCTAAACGAGAATATTAAAACCCACAAATATATGAAAATAAACATATTTTTACTTATTATCTAAGTTAACTACAAAATTTTATTAAAGATTTTAGTAAAATATAAAAAAAGTCAATTTTGTTTTATGCGGAAAAAATCTTCCAAGTTTGAAACATAAAAAAATTGAATAATGGTATATTATCATGTTTCAGGATTTACTGAAAAGAAGGCGAGCGAGATCCTTCGAGAAATAAAACATTCCCAGCCACGGTTTACTGTCTACGGTATTTTCGTATTGAATAGATTAACTCCATTGCAGTTATTGGGTATTATTACAAGTTATATCGTTATAGTTATCCAGTTGGCTTATTAAAAATCACAAAATACATGGAATAGAAAAAGTCTGTTGCTCAGCCACCTAGATATAAACAATGCAGACCTTAAGTGACGTAAGATGGAGTAGCAAGCGCGATGTGTGTTATTTTAAATTTCTATAATAATTTTTATGCTTTTAACTAACAAAAAACGCAAATTATACTGTGGCGAGTGAAAACAATACATGTATTGATTAGTATTATCCTTAATAAAGTTTTTAAGCCTAAAACGTAATATGGACTTTTCATTCAATTAAATTTCTTTTTTTTTTACACTGGCTCGACATAGTGACTACAGTGCACCTGATCGTAAGTAGTGTTGTCAAAAACGAAAGCGACCATGAAAGAATAAAAATCCGTTAAGTCTCCGTCGTCATGTCGGCCCACATATACCACGACTGAAGGTCTCTAGGTATATGTGCTACTGGACATACACAAGCTGATCCCGAAACGCGACAAGCGAAAGCGAGTCACTATGACGGTCTTTACACTTGTGTACTATGGTCATGCCCCAGTTCAGGCCATCATCGGCCTACCACCAACAATATACACGATAGTGCCGTACATATTTATTAAAATTATTGTGTCTCGGGATCCTTAATCAATATACATATATGTATACGTATTTGTGGCCACCAACCTCAGAAACGGCATACCTGATTTGGAGGCGGTTTTCCTTATTGTATTGTGGAAAGGTTCATTTAGCATTTAGTGTCAATTTTATTTCAATCAGTTTAAAATAAAACATCGATCATTATTAGGCTTAAATTCATACAATATTATTATCATTTGAATTATTATTGATCGCTCTCTGTATCGGGATCAGAAAAACTATAATTAGCGGCGTTTTTTTATGTCATACACCCAAAACAATAATAATTATTAGAATGTTTGTGCTTCTTGGGGTCTAATATCAAAAACATTTAAATCTTATAACGTCTTTCGCTGCATTTTATTTTGAAAAACTATACTCTACTTTTATTTTAAAGAATTGCAAGAAATCACTAACGACATCTATTGTCGGGTATTGTAAGTCATTAGTACTAATTGTGTTCTATATTAAGTTATAGTTGTAATAATTTATAAAAGAAACAATCGATGACATGTATATTATTTGTACAAAGATATCAGCTTGAAATAATTATTATCATACAAAGGTACCACTTTCACGCGAACTGACACGCGGGCATAACTTGTTTACAATAAATTAAGCTATCAGAGATTTTATTGTATTTTAGCACAGTCCTATTATTCGGATACTTTTGATCGGTCTGGTCCGAATAGAATAATAATAATAATACTTTTGGGGGGACTTTCTGTATGCAGTTTATGAAATATTTGTATGAGGGTAGTCTCTAGAAATTAGAGTAACTTGTTGCTTCAGTCATTATACGTGTAGTGAGCTGTATTTGCGCGTTCTACTGAAGATACGTTTTTACGCACTAGGTACACACGTATATTGTTCTGGTTGTATTATTGGCCGGACAGCACGTTAAAACAACATAAAATCGCGGATGCTGTACTAGCTTTTGTAACTGAAGATATATACGGATGGCGATAACAGGATATAAGGATGAGGTAATGTTATTACAGCGGTAAAAATACGGTTAAGTAAAATTCACAGGTCAGCCACTGAGCTTTACAACAGTTAAGACCGTCTTTTCAAGCCTTTAACGATAAAATTAACAGCGTTATTTACATATTAGATTAAGTTTCAATGTTTTTATAAATGTGTTACAATATTTATAAATAATACTAAGTTTCTTAAAGAAATGTTTTATTAAAATATTTATATACTTGTCTAAATTTCCTTATAAACATATTACACAAAAGTAATAAGAAAAAAAAAACTCTAATCTATAATTTTGCAAGTAAAAAGTTGTAACAAAAAGTTTGTAAGTTGTAACAGTTCGAGGTAGTAAGATTCGTGTACAAGGTAAAACACTTATTAAATATAATAAAAATCAAATGTAAAAAAAATCATGATTAGGTATTCATACTTATTATAAAGGGCATTCATTTCTGTAATGCTTTTCAATAAAATATCTAACATTACAATATCATTTTTTATTTTTCTTTTAACAAATTTTTAACATAAATATATAAATGTATGATAAACATTTTAATAAATAAAGTGTAAAAAAATCCATTATTTGTAATATTAATTAATCGTCACGCTATCCCTTTCAGGGTAAGCAGAGATACATTAGTGGCTGTATCCACAAACACTGACTGTGATTGTAGTAATTTGTTACTGCAAAACGTTTAAAAAAAATCTGTCTATTGGAATGTTTATTTTGCTAGAAATTGAAAAAAGTGTATAAGAAGTTTCACGTATTAAATGTTAATATTTTTTATATAAACGTAGAAATACTTTTGTTCCCTTTATTCGCGTAAGATTTAGCCCACTGAATCCATTAACATTTTTCATGATAGCACTAACTAGTAAGAACATTGTGGAATTATCGGCAAAGTATAACGTATATATTCCACAATTGTGACTAATATGCGAATCGTTGGTCTTCCCTGTAGCCCAATTTGTCCAACGCTGGGTTGCAGGCAAAATTTATCATCGGCGGCGGGCCACACATCAGTACTATAACATCATCCGCAGCCGGGAATAGATGATCACGAATCATTTCCTCATTTACAAACCCTGTGCTGTATTTCCATCCTGTAAAGTAGTGAATCGATATATTAGCAGTCTACAGATTAGAAAATTAAAAGAGAAGAGTCGCAGACCTTGCGCAATGGCGGCACAAACCCGTGCTCAGCTGGGGACTAAGGTTGACATTCCTTTAAACCAGGGGGTTTCCGAAAGCAAATAAGGCCTCAGTCGAAAATATTTTGGGAAGGGGGCTTATTGGTATGATGGTTGTAATACTCAATGTCAACATTAAAACTTTTTTAGGAAAATATTATACTAAAGAAAGTTATTAAAAATTTTAATCATAAAGGTAATAAACATCTTAAATATTTAGATAACTCTAAAGAGGCATCGATCTATTGTAAATATAATATGAAGTATAAAATAAGGGGTGTCTCAGAATGTTTTTCGTTTTTGAATTGACCAATACGCGCCGATCGCTGGTAGCAGGGGGAGGGGAGTTGTCTCAAACGCTTGGCCGGCTTGTTAAGTTTAGTAGCCATGAATCGTTTCACGGGACCGCAGCGCGCGTTTTGCGTGCGAGCGTTTTATAAAAACAACGATTCCTACACTATTGTTCGTCGTCTCTACAGGACACATTTTAATTTAACAAGCTTAAAACATGTGCCAAGTGCCAATTTAATTAAACATTGGGTGTGCAAGTTTGAAGAGACTGGGAATACAATGCCGGACAAATCATCTGGGCGCAAAAGGACATCAAGGGCGAGCACGAACGTCGACCGCGTTCGCCAGTCTGTTATGGACGACCCACGACAGTCGTTGAGATTGCGCGCAGCTTCTCTGAATTTGAACAAATCTACGGTTTATCGCATTATTTCGAAAGATTTGCATTTTCACCCATATAAAATTGTTATTGTTCAAGAAATGAAGCCTGATGATCCTGATAAACGAGTCGAATTCTGCAGGACAATGAAAAACCGTTTTAGGAGTTTCAATAACATCTGGTTCTCCGACGAATCGAATTTTCACATCAACGGTCACGTGAATAAACAAAATTGCAGATACTGGGCTACCGAGAATCCGCTAGAACTGCATCAGAAGCCCTTGTACTCACCAAAAGTGGTTGTTTGGGCTGCCATATCAAGTCAAGGAATTATCGGTCCTTATTTTTTTGAGGATAACCGAGGTCGAACTCAGACCGTTAATTCTGATCGATATTGCCATATGATCCGGACTTTTTTGGCTACAGAAATGCAAAACCAGTCTGGCTACAACCGCAACACCTTTTTCCAGCAAGATGGGGCCACTTCTCATGTAACAAATGACTCATTAGCTGCTTTTCACGATTTATTCCCCGGAAGAGTGATAAGCCGCCGAAGAGACATAAACTGGCCACCGAGAAGTCCTGATTTAACGCCTGCTGATTTTTTCTTATGGGGCTACCTAAAAAGTAAAGTTTACAATCCATTGCCACCAAACCTGAACGTTTTGAAGCAAAGAATCACTGAAGAAATCAACGCTATTCCAAGAGCAATGCTCCAGCGAGTGATTGAAAATTTTAGCTCCAGGCTAAATGAGTGTGAACAAGTAAATGGTGAACATTTGCAAACGGTTGTTTTTCATAAATAAACTTCAAGATCTGCTCTTTAATTTAACAATAAATAAAACAAGTTTTCATGGATAATGTTGTTTTTTATTTAACATCAAAAAATGAAAAACATTCTGAGACACCCTTTACTTCTTTCCGAAGGCTGCCTCACCGTACTCCAATGAGTATAATAACGTCCATCATATCAGCAGTTGAGAAAAATAGAGACGAAAGTTAAAGTGAAAATTAAAAATTTCAAAATATATTGTGTCGCTCAAAGCATTAATTCCGATGAGATTAAATTTAACGTGGTATGTTCACGAAGCAGCAATTGCATCTAAGATAAATACCACTTGGCAGAAAGCAAAAAAGCTGGTTCTTATAGATTTATATGAAGCGTATTCCGACAAAGCAGCACGTGCTTCTGGCTGCTTCATTCTACATGCCAACTTTATAAATATAAAAACGATTTAGATTTTTTAATGTATTTTGACTTTGCATAATTATCATATCATACTTGGTAGTACGTTAGCACACTGCAACTCAACAACTGGATAAATTATGAAATTATTGAGCAGGTAAAAACCTATCGATAGTCCCCCAACCACGTCAACCTACGCTTCTCACTTCGTTTAGACATCCTAATATTAAAAGACGAATTGTAGTATTTTTAACAATACCCCAATCATTCTACCTCAACGTTATAATATAAAAAACCACTAGGAATATATATGTGAAGGCATGTTAGATGTAATTTTCAAATATTTATTTCGATTTTTGTTATCTAAAACTAAAAGTTTTTGACTGAAAATAAGGTTATTTGTATAATATAGACAAAAGCTTACCGTCATTAGGCCGGTCAATAGTGTACCATAGTTTAAACTGCTCAGGGAATTCACTCTGATATCTTTCTAGTTCGTCTCTGAGAAGAATGTCTTCTTCACTTTGATTTGCAAAAAGCAGTCTTAATTCAGTCCGGTCATTGGCATCCTGGCATATATGTCTGACCAGTTGGAGCATTGGAGTTATTCCAGTACCTCCTGACAAACAAAAGATAGTAGACTATTACAATATTACAACGATAGAAAATTATAAGGATGACCTGATTTCTCGACCAATAACAATCAATTTGATGCCCGCCTAAAAGATTCCACCAGCCCCATTCCATGATAAAATCACCAGACATCGAATCGGTTACCATCCGTATGTGGTGGATGTTCCTTATATCCGCACGAAAAGATTCGCTTCTACATTCATCATGCGAACGACTAAGGAGTGGAATATGCTTCCAGAGACTATATTTCCGCGATCTTATGACCTGGGAGTCTTTAAGAAAAGAGTGAATAGGCATTTGTTGGGCGGACGCGGTTCATCATCGGATTCATCTTCACCTTCCACCAGCTGCGATTGAGTTCAAGTGTCCACCTATATTCATATACATATATATAAAATGAACTATATCAAAAGCTGTCGACTTAACCTAAACGTTTTGAATTTTTTTTTATTATCAAAAATACCTTTAATTCGGCATGACTCGGCTTTAACGAAATAAAACAAAGATTATTTTAGATTTGGACAAACTGTACTTGAATTTTAAAATCCTGACAGCAAGATGCTCTTTTGTTACCTGTTTCTTTCTCCGAAAATCATTACATAGACAGCATATTTCGTGGTTAAATGTGGATATATTCTCGTAATGTTTTAAGATGAAATATGTAAATGTATTTGATATGAAAAACAAAAGTAATATTCAACATAATTATTGTTTTATAGACGTCAGCATCATGAATACCTAATATTATTAATTAACATTTACACATAGTGTCGTAATACTATACTAGGTTTGCAAAGAATCAGTACTATCGAAAAAAGATATAGCCCTGAAATGATTTATAATAAAAATAATTAAAATTAAATCTAATGGAGCATTTAGATAAACAGCTATGCTCGATAAGGCAAATTATTACGTAAAATTATAGATTATTTTACTTGGTGATAAATATATAGAATGATAATACAATTTTTATTGGTACTATTATATAACACTTGAGTATAGTACATTATATTACTGTCAAAATTACTAACGAACATGACTGACGCAAAATTAAATTCACTAACTCTTAATCATTTTTGTCAGTATCGATGTATTTACAGTGATATTTTTGTGTCACGGGAAGTGACTTATCCACACCCGATGATAAGTACAATAAGGGACGAAAGTCTAATTAGTCACTGTCGCTATGCTGGCCTTTTTAAATTAGTATTGCGTAGGTACAAGAGATATATTAAGTATATATAGGGTCGTTTTTTTCATTGGCCCTTACTATAACTGTAATTCTGCGGATTTTAGGTTTTAATAGGAACAAGTGCGGCTTTATTACAAACAAATTTTTAACCCTAAGTGAAGGTTTATTCAGCGGCAATAATAATTTATTACAAAAAATGTTTTCTATATTATAAAAAAAGTCTTACTATTAAATAAAATCCTGGTATATTTTTTATATCTATACTAATATTATAAAGCTGAAGAGTTTGTTTGTTTGTTTGTTTGAACGCGCTAATCTCAGTAACTACTGGTTCGAATTGAATAATTCTTTTTGAGTTGAATAGACCATTTATCGAGGAAGGCTTTAGGCTATATAAGATCACGATGCAATTATTAGGAGCGAAGAAATAATGGAAAATGTGAAAAAAAACGGGGAAAATTATTCATCCTTGAGGGCTTCCATTGCGTGCGCTGCAAAAACGGTTCAAGATACCAAATCTATATGTAAGAAAGAATTATTCCTCTTGAAATGATCTAAAAAAATGTCCGTGACAGTATATGTCTATCTTTTAAAATTAAGTCACTAGAACCGTTTTCATGGTAAACATTTTGGTCGAAATTAATGCATTATTTGTTAAGAGTTGTATCAACGTAATAATATTAATCTTTAACCAAATAAATTTGTTGTTGATTAAGAGTATTTAATTGTGAACAAAATTGTCTTTGACATCACTTAATTTCAATGAACATCTTAGAAGATATTACAAAACCTTATACAGCAAAACAACGTTTGCCGGATCAGCTAGTTAGCAATAAAATATACTTGGTTATAATAAATACATTTTTTCAATCAACCCTTATTCAAGTTAAAATTAATTTTCTAATATGGGCAATAATTAAATAAATCAAAGTAACAAGCTTGGAACAACGAACGTTCAGTGGACTATGAAATATATTTTTAGTTCAACTTTTGTGCTATGGACTCTATCGATTCGTGATAATAATCCATGTGTTGTACCCGCACATAGTTTTAAAAGAGTGAAAATATGCCCTTTGTATTATTCGATATTTACGTACTCATTGTAGATTAACCACTTTTAGAAAGATGATCGTCCAAGGTCTAACCGTCATTTAAAATATTGATTCCTAAGCGTAAACGTGATAAGGAAAAACCATTAAAAACTAAATGACTAGGCAGCTATAATATGAACTGATAAACCATTACTGAAGTCATCGTAGGAAATATACTTAAATGACAAACGAAATAACTTAGATAAGATCTTACGATTAGACAAAAAGTAGAACGTACCTGCAATCATATTCAATTTTTTCACAATAACTTTAACTGGAGGATCCTTCCTTAACTTTTTAATGAGAAATACACCATTACCAGTGTACTGCAACCTTCCCGAAGGGCCACGCACGTCGATGGTATCATTAATTTTCATGTTTTCCATATACTGAGATAGCTTGCCGCCTTCAGGGAATTTCGGGTGGACATTTTTAAAGTATACCTTTAATATCAAACATGTATAATTTAGTTATTCTGTTTATAGCGTAAAGGGCTTAGGGTGTGTGACATATATTCGAATGTTGTATGTTGTTGTGTGACTTTCTGTATGTTGTTATATATCGAGGAGTGAAAGGCTATTTGGTTTAAGCGACATTTTTGGTGATATAGTAATATATATTTTCGGAATCAGCGTTTTTTACCGATTCCAAATATATATATTTATTACTATATCACCAAAAAATGTCGCTTAAGCCTTTCACTTCTCGATATAATTACCAGAGCTTAAATATTTTTAATAAATGTAAAAGTATAACAAAGTAATGCTTTGATGGGATGGTCACAACTGAACCAAAGTACCTCTCGAAAGCGTAATCATATTATACTGTTTTATTTAAAAAATCTGGAAAGAGTATAATTTAGCTCCTAGTTCTTTAGCTTTTTTCATAGTTAATCACTAAGAAAACAGGTTGAGAGGCACTGTTCTATTTATAAAAACTATTCATTATCTATGCAATTCTGATAATAGACAGTGGAGTTAATAAAAACACAGGGAGTTTTTAAACGTTACCGGTATGCAACAGATAGTTCAACTTTACGTGCCCAAAGTTACTTAGTATCGTGGATGACTTATTTAAAGACTAATTATGATTAAAGCATTGCGTCATTGCGAAAAAGGTAAAAGAGACGGAAATGATGTGTTATCCTTATTAAAAAAAACACAAAGTGGATAAAGTTAACAATGTATTGCTCTCTGTTCATCCCAAAAGGAATATAGCGTGGCAACATATTATTATTAAATAATAAATAAGTATTTTACCTTAATAACTAAGTCAACATAGCCTTTCTCTTCATCACTAGAGACAGGTGTGTATGCTCTTATAACTAAATCATCATTGATTTTGGCTGACAAATGAATGTGCTGACCAATAGGTAACCCTGAAATCAATTTGCATATTATATTAACAGTGAATGCTAATAAACATACAAGCATTTTCTAAAGATATCAAAGCGTAAATATTGACCCTAAGCCACAAATAACATTATGCGTTATTATAGAATTATTTGGCCCATTATGCTATTCATTACCCTACACCACTGTCAACCTGTGTATTACAACCCTAGTCCACTGCTCGACATAAGTCTCCTCCTAATAAGCGCTATTGAGCCGGGTCTTCCGCTCTTGTCATCCAATACTTTCCAGCCACCCTCCGCAGGCCGTCGCTTCATCTTGCCGGGGGCGCACCCCACTCTATGCTTACCCAATATGATATTTTGTTACAATCAAAAGATAACATTATTTTCATTGGTTTTAATTTGCCCTGCCACTAATGGCATGCTACGCAATGTTCTGATAGAATGCAGACCACTGAGACTTAATAAAATTTGAGTGTTTTTCTAGAGCTAGAAATGGTTATATGCTTTATTTACATTCAAAATATATTTATACTTATTTCTAAAATTTTTTTTTTTTATATACATATGTATAATATATATTAGGCTAAAAACCTTTTGTTTCAATTAGTATAAACAATTTTAGAACTTTCATATTTGTCTGTGTTACTTGTCTATATAATCCCAAAATAATTTTGGCATGAAAACATGCATTATGTAAAATGAGGACAATTACATATTTGAATATCAAGTTTTTTTTTACACCATGCCATTGAACCCTTGTAAATGAATATAAAAATACTTTAGATAAAAACTTGTTCAAACTAAAATTAGAAAATAAAATACAAAGTAGCCTTAAATGACTCCAGACATACAAAGATTACACTTTTAAAGTTAAATGAAACCATAATTTATTGTAAATTACAGATAATATAAGTAGTCCTTATTGAAATACTAAGATGCATTGGTTAAGAAATGTTCACAAATCTGAATTATACAGATTATCAGTTTATTTTGGTTGAGATAGTAAACATATTTCTTTTCCTACACCATCAATATTATTGTTTTTAATATCTTCATGAGCCACAATTAGAAGTTAAGGCTGTATGTCAAAGGAAGTGGTAGTAACATGCTCAGTGGTGTGCATCAGAATCACATAAAAGCATTATCTTGTTATACTTAGTACATGTATTGATTTAAAATTTAGTCTTATTTAAAAATTCTTAACCTCTGAATCTAATAATTACTAGATTTACGTCAATATGATTATTAAGTGTGTAAATATAACAAGGTAATATTTTTTATGCTTTTATGAGATGGATGTTGCTGCCAGTGGCTGGTAACAAGTAATAAAACTGTCAAAAGTATAACACAGTGCTGGAATTATAAGCTAATTTATTAAAATATGTTTCATAAAAAGCAGTCTTTGCTTGCTTGCTAGCAATTGTGGTGCTGCTGCTTCATTGAAATACTACCATAAAAGGCTGTTTCACACAACTGTAATTTACATAAGCATATTTACATTTACAAGTGCATTAACATGAATTATA
Source organism: Automeris io (assembly GCA_036320925.1). Lineage (NCBI taxonomy): Eukaryota > Metazoa > Arthropoda > Insecta > Lepidoptera > Saturniidae > Automeris > Automeris io. The sequence continues at coordinate 6,797,482 of JAUDJH010000009.1, read as the reverse complement.
ACTCACCTAGTACATGTTCAGGAGAAGGTAAGCCAAAACGAAATCGTCTTGTGTCATGATTGATCTCCTCCCTTTCAATTAATGGTAGGGCATACTTAACATTAGGGTCAACTAATGCCACAAGCTTCTTACTTGGAGTCTTTGACTTTTTACCCCACAGACAGTTGGCAACCACTGTCACTAATATCACTACCGAACCCACTCCAATTATAACTGGAAAAACCTGAAATTGTGTGTGTTTGTTTAAAAGTACATAGTCATTATTTTTACTTCTAACAACCTGTTTTCTCTCAGTTTTAAACTTTATGGGAACGAAGCACTTGCTTTTATGTTTCATTTAAGAAACAGTTGAATGAGATGAGCCAACCATTACACTCAAATGCACATTGGTGTAGGTCTTTGTCCAGCACTGGACTAAATTGGACTTATAATAACAAGAAATATTAGGCTATTTCTTTTTGTAATATGCAGTTTTTTCTGGACAGTAAACATTTGCATATAAAGATGATGAAATAATGATATGTTATTGGCTTTGAAATTCCAAAAAAAAAAATGTATGATGTTATTATATGGCAATCAAGTATAAAATAAATAATTAGATTGCTTTGACACATATAAAATAAATGGATTTGCAAATGTACCACAAAACAAATTGTATTAAAATATAGCTCAAAGCTAGGATTTTATTTCCAAAATCTTTGGTTATTTATGCTATTCTTGTTGATAACTCTAAGTGATGGCACATATACAGTATGTATCAAGCATTATTGTACACTTCTGTAATATCCCATATATTAAAATGGTGTCATGAGTGAATATTATAGTTGAATTGTTATCTTTGTGGACTTACAATATGTTATCAAGTTATAGATATACGATAAATACCCATTCTTAATTATATTTGATAGCAAATAGTAGGTTTATTTAGTTAACATTAAATATATATGGAAAAGATTCAATATGTTACATATTTATATACATACAGGAGCATTTTCCAAAAATTCTATTATAGCCACTTGTAAATCACTCATTTTTAGATAAATATTGAATCACTGACAGAATAAAATAACTTATAACCCAGGTCAAGGCACTGCAATTTGTATACTGTTCACTAGTCTATGTTAAACACTTAAATATAATAAGGTCTTTCAATGTCAGCCGCTTTATTTACTATAGTCTGAATGTTCAGAGGTATCTTGAACTGTTCTTATCTTTTTACAATACGTAGTATAATTAAATTCAAACAAGTTAAGCATATAATACAACCAATTGAAAATGAACTTCGGCTTTGGTAATACTGTTGTACTAACCGCACTTTCCATTTCGCTCCTGTTAACCATGTTGCCTGATCAGTCGTCCGTGTTACAAATAAAGTTAATTTCAACTAAACTATAAAGGTATACATTATCAATTTGATTCTCTATCAATACGATAAGAAATATTCATATAATACAATAATCGGGAAAGGTAACCTGATCATATAAGCAAAAATATACTCACAATTTTAGTGTTCACGGCCGGTATCATTTTCTGGTTTGGTTTTCTAAATCCAGATAGAATAAACACTAAATCACAGTAAACTTCAATGAAACGTTGTGTTATTACGTAACGAACAAATTCTGCGAAACGGGACACAGTACTCGAACAGCTGGCGAATGGCGTTTGGCAAGCGAACAATTTATTTTAACTCCAGTTATAACCATGTTACGGTTACATTTCTATTTCTAAAAATACAAACTTGCTTACCTACCCAGGTAAAGTATAAAAAGTTATTTTTCTTATTAAATAAAATCTGTTTTAGCTATGGAAAATAGTATTTAATTTAGTATTGCATTGGGTATATAGATATGCTATTATCATATTTTTATAATTAGTAATTAAAACGTAAGTTATAAGCAAAATAGTGTAATGAGAGACGTTTAAATCGACAACACAGACTAATAAATAATAGATCGACAACACAGACGATCGACAAGCAGAGTATTCAAATTTTGGGGCCTTTTTGATGTCAAAATTTTATTCTTTTTTTCTTTTAATAAAGAATATCGTTTATGTCGTCTTATAATTTTTATTTAATAGTTGTTAAATATATAAATAAACTTTTATCTAGCTTTAGCTCATGCATTAATATATTCTTTGTACTGATATTATTAATATAAAAAAAAAAAAAAAAATTATTCGAAATGACGCGCGTTGTTTGACCGGGAAAGGTCTTCACAACTAAACCGGGCGTTAGTCGGTACAAGTATTATTTATTAGTCTGTGGGTACAAGTCCGACACACCTTGGTCGCGCAACACCACTGTGCGGCTGAGACGGGTTTTATTTGTTATATTCCCATTTGTTTCGAGTCTTAGTGTCTGTTTTGGATAGATTTGTAAGTTGGGTTTGTAAATACACCTAAAACCAACAATATTCTTAAACATAAATAAATGCTAGTGTAGGGGACACTAGCATTGAACAAAGTTATCAAACAATTTAATATTATAAGAATTATTATTGTTATTTATTATTATGTCTAGATGTAGTCCGTTTATATTAGGTCCTTACATATGAAATTGGCGTTTTGTATGGGAGGAACAAAAAGTCGAATATTTTTTAATATAATATATTTAATTAATCAAAGTATGAACCATTATTTTCTATGCACTTTTGCCATCTCATAGGTAGTTCATTGATCCCTTTACTAAAAAAACCAGTCGGACGGGAATCAATAAAATCTTTGAAGGCGATTTGGGCTGCCCCATCGGAGTTGAATTTTTTCCCTTGCAAGAAGTTATCCAAATTTCGAAAAAAATGGTAATCTGTTGGAGCAAGGTCCGGGGAGTACGGAGGATGTCTTAGACTTTCCAATCGAAGCTCTTCTAATTTAGTAGCCGTCTGTTGCGCAGTGTGTGGTCTAGCGTTGTCGTGAAGCAGCAGTGGCGTGGAGCGATTGACCAGCCTAGGTTGTTTAGCCGCTAGCTTTTCTATCATGGTTTGCAATTGCTGACAATAGACATCAGCCGTAATAGTCTGGCTAGATTTGAGAAAACTGTAATGAACAATACCGGCACTAGTCCAGCAAACGCTTACAAGTAACTTTTTTGGGGTTAATTTTCGCTTGGGGCAGGATTTGGCTGGCCGGCCAGGATCCAACCATTGCGCTGAGCGCTTCCGATTATCGTAAAGAACCCATTTTTCATCACAGGTAATGATTCGGTTTAAAATACCTTCATTATTGTGCCGGTTTAGTAATGTAACGCAGCAGTCGACGCGCGTTTGCCGGTTTGCTTCAGTCAATTCGTGAGGCACCCACCTTTCAAGCTTTTTAATCGTCCCAATTTGCTTCAAGTGAATTAAAACAGTTTTATCACTAACATCGCAGCCTGCAGCTAACTCGGACGTGGTTTGCGATGGATCCACTTCCACAATAGCCTTCAACTCTTCATTATCAACTTGAGTCTCAGGCCGTCCACGGGGCTTGTTCTGCAGGTCGAAATTTCCAGAACGAAAACGTTGGAACCAAAAACGAACTGTGTTTTCTTTTGCAACACGACCGCCATACACATCATTTACCCTTCGAGTTGTTTCCGCAGCACTAGTGCCACGGCGGAACTCGTACTCGTAAATAATGCGATATTTTAAGTTTTCCATTTTGTAAAATGAGTGACGCAAACAGAAAAAAACAGAAGAAAAAAACAAATGAATGACGATCATCGAAGCACAAATACATGAGTCTATAGCTGTACAAATTTGAATTTGGAATTCCTTACCAAAGAGGAGAAATTTGTGATTAAAGTGGACAGTACGATAAACGCCAATTTCATATGTAAGGACCTAATATTTCCATTATTAAATTCCCCCGTCAGAATTTCTAGATATTCTGGCCTATTATAGGCCGTACACATGTATTGAAGTAGTGAAGTAAATAACTTAATTTAACTAAATTTGCAACGTGTAAACGACGACTTAATAACTTTTAAGTAAATATTGTTTTAGTGAATAAGTAGACAAGTAGAATAGAATAAATACTATTTTTTGACGAAGTAACCCACTCTCCCGTACCCCGCACATTCTCCGGAAGGCGTGGCTTTACTAAATTGCATTTTCTCTCCCACAATCTAGATTTACTGCTCAGGTTTTTTTTTATTTCATGATTTAATTCTTCTAAAACTTCAGTTATTACTAACTGTCCCAGCAGACCTTGTTCTGCCCTATTTCTCTAATGTTTTAGAACAAAAAAAACTGAATGACTTTGTTAAGTCACATTGTTTTTTTTAATGTTAATAGCTATTGGCCTGTCGGCTGTTTTTTGAAAATTGTTTGAAGGAACCTGGCCTTAATGCTATATGTATAAAAATTGACAAATATTGACATTAATATTTATACTTCACTCAATAATTGTTTTGCCTTCCCGGAACCCGTCCACTAACATTTAAACTTTATGCTATGGTGTTAAAGTTCAAATTGACTTATAACAAATCTTTTGTATGAGAATATAGAAAAGTGTTGTTTTTAGACTTTTTCAGATAATTTTTTAAAATCTTCTCTCTGTTATAACCTTCCCCAGACTTCAACAAACACAACAAAAAAGAAATCAGTCAAATCGGTTCAGCCGTTCTCGAGTTTCGCGGTTATCAAGACACTATAGCTGATCCGGCAAACGTAGTTTTGCTATGTAAGGTTTTGTAATATCTTCTAAGATGTTCATTGAAATTAAGTGATGTCAAGGACAATTTTGTTCACAATTAAATACTCTTAATCAACAACACATTTATTTGGATAAATATTAATATTATTACGTTGATACAACTCTTAACAAATAATGCATTAATTTCGACCAAATTTGTTTACCATAAAAACGGTTCTAGTGACTTAATCTTAAAAGATAGACATATACTCTCGCGGACATTTTTTTAGATCATTTTAAGAGGAATAATTCTTTCATACATATATTTTTGGTATCTTGAACCGTTTTTGCAGCGCACGCAATGGAAGCCCTCAAGGATGAATAATTTTGCCCGTTTTTTTCACATTTTCCATTATTTCTTCGCTCCTAATAGTTGCATCGTGATGTTATATAGCCTAAAGCCTTCCTCGATAAATGGTCTATTCCACTCAAAAAGAATTTTTCAATTCGAACCAGTAGTTCCTGAGATTAGCGCGTTCAAACAAACAAACAAACAAACAAACAAACTCTTCAGCTTTATAATATTAGTATAGATAATAATTTAATATTATAACATGTAGACGCCGCCCGATATGTAATTGTATTACACGCCCTATGGGTCGTTAGGGTATTACGAGACGTGCGGGGTAAGGGGTGCTCTAGCTAAATCAGTCGACTACCGAGACCCGAGGCCAGAGTACGTGCATGTGCGTCTCAGTTCGGTGTGCCTTAAAGTGCAAATAAACAGTAAAACGCCAAAATCCGTGTCTTTCTACAACCACACCCACGACCACCGGTCATAATATGAAATTTACAACATCGACATATTGTTTTACCATTTTGATAAGAATATCTTATTATATTTCTTTATACGCCCCATGAAGATGACATAATGTACTTATAATCATAGATGGGAAAAATGTAATCAGCTTAATAAAAATGATTACGATTACATTTTACGTTTTATACCATTTATATGATTGCATTTTGCTCATCTATGTTTTAAACATTACAGAATCCCAGATTGCATACATATTTATGATTTCTTAATGTTTTAAATCAATTTAATCATGATTACATAGCAAGAAAATTAAAATTACAATTACATTTTGTAATCGTTAATCATTGATCAGATTAGATTTTGCCCATCTCTGCTTATAATTTCATTAAAAGAGGTTATGCATCGTATCAAGTGTGAAGTTCATACAGAATAAGTGAAGTGTACTTATAACTTCACTAAAACACGTATAAACGTCGGACTACTTAAAATTTATTTATCTTAGATACTAGATATAGATATCTTCGCTACTTAGATACGTATGTACGGCCTATTATTTGCACGGCCTACTACATTATGCCCCGCCCATTCACCAAAATTAGAGTTGCTACATGTCACCCGATATACTCTAACAATTGAGTATATATTGAAATGTGGAATAGCACTAAACCCATGTAAAACATACTATTTTAACACACGACTTTTCTCGAAATGTACGCTTACTTTCGTAATGTAAATTTTCGCCTTCGTAATCTATATAGGTAACTAGAAAATTGTTGGGGATTAAATCTTTGTTATTCGAAAATGAATTAATCATGTTTTAATTATTAATGTTTTTAATTTTAACGACGGTAATGCACGCAACTGCAGTCCATAGGTACTCGGCTTTCTTTGCCAATTTGAAATTAGGTTGTATAATACAAAGCACGTATACCTACAGAATTTCTGGGAAACCTACATAATATGTATTGATCTACTGTAAAAAAACACATTATTATGTACATTTATTTATAAAATTAATTATACAGTTATTTCATTAGATACATATTTATATTAGCTATTTACATTATGATACTTATAATATATTTATATTATTTTACCTAAAATTAGTCGAAATAATTTCTCTTATACTTTGTGTCACACCAGTTACTAACACGAATGTCCCAAAAAAAATTAAGAAAATATCTTTTATCAAGATCCACTTAAAATTTTCGGAGTTTCTCCCCCAATTGAACAATAAGTCTAGTATTGATGGTGCTACAAGTCCGAGGAAGGAATAAAAGAATGCTCCTTCGAGACCAATGACTTGTTCTAGTCGTGGGAACATTGCTGCAGCTGCCACTGAAACAATGATTTATCATATATAGTACAGCTCATAAATATGTTTACAGCTTTTTTCAATGGCTTAATAAAATTGCTCCAAAAGTCTTAATACGAATATTTGCGACAACGTGATCTTATTGTAAGCCAGCTTATTTTTTGGAGGAGTATTTAAATCGGAACTATATTTCGCGCAGAGGCAGAGGGCGTAGCTAAGGCAAATGAGGTTCGGGTGACGAAATGTCTCTGAGGCCCCCACATTAAAATGATCATGTTATTAATAAACCTAAATATAAAATATTATCTAATATTTAATATATATTTAAATATGTATATACCTGTAAGTGTAGCGAAAACTGCTCTTATAACAGCTTGAGCAATATTATAATAATTCTGTGGCACATACTGCTTTGTATTTCGCCACACTATCTCCATAGGCACGTAGAATTGTAGCATATAAGTGAAGAAAATAGCAAGAACGATAAATAATTTTGCCATTAATGCGGGTCTGTGAACAAAATACATTTTTATTCTAACAAATATTCTGCTAGCTTATGCTATATCATGAAGGTTAGTACACAGATTACTTTTAGCCGGGCAGTAGATTTGAGGGAGTCTGCTGCCTAGATGAGAGGGAGGCGGTGCGCAGTGTCCGGCGCACCACTTGAGAGAGGTTTTGGAGGGGTGGGCTTTTTACATCAACACCTCCAGGATAGGTAGCCTCAACAAGGCTTTTTGCTCCCCGGGCGTCTGGAAGAATTTGGTTTCCCAGGCCCAGGTGGAGCAATTGGAGGGGCACCCGGAGGTTTTTGTCTATAGGAGTCTGACACACCGGGGTCGCGGCACTCACAGCAGCTCTTATGGTCCTATGAAGGGTTTTCACCCAGGTAAAATAAATCCAGATTACTTAGAAGAAAAGTAATACATTAACTAAATAGCAGTTAGCATTAATAAAATGTCTACATAATAATAATAATCGACCAATTGTCTATGGATTTAAATAACAAATCTGGAAAAACGTAAAGTGCAACTAAAAGGAAGGCGTCGGATACTGGCAGTTACGACGCTACTCTGACGCAGCATTGAGTTTCTTCCGACGTTTCTTCACAAGGTAGTCATATCCGAAACGCTAGTAGGTCACCGTTAGGTTTCGTATTTTGGCTAGCGGCCTATGTCGAGGTCTGTACCCACAGGGGTGCCCTTGCGTTGCCACGCAACCCATGAATATGCCGGCTGAGCACTTCAGTGGTCACCCTCTTGCTCGGTTTAGTTGTGAAGGTCTGTCCTGGTCTTAAACATATATACTGTCGAAAAAAAAATGTTGAAAATCTCGACGTAACGAAGGCGCGATTACCAAATCCAATGTCTACCTTTAGACAATTTTAAAAGTAAACAATTAAGAAAAACTAATAATGTGGCTGGAATTTCTTGAGTTAAAAAAGTTAAAACGGAGTGTGAATATAAAATGAATCTATATTTTCTGCAAGATTTAGACAATCGCAATCGCCAGTTATAAGAGTAAAGAAATACAATCGCCAGGACAAATACTATCTCAATCATAGATGGGCAAAATGTAATTAGATTAATGAAAACGATTAATGATTACATTTTACGTTTTTTACTATTAATATGACTGCGTTTTACTCATTTATGTTTTAAACACTACATAATCCCAGATTGTATACAAATTTATAATTTCTTAATGTTTTAAATGGATTTAATCATGATTACAGAGCAAGAAAAAAAAATTACGACTACTTTTTGTAATCGTTCATCATTAATCAGAATTACATTTTGCCCATCTCTGATCTCAATCACAAAAAAAAAACTAAAAAAGTGAAATAGCGGAATGCACGCATTTATCAGTTATTTTAACTGCTTGCCTGATAATAAATAAATAAATTACATTTCTCCGGTTGGCAAGTTGAGTGTGATGCTGCCCATAGCATTATCTCCGTATCGCAGATATCCCATGAAGCCCATGATCATGTAAAGCAGCACGACGACCGTCATTGTCAAGTTGAGGACTCCGCAACAGCTTAAGAAATGCTTTGGGTTGGCCATCGCATTTTCAACGGGTAACACGACGCCGATACCCTCCATTGCAAAGATAACTGTACTGAAATAAATTCATTTCTTAAAACACGATGACGGATTTAGGAAATTGGAAAGCGATAGAATTTATCAGGAAACGACTAATAATACTTATTTAGTTATTTGTTATAGTAACTATAACTTAATAATTATTAAGTTAGTTACTATTTTCTCAATGATTTATTGGTTGGTTCGTTGGTTACGTGGCTGTAATTTGTAGTGATTGTCACGGTACATTTTAATTTAAGAAAAAATCTTGGGAAGAGTTATTACCACTTTCTTGGCTGTTCTTGTTGGTAGATTCTGCTTTTCGAACCTATGGTAATTTGAAGTTATTTAATAATTAAAAGTGCTTCTGAGTTGAAACTTGTAATAGGTTTATTTAAATAAAGCTATTCAAAACTCAATCTAGTTTAATAACAACTATATATATGGCATAAAAGCTAAAATTACGTCATTCGTCTAATTTTAGACTTGACCATCCGACTCTCTAGACAGTAACGAATTTGCGTCGTACTTGCAGTTACTGGATTTCCTATCGCATTATTATGTTGTCAATGGAAGGTAAATGGACTCAATGACAACCCAAACGACTTCGACCCCATTCAGGCTGAGCCTTGATGCGTAATTAGTAATTGAAACATACCAATTCTGTATCAATAAAATGAGTCGCAGACGGCTTATAACAGAGAATATACACACATACACATTTTTATTTTCATTTCACATTAGCACAACATTTATTTTTGTTATAAATTGATTTTACATACAAACTTCCTATAACGATTTTCTGGATTGTGTAGTAATCTATTCAAATAAAGATCAGTACAATCTTAAATCGTGATAAATTCCGGGGACGATAATCTATTGACAGTCATCTTTGAGCAGCTGGAACATATTATGATCGAAGCTGTTGAGATATCTTTTATGTAGATAATTGGACGTAAACGGATTAATCAGAATATGCGACAGATTAAACAATTTTATTCATCCATATACGGTCGCCATTCAGTTTAACATAGTCATAATAACAATAGAGTATTTTATAGGACCTTGAGAGTTGAGTCTACTTACTCTAAGTCCTATAGCAAACTCCATTACATAATGATTGTAAATTATGAGAAAAATGAAGGCATTTCGATCAAAAACACTTACCCGATGAAAAGAGGAAGTTTTCTAATATCAACCGAGATTGGTCTCGAGTCAAGTTTAGGAAAATCAGAACAAATATAGTACAAACATATTAGGAATGTTAACACTAGCATAATATTTGCAAATCCTGAAAACGGAGCCAGGTACTTCAGGTTTTTGATTTGTGTGAATATTAAAATAGGCACCAGGAACATTAAGCAGTACATATTTCCGTTGATATTATTGTCTACGTAAAAGTAGTCAACGATCTGAAATATAAAATAGTTCAAATTAGCACAAATAGTACCACAGTCAAAATCTTATATAATGACATCGTAGGGACTTTATTATATTTAGTCGTAACAACCGGTGACGTTTTCGTGATACGAAGTCCTACTTTTTTTGGCGGGACCTTTGTTCTGGTTCAATATAACCGGTATGTTGTTCTAAACGATGTCACCATAAACGATCTTTACTGCAAATTTAATTTAAAAAAAACCGCGATTTTAATTAAGTTAAGCGTACATAACTAAAAAAATGTATTGTAATCCAAGAAATCTCTATATAGTCCGGTCAATTTAGACATACAAGGTTACAAAAATTCCGACTAGGCTGAATATTGGTAGTATTGTTCAATACACTATTATAAAGGAAATATGAAAAGTCCTCATCGATCCGGTACGTGCAAAAAAATTTACTCGGGGTCAAAGGTCACAAAAACGGGTTTTTTCGCGATTTTCAGCAAAACGGTAAGTTTTACCATAAAATTAGCTCAGACAAAAATTGTAGATTAGATAATTATCTATAAATGTCTAAATACTTTTTTTCCTAAGAGCCATCGTTTTTGAGATTTAACGATTCAAAAAGTTGAAAGAGTCTACATGGATAATATTTTTCTAAAGCAAAAATGCAATACTCGCCAAAATTTTCAATATAAATAGCAGTAGCAAAAACAAACACGAGATTTACTAATAGCCTTTCACGAAAATCAGCGCTGCAGACTTCCTCTGTGGCTTTAAGCTGATGAAGATCCTATTTTCGCCATGTTTATATGTTTTTGTATTTTCTTTTGTTTCTGTATGTTGTTTGTGTTACTGCATTTAAATTTCTAGTTTTTTGTTAGTTTGTGGCGAAATAAATACAATTCATTTCATTTTTAATATTCTAATATAGATATGCTCAAGGACAGCTCAGCGTGGCTCAAACAACTTATGAAGATGCGGGTATGTTACTAAAAGCAATAGAATTATTGGAATAATCTATTTGTTGCAATGTCTACATCAACTATTATTAGATAGGACAGTTGTCGACTGTAACTACCCGTAAGCATTATGATTATGATTACATTTTGCATTTTTCATCATTAATCTGATTACGTTTTGCCCATCTCAGCCCGTAAGTACGCTTTTTGCTGTAGCTGAAGGCGCGGCGCGTTTCACTGACGATAATAATGTTGTTACCGCGAGGAAACGTGCGGCTGATCTACTAGCGTTTCGGAAGCGACTGGCTTGAGTTGAAATACCGAAATAAACTAGAGCTTACGTCGGAGGGACACTACAATTCCATTGAGTTGCACAAACTCATTGATTAGCGACAGTCGACGGTGGCATTTTTTTCAGTGTGCTCTCGTCGATTGTAACTTAAAGGCGCGGCGAGACCGAATGATTCCCATTCCTTAATTTAGATATTGTAGCGATTGTGTGTAAGGAGGGCTAAAAAAATAGGTTACATGTCTATGGTAGTAATATTAGAGTTGACATTTAATAAAAAATAAGTTTTATGTGAAAAATAATGGAAAGAAAGGAAGATCGACTTTTAAATTTGAAGGGAATAAATTTTGAATTATTATATATATCTTGAGCTTTGAATGGGAATAGATATGAAATAGAAATTAGAATATAAAAGTAAAAATAAAATAAATGTAATTGCTTAAATAGTGAAACATAATATATATTGAAAAAATATATCAGTGTTTTAATTCAAGCGAGTGAGTGCTCTACACACCGACCATAGCAACACACATGTATGGAAGACATCCCTATAATCTATCTATTCGAATGTCGATTTTCGTTTTGTCAAATGTTCAATAACTGTTGACTGATTCGATTTATTTTGTAACAATCACCCGTCGCTAGTACAAAGCATAGTAATATTGTCGAACATCCAATTACCTGTTGAACAGACTGTACCAGTAAGATGACATATACCGCGCAGGCGCCAAGAATGGTGAAAGCCATTGCCCAGTCTATAAATATTCTGAAACAAGTGTACATTGTTGATTTTCATCGAGTCTTTTAAACATTTGTTTTGTTACTCTCTCAACTCAATATATAATATTAAGTTTTAAATTTATTAAGCGCAATATTCATTGGTGTATCAGTATCACAATTTGGGTTTAAAATTAAATGCGTTTTTTTTGCACTATATGTTTTATATGCACGATGCGCGTAATATGATAAAAATTAAATGGCTCTGATTTCAATAGTTTTTCACTAGCTAATAATAAAAAAAGATTACTTATTATAACTTAAACAATAGAGTTGTATATGTGAACAATCCCCCGTCTAGTAGGTGAGGCCAAACAAGGCCAGACGTCGCCGGATACCGAGGAAGATGGCTCAGCTTTGCCCTTAGCATCCGGCAGACAGGAGAAGGAACACCCCGGTGGTTTTTGTGGGGGCAGGTCCGACACGCCGGGGGAGCGGCCCTCATCGCTCCCCTGACGGTCCGTAGGGATTTCCACCGGGTTAACAAAAAAAAAAGAAAAAAAAGGAGTTGTATATGTGAGGGTTTCGAAAATCAACTTTTTTTCTAGAGATCATTTGGAATCGAATTGTGTATTTTTATCCACCATAGAAGAAAAATCACATTATGTAATTTGTGATCTTAGTTATATTGGCAATCTTGACTCCTATGTATATTATTTACCATAAGAAGAAAGATATCTAAACTATTAATAAAAATACGAATGAGTTGCCGTTCCTCAAAATGATCATTCGTATTTCATTTAAATATATTACGAATAATCGCTGGCCCAATCGAATGTGATCTTTGAATGAGTTTCAATGAAACAGCTTAAAAGATGGTATGCGAATATTAATTAAAAAAATTCAAAAACATTTTCTTGTATTTTACGGTTAGGAGTCATAATATCGTGTCATATTTTTAAAATATTGTAGAAATTTCAAATAAAAGTTCCTGCAGTTAAGACAATTGCAAGTTTTATAAAACAAATTGATCTGACATTTCACATTTGCATTTTCACAATAATTTGTGTTTTAAAGTTTAAATCGAAGTGCCGATCAATATTATTCACACTATTATAATAGCACAAAATTTTCTGGTAATGCAATTCGCGAGTCATCTCTAGCCATATCTAAATGTAGCACTCGGTCGGGTGCGACTGTTTTGAATCGCGAGTAACAAAATTTTCCTAGTGACTTGTTGATTTTAGATCTCCTGTATTGAACGTAAGTAGTGGTTTCCTACTGTGAATATATGTATTCGGAATCTATATTTAGTGCGACGTAAAACGACAAGTCAATGTGACCTGTTGTTTTTCATTACGCCTAAAAATAATCTTTCAAACCATAGTATGATTTCGTTATTTACGAGTCACTACAGCTTCTGCTGTAAGTGTGATATACTGTTATTATTATGGCTTGATAGCTCAGTTTGTAGAGGCCTTATTTGCTACGCTGAAAGTCCTCGGTTCGTATTTCGGTACAGGCGCAAGCAGATTCGTATGTCGCAAGCTATGGGTGTGTATATTTATATATAGATGTTTGTCTAGTATCCATAGAAAGCCCAAGATTAGTATGAGATTAGCTTAAAGTGTGTAAATGTCAGAAAAATATTTGTATATTTATTAATTATTCAGTGTTAAAAATAGTAGACCATGTCTCCTGTTTTATTTACGGTCAATTTTCCACTGTATTTCAATCTCATATGACATTTGACTTTTTTCATATAAAGTAATATTATTTTTGATTTATTACAGATTGACACTGAACTAGATTTTGAAATTGTTTTTGCGAGAGTTGCACGTTTGGTCAGAAAACTTACATTTTAATTTGAATACGATTGTTTTTCCTAAAACCTTGGGAGTAAACGAAGTAAAATACATCTTATAAATATTTTAATAATACATGCTGTATTTAATTTATTCGTGTAAGATAGTGATACCGGTAGAAGTGGAAAACTACAAGATAACAAATATATTTTTGAATTACTACGGTATAACGATAGGATTATTTCTCAGATTAATATTTACCTTGAGGCCTTTGAGAATTTTCGAAGAGGATGTGGTCCATTAGCAAAAACAGCTTCAACGGTTTCTGCATAACCTAAAGAGGGAACTTTTGCCACTCTTGAAACGTCCTGCGAAGTCTTGACCTAAAATTTAAACATATGTTTGTACATATTTGCTTGTTGTGTTCACTTGTTAAGGACACACCTATTGTATTATTTTAGTAAGATTCGTTTATGTTTTTGTATGTTTTTGTGTGATGTCCGGTATGTGAACCAAATAAAATATATATATATATATATATATATATATATATATATATATATATATATATATAATAAATAATAAATTCCTTAAGTCTAGACATTAAGCATTTTCTCAAGACATTAGAGCGCAAATTTATAAATGTTAATATGTTGGAATTAAAGGTCTATATCTATATATATCTTGATTGATTTGGTTTCATTTACTAAGTTGTTAATGACCTTTTTCGCAAGAACAAGGCGCAAAACAGACTACAAATAATGTTGGGTTATTTTATAAAGCTACTAATATTTCTTTGTCTTATTTGCGTTCACCGATTACAAAATACTTAAAATTATTGAAACTAGACCTTCATCAACTTAAATATGACTAATACTTTGAAGGTAACTTCTCCAAATATTGAAATACCTAAGAACCTCAGTAACTTGAATTTAATTTACGTTACCTAGTTTACATCACGTGGCTTGATGATTAATCTTATTACTATTTTGTTATGACTTCAAAACTTGACACACTTGAACACACACACACACACGCGCTCGAGCATGTTCACACATACTTGAACTTGAAACTTGTTTAGGCATGGTACAAATTCTAACAGGTAATGTTATAATTGTTAAAATATTAACTGTTTATGCTATTAGTTTTATCTCTTTCGCATACGTCATAGTTTTGTTATA
Organism: Automeris io; assembly: GCA_036320925.1. Lineage (NCBI taxonomy): Eukaryota > Metazoa > Arthropoda > Insecta > Lepidoptera > Saturniidae > Automeris > Automeris io. Next base: position 6,782,316 of record JAUDJH010000009.1, on the reverse strand, counting down.
GTGGTATTTCGGTCTCGGATCGTGTGATTTTCACTATAAGTCACCTCTTATATAAATGATAATCACTGGTGATTTCACGTTTTTTCCCACCTTTAAACTTGTTTAGTTTTGTTATAAATAAATAAAATAACTATAATTACCAGTAAATAAACACAATGTGTACAGATGAATCCCAGTATAATTGTGCCCAGGACACCGACGACTGTTCCAGCATTTTTAAAGGCTGCCGGCATTGCCAGGATTCCAGAACCTAACGAGGATTTCAGAAGATTCGCGAATGATCTGACGTCTCTGAAATATGATATATGGATAGAATGGCAGATTGGCTTGCGACTACCGCGTGCTTGACGATGAATAAATAATGGCAAGTGTCCAAAAAAAAACCATTTTTTTAATGAAAAAAAAGTCTAGTACATTTATTTATTTAAGGACTTCTACATTTTATACATATACATCTAAAAATCTCGAGAATATTCTGCATTTTCCGTGACACGAAGTTTTCAATTGATTAGCGCGCAAGTCGCAACCGCCGCTTGCAAACATGTCAGAACATGATTTGTTTACTTCGCATTACGTTTTGAATTTTGATTTTGCACGGATCAGACCAGTGTTTTTGTACAACTGAGAGAATTATCACCCTGTTATATTACATCTACAAATTTGTTGTGAAATAAAGTACTACTATTATAACAATCAAGGCTTAATTTAATTTAATTCCTCTTATTACTTGTATAGATTGTATTGAGACATACACGCAAAATAAGAAGCCGGATAACGGGCGCTCTTTGTTGACAATTCATCACCTACGAAAGTGGTCGAATAGTCCGTTTTATCGACTAGTCGGGACATCACTACTAATAATATATCGTCACGCTATATCCACAGCACTAATGCAGCCGCTAATGTATTTCTATACATTAGTATTGTAACTGTATCCACTTTGCCCTTATATGTCGAGCCCAACGTGAGCAGTAGCGTAGCTGATCCCTGGTCAACTTATGTTTTTCCAGTCATCCATACTTACACCCAGTTTTAAAAACGCTTCATAAATTTTAAAACGCTCGTAAACAGAATAGAATCGTGTAATCATGTATGATTTGGTGGTAGGGCAATTGCCCGAACTAGGTCATGACCGCAGTACACAAGTGCAAAGACCGTCATAGTGACTCGCTTTGGCCTGTCGCGTTTCGGGATCAGCTTGTGTATGTCTAGTAACTCACATACCTAGAAACGTTAAGTTGTGGTATATGTGGGCCGACATGACAACGGAGACTATCAATGGATTTTCATCCTTTGATGATCGCTTTCGTTTTTGGATTACACTATACTTACCATCAGGTGCGCTGCAGTTAGTAAATCGAGCCAGTATAAAAAAAGGTAAGCAATTAAAGAATCCTCTTGTAATGTTCAAAAGTGTTTTTAAATAAACGGAGCTTGTCTAAAACTGAACGTCGACATGACGATGGCGGCTAACATATCCTCAATTTTGGAGATCGTTATTATTCTTGAACTATATATAATCCTGAAGTATTATGTGTGTACATTTAATACTTACGAATTAGGATGTTCTAACTTTCGGTTCTGAAACGGATTGTAATCGTCTGTCTCTACATCTTTGATTGGACATTTTGTGTTGAATGGGCTAATAGAGATCGTTGACGGATAAACCCCGTTTTCTGTTATATATGCTCTGTAAATTAAATCACTTATATATGTAGTTATTCGAAGGAATATTTAAAGCAAATTTAATATATAATAAAATAGAATATCAACATGTTATATATATTATGGAATGAGCAGCGATTCATTAGTGGTTTTATCCACGTTGCGCTTGTAAGCCGTGCCTATAACGACCTCTAGCGCACTAGAGTGCCTAAGCAAAATAATATTCAGTGAGCCATAAAGTTAGTAGAAAAGAGGAAAATGTATGGGATTGAAACATTATTACACTCGACATCTTTGTTAAATAACATGCCCATTTCCTGATGATGTTTTTGTTTACTATAATCCATAAAATTGATTAAGTTAATTCAATTTACCCATGATACTTGTAGTTATGTGTGAGTTTAAATTATATTAAAATTGAACCCTATTCATTTCAAAAACTTACTGCAATATGTATATTTTCTTATCCTAAATACTTTGTAATAAGCAAATAAAATTATTCTGTAGTGTAACTATAATATATGTAAACATGCGCCTCGTCATAAAAACTAATCTACTTACAATTACAGGTATGATTAAAACAGCTAAGACAGATATTTTTATTTGTTAATTACTTTAAATCATCGTGATAAGGATTCATCGTGATGTAGTGATGTTGTTAACATTAAAATAAGTAGTCGTAAAATTCTGTAGCCATAAAAACTGTTTTAGGTTTGACTGCATTGCAAATCTATTTATCGTTACATCGACTTCAAGTCACTGCAGATGTAGGCACTATAAATTTGAATCCAGGTTACAAGTACCTACTTTTGACCTTTATGTGGTTAATTAAATCTATTTCTTTTCTTTTATTTACCTCATAAGAGTATTCATTTTTTTACTTGAGTTTTGTAAGTCTGTGTCCATTAACATTTTCTTTAAATCATTTTTATATGACACACTTTTTGAACGTTCATTAGTTATTTAACTTCTCTGTTTCCAAAATGTGCCTTTGTGCGTACCGTAATTGTACAAATCTCTTCCGGACCACGGACGTAGCGCCGCACTGAAGAATGATATAATCGGATTTCCAGTGCTATATCTTAATATTGTGGTTTTTCTGATAAACCTCGGTTTTAGTACCTTACATAAATTAGATAATATGCTAGGATTACATTACAGCTATCGTAAGTATTGATTGAAAACGCTGTTTTTTGATCTTGTTGTATTAAAATAAAACTACATTTATTCATATGAAAATGAAACCACCAAGAAAATTTTAGCGCCATCAGTCTAACTGGCATTCTCAGTGCGTTACGCTGTCTGTTATAGTTGCTGTGCAAATATATGCCATCTCAATTAAATCCCCTTGTAAAATATAGTATATTTATTACGACAAGGACAAATTTATTATCTACATCAAATGCTTTGATTGTATGCAATTATAATACCTTTGTAAAACAAATCATATAAACGTACGTTCCATTTTCTAATTACTTCTTATATAATTTATATTCGTTGCCCAAAAAAGTTTTTCAAATATAAAATCTAGATAATAATTTTTTATTCTTTATAATTATTAAGAATAGATATAATTTTTATATTAGAGTTCTCGATATTTTTCCGTTAAATTCAAACTTTTGCTACATACCAGAAGAAGCAAAAGACGTTTTGAATTTCTACACTTTGAAATTATACACCTATCACGACTAAGCGCATATTACAATACCGAAGCAAAACTACAACAGTACCTAACTGGTATTAGGTTTGATTTTTAGCAACATTTTAAAATATATCCTATGCCGCTATATTTTAAACATATTTTGCGTTGTTGCGAATCTATGCTCACGCTCCATTACGAGCTCAAGAAAGTGTGAAACGGATAAGTGACACGTGAAAATTTACAATAAAGTAACACTGCATTCGTTTTAGATAAGTACAATAATACTTTAGGTACAGCTCATATAAAATACGTAAAACATATATTAATTAGCACATTGTCTAAAAACTTCTAATCATTTTTAATATTTTGAAGATTACAATATTACATTTAGAATTACATAGTAAAATTAAATTATACGTGAAACAAAAAAAAAATTAATTAACTTACGTTGAACTGAACTCCTTCATGTTGTAGGTGTTTGCCATTATCACAGTTGTAAGACTGGGTTTATAACAATGTTTAGATGGCACATCCACAATGATACACTATGTTTTATTGTTTAATGTTTATATCAAAATATTGATTGTTTACTTCTTCAGTTTGCTTGAATTCCGCGCACGCGACATCTTGTGTAGACGGCGTTTCATCCAATGATCGTTGCTGGCAAGTATGTATTGTAGAGATGATCTTTAGGAATTCTATGTAGGTATAAATATAAAACATTTAAAGAGATTTTTACTTCACAAAGAATTGTTGATTTCCGATTTGTTAATAGTCGACTACAATTACACTCAAATACTCCATTACAATAATTTTTGTTCATTTCAATGAATCTTTTTTATTATGCAGTATGTGTTGTATCTTCACTGAGCAGTTAAAGAGCAGGTTTAAATTTATGTTGTATTATTTTTGACAGAAATCTGTTTCAGAAATGAAAAAAAAATATAAATAAAAAAAATACTAAACAAAATACGTGAGTACACAGCGCACAGTACATAGCGTTTGTAATGTAGTTTGTCTCTATTTAATAATCATTTTTACGTCACCTCGTATGTGTTTTGTACGAACATTAAATTTATATCTATTCATGAAATTGCTCTCACGTTTTTCTACAGCCGTCACCCAAGCTATGGTCTATGCTCACAGAAGTGTTCCTCTGTTGGCATTAAAATGTATAAATTCGCTGTCTGAATAAAAATTAAGCTCTGTCTATCCGATGAAACTATAACGATCCTCCCGAGCTAACAAAACTAGTCTAGAAAAAAAAGAACTATTTTGGGATATAACAGGTAAATCATGAGAGCGGCAACTGTCATTTATCTCTGGTCAGTGACATGCATAGTGTATTTGTACAAGGTAGGCAGACTTCGCGTAATTAATTTAAATGGTATATTAATATAGTTAGCATTATATTATTCATACAAGAAAGATATATGGTGTAAAAATAAAATAAGTATAAATATGAATATTTCCTTTATTTGTTTCAGTTTAAGTTATTTATTTCAGACTTATTTAGTATAAAGGCATGCACTGCTTTTATGCTTCTATGGAATGAACGCTGTGTCCCTGGTCTTATAGCGATAGCCACCATTATTTATCTATACTGTACTTACTATTAGTTGAGGTAAAGGCATTCTGTGTTGCCAGTATAAAAAGAAATCGAAATCCTTTCTGATTATTCTGATGTTCTAATGCAATAAGTCTACTTCTTTTAGATAAATTGCTTTTGTAAACATTTCAGATGGTCTTTGATATTTTTTTTCATATAAACTGAATTCTAAATGCATATTAGTTAAAAAAAAAGCTGTTAGAACGTGCCTTTTATTTATCGTCAGAAATAATTATATCTCCAATACGAAAAAAACAGCAAAATATTTTTTGCATACTTATATTATTTTGCACTTTGTACTTACTAAATACAGGCCAGTTTTATTTTTATCTGGGGCAGTCAACATTGTTGCAAAATTATAAATAGGTGTTGGACTGCTGGCGTGGGACAATAAAACATATAATTTCGCAATAGTAGGCATGCTGTCTATTATAAGTAGAAAAGCTATTTTTAATATGTTTCTGCCTATCTTGAAATCACTTTAATGAAGATAAGAATATACTATTAGTTGTTGCCCGCGGCTTCGATTGTATTTTATCATCATCATGAGACTATCCTAGTCCACTGCTGGATATAGGCCTCTCCTAACAAGTGCCATTGAGCCCGGTCTTCGGCTTTTCGCATCCAATCCTTTCCGGCCATCTTTCGCAGGTCCTCGCTCCAGCTTGCCGGTGGGCGTCCCACGCTACGTCTGCTGATCCACGGTCTCCACTCAAGAACCCGCCTGCTCTAACGACCATCAGTTCTTCGTCATATATGGCCTGCCCACTGCCACTTTAGCTTGCTAATACAGAGAGATATGTCCACAACTTTGGTTCTCTGTCGGATAACTTCACTATGGACTTTATCTTTCAAAGAGATGCCCGACATAGCCTGCTCCATCGCACGCTGAACGACCTTAAAATTTGCGATAAAAGCGATTGTATCTATGACATGTTATAAAACAAGTTTTTACACTTGTCCAAGACTTATAGCCATTTATATTTCGTAATAAAAGCTTCATAACTAGATACCTTTACTCTAGTGCATCTTTCTTTTCTTAATGAATAATAAGAAGATTGATATTGGAACAAACATGGATACTTTATAAGTACAGAGGAAATCTAAATAAAATATTTATATTATACTTGTATCCAAGAGTCTATATAATTTACAATCCCAATGTTTCATCTTTCTGGGTTGGATTTTGAAAGAAGTTAATATGTACGTCATATTATTTATTTCTTAACTGTCATAGTACAATTTTATTTTAAAGATTATACCATAAAACAAGAACAGTACTCACGAATAAAATATACCATTCCCACATTTCCTTCTTTCGAGGCGGTATATTAGCAAAAAAATTCAATGCAATTTGCTCAGTTTACTTTTTAAAAACTAAATTAATTAAAATCATAAAATAATCTTCCCCATGAGCTGGATTTAAAAGAATAATAACACATGTTTTATGCCCATCTAACATGGTATTCAAAAAGGAAATTTAAAAAGTATAATTTCATTATTATTGAATTTACACATAAACTTAAAACCCTATTTCATCGCTTCACGTTATGATTTAAACAAAAAAAAGAAGTATTTTTATTTGAAATTGTTTCTACATTCCAATTTTCATGGTTCCAACATAAAAATAATTAAATTTGTAATAAACATAAAACGATAGGGCGTTCGTGTGAGGGTGAATTTTCAAAAAGTAAAATACACCTTCTATTTATATTTAATGGAGCATACAAATACGTATTTCCACATTTCTGACTTAATTGTTGTCAAATTTTTATACAAACTGCAACCACTATTTCACCACTTTCAGAGTGGATTTAAGAAAACTATGAAATTTATATTTGTCTTATATAATTACAAGTACATATATCAATTTTGATAGTTCTGACATAAAATCATAAAACTCTTAAAAATTCAGGGTGGCTTTTCAAGAAGGTAATAAAATACATTTCTTTTATTTTCTAAGTACGTAGTACGTACGTATATTCGTAGATATCTAAGCGTAATATGCCGAAACTAGTTTCTATGTAACTCAGTAGTTAGGTACTTCACCAGCAGTGATGGCAAGGAACCAGTTGTACTCATAAGGCTTTTAATACTGATTGGTAAGAGCGTCAAATTGGGTGATTGCAAGTGTTTTTAGGTGATCATTTTAGATTTAGGTTCATTTCTATGCCGAGTATTATTTAGGTCGGATTCAGGCGAGTGTAACCTGACATGTAAATTACGATGAAATATATACCAAATTCTGTGGACACAGCACTACAATCGTTAGAGATAGCGCTAGGAAATGCTTGTATTATATCCTTACAAAGAAACTAGTTTACAATTAGCGAAACATGAAATTATAGGTTCACACGTATTGACTCAGTATGAAATAATTTCTAAGTAATTAATTAATTGTTACAACAAAGTCGACTGCTTTTTGTTCACAGTAAAATAAACACTACCCACATTTTTGCGACAGTTAAAAATTTGAGTAATTAACAATATTTTTACATTCCACCCACGCTGTTTTCAAGATCATGCCAAATTCTTGTTTCACTTTTTTCAAGGTTTTGTTTAACATACAGTAATTATAACTATGTTTTTCTTTACGTCTTGGTGAAACGAATGTGTGGGTAGTGATGATCGATGATTCACAAAAATATGTATTGCAAACGACAGCGAATAATGATCCTGATCGTAAAAATGTGATAAAATGTTGACGTGGCTATTAAACTATTATTAAATCTTTTTTTTTTGTTTTTTTTTTTTATACTGACTCGACACAGTGACTGCACCATACCTGATGGTAAGCATGGTGCAGTCCAAAAAACGCCAAGGACTATCGAAAGGTAACAAAAAACCCATCGGTAGTCGCAGGGATCATGCCAGCCTGCACAAATATCTCTTCACGCTACGTTTAAAAGATCCCATATCATAGGATGGAGGGAACACGCTCGCCGGAAGACCATTCCACAGCCCAACGACACGGCAAAAGAAGGAGTTAGAGAACTTCTTTGTCCTGGCCGGGATGTGAGATACCGTATAGCTGTAACAACGCAAACCCGCGCGCGTGGATCTATTCAGGAAGGGAGAGGGTGGAACAAGGTCAAACAACTCCTCAGAACACTCGCCATGATACAGACGGTAGAAAACGCTCAGTGAGGCCACATCTCTGCGCAACTGAAGCGGTTCAAGATGTTTAGTCACTTCAGGATCATTCACAACGCGAACAGCCCTCCGCTGCAACCTGTCCAGGGCATCAAGTAAGTAAATGCAATCAATGCAAGATTGATGATGTAGATATGGTTCGAATAGTATAGTATTATTTTTATCTTAATTTGGCATAGTGACTACACCACACCTGATGGAAAGTATGGTGAAGTTCTAAAAACGACAACGACTATTAACAGTAAATAAAAGCCTATCAGTTATCGCAGCAATCATGTGGGCTTGCACATGTTTTTGGTGGTAGGGCAATTTCCCATATTGGGTCATAACCACAGTACACAAGTGTAAAGACCGCCATAGTGAGTCGCCTTGGTTTGTCGCGTTTCGGGATCAGCTTGTGTGTATCCAGTAACTCATATACCTAGACACCTTCAGTCGTGGTATATGTCCGTTGACATGACGACAGAAACTATCAATGGATTTTCATTTTTGATGGTCGCTTTCGTTTTTGACTACACTGTACTTACGACCAGGTGCACTGTAGTCACTATGTCGAGCCAGTGTGAAAAAAAAAACAGAAATATATCTTCATGCCTCGCTTACACTCGTCAGAATACGATTCTACAGTTCAACGTCTCAGCAAAAGTGAGAATTACTGAATTTCTTAGTCCTAGCCGAGATGTGAGCTATCGTATAGCTGTGACTCCGTAAGCCGCGCGCGTCTTCTACTATGGAAAAGAGTGAGTTCAGAACACTCGCCGTGATTCCGACGGTAGAAAACTCTTAGTGAGGCAATATATTTGCGCAACTGGAGCAGTTCAAGATGCTTAGTCACGTCAGAATTATTCACAATGCGGACAGCCCTTCGCTGCAACCTATCCAGAGCGTCAAGTAAGTACTGAGCAGAACCATCTCAGAGATTCGGACAATATTTTATATAGGGCCTGATCTGGGCATTATATAATAGAAACGGTTGAGCGTGAAAAATCGTCACACTGACAGGATACCAAGTCGATGTGATGTTGTGGAGATGACTGACACTTTTTTTTTACGTCGGGAAAATCTTCATAGAACCGTCCCGGCCACAAAGGGGGTAGCAGCTGGGGTGTGCCGGACTTTTAACAGCTAAAAATCCCAAGGTGACTACTTCTGCGAATTAGTGGGGACTGCGGGTCCTGCAATCAATTCGCCGGAGCCCCACTAGGAGATAACAGACCTTATATTATCCCTAAGTTTGAGATTACAACGAATATTCATACTTATGGCTTTGATATTTATTAGCATTTTTAATGCATGCCAAAGCCGTCTAGGATTATTAACTATTATTATATTACTGTTTGCTTAACTCATGTAGATTAGTAAATTGACATATGTTCGAATCCCACCACGTATTAGTTGATTTTTCCAGATTAAGCATGAATTTAGGCACTACATGCCCCCGGCGAAGGAAAGATATTATGAGGAAACTGACATGTCATCTCTCAGCATACTATCATCAACCATATCAGCTCACTACATTATAAAATGTAATTCATGTTTACTAGCAGATCATAAAACATCGACGTTATGAGAGCGGACTGTGTTTGACTGTACCTAATTCCGTTTTTGACGTGTACCGCACGCTATTCGTCATAGTTCAGATGTAACTTAGAAGAGTTGAACTATTTTTTGAATATGTTAGTGCAGTAAATTAAAAAAATACCGTATCCATTTCAATTACTTGATTGTTTAATCATCGACAAAATTTTGGCACCGTATTTCAGGAAATGACTAATTACATACAATGTTAGACATTTGTATAGAAGCATGCAGTAGTTTTTATTGTAGTGTATATTATGTAATGTTCTAACGTACGCAAGTGGTACGTGAGTGCCTATTTGGCACTATCATTCAATTTGTATAAGTCCATTCGATTCATTCAGTTTGCAGTCACTCTAGTGGATTAGACTTTTTCGTCAGTGTAATATTAATATCGAGAGTTATATAAATTTAGTGATGGACCACGAGAAAATACGTAACAAAAATAAATCTTGTTTCTTTCCTATTTGGAACATTATCGGGGTTTTACTGGAGAAAATACTCAAACATCGGGTATTTACGATATCGATCGTAGTATGTATTAAAGTTTACATTATTTATCTTTTGAAAAATTTACTGACTTAAGTCTTCTCTTCTTCTAAAACTTTAAGACTCAATCATCACAAAATCTCTGAAACTTTAAGATATCCAGGACTAGAAATTTAGCACACAGCATTTTTAGGCTTGTCGAATAAATATCGATATTTTCAATTCAATATATCGATATTTTTGGGCAATATATTTTGTAATTATATATCGATACAAAATATCCAGTATCGAAAATTGTATCTTAAACGATATTTTTTTAATTTTTATGATAGTGAAGTCGCTGAAATCTAAAACTGTAGAAAATAGGACCGAACGAAAAAATAAAATATATTGTCTATGACTGTTGAGTATTATGTTTTGTTACGTTGCATGCATTGACATCTGAATTTGTTGCATGTATATTATTTGCCGCCATTTATTTATTTATTATTTATTTTTGTTTGTTATTTTAAATAGGTCTTAAAGTTAGAAGATAGCCTTTTAGTTCTTGATACTTTTGTAATTTTGTCTAATAAAAAGGAATACTGCTAAAATACTTTCGTGTTTATTGAGATTTAATCGATATCTCGATATATCGATATTTTCTCTTTGATATAACTACGCCGATATTGATATTTTAATAAATATCGATATATCGATATAACGATATTTTTTTCGTTTTCGACATCCCTAAGCATTTTTAGGGATTAGAAGACCGATAAGAATAGATTTTTGAGAATTTAACATTATAAAAGAACCAGCTTGTCCGTCCAGTGTTACCTATAGCTCGTACAACGATTCCGCCATTAGAGTATGTCATCAGTAGACCAAAAATGTGAAATATACTTGCTGTTGATGGTAACGCTCATATTTTTTAGTATAAGGAAATCCTCCAATGCGTTAGTGAACAGTTTCGGGGATATAATATCCTCCTATTTGATTCCACTGTGAAACGTTTAGACTGCTGACCTTGTTAAAAATACCTCGTCGTGGAAGTATTCTATACACATCTCAATATTAAGATGAAATAGAATCTGATAGTTCATTTTACACAGTTATAAGACTTTTTATTTTACACTGGCTCGTCTTGTATTTCATGGTAAGTACAGTCTAGTCCAAAAACGAAAGCGACCATCAAAGAATGATAATCCATTGATAGCCTCCGTCGTCATGTCGGCCCACATATACCACGACTGATGGACTCTGGGTATATATGAGTTATTGGATATGCACAAGCTGATCCAGAAACGCGACAGGCCAAAGCGAGTCACTATGACGGTCTTTATACTTGTGTACTTTGGTCATGACCCAGTTCGGGCAATCACCCTACCACCAAAAATAAAAATCGAAATCTCCACATTATACTATAGTACTATTATAAAGCTTGATTACTATCTTAAAAATAAAACCAAAAACAAGGAATTTCGAAACAAATTAATTTCAATAAATTGCAATACTATTTTGAATTCTGATACGTAATTGTTTCTCATATTGATTGTAGGTCAAGAGTGAGTTAAAGATATTACGATTCCTACAGTGGACGTAACTTTTTTTTATGGGAAATAGTGCCTATTAAAACATCAAACGAAGGTCAATCACTGTAACAGTCAATGCCAATTTATACGAATTTAGAATCAGACAGATTTAGCATCGGTTGTTCGATACTCCATACATATTATATAGGACTATGTGACATGTATTTTAGCGAGTTTGAATCCATTTACATATATACGTTACACAAAATAGATTGACATTTAATTCAGGCGTATTTACTATCAGCTTTATATACATTACCTACATATAGTATATTTAGGTCAAATGCTCGTATTCCATGAAAAGTTGAGATCACCACATCTAGAGCGTCCTAGTTTTTTTCTTTATTTAAATAGCAATCTGCAAAAAATGCCCTTCTTCAGTTGACCCAGGGAAACCTTATGGACCGTCAGGGCGTTGTATGCCGGACTGTCACAGGCTAAAACCCTCGAGGTGCTTCTTTTACTGTCTAGGGAGGCCAAGGGTACAGCTGGGGCAGTATTTTCGGCATCTGGCGTACTCTGGCCTTTTGCAGGCCACGCCTATTGTGCGGGAGGTGGTTAAGATACCACTCCCGCTCACTCCTAACAAAATTGCAGTGAATTGAGTAAACAATCGGTGTGTTTCCCATCACACACGCAGAAAATTGACTCAACATTCTGATTGAAGTAATATTGTATAGCGTTGTAATATGTGGGCATAACTACTAGGTCAGAATAACACATTTAATTTGAGTCATTATCGTTTTGACGAAATCCCTTGTCCACTATGGCTCTAGTGGTGTCAATCCTTAAACCATTTCCCATTATCATAAATATACTGATATATGTTATAATAAATACATCAACACAGTTTTAACCCAAGCGCAATTATAAAGCTTACTAAATTACAAATCTTGAAATAAACAATGTTATACAATGTAAAGCGTAATTTTAAGCTTGTTTGTAATATAAAATCAAATGAATAAAAAAAAAACTTAAATATCAAGAACTTACAGGTTTTTGATATTTAACGACAGAATTATTATCATAAAAAATAATTATATCCATTATGACGTACAAATTATAACAATACCTTAATTATAATGATTTATTCTATTTTTCTATGTAATAACACCACGATATCTGATATAGATACAATACAACCCGATACTAAACAACAAACACCGAAGATTGCAATTAGTATATTCTTCCAAAGGATCCACTTGAATTTACCCAGGTCATCGGATTGTGAAACCGTGTCAATAACTGCGGGAATAATGAGTCCCAGGGTGGAATAAAAAAGAGCTCCAACTACGTTAATAATCTGTTCCAGCATAGGAATAGCTATGCCGACACCAGCTGGAATGAAATGTTATATTTTATAATGAGAGGACTTTTCGAAATGGCGGCTGTTATGTAAAAATTTAAGAGGTTGGTCATATTTTCTAGGCCTATATATATATATAATTCCGTATTTCTAATGTTCTTATTAATAAGATCTCGGAAGGCAGTAATAACTTCTAAAAAGGACAATGATAATCAATATTTAAAAAAAAATTAACATTCACTGTTTTTGATATAAAAAAAAGGCATCAAGTCATGACTGTTTTCTCTCTGGTGAGGAAGATTTCTACGCTCACTTTTGTTGCGATACTCAACCGCTCAATACAGCAAGTACAATTTTTACTGATTTGATCTCTACTACACCTCGGACATTTTTATAAAAATGGCCACACTGTGATCTTTTTAAATAATTATTAAAGATACTAATGTATAGTATTAATTATAACTAAATTCACTATTTTTCATATTCATTCTTATAAGATAAGTAGAAGACATTAAATAACAATTTTAATATTATTTTATATTTGAAAATGAAAAATAATGGTACCTCGCAGAATTCAGAATAAATGGAAAGATCTTAAAGTCAAAGACCTATGTCACTTGATCTATACACTTGTTTTTTTTCTAATAACACAACAGGTAAGTATTGTGATTTGAATATAGATTATGAATAATGGAAAACTATGCTTTTGTTGCTAAGCCATTGTTATTAATATGAGACTTTTCATGTTGTGGGATATACACGTGACCAGAGATGGGCAAAATGTAATCTGATTAATGATTAACGATTACAAAATGTCGCCGTAATTTTAATTTTCTTGATCTGTAATCATGATTAAATCAATTTAAAACATTAAGAAATCATAAATGTGTATGCAATCTGAGATTCTGTAGTGTTTAAAACATAGATGAGCAAAATGCAGTCATATTAATGATAAAAAACGTAAAATGTAATCGTAATCATTTTTATTAATCTGATTACATTTTGCCCATCTATGTACGTGACCAAGGTCCTTAGAAATAATTAGATAACACGTGAGTTTATTACAGCTGCAACAGGTGTATGTAATAACTGTAATGCTTTGATTAGTTTTTAGCAGATTGAAACCTCTTTTCTCACTCCCGATTGGCTGAAGATAATATAATTAAACAAGAAATTCATTCTTACTTAATTTTATCTTTAAATATTTGTGTAGTATTTAAGGAGTAGTAATTAAGGAAACAAAGGAAAAATTAAGGAAGGTAATTAAGGAATGGTTTAAATACTATATAAACAAAAACTTACCGCAAAAACAAACAAATAACGTTCTCGCTACGACTTGTGTGATGCTACGATATTGCATTTTTATATATGGTTCTGTATATCTCGTAAATACATCAAGAAATACGAAGAAATGTAGTGGATATGTCAGAAAAATTGATACCGTTATGAAAACCTTCGCGCATATTGCGGGCCTGGAAGTAAGAATTTTTCTAGTTAATATTGATCGTATTGGCTAACCGATATTACTTTAGTTCGTATTTTAAAACACAAAAGCTTTATATTCTTTATTTATACTTACATAATTTAGGGACAAATACATACATTGTCATACAAATTAAGCTTGCGCTTTAACTATGGACCTTAGACAATGATATACATATTTAAATACAGAGCAACAACCATGACCCGTGACAAACTAAGCTGCCCATCACAAAAAAATGCCGCTACTGAGATTTCAGCCCAGGCCATTAGTATCGTAAGTAAAAACACTACAAACTGCGGTATCAAGATCGCCTTATGAGACATGATATTACAAACGTAGCAGTGCTGTAACTTGTGCGTATTCGTATGAAAACCAAATTGTATGGAATTTTGTAAAGGCCTCTTTTCTAGAAGAAGTAATTCGTTGTGTGATTTGATGTTACATTTTAAATAATTACAAAGTTACAACCGGTTGCAATGAGATTAAACACACAACAACCTTTTTTTTTTCATTATACAACAACGTTCTTACCAATCATCAATCGGAAGGTTTAACGTGATGGATCCTTGAGCTGTATCACCATATCGTAAATATCCGCATAACCCGAGCGTAGTGTATAATATAGTTATTGTTGTGGTAGCAACAACTAAAACGCTGACGCAGCCAAGAAAATGATGTGGCTTTTTCATTGCATTTTCGACGGGCATCACAACACCTATCCCTTCCATAGCAAATATAACTGCACTGTAAAATAATAATTTTTGTAACTAGTTTTTTGGAGAATAAATATTTCATACGGTCGTTTTAATTTGCAAAATATAATGGAATGTAATATTCGGTAATTATTTGTAGTCATTTGTCTTGTATTAAGAGATATTTCTTAAAATTTGTATGCGGAAATCGTTTACAGAGATCTGTTAAAATAGTTAGTTGAAATTGAATTACAATTAATTATTTAAGGCCCAGTTTAAGGAACGCTCCTTTAATTTTAAAATGCTTTTAGTCAAACACAAATGAATTGTATGTGGCATATAACTTAACATTCTTTAATCTTTAAAGTTTTTTTTATTCCAGGAATGTTTACAAACCTGGCCGTAAGTATGATGAAGAATTATATTCAGTTACAAAAGTGAATGAGTCTTTCGTTTTCTATAAATAACGTATAAACATCAGATGACGGAAAGTTATTTAAAGTCTTAAAGATTTAATAGTTTTTGAAATGTAGGCTTTAGTTTTTTTGGTTTATCTCAAAATATAACTAAATGATATACGAGTGTATTTAGATCAAAGTATAAATAACTAAAAATAAAAGTTACTTACGACAAGAAAGCTGGAAATCTTTCAGGGTGTCCTATTATTCTTTTATCAGACACATCGAGCTTGCCCCGGAATATATAATATAGGCATATAGCAAATGTTGCTACGAGTAATATGTTAGCTAGCAAAGAGAAAGGCGCCAGCCAGTTTAAATGTCTTATTTGGCATAGCAAACAAAACGGAACCAGCAAAATTAAACAATAATATTCCACAGAAAGATTCGTTGTCGTCACATATCTATCGCATAACTGAAACAAAATATATAATTTGAATTATTAATATAGCAAAGAATTTTGTGTTTTTTAATTCAAATAATAGCAAGAAACTGGAAAACCCACAGAGCAACAACGAAAAGTGCTGACGAGCTTGAAAAAAAAAAACGAAGATAGAAATATAGGCACACATGCTATATATCATTGGAATGATCCAGAAACTTCGCACCCTTAACTTATACCGGCTTGAAAAGACAGCTACGTCGCATTTGATGGAAAGTGCTGTGTAGTCCAAGAACGCCAACGAATATCAAGAGACGAGGATTTAGAAAAATTGACAGTCGTTCTTGCATTGTCGGCTTTCATACACCACAACAGAAGGTCCAAGGTATATAAACGACTGAACAAAAAAAAGTTAATCCCGAAACGCAACATGCCGGAGCGCAGCACTATGAGTCTTTGCACTTGTGTACTGTGGTCACGACTAGTGATGAAAATGCCCGGGAATTTTCCCAAAGTGCCCAGCACTTCCGCGAACATTTCGTAAATTCCCGGGAATATTCCCCATACAAGTTTTGGGCACTTTGGAAAAATTCCCGGGCATTTTCATCACTAGTCACGACCCAGCTTGGGCAATCTATCTACCATCTCCCTCATGTCTAGTGCATATCACGAAAGGTTTGGACCGCCATGGGCCAAGAAAATAGATAAAGAGTCATCGTTGTCCGGCTTATGTAAATAAGTTTTGGGAGTCGAAGCTGCTCGCGTCCGTAGGCTTTACCCTAGTTTCCCTACACGTGACTCCTGGGTGGTGCTAAACGAGCAGCAGCGAGGTGGTAGGGCGCTGGTGCCCGTCTGGATCGCGACCACAGTACATGGGTGTAAAGGCCGTCATAGTGATCAGTTTCGGCTTGTCGCGTTTCGGGATCAGCTTGTGTATATCCAGTAGCTCATATATCTAGAGACCTTCAGTCGTGGTATATGTGGGCCGACATGACGATGTCGACTATGAATGGATTTTCATCCTTTGATAGTCGCTTTCGTTTTTGGATTACACTGTACTTACCATCAGGTACTCTGTAGTCACTATGTCGAGCCAGTGTAAAAAAAAAAAAAATCCACGTTAGAAAGCCTCTAAATACATAGATAACTGGACTTATACGATCTTATCCTAAAACGTGACAGTACTAAGGGGAATTAGTAAGAGGAGCTTTATATTTCTTAACTGTTGTCGCATAACAGTAAGACATATATAAATACACTCAATATCCTCTGTACTACTTGTTTAGTTCATCCATTCGGGATTAACTTATATGGACGAGTACATGTTAAGTATATTGTAGGGATGTCTGGTATTGGTTAATATAACATTTTTTTGGTACCTTGATACTAAATGTGATTAAAAATATAATGAATAAGAATTATCAGTTATCCGAACCTGTTTTAGTGAAGCGGCTGTCAGAATTGTAAAAATACAGCAAACGCCGATGTATGTAAAGAATAATGCAAACTCTGAAAATACCCTGGAAATTTAATTATTAAAAGAATTAAAGTTATTTTGTAATAAACATTATTTCTCATCGCATTCATATTATATTTTAAAATGAAGTAAGTTCGTAGACATGTTCGTTACATATAAAAATAACAAATAAAATGAAAGCTATTTTATAATATTGCAACAGTTTAAAAAAAAACATATAGATATAAAGTAATTAAATAATAATTGATTATATACAAAACAATAGCTTATAGATTTATTTCTTTACTTACTGTGCTGCGGAGGCATATGGGCGGAAAGCTTTCGGTCCGTTAGCAAAAACCGCTTTACACGTCTGAGCATAATTTAACGCTGGTTTCCGCTCTTGTATGCAACATCTTCTAGATGTATTCACCTACGATAGTAAAGGCATTCGTATTGTAAATATATGATTTTTATATTCTCGGTTTGGATTTGAAAATAAGAGTATTTAAAATATTAAAACATTTAGATGAGAAAAATACTCAACCTAAAAAATTTGCTTATTTAGACAAAATTTACTCAATGTCTTCTAAATATAACTAAGTTTAAATTGAAGAAACTTGCTCTACTATCAATAAAAATTTGGTGTTTTTAGAAAAAGATTGTAATTATTATATATTTTACAGTATACAATTACACAGTATACAGATTAGTATACAAATATATACTACTGTTGACAATTTGGTCCATCTATATAATAATCTATCGGATATTAATTGAAACGGGGGTTCGTCTGTAATCGATTTGTTTATTGACACACACAATCAGAGCAATTCACGTAAAAATACAGAGAAAAGGACGCGCACAACACGAGCGGTACAACACGGCCCACCTAGAGGTGAGGGGAAAAGGGTGTGCACCGCAATGCGCAACTGATCTAAGGATACCCCCCTCGTTAGAATAATAAATTTGTTGTAACAATAATTAATTTGTTTATACTTACAAATATATGTATACAGTGGCCACATACGATGGATATGATTATAGTTCCTATAATGCCGAGCCCCCATCCAGCGTTGGAAAATGCTAAGGGCATAGCCAGGAGCCCGGATCCTAAAGACGACTTTATTAAATTGGCCAATGATCTGATATCTCTAGAATAAAAAATACTTTTTACAAAAGACGAAAACTTATGCAATGGGCTACATAATAAAATAAATTTTCTTAAGGAATTCTGAGATTAATAGATATTATTATCATGATTATCGCCAAGAGTGACTGATGTTAATATATCCATATGCCATCTAACTAAAATATGTAGTAGGTACACTGAGAAAGGCTACCAGCTATGCTTCTAGTCATGTATACTTATATATGTATACCTAACTACAACATGGACACAGTAATTAATGTATCACCACGAAAGTTTCATTTGGTTATATTTATCATTAAATGGAAATTAAGAAAAAAGTCAAAATTTTATTTCTTCGTAAATATAATATATTAATCTTATTATGCAATGGAATTAAATCATTCGGTTTTATTATTCCACAATAATCACAAATACTTAGAACTATTTAAATGTTGAAAATATACTAAAATAGAGAAGCGAACAAAGTTTTTTTTAAATAAATGATAACATAATGCTTCATTAATTGTACTTACGAATTAGGTTTTTCCACATTTCGGTGTTCAAATGGATTGTAATTTTCGGATAACGTTTCCTTTTTTTCCATGATCTGATAAAGTTATACAAATTCAAGACTGAAGCGTATTTCGCCTACAAGATAACAAACAACTTTGTCAACAGTGTAAGAATATCAGCAAGGGTCTTGTATGTTAACAATTGTTAGCGCGTCTTTTAAATACATTATCATTTATACAAAGACATTGAGTGACTGAATGGGTTTCTTTCATGCTATATTCTGCTAATTATAACATATAGTAAGAAATATAAATGTGTTTAAGCATATACACATATTTTATGATTGTAATCCTGTTTATCTGACTTGAGATGTATTTTAGATAATAATTTTATAGCTCTCCGTAGGAAAACTTACGTACGTTACAAATAACTAACCAAATTACAAATTTAACCTACCATTTATTTATCATACATATATCAAAATTCTTTAAAACTAGAAAGAAACAATGAATTTATTATACCTATATCCAGCTATAACATTAGTGGAGTCAAAAAAATTAATAAAAGATTATGATCAATGTATTATATTAGGTCCTTACATATGAAATTGGCGTTTTGTATGGGAGGAACAAAAAGTCGAATATTTTTTAATATAGTATATTTAATTAATCAAAGTATGAACCATTATTTTCTATGCACTTTTGCCATCTCATAGGTAGTTCATTGATCCCTTTACTAAAAAAACCAGTCGGACGGGAATCAATAAAATCTTTGAAGGCGATTTGGACTGCCCCATCGGAGTTGAATTTTTTCCCTTGCAAGAAGTTATCCAAATTTCGAAAAAAATGGTAATCTGTTGGAGCAAGGTCCGGGGAGTACGGAGGATGTCTTAGACTTTCCAATTGAAGCTCTTCTAATTTAGTAGCCGTCTGTTGCGCAGTGTGTGGTCTAGCGTTGTCGTGAAGCAGCAGTGGCGTGGAGCGATTGACCAGCCTAGGTTGTTTAGCCGCTAGCTTTTCCATCATGGTTTGCAATTGCTGACAATAGACATCAGCCGTAATAGTCTGGCCAGATTTGAGAAAACTGTAATGAACAATACCGGTACTAGTCCACCAAACGCTTACAAGTAACTTTTTTGGGGTTAATTTTCGCTTGGGGCAGGATTTGGCTGGCTGGCCAGGATCCAACCATTGCGCTGAGCGCTTCCGATTATCGTAAAGAACCCATTTTTCATCACAAGTAATGATTCGGTTTAAAATACCTTCATTATTGTGCCGGTTTAGTAATGTAACGCAGCAGTCGACGCGCGTTTGCCGGTTTGCTTCAGTCAATTCGTGAGGTACTCACCTTTCAAGCTTTTTAATCTTCCCAATTTGCTTCAAGTGAATTAAAACAGTTTTATCACTAACATCGCAGCCTGCAGCTAACTCGGACGTGGTTTGCGATGGATCCGCTTCCACAATAGCCTTCAACTCTTCATTATCAACTTGAGTCTCAGGCCGTCCACGGGGCTTGTTCTGCAGGTCGAAATTTCCAGAACGAAAACGTTGGAACCAAAAACGAACTGTGTTTTCTTTTGCAACTCGACCGCCATACACATCATTCACCCTTCGAGTTGTTTCCGCAGCACTAGTGCCACGGCGGAACTCGTACTCGTAAATAATGCGATATTTTAAGTTTTCCATTTTGTAAAATGAGTGACGCAAACAGAAAAAAACAGAAGAAAAAAACAAATGAATGACGATCATCGAAGCACAAATACATGAGTCTATAGCTGTACAAATTTGAATTTGGAATTCCTTACCAAAGAGGAGAAATTTGTGATTAAAGTGGCCAGTTCGAAAAACGCCAATTTCATATGTAAGGATCTAATATTTACTGTCCCATGAGATTGTTTTTATAAATTAGCTTATAAAATATTATTACAAACAGAAACGAAAATTAATTTTTTAAAAAGATTTTAATGGCCATCGGCCAACACATTTACAATTTTTAGTTAAGGTAGGTAAATAAATCAATATTTGACGGTCGCTAGCTATTCGGGCAGAGCTTCCTCACTACTCGATGTCTGTTAACCGAATGAGGGATATAATTTTTTTTTTCGAATTTACGCGTTTTGTTTGACCGGGAAAGGTCTTCACAAATTAACCGGTCAGGTGCGAATGAGGGAAACGGTTTTTTTTTTTTTTTGAAGCGGACTAACTACTGATTGCCGGGAAAGGCATTTTCAGCTCAACCGAGCTTAGGGGGCGAGCACAGAAGGTGCTCAGCCAGCTGAGGGATACCGCCAACGACCGTCCTTATATAGCCAGTCGCAGTGTAGGTAGTTTCGATTTCAATTTCCCTCTAATAATATATAAAACTATAACCCTATCAACTATTTCGGCTAAAATTTAGTGCAGGATATTGTTGTAAACAGATCAAATTAATACATTATAATTTTTAGGGTTCATTTTTGCGTAATCAAGTGATTCTAGTATTGAATGTGTGAAGTAAGACAGTGCTAAGTACAGAAGACCCTCCAGTAGCTAGAGAATCGTAGAATTTGGGTGCATAACATTATTTTATGAACCGCTTTCATTGCCTTTTCTGATATACCTTAAGATATTTTCAATAGAACATGGTTACCCTACTCTACTGAGTTATTAAGGGTAGGAGATGAAAACATTGAAACCGTCAGTCACTTCACGAACGTCTACGATCTCCAGCTACTTGAGCTATTTTAGGGTAACGGTTGGGTTTTCAACAAGGAAGCCAGCGTCACGCGAAGTGTGCTCGCGTGCCGTTCAATAGCGGAGAGGCGAAAGAGAGGAGTGGCTCTTTACACCATCCCTCCCTAAATGAGTAGATGCGTATTCTGAGGCCGCACGCCTTGCCGGGTATCGAGGATGAGGCTCTAGGGCCTAGTCGACTAGTCGTGCCCTCTATGCTGGTAGGTGGAAGGTGAAACATGCCGGGGGCTTTAGTTGGTGAAAGTCTGACACACAGGAGGGCGGCCCTCACCGTCCCCTGAGGTTCGTAGGGATTTCCCCCGTGATACCAAAAAAAAGAAAAGTAAAAAATAGGATAACGGTTGGGCTGCCAGGCATTGAATAGTATCTACAGTCCTTGTCATTGTGCGGATTCAGTCACTCAGGGATTTTTATCTGGTATGAGTCTGGTACATCTATATGTAGACCGTAAGTTCTAATGAGGATATTCCCTAAATGAAAAAGATAAAATTTATTATAAGGTGATGTTTATGAAAGAACCGTGAAGGGTCGGTTTAAGATTTGATAAATTCATTACTCGGATCATTTCATCACATTTAAATAGAGGTTCATTTTAAGATGGAGAAGAGAACATTTTTAAAAAGTTTTTGATTTATTGGAGCGAAAATCTTGAAATAAAAAAGAGTGGTACACTTTCTGTACAGCATTGGACTAGGCTGAGATTCATAGTCGCTTCTTTGACTTTGCGTAGTATTCACTCAAATATTACAATGTACATTACTCAATGAATATCTAAGGATATGATAAGTCATAGTGCAGCTGTAAAATTGTTGTTGGCTCTACAAATGCTTTCGCTATACTCAAGTTTCTATTATATATTTAGTTTTCTGACAATGAGCAATTTATTTTCTGAGCACTTTGCTAAGCGATGTCAAAGTACCATATATAAATCTCAGCCTTATACTGGTGTATTTGGTGTTCTAATTTATAACACCAGCGCTCAAAAAAATCTCATCATATTTCTTCAAACTTCCATTTATTGTGTAATAAATAAACGCAAACAAATTTGAAAACATTTATTAAAGTTTTAGTTACATTTCATTGCCAAATTATGCTTTCACATATCTGTACTTGGCGGTTCAGACTAATAAAAACGTATCTACTAATTTATTTAATCCTGCTAAAGTATGTTATATTAATTTTGTTTATATTTATTTGTGAATACAACCACTAATGTAATTCTGCTCCGCCTAAACGGGATAAAGCGTGACGACATGTATTTTTATTATTATTAATTTATATTGACCAATCTTTATTCTAACTTTCGCCGTTGAATCTCAATTATGTCCAGTATTGTGACTGTACATCCGGATACCAAGGCAGTGAGACCAAACAGAACAATGAGCAGATTTTTCCACAGTATCCAATTAAACCTCCCTAGATTGTCCCATCTGAACACAGTTTCTATGATGCCAGGAATGATGAGGCCGAGTGTGGAGTAAAATACCGCTCCAACGATATTTATGATTTGTTCTAGTAACGGCAATGCTATGCCGATCCCCACTGCAATTTAAATATTCAAATTGAATTATTGAAAGACGTAATAGCGGACATCCAAATAGTGTTAAAATACATCTGTTGAATATAATGGGAAAAATATATTGGTATAAAATACAGAGTATATATCTATTCATACATATACTAGTTATTGCCCGCAGTTTCGCCTGCATTTATTACGAAAGTGGTTACATCTATACAAGGCTCTTACCTATTTATATTTCGTAGTAAAAGTCTCTTAGTTATATTATTTACGCCAGTACATCTTTTTTCTTATTTAATTATTATTGGATTACACTTTCATGCTCTCAGAAGGAATGTAAGATTCATGCAAACTCAAACTTGAATCCCTATTTCAATCTTTCAAGCATAGATTAAAAAAACGTTTTCTTTTATCTCACCTACTAGGCAGGGGGACGGTTAAATAGTCGCCGCCCCCCGCGTGCACCTAACACATTTCGGGGAGAGTGGTGTAGAGAGCCACCCCCCCTCATCTCCTTGAAATTGTCATCAGAGCGGTGTGCGGGAACACATCGCACACCGCTCACGCCAGGATCTGGGCGACGCACTCCCTCAAAGCGCGCCGCCCGGCGTATGTCCGTGTCACGGAGGAAGGCTGTTGGCGTAGGGCCTCCTCCGGCGTCCAGTCCGAGCTGGGCGGCGGATTGGGTTGTCGGGGGTGGATATTGCCTGCCGATGCCGCTCCGCCGCCTCCTTCACCTGCATTGTCGTCTCTACCGACCATCGCGCGAGCGAGTGCCGGTAGTGACAGATCACCACCCACCACCCTGACAAACATCAACCCCTATTTCATCCTTTAAAGGATAGATAAAAAAAAACAATTGGGTCATGTAATTTTTATTTCTAATCTTGAATCTATATTCCAATTTCAATGGCTCTAACGTAAAAAAATAACTAAACCCGTAAAAATGTCCTACTTAAATCCCCAGAGTTCGAATTTCAAAAAAGTAATTCAACGAGTTCTGTTTATTTATAAAGTGGTATCTTAGTACAGTTTTGCAGCACTTGCAGTTCTTATCTTTCACATACTACCTAAAACGAATTTACGTTCCAAAATTCGAATTTGTAGATTGGTGAGTTTATACTGTCCAAAGTTTTGTGATAAACCAGTTATTTATTTATTTATTTATTCACAATCATTGAACAGCACATACAAACATTTTACGTACGGTACAGTTTACAAGCTGTGCCAATTACACAATGATAATATGCATTTAAAAACTGCAAAGAAAAAGAAAATAAAATAACAGTTAACTCGCAACAATAAGAAATAGATGTGTGTGTGTTTGTTGTGACAAGGAGAGTGTAAGAAAGCTATATATGATATGTATATTGTGTGTAAGCTAGGTTAAAATGAATGCAGTGTGGCGTCTGTACCCTTCTATTGTCCTTCCGTGACTTTCCCTTTTATTATATTTGTTATGAACAAGGACTACATAAATATATAATTTCAAGAAAACGGTGCATAGAAAATCTATTAGTATTGTAAAGTGTAACAAATGTGTTAAATTGTATAATATTAAATTTATTACAGTGTTTATATAACGCTGGTATATCTGACAAATTTATGCAATGTCTTTAAATTAAAATTAAGTTTACAAATAAAAAAAAAGTTTAGCAAATTTAAGTTTAAACTGACTGATAGCCCACTTGAAGACCTTTATTAATACTGCTTTTAGGCAACAATAAAAAAAGTATTGGCATTGTTGACCGTTTTTCTTCCTTTTTTGAAGGGCTTCATGCCATATTCCAGCGGAAATACTATGACTATAACCCATTCTATAATTTTAAGGCGCTAAGTTCAGGAGCAAGTTTATCACAGCGATATTATCGTTTTGTCACTTTGTTGTAACAACTCTATTAAAGAGTCTACACACGGGGTTAATACCGTGGTCAGTGGCGACGTGACGAGTGAAATTGACGAACAAACTAAAACGATTCGTCGCGAGAGCAACCTCCTACGTAGCCCCGGATTTTGTAAATTTTTGAGGCGGGACAATAACTACTGTCTGTCACAAAAGGCGTTTTACCTCTATTTGTTAGTGATATTGATGAATTCCGTAAAACTATTTACTTTACAATTTGTAGAGATTTTAGTGCCGTACAACTCTTAGAAATATTATACTATTTACCGCGTAAGAAAGAACATATTGACGAAAAACCAAATTTCGTTACTTTTGTACTTGAATAACTTATACATAAACACTGTATCTTATGAGATAATTGATTTTAAACGTCAAAATAAATGCTTAGAAAAATTGTCAACCTATTTTCTTCATGGAGGTTATTATTCAGGCACACCGGGTAACATACTCATCCGCCACCCTTAGAGTTTGGCGCCCATGGCGCGGTTTCCAGCTTGTTCCCCCCCCCCCCTCTCCTAGACATGGGGGTGCTCCTGTGGCACTAAACCTCAATACAAAATGAAATTTTGCACCAATAAGTCGTTGGAGTCGAGTGTGACCGGAATAAAAGTGCAAGAGAGTCGCTGATGAACCAATGCAGAGTCAGCTTATGTGATATAGGTGCCTTCCACGGCGTCCTGTGTGATCCGACAGGGAATACTATGAAATTGTTTGTGGACATGGTAGCACTGACTCATCAGCGACCCTCTCAGAACTGAGGTGTTTTTCACCGTATTGGGTACAATAGGGCTGATATGCCAAAATGGCAAAAGCCCTTATAAATAATAAAAATATATAAAAAAGTCGTTGGAGGCACGCGACGACCCATCGTGAAATGCGGCGATATGCAGCCGAATGGATATTCATCAACTAGAGATTACTCAATGATAGTAGGGCAGACTCGTCACGAAAGTCACGTCACACTCACTCGTAGAGGTAGCAACTAAAGTGTGCGACAAGGACGTTCTAGAGAAACTATTGCAATTCAATATTTAAAAGCGTATGTATTGAATGGTGGTAATATTATAGGAAGTGAAAACCTTACCACAAGCACAAACGCCAATGGTCCTAGCCGCTAGCTGAGAAATCTTCATATACTTCTCATTGATATGTGACTTCGTATATCTTGTAAAAATGTCAATCACAACGTAGAACTGTAGAGGATAGGTGAAGAAAATTGATAGCGTTATTGCTAGTTTTGCGAAAATAGCTGGCCTGTAACAAAAAAATTTTTTATTTTATTTATTTATTTATTTTTATAATATTAAGGGCGGCCAGTTGCCAAAACAATAAAAATAGATAATCGAATAAAAAGTACTTTAATGTGTTGCGCCACAAACAACAAATGAACAAATGAATGTTGAAATGGCTTAAACATTTGTCTAAGTAGTGTTCGTACCTAATTACTTAATAAATTTTGTTCAAAATGTAGCGAATAACATTTTTTTAAATTAATACACTGTAGATCTCCGCTATTTTGATTAATAACCGGATTGTGACAAGGCTGTTACAGTCATAAATGACTCTCTCTGGGTTTGTAGGTTATTATTATAATTATCGTTTATCCGAAATGATTTTCATATCCCGTCGAATGCCACCACATAAGCTGTTTTCATTGACCCTTATAGCGGTATTGTTTTTAATCACACTTTCGTATTGACACCGCTGTATAAAAATTATATTATATCTTTTTCATTTCATGTAGGTCGTGGTATTTATTATACGTCCGCTGACCACTCCATCGTGGATCTATGGACTGGAAAATCGTGTCCAGTTATCGTTTCTTAGCCGTATTCAGTATTGGTTATATCTTGAAACACAAATGACACACGCGTGAATTCGGTGCGTTATAGTGGATGTTAACTCTTAAACATTTATAAGCGATATTTTGCATATATCTAGACAGTAAATGTTATAGTATGATTCTTTCTAGTGAGCAAGGTCCATTAAAGTTATGTTTTTAAATCTAGTTTTACATTATTAAATGACATTTTCATAATGCTTACCATTCATCTATTGGTAGATTTAAAGTGATACTCCCTCTAAGAACGTCTCCGTACTTAAAGTAGCCTAATAAACCCAAAGTACTGTAAAGAAATACGATGACTGCCATCGCCGAAATGAGCACACTAGGGAAACCCAAAAAGTTTTGCGGCTTCTTCATGTCATTTTCTATTGGCATTACTACTCCTATACCCTCCATTGCGAATATGACGGTACTGGAATCAATTAAATATTGAGATTAATATCTTTAATGTACACATTTCTTATGACATTTGCGTGTAAATCACAAAACTTTACATTCCTGTAAGGTTTCGGAAGTAACTACCTTGAGGAGAAACGACGAAAGAAACTCAAGGCTACCTCAGAGTACGTTATAACGCACTCTACCTATAGGTAGACTAGTATTTTAGCAGTTGCGACCTAGCAACGGCTGACAGATCGTGGCTCTCAGGCGGCGTGTCGTGCTCGTGATCGTGACAGGTGGCAGCGCTGCGCAGTCATCTACATCGGACTCCATTTCATATATGTATATGTATACAGAGCAATACATCGCGATCTGATAATTGCTGAATCGTCCCTATCACTGACGTGCATCCTATAAAAAACGTGGAAGGCATTATCTCGTTATACTTGGACATGTAATATATATATACTTAAAATTTGGTACAATTCGGACTCCCAGACTGGTTTTTTGATAAACATCAGATTTGAAGTCAATATATTATATTTATAAAATGTCTAAGTGTAACAAGTTAATGCTTTTTATGTTTTATATGGGATGCACGCCACTGGTTCCTTTTTTTTGGTAACCCAGGGGAAACCCCTATCGGACCTTCAAGGGGCAGTGAGTGCCGCCCCCCGTGTGTCGGACTTGCACCGACTATAATCCCCGGGGTGATCCTTCACCCACCTGCCGAGTGCCAAGGGCAAGGCTGAGCCATCTTCCTCGGCACCCGGCGTCGCCACTGGTCCCTACTATACTATAGGGATCATGTAAAATATTTATTTGCTCTGTAACATTCAAATTATAGTTTTATTAATGAAAGTTAAAAAATACGCTCATCTATAATTTTTAATATAATATCTTATATTACACTGAAGTAGATATTTAGTTAGATATTGTAGTGTTTATCACACAAAAACTGAAGGTACCATAAATGTTTAGGACCTAGTCCTGTAACATCTTAGTCCTAGTAGTATGTTTAGTCTAGGATATTTAAAAGACTCGATTCTTCATTTGTTTACTGCAGAATTCTCACTTGTATAGTGTTTTCAAAAGGAACATGAAACTTACGATATAAAAGCTGGATATCTCGCAGGATCACCGAAAACTTCACGATCGGTGAGCGATATGCCATCTTGAAATATGTAGTACAAACAAATTAAATAGGTGGCCACTAGTAGAACGTTTGCGATTATGGAAAATATAGCTAGGAATTTTAAATATTTAATTTGACATAGAAGACAAAGAGGTAATAAAAATATTAAACAATAATATTCAACGGGCAGATCCAGTGACGGAATGTAGCGATCGACCAGCTGAAAAAATATAAACCATTTAAGTAAATAACGTAAAAAGAATGCGAGAGAAATATAATAAATTTTATTATAGATTATTTTGTCGGTTGTGTATTTAATCATATTTGGTGTTAAAAGTCTGATTGTGTTATTAATACCCAACTAAGATGTTTAGCGTCCGCATATATAAATAGGACACTGTTAATTAAGCATAACACATCTATAATAGGTATATAAAGGCTCAAAACAAATCTCAGGGTAATTTTATCCCAGCGGCTCTAAAGTAAAAATTTACATTTTCCCAATAGATATCGAATCGATATTGATCTTACTATAAAAGGAGGTCAGTATAACCTTTATCTGGAGCAGATTCTTTCCCTGTAATTATATATTATGTAACAATTACCTGTTTAATTGAATCTGCAATTAATACTGTGTAAATACAACATACTCCGACGTAAGTGGATATTAAAGCAAATTCCGCAATAACACTGAAACAAAATCGTGACAAATTGACATGGGTTATTCAAGGTAAACCAACAGACACGACTTATTAACATTGTTTATTACCTCGCAGTACCAGAAAACGGTCTCAGACTTTTCGGTCCATTTGCAAACGCTAGCCTACAAGTTTCTGCGTAGCCAAGTGACGGCTTGTTCTCAATTTTACAACATCCTCGAGATGTTTTTACCTGTGAAAATCGTGATTGCGTAATTTGTGATACGCTAAATTTATTAACAATCGTGAAATATATAAAGGATAACACAATTAACGAGTAATAATAGAAACGTCAAACTAAAATATTATTTTAATTTGGTAAGACGTAGTTAACTCTCATAGAACTAAGAAATATAAAGATACCACATAAACGTTCCAAAAATGAAACCAAAAATATATAATAAAATTGTTGTTAAATAGTACTTCTATAAAATAAGTTACGAAAGAAGAAGATGAGCATGGATAAACTTTGAAAATAATACAAAAACAAAGAAAATATGTTGCTTCACTTTTTCCACGCATTTTGTACTGTATTATCATTCTATTCTATGTTATGTCGTATTTTATATAAAAATAAAGTATTGCGTCGGCGAAAGTTTATTTAACAATAGATTTACCGGACCAGTCAAAATGACCCGTATCTCTTTCTAAGGACTTTTTTCTGAAAACTAAATTGAATTTACTAATACATCAAAGTAATAATAGATATTATAGTTTTAATTACACTTAAAGCCATGCAAAATATTCCTATTTCTATAACAGTTTTATGTTGTTTTCCGCACTTGGGGGGGGGGGGGGATATGTTTAAATCCTATTTTTATTGTCACCTGTTTTTTCCATATTATATAACAGGAATTTTTAAATTAAGAAAAAAATTGTAGTTGTCCAAAATAATAAAATATGTAAAATAGATAACAGCAGTCAAAATAATTTAGTTATTGCCTTCAGCTTAATTTCTGACCTAATGTTAAAAATTAATCCATTTTTATTATATATGTTATATGTCATATTATAAAATTGATTCTATCTTTAACAAACTAGTAATTAACTAAAAAAAAAACTAGTTACTATAGTAATTTCAGGTACCTCGTTGATTATATTGTATAATTGTACTCACTAGTATATGTATGCAGTGTCCACAAATTATGCCTACTATGATAGTACCTATGAGTCCAGAGCCCCATCCAGCATTCGCGAAAGCCAGCGGTCCTGCGAGCAAACCGGATCCTAAAGATGCCTTAATTAAATTTGCAGTTGAGCGTAAATCTCTGAAAACGTAATATTATTCTATAGTGTTTTCTTATAAATATTATTAACATACTTTTTACCCTATTATTAACATAAACTGGTCCGTAGTAACAGAATAAAAGCTTGTAAATGCTTCTAACTTAAAAAAGGAGAAAATAATTCCTTATTTACTAACTGGGGTATTGTTTTTTCCATGTGAAATAAGTTACATTTCAGTAAAAATATTTTTTAACCTATACAGCAAATTACTGTGCCTAATTACTTTACATTAGTACATTTTTGAAGGTATCAGTAATTATAATTAAGCTACTTTTGATGTTAATGATGTTAATAACATGATATAGAATGATAAAATAAATCACAATTTTATGCAAAAACCAATTAAGGCACAGAATGCCTGCAATTTGAAGTAATAAATGTGTAACGGTATTTTATTTGTAACAATAATATTTCGCGCATAAGAACAATGCTTTGTCTGTAATATAGTAAATACCTATATTTTACTTAGTATATAATAATATACTCTGACTTTCATTGGTAATGTGATCGTATTTGTTTCTTTTGTAAACTTAGCGGGAAATGCTATATTTATCAAAATTAATTATTATTTCACATGACATATAAGTAAATATTAGCGGAAAGTAAATACAACCTTGAATGTATCTCTGCTCACTTGGAAATAAATGTAGCACCCTGAAGGGATATACTTTTTATGTTGATGGGGTGTAGTGGGAACTCCGCGTTTATTTTTGTCAGCTAGCCTATATTTAGAGGTGACAGAAACAAGTTAAACTTTTTCATTTCCAAAAACTCTTACCGGTTGTTCCTGGTGGCTTTACAGCACGCACAAGTTACCAGGTCGGCTCATGGGCGAAACCTGGTTGAGAAGCTTGCGCCATGTTTATATCGCGCAAGTTGGTGCGGTTATTCCCCGTTTAGTGCAAGAGTCTAGCTACTTATTTATCATCTGTCATGCTAAGCCTTTTTTTACTTGGGGAAAATCCTCATTGGACCGCCCTGGTTACACATCATAGTAGCTGGGGTGTGCCGGACTTTTACCGAATAAAAACCCCAAGTTAATCTCATCCGCAATAAGACGGGACTGTGGGTCCTGTAATTAATTGCTGCATAGCCCAGCCGTGTCCTGAATTCCTTAAGTTTTGTCTCGTAGGAAGGCATTGCCGCCTACCTCCCATCATCCGTTTAAAATCCTTTAAACTCAAGTGTGACCTTTAGTATTCCACAAGAGATGTACATTATTATATTCGTTCTGCTTAAAGGCATTGAATCGAACGAGGCAAAGGATCTCTACCATTAACCATTACAATAAGGCTGATTCAACTTTAATATAGATCTGTATCGAATATTTGCCAATTACTGTTTAATTTCTAGTCAGAAAAACTTTCAGATAATTTTATTTTTCTATAGCCGTTGCGTGTGATTTTGAATCGAGCTAGTCTGCAGTTGTAATTTCTTGCAATTTTGCCTTGGCACATTTTAATAATACAGCATTTGTAGGTCGTCTTTAATAAGACATTAATTATTTATAGTTTAAAAATAGTCTAACTCAACTTTTTTCGCTGTATATTCCCCCCTGCATTTATCATCTTCATCATAATTAGCCTATCCTGGTCCACTGCTGGGCATAGCCCACTCCTGGACATAGCCTACTCCTAACAACTGCCATTAAGTGCGGTCTTTGGATCTTCTCAACCTATTCTTTTGAGCCACCTTTCGCAGGTCATCGCTCCACCTTGCTGGGGAGCGCCCTATACTACATCTCCCGATCCGCGGTCTCCACTCAAGAACCCGCCGCCAACGACCGTCGGTTCTTCAGCATATAATGGGTTTAGGAAGAATTCCGTCCATAAGTTTTAAACCCTAAGGTGTCCTGAAAAAACTCTTTGGAAATTCGAAGAGCTACGACTTTATTTTTTTCTTTACCGAAAGGTTTATTTAGAGGTTTCGTGAAAAATCAACTTAATGGAGAATTTTTTATTGTTTATTTTTTTTAAGTTTCAAGTGTTTCATTAATAATACCCAAGTAATCAATTGTCAAAGTCAATAAGGTCTTATTTGCTTTGATCAATAATAACTCAGGATTAAATCATCGTAAAAAGCTCGCATGTAAGTCAAATAAAAGGTAATTAAATTATGTAAAAGAGCTTTAAAATAAAACTATTGAATAAAAAAAATTAAAGTCCATAGATCATTTTGAAGACGAGAAAAATTTTTGAAACTTTTTCTTCCTGTTCTTTTCTTACGATTACTCCAAAACCCTATGCGTAAATTATGTTAACGTTTTAAACTGAAAACTAGAAACTTGAAGCTGTAACATTGT
Source organism: Automeris io (assembly GCA_036320925.1). Classification (NCBI taxonomy): domain Eukaryota; kingdom Metazoa; phylum Arthropoda; class Insecta; order Lepidoptera; family Saturniidae; genus Automeris; species Automeris io. The sequence goes on along the minus strand of JAUDJH010000009.1, from coordinate 6,749,381 downwards.
ACTTTTAAAACTTCTGTACGACCATTTCCCTCAAAATAACAGCCTCTTAAAAATCACCTAAAAATTGGGGACCTATTTTAATATCCTTTAATTTCTGCGTCTAGTATATTTGAATAAAGATATAAATAAGATCTAAGATACAAAATCTTCTAAGATATCACTTTTATATATGATGATATATATACATACATTAATGTCTATAAAGAAGTTTAGTGAGTAAATTTTATTGTCTTTTAATCTCTACAATTACCGTAGGTTGTAAAGGAGTTTTCCATACCGTTATCACAGTCATACAAGAAGAATATTACAGGGATATTTTTAATTAAATTTAAATACATATAAATTAAACTATAAACTTACGAAGTAGGTTTTTCTACGTGTCTATGTTCAAAAGGATTGTATTCATTATCAGAAGGTTGCTTTTTATTGACGTTCATTTTCCACAAAAAAATGTTTCACCAAATGTCTATAATTAAAATATATATACTTCAATTATTCCGAAACTAAAAGATAATTTTACTGAATACATTTTAAACAAAAACGATTTAAAACATAATAAAAATGTAACTCAACAAATAGAAATAAAGTCGCGTGTACAAAGCACTTCTAAGTGACACTAAACGCAGTGTTTGAATGTTAGCAATGAGCGAAGTTTACGACGACAATTACATAGAACTCCATGTTTACATTGAAATATATCTTTATAAAATTACCAAGGCTTATGTGACAAGGTTTGTTGAATTCTGCGTTGATAATATATACTTTAAGACTGCATGCAACACAATACAAACGTCATAATTGGTTCGTTCCTGGAGTAATTGACCATGAAGTTAAAACAAATGTGACTTGTATACAGCCCCTTTTTATTGTTATTTTAAATTATTTCTTTGCAATGCTAATATTTTAAATTTAAGGTCAATAGCATCTCTCGTTTCTAAACAAATGAAATAATTATAATATTCTGTTTATTATCATAATTGGTATTTTTTATATACTAATACTTATTCTATATACTTATACTTTTACTAAAAACTTAAGAACAAGTTTATATAAAAATATTGTTAGGTTCAAATTTCAGTTATTTTATATTATTTTTTATTTTATTTTTTATAAAATAGGGTGCCCAACATGGGTGACATAGAGTAAAAAAACAAAAGGATTATGGTACCAAAATAGAACATATAAATGCCCCCACAGTTACAGAATTAATTAATAATTAATATTTAATTATTATCTCAGTTTATAGCATTATTTTCTTTATCGTACGTGCTTGTGGTACTTATTGAAGTAATGTTAGACATGACCATAAACTAAGCTTGTGCTAGTGCTAGAAGAAATCTAAAATAGGTAAAATGTTCTCATCCTCCTCGCATCGCTTTCCTCAATGCCTCAGCACTCATGCCGCGAGCCCTCCTAGAATGTCGCATGGTCTACAATGGTACGCCAGTCCTCTCTGTTCTTGGCGTCGAGGAGAGCATCATTTAATTTTTTTATTGACAGTGTCGCTAATGTGGTCAGTTTATAATAATGGGCTTCGACGTCCTGAATGTCTTTCGTTAGCCTTATCAGTAACCATCAGCCGTTCGAAGTTATTACCGTTTTTTCTAGCTATATGGCCGAAAATCTCTAGACTTCAGCGGAAGCGAAAAATGGTGGAACTCTCTACTCACACCGTATATGGTACGAAGAATCGTCCGAGGTGTCTATAGCTAAGCAAAATGTAAATATTTTATGATATGTTAGATCAGTGAGTAAGTACCTTAACATTTTTTCATATGGTATTGAACTGAATTTAATGTGAAAATAGTCTTATTTTATACTACATGCCAGAAACAGAGTAAATAATGAGATTGAGATAAATTTTATAGTACAGTGACTAAGTGTGCTTATATTTATCACATGCCTACCAATTTTACGTCATGTTTTAATTATTTACGAAGAATGTTCAGTATTTACTCTGGTTATAGTGAATGTGAATTCGAGCAATGTCAAAATTTGCATTATTATCTCAGAATTTGTCAACTTTTTCATGTAATTTGTTTTACAAAATGTTCGTTTTTAGGAATAAGAAAATACAATATAAACTGGGTAAATTTGAATAGTTGATACTCGAAAATGGCATGATTGACAGATGAAAAAACCGTTTATTTGGCACAAAAATACATAACACAGAATATCATATTATGGTGGCAGATATCATCAAGGCAAGAGTAAGCTTCATATGTTAGGTGTATATGCCTAAGGAAAGCCAGCTCAGTATATTCTAGATTACCAGCTGGTGGAACAGCTCCTATACAGGAAAATATGAATGTTAAAATTGAAATAATTACATCTACTTTAAAACAAAAACATTTATTCAACAAGTGCAAAAACATTACGTTTTATGCTATCTTAAATAATATACAAAAAAAGTACAAATTCAACAACTGCAGCTTGCAACGTCAATATAAATAATCTCTATATAACGAGGAAGCTGAATTAAAGATAATAGTAACTAAGCAAATTAATATTACTAAATAACAAGAACAGTGCTGATCAGCTTCGAAAAGGATCTGTAATTCACAAAAATAGCATAAAGTTTCCCTTCTCGCCTTTTGTCAGACTTTTCTAGTTAAAGTTCCTAGATCCTACAATTATGCTAAAGAACAAATAAGAGGAAATATGGTTTGGACTCTGTCTGTAGTAAACAATTGTAGTACATGTCTCTTTGTGACAGAATAAATAACAACATAATTTAATATATCTCTGCTTATCCGTAAAAAATATTAGCATGATCATACCTTACTATCATTAAAATACCATTCGTATAATATTGTTTAACTTAAATTAATATAACCGCAGGTACATATAGCTATCACTATAATAGCAAATGCATTACGGAATACCACAATACGTTACCGTGCATCTACTTGCATATTACTTAATGATTTTTTTAATATATTCAATATAATTATCTCACATATACAAGAACTAAAGCTAAGAATTTTTAAATTTTATTGTTGTGAAATTTTTCATTCTTGTGTTAGGAAATTCTTTATTTTTCTCGATTGTACTCGTATATTCTATAGCCGTAATAACTTAATACAAACTTTTACATTTTCCATACGTTGTTTAGCCTCTAAAGGTATGTTCACTTAATTATTTATCTAGTATAACAAAATTTTACTATTAAGTGATATTATTAAAAATTTTTTCCTGTTATTATTTCTAAATTAAAAGTAATTATTAATAACAATACGTCAAACATTTAGGTGTGATGACATCTTAGTATTCGTATATTTGATAAGAGTTACTGTTCCTTGACAAAAGATTTCTATTTGGTTTAGCCCTCACTATTCCTTGGGAGTTCATTGGGAAAAACGATTGTTTTTCGGCTTGATTGTTGTACACTGTTCTATATTGTGGAGCAAATGATGTTACTGGCGTATAAGCAGTAGCTGGTCTTGAGGAAAAATCTGTATAGCCTTTTCCAAAATCATTTTCATATACGGGAAAGCGTGGTGTATAATTTACAGTAAAACTTGGTTTTGGAGTCATTATCGGCTGTGTCCCAATGTAGTTAGGTGATACATCGCATACAGTCCCTTGAATCAATTTATCCAACGGAGCTGTATACACTCTGAAGTTGATGTCACTGTAATCTAGCTGGGATTCCAAAAAGACTGGCATCCGGTCTGACATAACCCACACATTACGCATATCGTCAATTTTAACATCGCTTGGGAATATTAAGCCCACATCGTCTTTATCCGCAATACCAATATTTTGGGGTACATATGGTAAGTCAGATCGCCAACAACCAATAGCATTTTGATCGATTAAGCTGAAAAGTTGAACGCCCGATTCATCCATTACTTTAGCAGTAGTATGCCCATTAGAACCACGTACCCCTACTACTGAAAAGTCTTTATAAGATCCCTCTACTTTAGTTTCATTTCTCAAAATACGTGTTGAAACAGAAAACTCAGTGTGGCTGGAGAGGGGAGAGAAATATAGAGTTCTGTATCCATCAGCGCCGATTGCAGATGTACTAATTCCGAAGATTCCTTCAGCTCCCCATTGGAAGTTTAGGCCGGCAATATTAAAGTCTCCAACAAGTGGATCTGGCATGAAATAGCTGTGACTGAATCGCCAAGACTTATTCTGTTCCCATGAGTAAGCAATCAGTCCATATCCAAGCTCGTCTGAGAAATAAGCAAAGGTGTCATCACAGCTGGAGCCAATATCGAGAGCTATATTGGCAATGAATGTCGTTGACACGATGTCTTCGGGGCGAAAGACGTATTTGCGAATTCGTTGATCAGTATTCAAATCGTATACGTTCAGTGAATATGGACAGAGGTTCGATACGGTCAGCATCTGAAATTGTAAACAATTTGTTTCAACTGCTTGATTCTTATGAATTTTCACCCAAAAAAAATTTTGACACTATCTTTGCATCACAAATATTAACAATAAAAAATGTAAAATTGATTACTCTAAGATACAAGATTCATTACGAAATTCAGATTTATACAGAAGAAACAACAATCTAAACTCATAGGAGTTATATAATATGCTAGAGCATGAAAAAATTATGGATAAAACCATTTACATATGAGACGAGAAAAGCCAAAAATCAAATACAAATTTGTTAAGATTATTTCCTAATTAATAATAAGATTCATTATATTTATTTATGATCTCACAATTAACCTGAGGGTTTGGTAATATACTTGGTTATTATGAAGTTTGACTATAATTATTTGTCCGTAATTTTACTTTTGCATATATTTTTGTTGAATATGTTTAGGTTTATTTAGCTGTTGCCTGTTTCATTTTAAACACATATGTATCACACACACACATTTATCTCGACATATTTAACGAAAGTATTTCCAAATTTTTAAAAAAGATGTTATTAGAGAGGATTGTTGTATAGATTATTGTTTTTTTTGCTTTTGTATTTTTATTTCCGTTATAATTTTTTCTAATTAGATTAGTTTATTTCTTTTTGTGTTACTCGTATTTTTATTTTTCTTTTCTTCTGTGAATGTAATCTACACTTTTAAATATAGTGGCATTTATAATGTATCTTGTTTATGTCTTATATATTTTTATATGTTAATTAATGTAGACTGTGTAAGTGTACTTATAATTGTCATCACTTACCATATCCATATGTGCCCACATCCAAAACCCACAGTCGGTCACATTTGTCAGCTTTGATCCTGTAGACAGTATTCAGTCCCGTTTGGCAGTTGCCCAGTTCATTGCCTGCTAAACTTGGGTAGGGGCTTAGTTTGGGCGATGGCTCGTATGGAGTATCAAGAGGTATGTAGTTTAGTGTAGCCGGAATACCTTAAACAGTAGAAAATATTTTATTAATACGTTATCTTGAATAAACTCTAAACGTAGTCCATTTTAAATAAATTAGATATCCAATAAAAACTCAATGGATTTGCTCAACAATAATGTATTACAAAATATTTAAAAAAAACAAATAATTTCGTTGTGTTTTAGTTGTTCGTATATATTAACTTTTCCTTACTACTATTATCATAATATATTTTGAAATAATATTCTTTCTTTATGAGATATTTGAGATATTCTATATAAGATAGATTGTAATATAAATACTTAACAATAAGTATTTCCTAAAATACGCAGTATTTTATCATATTTTCCAAAGTACACAAGTATAAAGTCCGTCATAGTGACTCGTTTTGGCTTGTTGCGTTTCGGGGTCAGCTTGTGTATATCCAGTAACTCATTTACCTAGAGACATTCAGCCGTTATATATGCGGGCCGACAGGATGACGGAGACTGTCAACGGATTTTCACCCTTTCGTGATCGCTTACCATCAGGTGTACTGTAATCACTTTATCGAGCCAGTGTAAAAAAAAGGATATACACATCGCTGTTACTTTAATACTATACATTGTAGCATAGAAATAAAACGTGTTCTGCGGTTTTTTTAATCGCAATAATTTGTAATAGCAGGATATTGCTCGTTTGTATTAAGGTTTTTATGCGTTGATTTTATTGCGTAAATGTATTGTTTGTTTTTGATTTTTGATTTTTTTTTGAAAGGGAATAGTATGAAATTGTTGGTGGACATGGTAGCACTGACTCATCAGCGACTCTCTCAGAACTGAGGTGTTTTTCACTGTATTGGGTACAATAAGGCTGATATGCCAAAATGGCAAAAGCCCTTATAAACAATAACTAAAAAAAAAAAAAAATTAATTCGTGAGAAACACGTTAACGTGATGTTAATAGTTCGATATTAAATGATACTGTTTCTATAGTGTTTATGTGAAATAAGATTACACGACATTATAACCTTGATGACTATGTATTTGCGGAAGATATTATCTAAGCATAAGCGTTAGTTCTTAAGATTAAACTACTGTAACGATACTAAAAAAGTAACGATTTTATTTTATTTGGATAAAGTGATCGAGAAGTGGATATGTTATTTTATATAAGATAAAGAGAACGAAAGTCTGTTTCAATTTTTAGGTAGTCATAAGTAATTCAAATGTCTCGTAACGCTCTACTCGAAAGATCCGAATGGAATTTGTTCACTTTGCTCAAAGCACAGTGTTGAAATAAATCAAACTTACAAAGTCTATATATTTAATCATGGTTAATTGGATAGGATCAGAAATGTAGCTTAAATTCTCCGTAGTACACACCAACATACATTAGTAGAATATTTAAAATTATATTATAAGTACCATTGGTATTAAAAAAAAGTCAATAATTTGCTGTATCTAGTTTTACATTTGAGTCGAAGTCAATTGAAACTAGTGTATTTAATTTTTGCTAATGTAGTTAGCTAGTTACGTGTAATGAATTGCTGTAAAAGATTAAAAAGAAGAAAATGTTTTGACACACTTTGACATAAAATAATAGACATAGCTAGAGTCTTATCTTAATAAAGAAACGATTATTTTATTTGTATAAAATTGATGTAAGTACAAGTAATATAATGTAGACATTATATATATTCAAATATATTACCAAAATATTTATTGCAAAATATTTTCGACCGAACTAATTGAGAAAAGGAATTTGTATAAAATATTAAAGATGCTAATTAATGAATGCTGTTATGGATTAGACTCTATAGAATATATAATATGTTTTAAATACATATTAAAGTCTACAAATTGATTTACATAAAGTAAAATTCACAAAAATAAAAAAAATACTTATTTTATAACAAATAGAAACTGTAACTAAAAAGTTATGTAACTAATTTCGTAAAAGAGCGCTTATAGAAATTGAATATTAAAAACAAACTATTCATTATGACAATTGCAAACTATACTGAATGTGAGAAATGTGTGATGAATTGGTGAAAAAATTGTAACTGTAAATTGTGTTAAATTATACAAAGTACATACTGTAACCATCGTTAAATATCCAATAAAGTTTTTTTGTTTTTTTTTTGGTGTCCCAGGGAAAATCCAGGACCATCAGGGTCGCTGTGAGGGCAGCGATCCTGGTGCGTCAGACTCCTACTGACTAAAAACCCCCGGGATGTCCCTTTAATCGCTTCACCTGAGCCTGGGAAACCAAATTCATCCAGATGCCTAGGGAGTGAAATGCCTTGTTGAGGCTGCCTTGCTGGGAGGGGTTGGAGTAAAGAGCCCACCCCATCTCTCAGGCGGTGCGACAGACACTGCACACGGTCTCCTTCTCATCCGGGCAGCAGACTCCCTCAAGTCCACTGCCCGGGACAATATGTAATAAAGTTACTTTAATGGATATTATCCTGTCTTATAATATAATATCATCTATTTAATTGTAATGGTGATAGCCCTAATCCATTTATAGATATTTAATTTTATAGGGAAATATTAAGCCACGTTACCAATTACGAACTTTAACTGATAACTTGTTAACACTAGTTCATATTTGATACTATCATTTGCTAATCAAATACTCAGGAATCATTATATGCAACATATGATGCAAATATAATGCAAACGCATCAACTAAATTTATGCATTAATGAATTTCGATGCAACTGTTAAAATTACAAAATCATCTCTGAAAGACTATGAGAGCGAAAGAAGAAGAAACTTGTTATTCTTGATTGATAGATATTTATTTCATTTCATATCAATTTTACTATATAGTTTTAATTTCAATTAGTTTTAATCTGACTCCTAGTTGACATTTATTATGTTAAAATATGTTATTTCTAAATTTAATTATTAACAAAAATTATAATAAATTATATCGAAATTACCTACCTTAGTATACATAGGTTGTGTACTGAGCAAAAATCAAGATGTATAGAAGGTTTTATACCACCAATGGCTTTAATGAATAAAAGTTCTTTTGCCACAACCAAATGAAATAATATTGCTGATAATATTATATGTTGATTGAATAACGGAGACACAATATAATTTTTATTTACTGTATATGATTTCTGTATAGCGCTGTCACTTTTACACCTAATCAAACTGCTATCAAATATAAATGTGCGATGAGAACAAAACTGCTACAAAATACTATGGCATACAGTAACTTATCAGTTTTGTATATGAAATAATTCTTAGTAATTTTACAGTGGTCTAACAGCCCTTTACCTGATGATATGAATAATATAGTAAATGAATAACAATGATCGAGAAGATGCAAGGATTTATTGAAAGTCGCCGTCATCATAGCGGCATGCAATTGGCTCAAGAATGCTTTTAGCAGTTTTTTACAGAAGCAGTTTACTAATTGATTAAAATAGTGTATTTTTAATCCTTATAATACAGACAGTTACGGTTTTATAATAGTATTTATTTGGTAATATTATGTTTATTGCATGTTATAAATTACGCTCTACTGCATAAGAAGGTATAAGGAAATGATTATGTAAGCTTATTGTTAATGCTCTCTACTAAGAAATAGAATATAATCTTTAAGTTTATATTTAATTGACAGCGAATATATTGTTACAATGGAACTAGGGTGAAACTTGATTTCCAGATTTTTAGGTTTAAAGGTATTACACGTCTATAATCGTAAAACATAAAAATTATCTCGAGGCGCTGTTCCGAATTGACTGTCAAATAGATTGTCAATGATGTTTGAAGAAAATGGATTGCCACCTTTCTACAGCGTTCTTTCGGGGAAATGAGGCGCGAGAGAACTTAATATTCATTAGATAACTGATTAATTTGTGGAATGTCGAGTCATGAAAGTTCGAGAAGCGATTCAGGAATATCCGGGTAAATACATAAGGTGCATAGATCTCTCTAGATCTTTCTCAAAGGAGCTGGAAGCTTCCACACTGATATGATTAGCCAATCAGAACCGGCAGGACGGATTCTCCTTGGAAGTGACACCAATGGTATCTCCAAGTGAACGAATACTACTTTAGCAAACATATTGGATTACGGAGACTACTGCTATTGAATGGTGTTTCTATGAAAAAATATTTCGACTGGCTTTTACGACTAGCCAACGAATACTTTGCGATTAGACTTTTTGATGGATACTTTCATCAACTGATTTCTGGAACCTTCGGCAATTGGACATCGGGATTATCCAACGACTGCGCTTCGAAAGATTTTTGTGACTGCAGGTTAATATTGTACACTCTTTTCGATTAATAAATCGATTGTTCGTCAACACTAACGTATTATTATCGCATGCTCGTAAGAATATTACTTTTTTATATCACTTTTCCATTTTTTTAAATATCAATCTATAGTAAAATACACTTCTGCGCTTAGTTTGTTATGAATGCAGTTATTTTACATATTTCATGTGCACAAATCACTGACTCCGAACAACTATTTCGAGTATATAACATTATAAAGAGTAGATAGAGTGTTCTGTGTGGGATTACTCGTGTCCTGCAGTGCGACAGCCTATACGTTAAATGTTTTTTTTTACACTGGCTCGACATAGTGATTACAGAGTACCTGATGGTAAGTACAGTGTAGTCCAAAAACGAAAAGGACTATCAAAGGATGAAAATCCATTGATAGTCTACATCGTCATGTCGGCCCACATATACCACGACTGAAGGTCTCTAGGTATATGAGCTACTGGATATGAACAAGCTGATCCCGAATCGCGACAAGCCGAAGCTGGTCACTATGACGGGCTTTACACCCATGCACTGTGGTCGCGATCCAGACTGGCACCGACGCCCTACCACCTCGCTGCTGCTCGTTTAGCACCACCCAGGAGTCACGTGTAGGGAAACTAGGGTAAAGCCTACGGACGCGAGCAGATTCGACTCCCAAAAAAAATGTTCCAATGTTGCATCAATTGAGTCTTCTATAATATTTCCTTTATGTTAAAACTTATAACAATTCTATACATAGCATTGATATCTATTGCCCTACTATGATATTTTGTAACCGTTTCTATGTGACTTTATAAGTATCTATTAAAAGGGAATAAGACATTGAAGATACTGTGCATAGGACATATTGTCTTAAAATCGTTTTTTTTTACATGACGTGAAGTATTTAGTATATAGCTGACAATGTATAATGTTGACTGACGATATCTTATTTCTAGACAAACTGAGAAACGAGAGAATGAAATAATAAAAATAAAATGATAGTCAAATAGAAGTCTATAAGTTGTCGTCTTTTAGAGACGCTGTCGTTGTGAGACTGTTTTGTACACACCATTATACATCAGGTTATTGTGCTTATTTTGTCGGGTCAGTGTCAAAATTATAATATATTACATGTTTGTTTTCAAGCCTATATTATAAATAATAGTAATAATATACAGAATAAAGTAGCAGACTCTACATAATAAAATTTCTGTTCATAAAAATCCGTTAATTAAAATATTTTAACGATCTAAAAATTAAGCAAATCTCGATCTTGTAATAAAATGTTTGATTTGAGGATTGAGTCATGTAAAATATAATGTTTATGAGCTTAGCAATTATTATTAATATAGCAAGAGATCTAGACGAAGATAATACAATATTTCATTTCGTAACAAAATGCAATAAACTTGTATTTATATCTCCTCACTTATCATTCCTTTTTCAGCACAAAACCATTTGGATCTATATAAACAGCCAAGAAGAATAATTAAATGTATATGTACTAGCAAAGAAATAGGTTGATATGGGAAAAATGTGATAAATTGTAGACACTTACCCGCTTTCCATCTAGGGACGCTGACAAAGAGTTTGTTCCGCCACCTCTCAATGCCCACGGGAAGAGCGTTTTCAGGGATGAGAGCTCCAGAACTAATGGCTTGTTGCCTGGAATACTGATCAGGGTAGTTCCAGTCCATGACTTTCCATGAAAATAGTTCTTGAAGATTAACTGCTGCTGATGTGATGGAGACTAGCCCGCAGAAAAGGATGTACTTCGCTACCATTTCGAAGGTTCTGTGCAAAATTTTCATTTGTTATTTAAAAACCTTCACTATAAACATACGCAACTTGTAGAACGGATGAAAACATTGCTTAGAAAACCTTCTGTGGAATCGTAGCGAACCTGTATGTTTTGAACATAATAAAACTAAGTCAATAGTTTTATTGATTTTAAAATAACATAACAATAAGTGTCATGACAGTTCTTATATATGTTAATGTGTAATTCTATTAACATATAGTAACCACAATTTCAGGGAATCGCTGAATTGAAACATTAACCGGTCTTTTTATACGCTCGACAGACTTCAACTATTATATGATTAAAAGAAATTGAGTACAACTGCACGAAATCCATCATTAATATTGATAACTCCTCAGCTTGTTATACTAAGCCTAATATTCGATAAATACGCTTACATATATTATGTGAATACAATCAGTAATGTATCTCTAATCACCTCGAAAGGGATACTGCGTGACGATATATTGTTATTATTACATATGTTATGTTTATACGTACATTGTATACGGCTTAGTTAACCAAAGCTTACAACGGTTGGATTTATACTAAAATATCGTAGTGCTAAGCCTACTTTATAAAACATAGGCCCCGCTTTGCCACTCCTACTCCTTTCAGCGACGCACAAAACGAGTCGAGGAAATAGCCACAGACTTAGGAATCGAAAATTACGAACAGATTGGTAGAATATTTATACAATTTTAATATAAAAATGGGAAACATAAACCAAACCCTAAACGAAATTATTAAATTGATAGTGTGATTATTTAAGGCTGAGATGTATAAACGGTACTTTAAGTTTGCTTAGACTTTACTAAAATATTATAATTTATACTACTCAATTCCAAAAATAATGTCAAAGGATAAGTAAGTATAAGTAAGTCACCGATTTTGTCAACATGGACTTGGTTCTGTGAATATTATGGCTATACTCAAGTTCCTATTATATATTCAGTTTTTCGTCAAAATTTACTTATTTTTTGAGAACTTTGCTTATCAAAGTCGAAATAGCGTTAATAAATCTCAACCTAAGAATGTAAAAGATAATTATATAACCCTAATGGAATCAAAACTGAAAAAGATAAATTAAAAACGAGTTCAGAGCCTTAATGGCAGAGTTTGCGACTAAACTACGTCAGGAGTCCAATAAAACTTAATTATATCTATAGATATTTTCCCTTTCTTTTTTTATCCCGGGGAAAAATCCTGCATAGGACCATCAGAGACGCTGTTAGATATTTTCCTTTTAACTATACCATTCTATGGCTTGTTTGTGTAGCTATTTCAACACGTCCACAATCGTTTAAAAAATAAAAAGTAATTTTTGTCAACATATTTTTTTTTAATAATTTTTGACTCAGTATTTGTATTGTAAATATATTATGTAGATAGTTATATAATCGCTCGATTGATAACTTATGCTCCTGGGTATATTATATTACTTTCAATTATGTAGTCATAGGTAATAAATTAATGTCAGTGGGTAAGTGTGCTTTAATTGGATATAATGATTTGAAGATATACATAATGCCCCATTATTGGTTAGACCATGGATGGTGTATGGCTGTTTACTATGCCTGGAAGAATAAGGATTCCTAGGCCAGTGACTTGAGGGATATCCCGGGGGTTTTTAGTCAGTAGGAGTCGGACACTCCGAGGTCACTGCCCTCACAGCGATTCTGAATGTCATATGTATGTTCTCCCCCGGGTTAAAAAAAATGGTTGTTTACTATGTTTCTCGTTTACATTAAAAATCATCCAATTTATCAGTTTATTTATTTACTTAACAAAAAAATCTCAGCCTTACAAAAATTTTAAATCAAAAATATTAATGTTTTAGTAATTTCATTTCTAAATGTTCATATCACGTGCATTCTGTAACGCATGCGAACTTCGAAATTGCATTTATCTTGCTCGGACGCATTTCGTCAATCATCAGCTGATGACCCGTGCGACAATAATGATCTTGTTATATCAATGTCATGTTGTAAAATCATTTCGCACTAATTACACCAGAATTTTGAGTTTATCACCATCCATGATTACATGACTGTAGCTTAGTAAAATATTAATATTAAAGGCCTGTATATTATATTAGGTGGTATTTGCATATAATAATATTTATCTTACATGTTATAATTTGACGTTGCATTTTCATCTGCCCCCCATTCTGTGTATTTGTTTATACCTTGATATTAACACATCGAAATTAAATGCCATTTTCACTATTTCAGATTTTAGAAATTATTTTTTAGATGGTTTCTCTTCAAACACAATATTTTAAAGGTTCCCTCACAAAATATCTATTAAGTATGTTTAAAAAAAAATTTGGCTAGGAGTAAGAAGTTCTCTAACTCTAAATTTTACCGTGTTTTTGAGCAGTGGAATGGTCGTCCGACAAGCGTATTTCCACCGTCCTATGACATTGAGTCCTTTAAATGAAGCGCGAAGAGATATTTGTAGAGGCCGATATAATCACTGCCATTATCGATTGTTTTTCTTTATTGTTGATAGTTGCAGTCGTTTTTTGGATTGCATCGGGCTTACTATCACGCATAATATGGTCACTTTACCGAATTAGAATAAAAAAATAATTTAAATAAGAAACTTGTTTTATGTAAGGACTAACGGACTCGGCCTGCCTTTGTCCAGGTGCGACTTATACTGAAAACTGGCAGATTTTCAAACAAACTTTTATTCCTCATTCATGTACTCCCTTGTGAGTTGATTACCAGGAAACGTTGTAACACGTATTTTTTATATCTAACTAAAAAGCTAAATACCAGTTTTATAGTTTGTACTTCAAAATCGGCGGATTTTTAAAGGAACTTTCAAACACTATTTACCCTTGAAACATGTATCTTTCTTATTTATAATTAAAAATCTAATTACCGGTTTTCATAGTGGTTATTTCAAAATTGACCGATTTTTAAACAAATTTTGTACCTTCTTATGGATGGAATATCGTTTTTTTTTAAGGTATCCCGGGGGAATATTCCGCATAAGACCATTTAGGGCCGCTGTGAGGGCAGCGCACCCCGGTGTCAGACTCCTACTGACTAAAAACCCCCGGGTGTCCCTCTAATCGCTTTACCCGAGCCTGAAAAACCAAATTCATCCAGTCACCAGGGGAGCGAAAAGCCTTGTTGTGGCTACCACTCTGGAAGGGGTAGGAGTAAAGAGCTCACCCCTTCAAAACTTCTCTCTCAGGTGGCGCGCCGGGCACTGCGCACCGCCTCCCTCTCATCCGGGCAGCAGACTCCCTCAAGTCTACTGCTCGGAAATATATTATCCTATTCTTATCAATATCAACCTAAGGAAGTCTAAGTGAATTTTAAGAAAATATTTCTATGATTCTACAACACGTGTTAAAAATTCATATGGAATCTTTCATGAGATTCATTGCATTAAATAAGAACGGAATCAAGACATAAAGCAGGTGTTTTTTATATTTTTTTAAAGTTTATGTAAACTTTATCAAAATTAAAAAAAAACTACCAGCTTGATGTGTTAAAGATTTTCCACTAAGGATTGTGCACTTAAAGACAATTATTTTAAAAAATAACGGCAACAAATGCAAAAGTAATTAAAAAATAATTTTACCTTTTATTATATAGCGGCGACACCTTATTGACACTTAATAATATTTTTTAATGGACACATAACTATTTTTGAGTAATTATTTATGCTTTGGTAACGATTCACAACCACACTGGCATAATTTTATTAATGAACGTTGATAATTGTAATAGAGATGTCGAAAATGAAAAAAAATGTCTTTATATCGATATATCGATATTTATAAAAATATTAATATCGGCGTCGATATATCGAAGGAAAAATATCGATATATCGATTAAATCTCAATAAACACGAAAGTATTTTACCAGTATTCCTTTTTATTAGACAAAATTACAAAAATATCAAGAACTAAAAGGCCATCTTCTAACTTTAAGACCTATTTAAGATATTAAACAAAAATAAATAATAAATAAATAAATGGCGGCAAATAATATACATGCAACAAATTCAGATGTCAATGCATTTAACGTAACAAAACATAATACTCAATAGTCATAGACAATATAGTTTTTTTTTTTCGTTCGGTCCTATCTTCTACAGATTCAGATTTCAGCGACTACACTATCATAAAAATAAAAAAAAATATCGTTTTCGATACAATTTTCGATACTGGATATTTTGTACCGATATATCGATATATCATTACAAAATATATCGACTAAAAATATCGATATATTGAATTGAAAAAATCGATATATGTATATTTATCCGACAAGGCTAAATTGTAACCTGTATATAAAATAATAGACTACAAAACAGTATGGTGATCGATGTAGTATCTGTCATCAAAGAAGCCATTCAACACTTAGTATAACAACTCCTAATGTTACTGTTATGATTTTAAATACTCATTAATAGTAATTATCTTGTTATTAACCATTTAAAATGCAGCTAACAAATCAAATTATTGTACTATTGATAAGATATGTATTCGTGTTAAAGGTATTGGTAAAGTAGGCAAAGTTATTGTGTAATGACTGACTGAATAGGCATTTGTCGGGCGGATGTAGTTCATCGTCGGTCTCATCTTCACCTTCCACCACGTACGACTGAGGTCAAGCGTACATCTGTAAATCGTTAAAAAATCTGGTAGATATTGTAATCGTATAGGAAATATCATGTTTGTTGTGTATGACGTATAAAATATTCGTGTATTACATGGCATACACTAAAGGTAAATTGGAGAAATAAAAAACACACTGTTTTGTCTTTGTTACGATAGTACGATATGTTCACTTCACATAAAATCCTACAAGGGTCACTCAGCGCACAAATATAATGGAAACTAATCAAGGGATGTAACGCATGAATGTAGACAAGTCATAGTAAAATCATTGTTGGCACAAATTAACCTAAATCTCCTTGTTATAAAAAAAAATTCACTTGATCCAAGTCCAGTACTGGCCGACCAAGTTAACTAGTGCGCCCTAAAACACGGACTAATTATGAGTGTAGCCGGCCAGTAGACTAGAGGGAGTCTGCTGCCCGGATGAGAGGGAGGCGGTGCACGGTGTCCGGCGCGCCGCCTGAGGGAGGTTTTGGAGGGGTGGGGTTTTACTCCTACCCCTCCCAGAGAGGTAGCCTCAACAATGACTTTTGTTCCCTGGGCGTCTGGACGAATAAGGTTTCCCAGGTGGAGCAATCAGAGCAATACGCTGACCTCACAGCGTCCCTAATGGTCTTTTGTAGGATTTTCCCCAGGGATACAAAAAAATGGATTAATAATGAAAAATGGAATATGACTTTTGAGGCAACTCTATGACACGTCACTCTCCTACATAAGAAACGTTGTCTCTCTTGGATATAGAGAACGAAGTTACTAAAATGTATTTAAGAGAAATACCAACAAATATAGTAGTGTTTGTGTCAACTGAGCTGTTCCTTCTTTGGTATTCCAGTTAGATCCATTGTGTCTTCATGAGAATAAAATTTTTGAACTGAAAGTGTTAACAGTGACCCACAGCGTCCGATCTTAATCCGTGAAAATATCAATGTAGAGAACTCGGACAGAGTTCATATATTGCATTTTGCACAGCCTTTCATTCAAATTCGTTAAAATAAGAATCCAAGAACTTATTTAAATCACCACAAAACATAATATAAAACACTACAGTAATAAAATAAAATACGACTACTTCGGAATGTATTTCCACGGATTTGAACAAGCAGCAGTGTATAACCGGCCTAAGGGTTGTTCTCAGTTTAGCTGGTAACCGTAACCATTGTGGTCTAAATAAAACATTTTTATCAGTGACCATTATCTGCCACTCGTATTATGAAATCAACAAAGCTTTTTTTAAATAGGAGTAATGACCTTCGCGACTAAATTTTTGAGTGTGGTTTCTGTTGATTATTCCGCTCATTGGTTAGGAATTCAAAAAGTCGATTGACCTTCAAATTCTATGTACAGTGGTGGACATATAATTAGAAACATTTAATATTGTATATATATATATATATATATATCTCATTTTGGTGGTAGGGCGATTTCCCGAACTGGTTCATGACCACAGTATACAAATGTAAAGACCGTCACAGTGACTCGCTTTGGGCTGTCGTGTTTCAGCATCAGCTGGTGTATATCCAGTAACTCACATACTTAGACACCATCAGTCGTGGCATACGTGGGCCGACATAGCGACAGAGACTATCAATGGATTTTCATCCATTGATGGTCGCTTTCTGTGTGTTATCTAATTTAAACTTTAAAGACAAACAATAATATATCAATGATCGATGCATTGTTTATATTAAGTAGTTAACTAAGATAGTGTATATCCAGTGTGTATGTACAGTATTTTCATATACCTAGAGACATTCCGTCGTGGTATATGTGGACCAACATAGCGATGGCGACTGTCAACGAATTTTCGTCCCTTGGCTGTCGGTACTGTTCTTAGACTATACTGTACTATCTATCAGATGCACTTTAACCACTTTGTCGAGCCAGTATAAAAAAGTTATTTTTGAAAAAAGACCTACGTCTTTAGACTGACACATTGGACAGCTAATTAGAGACAATGGGGTTTTCAAATTCGTTCTTCAAAAAAAGTATTTTTTGTAATTTAATTTTACCGCCATTTTCTTTGGTTGGTTTGTTTTATTATGTTGTATTTTACTTTATTGTAAAAATAAGATAAAAAAATTGTGGTATACATTGTAAAGAAAAACTTATAAGGTAATAAATATAACTGACATCAATCAAATTTATGACGCATTTTTAGAAGACTAGAGAAATATTACTTTTGATATGGGCGTAAAATTTATAGAGTTAATGTTACGGCATTGTAAAGCTGTGATTGGCAGTGAGGGCTACCTAACCAAATATTACAATGGACAGTGAAACATTTGTTCTATTTAACTTTGTTAATTAAAATTTTCTATGTTTTTGTACCAGTGTCTTTTTGCTTCTACTTGACAACTTTAATAAAAAGTCTAACTTTATTGTATTTGGATTTCTTATCCAAATTGCTGCATGCTAATTCCAAAACCTATGCATTAAAACTTTATTCATAAAAATTGAAAAGCTGTAAATCTTTTTCAAATAAATTTTTTAATATTTACGTTATTTGGTAGTAATAGTATAACCAACACTAGATGTTTCTAATTATATGTCCACTCCTGTATGTAGAACTCATAATGCTCTATTAATTACTGGGTAATGTTAGTGTACATTCTAAAAGTAGGCTGTACGTGTAGGGTCACGGCTGAGGTTGTGCAATATTTCTCTGAGTACCTATGGTGATTTGGTATTGTAGAAACGACCCGGCGTTATCACTGTGTCTCGTAACTGGATACCGCCCGACATAGTTTCGCTAAGTGTTCTGCGTGCGACAGCGAACTGCGGGTTCCGGTCTGACTGCTGGCTGCTGGCTGGCAGGACATGGAAATTGGAGGGTTGTAGTCTCTTCCTGTGATAAGGAGACCGGCGAGTGGGTTTGGCAGAAAGCCGACTTCACTCGGAGATGTAAACGTCGGGGTGTCACTAACAACAGTCTATTGCAACAGTCTTACCTGATTAATCTATTAAAGACCGGTTGTCTGATACTTTTGTGGTATTAATTCATTCAATCTTTACTCAATAACAAACATTAATTTAGTATAGCCTTACAAAATCAATTAATCATTCAGTATATTTTAACTTTTCAAAGTTAACATGTCTTTACGAAAATTAAGAATATTTAATTCATTAAAACTACTTTAATTACAAAAGTCAATTTAATTGACGAATGTTTTTGGAGCACACTTTTTTTCCATGTTGACTCGGCACAATCACTGCGGCGTACCTAATGGAAAGAACAGTGTAATCCAAAAACCGACTACGATTATCGAGAGATAACCACCTGCCAATAGTCGCCGCGATCATATTGGCCTATCACATTTCGCTTAAAGAACACAATAACATAAAACAATGGGAGTACGATCGGCGGTAGACTATACTACAATCTAATGACCTGACCAACGTGAGAGTTAGAGAACTTCTTCGTGCTAGCTGTAATAAAAATCACCGTAAAACTGTTGGTACCTGATCTTGCGCTCTCGGTGCTTTTATGAAAGAGAAAGGGTGGAATGTGATTATACAACTCTTCCGAACACTCGCCATGATATAAAAAATAAAGAAACCTTAAGTGAGACAATGTTCCTGCGCAGCGCAGCTGAAGCGCCTCAGGGTGTTTAGAAACGTCCGGAACATTCGCAATACGGACAGCCCTATGCTGCAGCCTATCCAGGGCGTCGCGCTGTGGGACCTACCTGTGCTTTCCATATCAAAAATCTATAACTTTTTTGTTTCTTGACATTTTTAATTGAAATTTTGTGTGCACATTACTGAATACATATGCTATAATATATCTATTAAAACACTACTAATTTAAAACTATTTTTATTTAGTAAAACAATTGCATAGGTAAAGTTTGAAAATCTTCACACAAAAATGAAATGTAATTATTAATATGAATTTATTTTCTTTCATTAGTTAAACTAAAATGATAAACAAGTTAATAACTACGTAATTACAAAATTTTTAAATGAAAAAAAAATAACATTAACCTACTTATCACTTGACAATACTAAAAGCTCCTTAGCTTCGTTAAATGGTTCTTTTGGTATCATAGTACTTGATCTATTTAAGCTAGATATATAGGGATCAGAAGTATATAACACAGTATGTGTAGAACATCTGCCATTGTAGCTGACCTGGAACACTTTCGATCGTGATTTAACCGATATTTCTTATAGTCTTTATTACGAGCCTCTTGAGCATCTTCAGATAATTGGCCTTTTGGCAAAAAAGCAAAGTGCTCGATTATTTTGGCACCATTTATAAGAATTCCCGAGTCATAAGGAGTCCCGAGGATCCATCGCAACCCCATTTGCTATATAGTTTAAGACAGGTGAAATTTTTGGAAACAGAGTCTATTTTTAAAATACGACAGGCAGTGTGATCTAAGAGATCTTGAAGATTCACTTTGGTACTTATATTCGTTACGGATATGCTTGACGCAAGACTACCCTCTTGTGTCAAGCAGTCCTTCTTTGCTTCAGCCAAAATTTGGTATGTTGGAAATACGGAAAATAAGTTCTCCTCAACAAATCTCAGCCTCAGGTAGAAATATTGAGCTTTGGATAGATCGGTTTCAATATATATACATAATGCTTCTTCTTTAGTATAGGAAGGTGGACTTCGTAAAATGTTTCCTAGAATGACTTTTTTCTCCTCCTTTTCTGTATTTCTCATAATACTCAAAATCGAAGCTTCATTATTTTCACCCATACATGGTAAACCTTGCACATAAGCGTAATGCACATGCTCTATTCCATACTCCTGGAGTAATTCCATGTTTTTACGTGTTTTTGTACTCTCCGAACACGCTTCGGACCACGCTGCATGAAGGCAGTAGTACTTTAAACTCACAATTCAACCAATTTGTGTTTTGGCTCTCAAAGTGATCTTGTTTTCTTTGAGCTTTCACCCATTCTTGGTTACAAATCGTAATCAAATTCCTTTGTATACTTTGTATAACCGTATTCACTTCTGTTGTTGATAAATGAAAACTGTCCAACAGATATTTTTCAATATCTGAAGTACTTTTCCCGCTTATTAGTTGAGCACATATATCGCGTCAAAAACAAACAAATTCACTCATTTTAAAGTTATTTCAGCAAATTCACAGTTACTGAAGGAAGATATCTGGACACTTTGATGAACACGCTGAAAACTCGAGTATTTATAGGACCCTAGTTACAGTAACTTGTGCAAAACCAATGAGAAAATTGATAAAAACAGTTCTCACACCAATATCTATTATAATTACCAAAATATATAAGAACTATGCAACATATTTTTTATCATATGTGTGGTTAAAATAATTACCGTAAAAAAAATATCAGGTAAAAAATTGTTTTCGGCCGACATTTTTGCTTCTAACTCAAAATGGCGCAGTAATGACGCAGTTTTTTTTATTTCCTTATATTTCTGAATAGGTAAGCTATCTTAAAATGTCATTAACTCAACATCGTCAGTCATCGGTAACAACGAAACCTCAATTTGAAAATTAAAAAGACGGAATATTTCCTTAGTCATTTAAAAATTTAATAAAAAAAACTGAAAAAATATTTTTCATTAAAACATAATATAGTTGTAAACTAAAGTTCTTGGGCAATCAGAAAATGTATAATACTTATATATTTCCTTGAAGAACATACAAAATATGTTAAGTTGAACTTCCATAATGGAAGTCTAGTTAATATGAAATTATCAAAGTCTAAAGTTTGGGTATAATTTTGTCCTTAAACCTTTTTTTTAAATTTGTTTTTACTATTATATCAGATAGCTCTATCATTTAAGAATGTAAAACTATCGAAACGGCTCCAGTAACACGAATTTTGTCCCAACTATTAATAAGATGGAAAATGCCGGTTCGTCCCATAGTGCGTCGAGGAGGTACGGTGCGGAACCTTCTGAGAAGTACGAACAGTATTCCGTGGCACAGGCTAACTTGAGCTTTATATAAAAGGTACGGCTGACCGGGCGTAAAAGATTGTGGCACCTGATTTAAAATACCGAGTCTACGAGATGTTGCGAATATCATGCTGCCTATGAAATGAAATGAAATGAAATATAACTTTATTCAAATAGGCCTACTTCCAAGCACTTTTGAATCGTCAAAAAAAAAACAAAGTGAATCTACCACCGTTTCGGAAAGCAGAATCTACCGAGAAGAGCCGGCAAGAAACTCTGGTAGTTGCTCTTTTTAACATTTATTTATTTATTTATTATGTGGTCTCTCAGGCTGACGTCGCTATAAATATTTAGGCCAAAAATATTTAGGCTATTGTGCATTACAAGCTAGACGTTCTGAAAAGCGGAAAGATGAGAAAACGATGATTTCTTGCTGTAGCTAGAAATCTGGAGACTTCTACAATGTCGTCTCCTTGGGCGTGCGCAATCTGCTTTGTAGCTTGGAGAGCGGAACGTAATCAGACTTAATGCAGTATTTATTTGAAACTTTTTTATTTTGTTTGTTACTCCTGTAATAAAAGGCATAAAATCAGGTTATCTATCTACCCCTGGGCATTGTCCTTTTTGGCAGAAATCTAGTCGGTCTACACCACATACTATGCCATTTCTACTGAAAACCTCCCGGAAATGATTTAGTTCAGCCTTTTAAGGCTCAGGGCCTCAAACGTCGTAAAATGTGTTAGCATTTATCTTTTTAAATGAGGCCACAAAATATATATCATAGGCTTTTAATTTATTAGTTACGAGTTTCTTACGTTGAGTTGTTTAGAAGCACAGTTTTAATATTCAAACGTAATTAAAAACACGCAACATTTATACGCATATTTTACACTAAGTACAATATACAAAGTATTTTGCCAGGCATCTGACCAATTTTTATTATTATGTGTTGTTAATTTGTAATCATAGATATTTCAGTTATTCAGTCAGATTGCAATGAAAATCAAGTTTTCGGTTGTATATGTGCTGTGCTTGTCCAAGTTCCAAGTAATTTTGATAATATATTTATTATTAGTAGAAAGTATGATGTAGTTTTTACAACATATTTTTAATTTTAAATAATTTTATGACCATTATGTCGTACAGCTTTTGTCTAGTATACATATAACATAAGTATAATAGATGAAAGCCTAATTTGGGACTAGGCAAATATCTATTATTATGTATAAATAATAATACGCATAAATATAATATTATACATAATAATAATAATATAACGTCACACTGTTTCCCTTAGGGGGCGAGCAAAGATATTTTAGTAGTTGTATCTAATTTGTGCTTATATGTGGTGCTTAACGTGTAGTGTTATGACGTACTGAGCCGAGACGTGGACACTAACGGTTGGGCAAGTCAACCAGTTTAAGGTCGCTCAGCGAGCGATGGAGCGGGTTATGTCGGGCATCTCTTTGAAGGATAAAGTCCATAATGAGGTTATCCGACAGAGAACCAAAGTTGTCGACATAGGTCTCCGTATTAGCAAGCTGAAGTGGCAGTGGGCAGGCCATATATGCCGAAGAACCGATGTTCGTTGGAGCTGGCGGGTTCTTGAGTGGAGACCGTGGATCGGCAGACGTAGCGTGGGGCACCTCCCGGCAAGGTGGAGCGACGACCTGCGAAAGGTGGCCGGAAAGGATTGGATGAGAAAAGTCGAAACCGGGCTCAATGGCACTTGTTACGAGAGGCCTGTGTCCAGCAGTGGACTAAGATAGGCTGATGATGATGATAAACGTGTAGTGCCAACCAGTCGCGCAGATGATCGCCGTTCTCAGGGCGCTTCTACATGACATATAATAACTAATCTTACTATATTATCAAAGAAACTAATACGATGTGGTGACGCTGATATACATATGTAGGTATATAATTTATGATCTAGCATAAATTATGCATTCGAGTGATTGAAATGCCTAAACGTAGGAAATGAGCGGTGGTTTTGAGTGGGATTGGAATCGTTAATCTGTTCTGCAATTTGATACATATTAGTTAATACGGAAAAGGGCAATTTTGTTGCCTTGAGGTGTACATTTCAGGTTTAATTTAGTATGCGGCAATATGTAATAACATCGTATTTTCATCATATTCGTATGAACCAGCTGTTTTACAGAATTAGACATTTTTAATTTTGTAAGAAAAGTAAATTAGATAATAATATAATTTTAGATGTTGCCTCACTGAGCGTTTTCTACCGTCTGTATCATGGTGAGTGTTCTGAGGAGTTGTTTAATCTCACTTCATGAATAGATCCACGCATGCGGGTTTGCTGTGTCACAGCTATACGGTATCTGACATCCCGGCTAAGACTAAAACGTTCTGTAACTCCTTCTTTTGCCGTGTCGTTGGGCTGTAGAATGGTCTTCCGGCGAGCGTGTTCCCACCATCCTATGATATGGGATCCTTTAAACGTAGCGTGAAGAGACATTTGTGCAGGCCGGCATGATCGCTGCGACTACCCATGGGTTTTCTCTTACCTATCGATAGTCATTGGCATTTTTTGGACGGCACCATGCTTACCATCAGGTATGGAGCAGTCACAGTGTCGAGTCAGAATAAAAAAATAAAAAATCCCACTTTTTTTTCCGACAGAACGAACGCTGGTCTATGAAATGAAATAAAAATAATAATATCGTCATGCTATATTCCTTTTGGGTAAGCACAAATACATTAGTGGTTATCTTCTTATATATAAAAATGAATCGCAAAATGTCTTGATAAGCGCGAAACTCGAGAACGGCTGAACCGATTTGGCTGATTTCTTTTTTGTTGTGTTTGATGAAGTCTGTGGAAGGTTATTACGGAGAGAAAATTTAAAAAAATTGTCTGAAAAAGTCTAAAAACAACACTTTTCTATATTCTCATACAAAAAAATCGTAATAATATTTAAAAGTCAATTTGAACTTTAACACCATATCATAAAGTTTAAATGTCAGTGGACGGCTTCCGAGAAGGCAAAACAATTGAGTGACGTATAAATATTAATGTCAATATTTGTCAATTTTTATACATATAGCATTAAGGCCAGGTTCCTTCAAACAATTTTCAAAAAACAGCCGACAGGCCAATAGCTATTAACATTTAAAAAAAACAATGTGACTTTGTTTTAGAGAAATAGGGCAGAACAAGGTCTGCCGGGACAGCTAGTATCAAATAAAAATGAATGTTGAGGTCGATTATATATATTTAAGACCCATTTTATTATCATTGTGATTATAATCATGACGAGACAATAAAGTAATAAAATAGTCACTTTCATTGCCTATTAACTTCTCTATTCTTTCACTATCCATATCTAAAATTTTAACGGCTGTAGGTGAGTTTAAGGCGCTAATAAAAACGACACTTATGCCATCAGTACTTTCAAACATCTACAACCTGTTCGAGTAGGTATACTTGAATATGCTGAAATTGCTGAAATAATACTCTCTATCAAAAGTTAATAACTGTTATTTAATGTCAGTTGTGGGTTATATTGCTTATTGTCCTGTTATCAGGATTAGTTAATAAAAGAAACATATTTTTGACCAAATTCGATAAAGTGAACACATTAATACACGAATAATAAACTGTTCTTTCACTTAAAATTTGTCAGGGTGACAGAGCGCCATCAAATTCTCGCCTACCATTGTGTCATGTGGATTAAAAGTGGCGACATTTTAGACATAGTTGAAGCTCTATGAACAGTTTGATATTTTGTATTATTGAAAAATTGACCACTTTAATGTAAACCTAAACCTCCAAGAACTGGGGAAAATAGTAAGCACCATGAATATACTATACCTAGTATTGTGAGGAAACGTATGTGTGCGGGAATATCTTATGTTGCTATACGTCAAATCAAATTACGAACCACCGCGCGATATTTGCAGTCCTATATCGGAATCGGTTTCATACAAATTAATCCTGCATTTTAATGACGTTTGTGGTCTGCCGCCGACGTCTGCTGTGTCGTACGGATTGTAACCTTTAAAACCAGTCTTAAATCGTTTCTACAACTTGGTACCGACTGGTCAAGGATATTGCGTAACATTTTGTAAAATTCAAAATTCGGACTTACAAACCACATATTGGTATCTAATGAAATTGGTAATTTTTTTGTTACTTTTCCAATACTTGTCCTGTTAAATTGCTTTAGATCATCTGCTCATTAAGAACAGCCATCTGCTTATAAATCAACGAAATGCTTGTGTTTTGCGTTGAACCGATTAAACTCTCGATTAGAGATTAGGATTACAAAAAAGCGCGTGGATGAAATTGTTGCCGTTGAATTGTGGCGGAGCTTTAATATGTAGCCTGCTTACTGTTTATGGGACAACTACAATGCTTCACTCACTAATACTATCTTTATAAACTCTTTAATATTTAAAAATACAGTTTATCAGAGGCGACGCTTGACACAACACCACTGACTACATACGACGATGACATGTGCCGCGACGGCAGACGGCGCTGTGGAATGTTGATTTGTATGAGACCGATTTCGACATACGACTGAAAGCGTCACTTGATAAATGTTGTCTGACGTCGTGGCATATGTCACCGCCATCTGCTGCTGCGGCCTGCGGTCTGCTATCGCGTTGTGCTGAATGTCACTTCCAGGTTGATTTTATTCAATACATGATCCATTGTAAAGATGCTATTCTGATTCTGGTTTGGGAGTGATGATATCGTTTGGGATTGATATTGCATTCGATGGAATTTGTGATGATATTCAGTGTTGATACGTTGCTAGCCCGGAACGTATTGTCTTGCCGAGATTCTATTTTCACAGCTTGGGTCTAACCTAGCCTGTGTGCACGCAGATCTCTTATATCTCTTATGCTCTTATTCTTACGTGTCTATATTAGTACGTTTCAGGTGCAAGAAAGGAGCCTCTCCGATTGGCGAAACTGATTTATACGCTTTACGAATATATTATAGCGCCTGGAGCATCTCGGACAATCGATACTATCCTCGACTGAGTAATTCTTTCACCACGATATTTTTCTCAGGACTAAAAACATCCGTATTTTTCAGTGCCATTAAGGAAGTTTCTTAACAGAGCCAACCCTAACATCTATTAAAAGAGTTGTTTCCATAAATATCGAAGGTCGAGGAAATATCGAAGCTGCGCGAATTATTCTGTAACAGTGATTGTGAGCTGGAGGCTCATCAAAGCCAAAATCAATTACGTCTTTTTATCCCCGGTCTTATTCTAATTGCAGAAATCCTTCACCTTAAGCATGGCAGTGCCCTTTTTGTAAAGTCGAACATCAGTATGATCTCTGCGCACTGTAGCTCGCCAAACTCCATTGAAACTATAATTCTTTCATTCCTTTTGTAAAATAATAGTAGTGTTTAAAACAGAAGCATTACACTACAGTAAAATACCATAGACCTTAAAGAAGTATAAGTTACTTTATTAAGGTATTTCCATTTTACTGACTAGATCAATAGACTAGCTGAGCTTCCGCACAAGACGTGTAATCTGTGCCCCTACTGCCTTGACTCCAGTGTGATCTTAAATCCAGTGTTACTTCCAGAAATATTCTGGAATTTACTATATCAACAATTTCTCTACTAAATACTATAATTATGCTGAGCCTTCGTACATTAGGCATAGTACATTTTTGGTCAATATAATAGAACTCATAAAATGTTTTGTATATATTACACATTTTTATCAAACTTTCTTTGGATAATACAATAATTAAAACAGAACATAGAATAGAATAGATAATGAAATACATGTGGGGTAAACTGGAATAATGCTTAGTTAAACATTTTTCCTCAATATCTAATAGACCGAGACTGTTTCATTACTGGTAAAAATATAATATCTAATCAATAACTTAAAATGTTTATGTTGATTTGCAATTAAGATATGGCAAATAATATAATCAACTCTTTGTAAAAGATGTGATGGCATAATATCAGGTTTAGACACGGATCTGAATAATAAATATTTCATCGGCAAATCTGTTGTCATAGATGTACCTACCTCAACAAGCCGTTTATTATTCTAATGTGAAATATGGATGTAATATTAGATTGTTTTTATAATTTAAAGATGATTTCATTGACATAATATAATATATAGGTATATTAATTTTTGTTATTAAATTAAACTATTAGGTCCATACATATGAAATTGGCGTTTTGTATGGGAGGAACAAAAAGTCGAATATTTTTTAATATAATATATTTAATTAATCAAAGTATGAACCATTATTTTCTATGCACTTTTGCCATCTCATAGGTAGTTCATTGATCCCTTTACTAAAAAAACCAGTCGGACCGGAATCAATAAAATCTTTGAAGGCGATTTGGACTGCCCCATCGGAGTTGAATTTTTTCCCTTGCATGAAGTTATCCAAATTTCGAAAAAAATGGTAATCTGTTGGAGCAAGGTCCGGGGAGTACGGAGGATGTCTTAGACTTTCCAATTGAAGCTCTTCTAATTTAGTAGCCGTCTGTTGCGCAGTGTGTGGTCTAGCGTTGTCGTGAAGCAGCAGTGGCGTGGAGCAATTGACCAGCCTAGGTTGTTTAGCCGCTAGCTTTTCCATCATGGTTTGCAATTGCTGACAATAGACATCAGCCGTAATAGTCTGGCCAGATTTGAGAAAACTGTAATGAACAATACCGGCACTAGTCCACCAAACGCTTACAAGTAACTTTTTTGGGGTTAATTTTCGCTTGGGGCAGGATTTGGCTGGCTGGCCAGGATCCAACCATTGCGCTGAGCGCTTCCGATTATCGTAAAGAACCCATTTTTCATCACAGGTAATGATTCGGTTTAAAATACCTTCATTATTGTGCCGGTTTAGTAATGTAACGCAGCAGTCGACGCGCGTTTGCCGGTTTGCTTCAGTCAATTCGTGAGGTACCCACCTTTCAAGCTTTTTAAACTTCCCAATTTGCTTCAAGTGAATTAAAACAGTTTTATCACTAACATCGCAGCCTGCAGCTAACTCGGACGTGGTTTGTGATGGATCCGCTTCCACAATAGCCTTCAACTCTTCATTATCAACTTGAGTCTCAGGCCGTCCACGGGGCTTGTTCTGAAGGTCGAAATTTCCAGAACGAAAACGTTGGAACCAAAAACGAACTGTGTTTTCTTTTGCAACACGACCGCCATACACATCATTCACCCTTCGAGTTGTTTCCGCAGCACTAGTGCCACGGCGGAACTCGTACTCGTAAATAATGCGATATTTTAAGTTTTCCATTTTGTAAAATGAGTGACGCAAACAGAAAAAAACAGAAGAAAAAAAACAAATGAATGACGATCATCGAAGCACAAATACATGAGTCTATAGCTGTACAAATTTGAATTTGGAATTCCTTACCAAAGAGGAGAAATTTGTGATTAAAGTGGCCAGTACGAAAAACGCCAATTTCATATGTAAGGACCTAATATATATTATTGTAATTAATGATTTGTCCATGTAGAAAACAAACTTTTATTTTCGTGTTTTTGTCAGACTTTTACCGACTAAAACCCCCGGGGTGTTCCACCTTCCACCTACCGGGATCGAGGGCACGACTGGGACCTCCTCGATACCCGGCTAGGCATGCGGCCTCAATAAGGCCTCTACTCGCTTGAGGAGGGGTGGTGTAAAGAGTCATTCCTCTCTTGCCACTGCGCTTTTGGGTGGCACGCGGGAACACATCGCGTGCCGCTCGCAGCCTTGTTGGACGACACACTCCCTCAAGTGTGCCGCCCGGTGCAGCCTTTAGAGACGGACATTTCTAATGTACGCCGCTCTACGGTGTCCTGTTCTCGTGGGTCTTATATAAGAGATAATGAATAACCCTTAACATAAGTAAGAATCTTGTAGCTTGCAGTTTTTTTTATTATTTACAGGCGGACGCTTGACCCCAATGACACCTGGTGGAAGCTGAAGATGAGTCCGACAATGGACAGCGTCCAGCCAACGAATACCTATTCACTGTTCTTTAAAAGGCTTTCAAATCATGACGTCGTGGAAATATGCTCGCTGGAAGCTTTGTTCCACTCCTTAGCCGTTCGCATGATGTATGTAGAAACGAATCTCTTCGTCGTTCTCATCTATTTAATGCAAGTGTACGAATGTAGCAAATCAATCGTTTTATTCGACTGTTATGTATACAAATGTACGAGGAATGTAGAAGAAATGTAAATGTGCTTAGAACAATGATGTAATGCGTGAAATATATTTGATAAATAATGTAGACACATCAGAACGAATATTAAGTAATTCTATTTGCTTATTAGCATTTTTGTAGGCTGAATGTAAAAACGAGATTTTTCAAAATTTCGTAATTCGGACGCTGTTTTATGATGCTGTCGAATCATGTATGCACATAAATTGATTCATACAAGACCGGCATAACTCGGTCAGAGTATTTCAAGGAAATTATTAACATCCTCCCTGTAATATAATTGATGCAGGCGTTTATTTAAATAAGCGAACATAATTTACTTATAATTAAAATTAGCCCTGATTGAAAGGTCTTTCATTATATTTGTTTTTTTTTTGTAACCCGGGGGAAATCCGTTATGGGCCGTCAAGGGGCAGTGAGGGTCGCGCCCCGGTGTGTCGGACTTGCACCAACTAAAACCCCAGGGTGTTCCTTCTCCCGTCTGCGGGGCTAAGGGCAAGGCTGTGCCAGCTTCCGCAGCGCCCGGCAACATCTGGCCTATTATGGAAGGCCCCTACGCGCGGCAGGCTCACCTTCGTTGTCTTGGAGCGGTGCGCGGGAACACATCGTGCTCCGCTCTCGGCTTGAAGTATATTTTGACTAAATCAATTTTAGTTGACACAGTACACTGTGTTATATTCGAAACGGTCATACAAAATGATTACAGTACAGGGTTTGTCTAATGCTCGCCGGGAACCGATATACAGGCTGATTTTATAGACGAGGGATATATTTAGCATTCGATTCTAATTCCAGATATATAGAAATAGTGATATCTTAATATTTCCATTAAACCAAAGTAATTTATAGTCAACATAATTAGAGGCAATGACACACATGGTAGAATATATAACAATTAATTATTATCTATTTCATTACTCACTACATATATCACTATTTCTATATATCTGGAATTACAATCGAATGCTGAATATATCCCTCGTCTATAAAATCATCCTGTATATGTAGAAGGAAGAAGAATCGTGTTATTTTTTATAATGGCTCTACAAGGTGACTATAGCGCGTCTTATAAAAAGTACGGTATAGTCCAAAAACGGCAATGATTACCAAGGGACAGAAATCTATTAAAAGTCGCCATTGTTATGCCGGCCCTTATACCCAGGACTAAAAGTCTCTTAACTAAATAACTCGAGGTCGAGGTACATAAAGTGAAGTGGCACTTTTTGGGAGAGATCTGTATCCAGTAGTGGACTAGGGTGGGCTAATGATGATGATGACAACATAAAGTAGGTCCAAAAATTTTGAGATGTTGGAACGATCGCCTGATCTGGATCGTGACCACAGTACACAAGTGTAAACATCATCATAGTTTCTCGTTTTGGCTTTACACAACACATTATGTAAGTATGTCATATAAATTATTTATTGTATAAGAAATGCATTTGATCACAAAAATAATTTTCTAAAATGATATCAATTAAAATTTAGCAACCATTTAGAATTGAAGGCTCATAGTCATTAATATTTTATGCAAACGTTTTTTTTCCATGAATTTTTCAAATGAAATATGGTTGAAATATTACTAGACGAATAAATTATTGATAATTTAGTACCTATACAAATTGCGGTTCAATTAAATTGACATTCCATGTTTTTAAAAGTAAATTAGTAAATATGTAATGGAGAGTTACCGAATACATTAATGTGAAAATTTAAATTGAATCAGGCCTACTCATTCATGAAGGACCACAAGGTGACCAATTTAGGCTTATTTTTGTAGATTAATTGTTGCCACACTGTAACATTTACCCTTGTAATATGGGTGTGTTTAAAAATACAAACAACCTGATTCAGGTAAATTATTACCTTTAGACCATGCAATTATTTATTACGTATGAAGACCCAATCCACGAGAAATTCCACAGAAAACAATGGCGTAGCTACTGCGAGATCTTCGTAGTATTATGTAGTGTTTTAAACAATAATATAATAATAAAATTTGTGGACAATAACACATATTGACGTCGTCCCATAATAAACCTACACTTGTAATATCAGTATTAGAGAAATAAATACATATACGAGTTGATTTAATACACGAAGAAGATATTTAAATATGATATTCAGATTTACATTCTAATTCCAAATATGTAAAAATAGCGATAATCTTAATACTTCCATTAAAACTAAGTAAATTATAGTGAACATTACATTACATATTTAGGATTAATTACACATGAATGAATGAATAACAATTCATGATTATGAATTGCTTATCCCAAGTCAAGATAAAGTATGAACGTGAGGGATTGGCAGTCCAGGCTGGAGCAACCTAGCGCCGGTCTTCGGACAATTGAGGCGGTGCGCCCTGTCTTGCACTCGTGGCTGGACAGACAACAGTGCGCGCTCTCCTTTCGGCTCACCCAGATCCTCACTGGTTACGGTAGTTTTGGCCGTCACCGGTGGCAGGTGTCCGGTCAGTAGGAGTCTGACACACCGGGGTCGGTGCCCTCTCAGCGGCCCTGATGGTCCTATGTAGGATTTTCCCCCGAGAAACCAAAAAAAAGAATAAAGTATGAAAGTAAAACCAGTCAATATCTGTTTATCTAAAATTATGTAAAAATAATTCAATTTTCTTAAGGGATATTCTATTGTATCCTAAGATAAATCCTATAATCGTCCTATGTAAAGCGATATAAAATGCATATGCAAAGCTATGACTCGTAAAAAACGAATCTATTATTTATAGAAAGGTTTGCTGGTACCGGGAATCGAACCCAGGACCTTCAGCGTTGCAGGCGAGGCCACTACCATTGCGCTCTTAGGCTGTCAAACAACCACTTACGACATCAATTTATTGTTAATAATAATAATACCTTACTCGAAGTTTGAGCCTTCTGGATTCTGTAAGTAAAAGCATGTCATTGCCAAGTCTTACATTAATAGTAGGCCGAACGATTAGCTCACCTTTTTCGTTTGGTAATGACGTAATAATTGCTTATTAAAAATTCAGGTTTGGTAACATAAAAAAATTCTAGACAACTAATCAATCTATGCCAGAACATATATCGATATCGACTTAGCATTTTTAATCGGCAGTTTCCATGTGCTGAAATAATCACACAAAACAAAGATAACTAGCCAAAGGTAACTTCGGATGTTTTCGTTAATTTATTTTCATTGCTCATCGCGTCGGTACGTCCAGTTCCACTTTAGGAAACCTGTTGACGTGCCGCTCCAACCCGTCTTTAACTTTGGAGTCGCGTGCCTAGGACTGCGGTTACCAAGACGAACTTAGTATTGGTTGGATTAGTATTTTTAAAAAGTCTCTTTTTAGACCAATTTGATTTAAACAATGACGCTGCTCGCATGCAGTTTCACTATATATAACGCGTGACTTCCAGATTAATTCTGAACAAACAGTAGTGAGGAATAGTGCGTTTACAAGTTTTTTGATGAAAAACTTATACTGTGGTTTATAAATGTTACTTTTAATTCACTTATACTTTACTTAAATAATACATTGCATAATTTAATTAATTTTTGATTCACTGATTTCGTCAGTTTAAACTCGGCTTTTCGAGAACTTGTATCAACTTTAGTTCTAATTATTGTTCAAGATTTTGTCAAACTTATTTTGCGAATAAAGTTTTAGCTAAATGTGTTAAAGTGCTAATGGCGGTGGTGGCCTAGTGGATAATGGACCGGCTCCATGGGCGGTAAAGCGAACGGTCGTAGGTTCGAATCTCGGAACTTACCTCTAGGTTTTTCCAGATTACGTACAGATTTAGACACCACATGCTCACCGGTAAAGGAAAACTACAGGGCATCTAATATAAATATCGTGTGTGTGTGTGCCTTGAGAACGGTGATCAGCTGCGCCACTGGGCATGTTGGGCACGACATATAAGCGCAAAATGGATACAGCCACTAATGTATCTCTGCTTATTTTGTAAGGGATAAAGCGTGACAATATATTATTATGTGTTAGCTAAGTTAAAGTGGTGTATATAAATATCAGACTTAGAGCATCCACACACACAATGAATAGATTACTTTGCGCACAATTGATCACAAGAATTTCTTAGTAGAATTTCTTAGCAAAAGCTCTTTAAATTTAAAAAGCTTTTAAACTATAACGCCTCATACGTAATAGATTAATCATTAGTGTTTAAAACATTTTAAAAATTAAACGAGCTTCTTGGTAAGTAGAAACAAGAGATTATTTTTTTTTAATATTTTATTAATCGTATAATTATTTAACAGCATGACATGGTAATCATAGTTTTTAATTTTAAATATAAAAAAGTTTGGTCGTAGTGATTCTAAGTATAACTAAACGTAGGTTTATAGGAATAGGATAAAACTAGCGTATGGTTAGATGCAATATTTTTATAATCAAGATTTCAAAATATACAGTCGAAATTGTAAAACATTTGGTCACCCTAAAATTTACTCATTAAAGCGATGTCTATAAATATCCAGTACCATTGTGATCCTGATCTTAACAATAAATGTACAGTGGTTGATTTTTATGTCTAAATACAGGTGCAAATGCCTATTGTGTTCATAGAATTAATCATAAATTGTAATTGCCTTATAAATGTAACACACAATGTAGGTACATATTTAATTACTTTGTAAACATTAAAAAATCTTGAGGTCATTTGATATTACACAATTTAAAAGCCCTGTCTATTATCTGGTAGCAAAAATATTGTTTTAAATTTTGCTATAAAATAAATATCAGGCGCTGAGTATCCATTAGTTTCGATATAATACAGAAACAGCTGAAGTTTGATAAGCGAGCTACAGCTATAGTCAATTCCAATTTTTGAACACTTATTACATACTTAATACCTGGATGCTTTTAAATACATTTTCTATAAGTCGTATGAAAGTTTCAATTGCAATATATTTGAATAATACTCGTTTACGATGTAAAAGTAACATGCATTTAAATTGGTTTTTAACCATATTTAATTTCTAACAAACGAAATCAACATCTATATAAGAATTAGTTCAGTGTTGCTTATCAAAAGTCAAAAGTGACATTTTTTGTCTTATGTCTATTGTTAGTTGTAAACAACATTATATTACTACATGTATAATAAGATATTATAATTACTGTTCATAATTCCCAAAGTAATTTTTCTTTTCTTTTTTACACTGGCTCGACATAGTGACTACAGCGCACCTGATGGAAAGTTCAGTGTAGTCCAAAAACGAAAGCGACCATCAAAGAATGAAAATCCATTGATAGTCTCCGTTATTATGTCGGCCCACATACACCACGACTGAAGGTTTCTAGGTATATGAATAGCTGGATATACACAACCTGATCCCGAAACGTGACAGGCTAAAGCGGGTCACTATGATGGTCTTTATTAAACATAAATAACAATTTATAGTCATAATATATCCCATTTGAGGTGTGGAAAGATACAAAAGGGGCTGTGTTTTACTGGTTGTTATCTTAAAGTTATTTTTTAAACTATACATATTATAATATATAGTAATAAAAGTTAAAGAAAAGAAAATATTTTGTATAAAAAGTGAACTTAGGAAAATCCTTTAATTGAATTGAATAACGCATAACCCATAATAACCCATTAAGGGGTTCCTCTACTCTCTCGGGTCGAAAAAATCGTTTTTTTTTTTTCATAAATCATATCTACAACATGTGTAGAAAATGTGTGTCAAAGGATTTTTCGATATTCGAAGTGGTTCACAAAGTTACGGCCTTGGAACGGAGTAAGTATACGGAGCGCCGCGCTCCGAAAGCGAAATTTCAAGCGCGTTTTTCTCGAAACACCATTTTTCGAAACGGTAACCACGATATTTCAAAAACTACTACACCGATTTTGTTCAAATTTATACAACATCTTTAATATGTTACAAGCCAGCGATAGAACGATAGGATTATCATGATTGCTTTGATAGTTTTTTTTCTACGAGCAAAAAACTTAAGAAAAATTTAATTAAAAATACAATAAAATTTTCAAAAGTGTATAACAATACCAATTTTTGTAATTTAAAATTCATTCTAGTTCAATCGCTAGTCTCTAATATGACTATTAAAATGCCGTTTGATTTTTCGATTTCAGATAAGCAGAACAGCCGCAATCTTGGTCACCGTCAAGCACCCTTTTTACTTGATGCCTTCCTGTCGGCTACTACAAATTTTATTCTATTATATATTTTGACTTCAAAAAATTTGTGAAGCTTATTTAAATGTGAATAAAGATTAGGAAAAACAATGAGATTGATTATTTCAATGGATAGCCCGTAAAAAATATTGAAAAGCCATCAAAAAACAGCCGAGAGAGTAGAGGACCCCCTTAACCCATGTTTTACACTAGCTAGGCAAAGTGATGTTAAGCGGTGTAGTACAAAAACCGACTCAATAACTATGAAAAATAGGAGATAGTTGCGCCAAAAACATGCCTGTCTGCTTAAAAATCTGTTTGCACCTTTATTAATGGCCTCAATAACATAGGAGGAAAAAAACACTGGCTGGAAGATTTTTCCACAGTCTGACGTAGCGGCAGAGGTAATAATTGAAAAACATTGAAACGTATTCGCTTAATCCTTCCTATATACGTAATGAATTCACTTCAAATTAGCTTTTTAGAGTTTATAAAATTATTGCACATATTTTATTAAGTAATAGGAATGCGAATATTAAGGACAACGGCTACAAAATGGCACTGGAAATTATAGCATTGCTAGCGATTATTGCATTTAGCTGTTTGCGACTTGCTGATAATGAGAAAAGCCAACATAATATTATTTCAAAGAGATAACATCTAATTTCTTTACTCGAGTCGATATCGTTCGAGAAAGGAAAGAAATAAATTTTATTATGCTACGTTACAGTGTATTGGAGTTTAATTAATTAAATAGGTTTAAAATATTTAACACACATTAATTTTTACACTTTTTGAATTCATGTTCTAATTTTTGAGGTGAGAGAATATTAATGTGTAACTGGATCGAGTTTACTTTAAATTATACATCGGTGCAAAGCCTGTAATAGTGACTCGCTTCGGCCTGTCGCAGTTCAGATTCAACTCGAATACAGATATCTTTTTACTGAAAAGCCTTCCGGCGTACTTCATTACGGCTGTGGCTTATATAGACGTTACTTTTGCATTATTTTGGGCTTTAGTAAAAAAATGAATTCACTTATATATACTCACTATTAACTACTTACTATTTATACAAGAACTTTAGTACCTATAGCCTAAGTATTTGCAGAGTCAAGTCAAAGTTGACAAAATCTGTAATTCACTTATGCTTTGACATTAAGTAAATAAGATTTGTAATATTCGAACAAAATTGCAATGACAACGGCGACTGTCAAGTGGATTTTCATTTCTTTCCGCTGGCTGTCATTTTTTATTTTTTTTTGAGTTTTGGAAGTTTTTTGAAAATATTTATTTCTTATTAGAGTCTTGAGAATACTTTATATTGTCAAAAAATTATAATTCTTTTAAAAAGATAGTGTTTTATTTTTAAGGATAATGTAATTAATATAAATTGACCTGGTTAATTGTAAATATATAGAAATATTTAGCCGTTAGATTTATTGATTAAAGTTCTAAAAAGCAAATAAATTCAGAATTAATTATTACAGGATACGAAAACGATTTCTCGACTTTTTCCTATGGAACTCGTAGAGGTCGGTTTATAGGGTTCTGCCACGTGCCTGTCAGTGGGCCAGCAGATGTCCCGTGACACCTGCCCTTGCCACTCCACCCATCCCTCTCTCCCTCATACTAATCAATCTTTCTGTCCTTATCACGATGTGCTTATTTTTATATAATTTATACAAAGTGACGGTAACTAGAATGGACCTCGCGGCGGTTATAATGACCAGTACCTTTCTCAGCTGTGTTATTAATTGCATAAGTACATAACAAATACCTAATACTGGCTTGACATCAATGTACAGCGACGTGCAGTGAACGTTAAAAAGGGAAACTGGTTCAGTCAAACATTTATTCCACCAAACAAAACTGGGTCATGATCACAGTACACAAGTGTAAAGACCGTCATAGTGACTCGCTTTGGCCTGTTGCGTTTTGGAATCAGCTTGTGTATATCCAGTAACTCATATACCCAGAGACCTTCAGTAAGTTGTATATGTGGGCCAACATGACGATAAAGACTATCAATGGATTTTCATCCTTTGATGGTCGCTTTCGTTGTTGGACTTCACTGTACTATGCATCAAGTGCATTCTAGTCACTTTGCCGAGACAAGGTAAAAAAAACGTTACGGCCTACATTTTCGTAGGATTGATCTACACCAATATACGGATGTCGATTTTTCGAGTATTACTACCTTAAAGAGTCGGTACCAAATAAGAAACAAAATTTAACACGAGAACTGAAATGATATTTTGCAGCAAATTTTGTGACACTTGGAATCATATGAAAACGCTAGTATTGGTGAAAAATATCGCAAGAAAACAGAACGGCGCGGAATAAAATTCGCGAAAAACACTTCACCGTTAAAATCGCAATACTGCCTGAGCCTGACGTTTAAATTCTTAAGAAATATATTCTCATTAAATACTTAAAACCTTTAATGAATGTTTCGCTTGTCTGAAAGTAAAGAGACATCATTTAAAAAACAAAATATTGTAAAATCGTGTTTGTATGTTTAATATGTGTTTGTATATATGTGTTTTCTTTTAAGCATGGGAATTGCTAACAACTAATAATAAAAAGTTCTCCAATGGCCATACATAAATATTGACAATTGATGTGTATTCATTCACCTATAGTATTGTCGCTAAAGTAGACAAAGTCATGTGTAAAATCTAGTTTCTAATAAAAAAGAATGCAATACAGTTAAATTAGCACGAAGGTATATTTTTTAATCGAAAGAGCATCGTAGTAAGATTCCTTACATTATATAGAGACGTTGAAGTAATTCTTTTTTAATTAGATACACTTTACAGATTCCAAGAAGTCAAATACCAACAGGAGATCGACTCTTGTTCTGCAAACTCGATCTTCGATCCGCGCAGGTGCAACTGTTATTTCATTAAAATTTAATACAGATGTCGCGTGCGCCGCCTTTTTACTCCACGACGCTCCATTGTAATTAAAGTATTATTATTTTGTCGTAAAACAGAGGCTCAGTGCGTTTGCTCGCGACCGACGCGCGCCTTAAACACTTTTCGATACAACGGGACCCTGAGATCGTTACGATTATTTCTTTATCGGAAGGCAGGTTAATGAAAATTGAAACCTGTTTACGGGATTATTTTTAAAAGTTTTACGATACAGGACGAACGTTAGGCCGTGTAAGATATACATATAAGAAATAATATAATATTTAAAAATCTCTACTATTGTTAATACATAGTTAAGTTATTTTAGGTTTAATTTGTGGGAAAATTCTGAATGAGTTGAATATTGGTAAACATCGTTATTACGAATCTGTTAGATTTCAGAATTAATAATGATATCGTGTCGACTAAAATATAGTACGTATTAAACATCAAACGTTACAAAAAAACAGTTTTCGCGGATATTTCGAGTCCTATTGCTCGGTGGTTAATAAACGTTATTATGAAATTATTTGTTATTCGATTATTAGTATGTTTGTTGAATTTTTCTATATAATTATCCGTTTTTGGAGTAGAGTGGTGAGAAAGCGACTAGAACGCATTTACATGCGTTGTTGTATACCATACAACAAGGCGTTAATAACATATTTATTTATTTTTGTTCCATAAGGATTCAATGTATAGAAAAAAATAGTGAATACTAATGCGGATATAATTTTGTTGTTATGCCATATTTACACGAGGCCATTTGATAAGATATTGGCCCTGTATAATTACAGTCAATTTATAATCTTCAATCCAATAAAATAAGACGATGTTTCACTTTTTCAACCAATAAACTATTTGGATTACTAAAATGTTCTATTATGTAAATGCATCCCTAGTAATATCTTTATTGACGAGTTATTTTTGCGTCATTGGCATCTCATTCCGACGCAGCTTTGAGTATCTTCCAGCGTTTCTTTGCTGTGGATAGTGGCTTCCAACATGCTAGTGCTAGTAGTAGTATTACTCCAGAAGTATGTCCTGTTGGCTGCACCATTCCAGGCCTATACCCACAACGGTGAGTCCTTGCGTTGACCCCAAAATCCATAAATATCTATATCTGGCTGACTGCTTTAAGCGCTCGGCTCTTTTGTGTATTGAAGGTATAAAGGCCCGTTCTGGCTAACAGTATTAGTCATACTAAAAAATCATGTACATACATTAAGAGGATTAAAACATCAATGTTCATAAACAATTTGTGAAAAAGTTGTTAATGCTTTCGCTTAATCAGAACGATGGCTCGTGTACAATTGCACTTAAAAATATTTATCCCATTAGCAGTAAACGATAATATTGCAATTAAAAGCTTTAAGGACATTGGTGTTTCTGATTGTAAAATAATAAATTAAGTTAATTGAACTTTTGGACAGTCTGGGTGTGGGCTCCGAAAGAGACATATAAATCTTACGTTCCTTCTATCGGTTAGTCAAACTGTTAACTATTGAGACATTACGTACATTACTGAAATTTGATATATTTTGGATTAATTGAAACATATTCAGAATTAATAAGAAATTTATAAAATGACAGGTAAAAGGGATGCGTAGGAAATTAAAATATACCGATATGAAAGAGGAAAAAAAGATTAAGTTAGGTGGGGAAAATGAAATAAGAAGAAGTATTTTCATGTCAAATATTTTAGGAATAAATTATACATAATTATCCTATACTTTTTCAAGGTGAGTGCAAACTCATTAGTGAAAGTATCCACTTTTCGTTTATTTGTCGTGGTCAAAGTGGTCAGTAGCGCAGCTGATTCCCCTTCTTAACTTCTCAGGGCACTTATGCATAATATTTTCTTTATTAAATAGTTTACATGTTTCATTACGATGATTTTCTTCACCGGTGAACATGTGGCGCTTAGTCTTTACTTAATCTGGACAAGAAATAGATTCGTTTTGGTATTTACACTTATAAACATTTGCGTTTCAGCATACAGATACTTGTTTCTTATGCAACAGTCCATCATAGATACGCAATTTCTTATCCCACAGGTCACTTCAGATACGTGAAGTTTTTATTTATGATTTATGAGCAGACTCTTGACCTTAATGACACCTGGTGGGAGGTGAAAATGATGCCGATTATATATTTATTTATTTATTTTAAAGGGAAACATACAGCAATATAAAAATGATAATAATATACACAAAAAATGTTACATAAGCCAGCAAAGTTTCCACAAAAATTAGTACAAAAATAAAAATCAAGCTAATAAATAACAATAAAAAAATCAATCAAATATACATACATATATGTTACATATAAATAGTACATTTATATTAAAAAAAAATACACTATAGAACAAAATTGTACTTAGGCTAATATTTTCTTTCTCACCATTCGTTTAAAGGGCCCAAAGGCACAGGACAGTATATCTATATCGCAAAAACGTTTATTATATAGATCACAGGCACGAAAAACAAAAGTATTATTAACATAGTTTGACCTATTATGCTCTTTCACTATGCCTAAATACTTATTTGCTCGTTTTAAAAAAAAACTCTGTAATATATAAATTGAAGTATTTTACAATATATACAAAATGCGAGAGTTTAAAATGTGT
Source organism: Automeris io (assembly GCA_036320925.1). Classification (NCBI taxonomy): domain Eukaryota; kingdom Metazoa; phylum Arthropoda; class Insecta; order Lepidoptera; family Saturniidae; genus Automeris; species Automeris io. The sequence goes on along the minus strand of JAUDJH010000009.1, from coordinate 6,707,588 downwards.
AACTCCTGTAATATTTCTCAGGTGATAGTTAAACGATTGTCATTGATTTAAACGTGAAAAGGGCGATTTCCCGCGACGGAGGCGCCGCAGGCTTTGTACCGCCCTCCATTGTAGCCCCACAATGCTCCATACCTCACGCTAACGAGCCCTCCAAGCAAACCAGACACATTTGTAAAAACCGCAATAAGCGTTCCATTTCGGCTTATTGTTTTGACATATAATAAATATTTGTGTGAAGATTTTACCGCGCGGCATGGACGTAATATACAATAGATGTCGCATGCGATATAATCAATCTATAGAGACGGTTCTTTCTAGTGATAAGGTTAAATTTGTTATATTAATAGATGATGTACATAAATGAAATGAATTGAAGTGACATAATACTCGTATTAGTATTTAATTTACCCGTTATACTTGGGTATGCGGATGATAGCACTGTTACTGATAGGTACTTATCTGGACCGCGGGCAGATGCCGTCGAGATCTCTCTGCTAAGGGAGGCTATGGTGAAGCGAATAGATTTAAATATGTCTCTGATTGGGGCGATGCGAATCTGGTTAGTTTTAATGCTACCAAGACACAGGCGTGTCTTTTTTCCGCCAAACGGAGTCCTTTTCACCTGACTCCCACCTTCCAGGGTGCTTCCTTGCCGGTGACTAATGTTCTTGAGCTCCTCGGTTTAGAGCTGACAGCTGACTTGAACTTTGGGCGGTCGATTGAGCTTAGAGCGAAAACAGCTGCTAAAAAATTGGGTGTCCTTTTTAAGGTCAGACGGTTCTTTTCACCATCGCAACTTCTTAACCTGTATCAAGCGCAGGTGCGGTCGGGCGTTGAGTACTATTGTCACCTTTGGGACGTATCCGCTAAATATCAGTTGGCGGCTTTGGACTCGATTGATTGTAGAGCTCGTAGACTTGTTGGCGATGACCCTTTGTCAAAAATTAAAATGCAAAGCATCGAGCATCGACGTAGAGTTGCCTGCCTCGCGGTCTTTTACCGGTTGCACGGTGGAGAGTGTTCTCAGGAACTACATTATTTGATTCCACTAGCCCCATTCCACCACAAAACCACAAGACATCGTGTCGGATACCATCCGTATGTGGTGGATGTTCCTTATATCCGCACGAGAAGATTCGCTTCTACATTCATCATGCGAACAGCTAAGGAGTGGAATATGCTACCAGCGGCCATATTTCCGCGATCTTATGACCTGGGAGTCTTTAAAAGAAGAGTGAATAGGCATTTGTTAGGCGGACGCGGTTCATCATCGGACTCATCTTCACCTTCCACCAGGTGTGATTGAGGTCAAGCGTTCGCCTACAAGTTATTAAAAAAAATTTAAGCCTCCTACCAGTTATGACGTATGAAGTTGAGATGTGGGCAATAACGCTTGGGCTAGTCTTCCAGTTACAGTAGCTCAGCGTGCGATGGAACGAGCAATGTTAGACTTCTCTTTGATGGTCAAATAAAAAAAATCATCGAATAGAGAACCAAAGTTATTGACATAGCTCTTCGTATTAGCAGGCTGAAGCGACTCTGGGCAGGCCATGTATGCGAAGGAATCGTTGATCGTCGGAGCAAGCGGATTCTTGAGTGAACACCACGAATCGGCAAACGTTGCGTGGGGCGCTCCCCGGCAAGGTGGATTGACGATCGGTCGATGACGATTAGGTTGTCAACGGTAAGGATTGGCCTAGAAGAGCGGAAGGCTGGTATCAGTGGCGCATATTATGAAAGGCCTATATACTGCTGTGGATTAGGGCGGGCTAGTGATTATTATTTTAATGAACATTAGTTTTATTCGATTAATTTATTACCAAAAGTATTTGTGTTATCTTTAACGTCTTCTTTATGAGTAGTCTTTGATGCGCGGAGATTGCACAGATGATTTTACAATCGAACGATTTGTTTTGTTTCTTCGGTGGCTATTGTTATATTATCGATCGGCGGACGAGAGCAATGGAATTGAACCTCCGCTCTGAACTGTATTACACACAGTTGCGTTTGGCTTCTCGCCTCACCAAGTTCCGCTGGAATCGAGTAGATTTTATCCATATTAGATTTTGCGATAAAGCGGAATGGATTCGTTAAAAACAGTTTGTATTTTACTATAAACGCGAGACTTATAAATATGTTTCGTAACTTATCCTACTTATTTATCTGTGTAAATAAAAGTTAAAACTAAATAATTTATTTTTCAATATGCTAAATTTCAAAACTTATTTATTTATAAAATTTACTAAAGCAGAATTTTTGGGAAATCCACCCAAGTAATGATTAAAACCAGATACATTTGTATAAAAAAATATAGGATTACATTATTATATTAATTATTATAAGATAAGCTTTTGGCGCTTGTTAAGAGAGATCTATGTTCAACATTAGAATCGTTTTTTTTACCCTGATTTGATACCTATCGATAATTGCAATAGTAATGTCGGCTTGCACAAATATCTCCTCACGCTTCGTTTATAGGACCCAATATTATAGGACGATGGGCTAATAACGATGATGATAAGCTTTTAATTGACATAAGTTGTATACAAATTAGTCCAAAAAAAAACATTAAAAAGATTTTTTACTTTTTTTATTAATGATTTTAATTTTATGTTAAATGTTGCCAGTCTGCAAGGTAACTAAAACTATTAAGAAAACATTATTATTAATAACAAAAACTTTGCATTTTTTTTTTCTGGCATTTTTTATATCTGTTCAAAAGGTTTTTCTTTGTGGCAGGCCAACAGCATTATGAATGAACTTGTATATATTCTTATATTATTGTAATATTTTTGAACTTACTGTACTTGCAATAAAATCAGGGGTAGCCACTTAGCTGTACTGATAAGAAGGAAAATATCGTTAGAATGGCTCATGAGCCTAAATTAAAGTAAATCACAGCAGTGCTCGCAGCATTGCGGAGTCAACAACATTGCACGGTGCACGTCCGGGAAAATTGCAGGGTTCGCACTCAGTTAGCGCCTCGGAGGTGTCAAGATTGCCATAATTTGCATCCCTGGACAATGACCCGCAGCGTCTGTCGTCACGTGTTACCATCTAAGTACCTTTTGTTACGAAATATATATTTACATCACAATAAGAGTGATGTGGTGTTACGCCCCCGAAACAATGCTGTTTTAATTGAGAAATAAAAACACTGCTGATGCAGTATTCACCGGCTTAGCTTCGAGCAGAATACCCGTTGAAAGGGATTTCAATATATATTCTATTCAGTTTGCGTCAGTAATTTTTTGTTCAATTATATGCATTAACTATGCATAACTGGTCGCATCATTTTAATATTTCGTTAAGTGATGTAAAAAAAATTAAACTTTTTTGTCTGTATACAAACTGTTGGTTCACCTGATGGTAAATATTTACCGCCGCTTTTAGACAACTGCAACACGAGAGTGTTGTTATTGCATTGCCAATCAAGACCGAAGAGTAACCGAAGTATTTTGATTAAACACTAATTTCAGCCATATTGATATGGGAACTTAAAAATAATAAAAAAATAAAGCAATGACACAATTGCTTGTATTCATAGTTGCATACAAAAAGCTATATAATTAAAAAATATGTTATACTGGAAAGAACAAAATAAAAATAAAAATTCTTACAGACTATATAAGCATATAATCTCTAGGCGAGATAATATATTAATAATCTTGAGTTGTAAACTTGAATTCGCTTACTCTATTAATTCTGCCAAAATGTATGTATATTAAACACTACAATCTGCAGGATATTTAAATAAAGCAAATAACAAACATGTGCTAGTAAATTATTCAACGATTAAAAAATTCATTGAGGGGAACTGAGAATTCTGTTCGAACCGGGAAAACAGATTAAATCTCATTCAATCACGAACGTGCTTTGGAAGCGAATGTCTCCTGATTTTAAGAAGATTAAAGTCAACTTTGAAGCTACCACAATGGCACCGCGCTGTTTAAACTCAAGTTCTCATTTATATTTAAAAAGTCTGGGGAAGTGTCTTTTTGAATGATAACTTTTTGCCGATGTCGAAATATTCAAACGTAAGTATAGTATTATTGAAATTATGACTTATGTTTTTGATGGCCACATTCAATTGTATTCCGTTGGTGAAATCGAGGCATCTACTAACGAGCTCAAAGTCTCATAAAAATATGTCACATAAGACTCCGTTCGAGAAGAGGTGCGTCTCTTCACACATTAATAAGCCGTTTTGACTTTGTGATTCCTCTTTACCATGGGCTATAAATTGTGGATACATCAATATTGTATGATGAGATTAATGCCCATGTTCAGTGGACCATTAGGCCTGCATAATCCCATTGTATTTTTTATTCCGCTTTGAACACGGGCGCAGTGTCGGTGCCGCCAAATCGACGTCAACTCGATGGGAGAAATGATTAAGGACATTGAGAATTCATAATAACATCACCTCGTTAGAATTCAATATAAAATATGTTTCATATTCGTCAGATATCAATAAAAAATATGCTTTCTGCTACTTGTTTAGTGGACATAACAATAGTCCAAAAGACCATGGATTTGTTTTTTTCGCGACGATGTTTGTGATTTTTTTCTTTTAAAAGCACAAAAGCTGCAATAATAATAATCTTTATCTTTGCTAGAAGTTATTATTTATTTATTTACTTTTTATAGGGTTGGGAGTGGCCCGGTACAATAATTCATTTACACAACACATATACACAGTTACAATAAAAAATGTACAGTTCCTATTAAGGCATCCACAACATACGTCAGAGTGGACTGTTTATATATACTACATTATATTATGCTATATTAATGGTAATTAATGTCAAGATTATTCGTTTGTGCATCTCTCAATAACCCGCAGACCTAATTATGTATCAGTATAATCATAATAATTTATCTACCCGGTATATTCCTTTCGGGGTGAACAGAAATACATTAGTGACTGTATTCACATTGCGCTTTTATACCGTGCCTAACGTGACCAGTATGGTTATTGTTCTATATCACTATCATCATAGTTAAGAATAATTACCATTAATACCTGCCAGGTTATTAGAGAATTTATAACATTTACATACCTACAGTAAGTACCTTATTCAGTTAATTTATATAAACATTTCTATTTTGTTAAAGACTGTTGATTGAACCACGATACAAAATAAAGTTTACACCTACCTATATACTTAACTTATATTGTCATGACTTTAGTTTTGTTTGTTAACACCATGGAATTAAAAATACATACAAGGATTATCTACAACACTCGGATAAAAATGAAGCAATATTTTTTCTATCCTTTTGTAGGAATGCTAGCTAGCAATAATAGTTACGCAGTGAAATTATGATACATTTTTAATATTACGTGGTTGAATATATCTGAATTCATACATAATTTATAATCAACTTACACAATCCAAGTCTTATTAGGAATGTTATTCAATAGTTTATTTTCAATATGAATACGCGAGTCACTTATATCAGAGGCTTTCATATTTCAATTCACATATCGGCGGCTGTCGGAATGTCTCGTTTAAGGCGGATGAGATGCAGTGAGCAGTCCGAGAACTTGGACCCTGGACGTCCCTCATATCGTGGCGGCTATTCATAAACGTACTGACACTAGTGATGTAATATGAGTCGGATTGTATCGATCGAGTAATTTCTCATTTTTATTCGATTATTACCTGAAAGAAAAACTAGTGCAAGCACCAGCGCTAAAAAAGTAAAAGTATCACCGAAATAACGACATTTTGGTACATTGGTAAGAAGATGAATAACGAATATGTGATGTGTAAGACAAAATTGAAATGTTTTGTGAATGCCGTCTGCCGCAAATTAAGGTCATAGGATTTTTTTTGACAATTAATTGAGTTGTTCAAATTGATTTCCAGATAGTTGAATCACTTGTAGTAATTGTTGTCACGTAATATATAATAAATAAGTACATTATCATTCAAAATAGGAGAAACTGTATTTAGAAACACACACCTATCGATAATGACCGTGATCATTGTGGCCTATACAAAATTATCTTTACGCTCGGTTTAAAAAAAACCTGTGATCATATGATAATGAGAATACGCTTATCGGAAGAATTATAAATAAAGAATTGAAATTAAAATAATATATCACGTTGTCTGTTTGATTGGTTGAATTACATAGTATTTTGCGAAGTATTGCGAGTTACTCGTTCCAAGTGAAATTCGATCCAAATCGATTCATTCGATAACGATTTTCTCTTGTAGTACGTAATGGACTTGGGTACAACATTAAATGACACATTGTCACGCGGACGATTCTGCTTAGATTTATGCTTCTGTAATGTGCCGGCTTCGGAAATGGACGACTTCTCACCACTGCCGAGTCAATCCTTTGAATTTATTAGTTACTCGGATTTCAATTGACTTTTGCGGGTCCCCTTTAATGTACCGATGTTATTGTTTGATTATAGTGATTTATATGATAATTATTATTAGTCCCTGAAATCGATTTTTAAAAACATATTGTCACTATCGTGGAACACTGTTGGATTTGCAAATTCTATTATACAATTATTAAGTCTACGTAAAATTGATCGAATTGTAATTTGATTCACAATTTTAGAGAAACATGTTACATAACATTGTTTTGGTAGCATTTTCATAGAAATTAAACAATATTAACTACACATAATTCCCATACATCATTACGTTTAGTGTGATTTAGGACAGAGTGTTTTTGATTGAATTATAATTTTGTACGATCTTTTGTTTTTATATTGCTTAAACTGCCTTATATGAAATTTAATAATAGTGTAATTAAATATTGTATATTGAAACTTTTAATAACTTTACATTTTTTTTTCTCAAGAGGTTTTACTGATTTTTATATTATTTAATTTTCAAAGTTTAAAAGTCACCTTTATACACGCATTAAAATACTTTTACATCAATGGACGTTTATAGTTATAACAAGCGATATTTAACCAAGCAGTATACGAATATACGTGTCGTAATAATTTAAATGCTCGATGAATGTATAAGAAGTTGGAGTTTAAGTTGAATTATATAAAGTCTTTGGTTGTTCTACAATCGAATCATAAATTGAAACGAGCAAAGTGGTCAACTTTACTGCATTCGCCTTTGATAAATGTAGTAACTTGCAGACAAATAGCTGATAATACTCAACAAATAGTGGGTAGTCGCTACAAGCTCTTCAACGATGCCGCTTGTACCATTTCTCCTATAAGGCAAAAAATGTACACAACTTGCCGCATGTAATGAATATTAATTAGGAATCCACAGACAACGTGTAAAAAATAGTAAAGAAGTTGTGTTTTACGTATTCGGTATATTTTCCGTAATGGTTGTCATTAAACGCAAAACTATCTTGATATTATAAATATTGATATGTGTTTTGTATCTTTTTGATGCAATAAAATCTAAAACTACTTTTAGGGCCCATTAAATAAATAAGTAATATCTAATATAAATGTCATATTTTCTACTTCTGATAGTGAAATATGGACAATTTGAGATAGAAATAAACTATTTAAGATATTGACCTACTGAAATTATATAAATTATGTTGTTTTCTATCATCACACTGCGCTGTTAGCAGGACAGTCAAATATAAAAGGTAATTGTTATTTCTTGCTACCTTTACAAATTTATTAAACGCCAGATATCCACAAATAACTATATTTATACATATATAATTAAATGTACTAACATTTAATTATAGTATGATTCACGTGTATTAAGAATTCTTCGGTTTTTAGCGACATTTCTTACTTATGGTTCAATATTTATAGTTCAGGCGTAAATATTTTAACTTTTGAAGGACATCATATTCTGTGCAATATGCCGAAGACAGACACTACCAGCCAGAGGCGTGACGTGTTGTTGAAGGTTTATTTAATCAAGGAGCGGTACCATGTACCGAAACCCTAAGGCTATGGTGTGTAATCCATTCTTGCCGTCTCAATCTCGACTGCCTCTGTACAATTGCATTGTCCTGAGGTGATAGTGGATTTAATGGAATTCCTTCATGGCTATCCAACGATTACCAATGTTCTGTGTGGTGCTGAGTACTCAGTAGTGTACAGTGGTTAGGTATAACGAGGTAACAACAGGATATTTAAATTATTTCTCTATATCGTACATAAGGAATTCAAAACGTAACTTATACTAAAATATATTCTTAACACTACTTTAATGAACATAGAACTATGCAATCTACGCAATAAATGGGTGTCAGCTGAAAATCAGCGCTGGGTGGCTCTGCTGGTCACTTAGCATTTACTGAGCTGACTTCCCTGTGGCGCATCATCACAACACAGGGCATATGCTTTTGTTGTTTTATGTTTTTATTTACCTATTCTGATGTGTTGTATGTTGTTTGCCAAATAAATGTTTTTATTATTATTATTATTATAAATACATTTTTTTACCTAAAAACTATAAACCGTTATTGATATCTATTCCACGGATTTTTTGCTAGCAAAATCGTTCTAAAAGCAGTAAGCTGTCTCAAAAGTATACATTTTTTTCGTTATTTCATTTCGAAAGGTATTGTAAAAAGTACATTTCATTTTACTAAGGTTTAATCGATGACTAATTTGATTGATTCAAATAGCGAATAGTATTTATTGAAAAACGGGCAAAACACTATTTAACAAGTTTTTAACTACTTTTCTAAAACACAGATTTTCAAATTACGGAGAATAGCAATCAGCTGCGCTAATGGTTACGTTGGACACGACGTATAAACGCCAAGTGGATAAACCTCTAATGTATCTTTTAATCACCGAAAGATATATTGTTTTTATTAATATATTTAGTTTTTGTATATTACTATATCCACATATCTATTTGGTTTAATTTTTAATATTTACTTTCATGACAACTGATAACGTGATACAAGTGACTATAATCAGGCATTTTTGCAAAATATAATATTTTGTTAAAGGCATACATTCTTTTTGCAAAATAAACATTAGTGTTATATAAATACATTTTAAACTTTCGCGGTTTGTTCTCATTATAAATATTTTAACGGGCTTATGGGCGAATCAACTTACTTTTAATTATACTTCGATGTTTCGACCTAGTTACACAGGTCATCGTCAATACCAGTCTGATGTGCCCCGGAGTTTTCATCAGAAGCGGGAATTGATTTGTTCTATCCTCTTTTGTTCTTGATAATTTGAATAGTCACACCACACACCATTCACAGTAACAGCATTTTTACATAAAATGAGGTTCTAGTTTTCTAATCACTATGTTCCACGCCGATGATAAATAAAGCCCATCGTCCCGCTTATAAGTTTTATGCTTTTTAATCTCGATCGCTTCTCGAACCAGTCTTTGATAATAGAAACGATCTCTGGAGGGGATTTTTGGCTTATACAGCTCATCCAAGTGATTGGGTTCCCTTAAAGTATTTGTTATTACTTAAAGTACCCGTAAAACAAAAACAAAATCATAACTTCTACACATTTAACAACATTGTTGTTGAAATGCTGCTGATTTATAAGGCTTCATTTATCTGTTATCACATTTGTCTCATAAAATGAAACGCTGCCATAAATTTGAATTTTGTTACTGATTTGTTGAGTGATAATTTGTTATTTACCTATAATTTTATATTCATATGCATCGAGAATAACGTTAATTTAATCTTAATAAAGAAAGATTTCTATTACTACGCTAATACTGCAGTTGACACATTCCAAGAGGTGAAATTGAGGTCGATAGGTCATTTGTAATAAAGAGTCCATCCAAGGGTTAAATTATTTAAAGTCAAACAGATTTTGAAACGACTCGTGAATAATTTTAATTAAACGTTTATTTTAACGGTAATTAAGAAAGATGTGGAAATTATTGTATTTACTTTTAGCAATTTTGACTCATAATGAGAAATATTAAAATTTATTTATATTGTTTGAATATTTAAAATTAACTTAATTTATTTCGTAATAATCGAATAAACATAGGATTAAAAGAACTTTAGCATAAGTAGTGTAAAATTGATTATTCTCCATATTACGTTAGTAATAGACTGCCCTATAATGATAAGTGTAATATAATCGATGAACGGTGGTGACCATCAAAAGATGAGTTTATTGACAGCCCGTGAATATCCTACGTTAATAGTAATTCATACGCTAGAACACAGGTTTCTAACAAAAAATATTTGAATCTCTGAAAGTTGCAATGTTTAGAAGTCACGGTGCCTTCTCATCACCCATTGTTCTCTTTCATGGCGTGAATTTTCGAAAAATTACGCGCTCCTTGCTCCGGAGGGTAGTATAAAATTTGTATAATAAATGAGGGGCGTGGCTGGCATCCGTCACAGTGGCCGCAGTCTGCGCGTGGGGTACCTAGATGGGTGGCCGTTTTAGGCTATGTAAAATTAGTTTCTAAAATATATTTTATCTTGACTCAAACTCATAGACTGACACACACAGTGGGTTTTTTGTAGCACCATTCCATTCTAAAACATAGAATTTAAAAAATCGTAAATAAATAACACAATATTGATTTATTCTAATAACATTGTGATTAGACTTTGGTGTGTAAAACGTTCATCGACGTATAGTGTTGTTGAGGAAATGAGAGAAAATACTAGATCCATGCTACGGGAAACATTTATTTTTCTTAATAATATTAATTTCAACGTCAATCTTTTTAAACTTAGTTATAATTGACTATTACATAATATATATTTACATGAAAATAAAAAAGATTAATATACTAATTGTAGGTCAAGATAGATTGAACCGATTCGAGGTTTACTTACGTGTGTGATGATTTCTTTTTTTGAATCCAGGGGGAAAATCCTGCATAGGACCATCAGGGACGCTGTGAGGCCAACGACTCCGGTGTGTCAGACTCCTACTGACTAAAAACCCCCGGGGTATCCCTCAAATTGCTCCACTCGGGCCTGGGAAACAAAATTCATCCAGGCACACATGGTACCAAAAGCCTTGTTGAGGCTACCTCTCTGGAAGAGGTAGGAGTAAAAGCCCACTCCTCCAAAACCACTCTCTCTCAGACGATGCGCCGGACACCGTGCGCCGCCTCCCTCTCATCCGAGCAGCAGACCTCTCCAAATCTACTGCCCGGTACATATGTAACGATCGTTATATTTAATTATGTATAAGATCCAGATTCCCAATTTGTTATTTTAGAGGTTTGGAATTTTTGTTGTTATCATATTGCTACTAAATATTTTATCAGGGACCGGTTTATTTGTACGAGGCTACCGATCATAAAATACTAATCACATTACGGCTTATTTTATCTTCTTGACGCGTCAATAAAAAGGCTGATATTCGGCGCGTGCAGCAAACGGCGGTGATACAAAACACGAGTTACTTGTTAGAGTAAATTAAATACAAAATATATTGTTTTTTATATAACTTCATGAGAATAAAATTTTAAAATATATCTTTTAGGTTAATAAGGGTCATATATTCCATACCACTCGCAGTTTTATGATCTGACGCTGGAAACTTAAAAGCCGTTGGATCATTTTTTCAAGAGATTCTTAGACATTTGCATAGTAACATAAATATATACACGATTTATAATAAAACTGATTTTTTTTTTAAGATTTCCGTTTAATATGACTATGATTAGAGTAACTAGCAATATCGAATGGTTTATATGCTGACACAATATAATCGCGGAGATATTTAATGTTTATTAAAATACGAACGGATTTTTTTAAATTAAAGTAACATGACAAACAGAAGCAAATAGCATACGGAAAGTGGTTACTGGTGTCTATGAATGAAAAAATCCTGCAAGAGTTACCATTACATTGCGAAGAAAAAGACGAAGTAAGCAGATATATACAATCTACAGTTCAAGAGTGTATTTTTTTAGTTCAAAAAAGTTGTGGCTACATAAGATTATGTTATAAACAATAATAATAATATATCGTTACGCTATATTTCTTTCGGGGTGGGCAGTGATATATTAGTGGCTGTATCCACTTTGCGCTTATATGTCGTGCCAAACGTACAAGTAGTGCAGCTGATCACCGTTCTCAGAGCGCTTGCACATTACATTTGTTATTGTTATGTATATTGTAATATTATTTGAAAATACTGAGTTTTTCGGTATTAAATTTTAGCAAGCAATTTATGTTTTCGGTTCGCCCAAAAAATACACAGGTTCACATTAATGTTGGTATTATCAGTAGTTGTTTGCAGAGCCCATATTTTGTTAATAACATATATTTGTTAAACGATGTATCTCTCACGCGAAGTCTTGCCGCCAAACCAGCCACCTCTGCCGACGCAACATGCCATTAAGCTATTACTTATCCGGGCAACTTGATCGTTTTTGCCAAAATAATACCTGGATATAAATTTTACTACATGAATCTACATACTTTGATAATTGATTTAAAAACATTTATATACATTGTGTATAAATAAGGAAATGATTAAAAGCATATTTCGCCGCAAACTTCAACTCGAAGACTCGATCGGTACAGTTTGTTCACGGGTTCGATTCAGAAGTGACAGAAATATTTGTATGGCCTACATACAGGTAGTTGTTCTCAGTTTTGTTGTGTGTGCAAAAAGATATTGTGTTTGTAGACATACTCAAAAAGCAAAAAAATATCCTAATGTAGTTTTGGAGATCCTTAGATCATATAAAACATTAAATTAAACTTTAAAAATTACTTTATTTCATTTTTCTAATTGATTACACGTCTTATCACTTTTTTATGTCTTATATAAATCGCGCGCTTTCTTCGAAGAAAAGAACCGTTTATCCTCTCTCTCTTTCTATCATTCCTTCTTTTTTTTTGGTTTAATTCCCCCCGTTTTGGACAAGGCAAAAGCTTTTGCGCTATACAGCCATGTTTGGGACCTTTTCTTTACAAGTTATATTAAATTTCGTGTCTCGATTTTCTGCCACACTTTAATATCTCTGACTTAGTTTCGATCTTCTATCCATTTTCTTTTCTTGTTTGATGCACCATTTTAAAATGTTTACACACAACATAAGCGAGAGACTGCATCAGGACGACCGAATAATGTGTCACGGCTGGACAGATTTCAAGAAAATTTATACAATTATGAACATTAAAACGCTGAATAGTAGTAAAAAAAAAATAATAAAATAATAATGTAATATGAAAAATCTAGGTCGTATTCTAGCTCTTCTACGTACACAGAACTGAAATCAAAAATAGCTTATATTTAAATACGAATAGGTCTTTTTAAAACAATCTTTAATTGTCAATAAAAGCATTTTACTATCTATTCCGAAAATATAATCTATCGAACATATACATTTCGTTTTAATTAAAAGGTTTAACAAATTGTTTAGATAAATATTATTTAAAAAATAAAGTATTACAAGATTATGCTATCAAATAATATCAAGATTACTTAATCGAGCTAAGCTGCGTAACTATCAAGGGGAATCAACTTAACGTTCGATCCAGATATGTAAATATCTGTTTGTTTTATCTCAGTTAAAGAGTACTTATTTCGTATCGGCTATCATCGGGATGATCTGCCGAAATCGATACAACATTTGCTATTCAAATAGCCCCAGGCTTTTTTCTGTATATACGTGACGGTAAAAGTTTTATATTAATTTACTTACACAAGATAACGTATTTTCAGGTAGTCTTTAGAGCCATTACATTTAAAAGTTGTGTTTGTTTACATCATCTAAACTATGCAAACGGTTTTAAGGCGATTTTTATTATCAATTTGGAAACGTATTCGCAGGTTGTTTATGAATATATATTAATTTTTAAAATATAAAATTTTCTTCAGTGCGTAAACAAACCAAGTCTTGTTAGTTATTTTAAATTTAAAATAGGTACATACAGTTTGCCGACTCATCTTATTCTGCCCAAATATACTTGAAACTCGATTCTTATAAACCTTGCAATGAACTTAATCGATATCTGGTGCGAATTTAAGCTCCATTGGATAAGTGGCTTAAAGTTATAAGATTATTTACCGACTGACAGTGAGTTTTTTATATATAAAGTTGACTTTTATGTTAGGGATGGATGAATTACTGCGAATTTTGTTTTCTTTACGCCAATTGCTCAGGAGGCATTTTAATTAAGATCCTGGGTAAATACTCGTTGCGATTTATGTTTCTTGGCGTGGTAATTGGTGGTTCCTTGACCGATGGTAGTTAAGCCACACGAATATTAAAATATTATTTACACATTTCACAGTAATAACAAATGTAGAGTTGACCGACGTTTTTTGGTATCGTTAATAAGTTTTGGTTCTCAACTTGTAAATTTTGTTTTATTTTTTTGTTAAATTCTGTTTATTAAAGGTATTTGGTTAAAAACGTTTTGTTTATTCTGGAACTCCTCATTCAAGCTAATAATGAAAATTCATTAGATTGTTACAATAGCGACCAAAAATACGGAAATTCTTCCCTTGTGAGAACAAAGGATGTTCATTTGTTTAAATGTGTTAATTGTGAACTTTTTGAGGACTTAGAAAGATACGAATACTTTCCTTATTGACGTTAATTTTAAAATCTAAACTTTCCTAAATATTTTCCTCTTTTATTCCGCAATTTTTTTCTTCTGATTACAAGAGTAATACTATTGATTAACCGTACAATTTGTGTATTGTGTATATGTAGTGTGTTTTGATGTGGTAAGGCAATTGAGTAGACAAGTGCAATGACCGTCATAGTGACTCACTTCGTCCTGTCACTTTTCATGATCTGCTTGTATGTATACCTTCAGTTGTTAATACACCTAGATACCTTCAGTCGTGGTATAGGCGGCCTGACATGCCGATGGCAACTGTCAATGGACTCGTTCTGTGACAGTCGCTGAGGTTGTTGCCCTGCCCTGTACTTTCCATGAGATGCGATGTAGTTACTTTATCAAGCCAGTGTAAAAATATATTTTTTGGAAATTAATAAAATTATTGGGAAAATAACATCCATTCTTGAACATAAAGAATCATTATCATTATTATTATTATCATTCTAGCCACTTAAAAAGACATTAAACACAGATTTTGTGTCCTTTTTTACCTATCGCATTTCAACTATATAGGCTATCAAGACTACTGTAGCTATTAATATTCTGAATTATTTACTAACAAATCTAGTATCGTAATTAGACTGAGTCAGTAAATGCCGAATTGAATTAGATTTTTTGAAATTGGTTAAGTCCAAGTAGATGCCAAAATTCACGTGTCACTCAACTTCTTTAAACCATTACTGCCCTCTGTACCTGCACAGGTACAACTAATATACTGCAGTTTCATTTTGGGCGTTAATGGGTTAAAAAATAAGCCTTTCACTGTACGGGAAATGCAATATAATTTTATGTTTATCGCTTATTCTATTCGATTTTATATAAAACATCTATAATTATACTTGAGAATTGAAAGTTTGTTGTTATTTTATCTGTATACAAGTACGTTGGTCAAGTCAGTATTTATTGTAACGCATCTCAATACAAAAGTCAGAAACAAAATAAATGATTTGTGGATGTGGACGATTTAAAAGATTACTAGTATCAGTAACAAGCATCGATTTGTGTGCTGTGAAAACAACACCAGCGTGTGAATTGTAACATTTTAATTATAATCTTTTGTCAAGTCAACAACCGTCGGCTCAGGTTTGTTTTGATTATCGTTAATAGCGATTCTGTTTAGTTCGTTTTTTAAGTTCAATAGTATGTATTCGCAAGGATTATTTCATTTGTCATTTTAAAATAATTTTAATAATAATATTTCGTCACGCTCTATCCCTTTCGGGGTGGGCAGAGATGTATTAGTGGTAGTATCCAATATAAAAATGATTTTATGTATTTTAATTAATTTAAACCTGTCATCTGTACCTATTTTGTATTATCTTTTGTTTATTTAGTTTCCTTTAGTAAAGTATGAATAAAATAAAACAAACTTTTATTTTTGATATATTTTTATAATTTGACTTTAAGAGATTCAAAGGAATGATTATTAAAAATTAGAAAAAGTGTAAATTGACTATTTATCTTATGTTAAATATTGTATGCTTACATAATATTATTCTGTTTAATTTATTTTCTGCATAAATTTATTAAGCATTTTATTATGCACTGTTATTATATAGTGTACATTAACCACTCATAGACACAATTTTAATGGACAATTAATGTCTGAGCATTCCAATAATAAGAAGCTTAAAAAGATGCTACTAATTCAAGGCACTACTGGATTGTGAGCCTTTTTAACATAATATCCCGCGCTATAATAGAGTATTAAATGTCACCCGAAAGCTTTAACGTCTTTATGAGTGGAGGCAAACGGATAAAAAACTAAAAAAGCTACACAAGAGTAAAGTGTCAAATGTCTGCTGACATGAGGTACGGCGCAACCATTCTACGTGAGACAGGATGGGTGATTTTATTAAACAAATAATATATTTGTACGTCTGCCATTATTAACGATTTATGTTTCAAAATGTTGAAGCTCCTAAAACAAAATTATAGTTTCTCTATTTAAGGGTTCTGCGTTGAATAAAACTTTTACTGCTAAATTTCGCAGCATAACTCTAAAAACGAAAAAACGAACATAGACGGATCTTTGTCTCAATAAAATAAAACCTCAAATCTTGTATTTTCCAAGTAAACTTGTATGTATAACTCATACCTTGAACTTAACCAAATAGATAACTAGAATACAAATATTTTAAGTGGTTTACATTAAAGTAAAAGCAAAGGTACAAATTAATTTTCCGTACGTATGTCGTCGATTGGTAGTTATTTCGAACAAAGTCTAAATTTGAAAAATAATAAATATGAATATCTTGATTTTATTGAGTCTTGAGTCATTTAATGCAGGAATATATGCATTTTAAGAAACGAATTGTATTTTCGAATAGGAATTTATTTTATACATTTTTAGAATTAAATACGTTTTAAAAACTTGATTACTAAAATATTTTAATAGCTATAGGATTATTAATAATTTTATTGCTTCTATTAAATAGTAATAAAATCGGCCACTTCACATTAAATACCAAGTTAAGCTTCACATTAAAGGGTTAGGCTATTTAGTCATAAATTTTCATGGTACGTTAGTGATTACAGGGCCTACTGTTACAGTAGATACGCTAACCTTTGTAATGGCATCGATTTTTCATGCTTCATTTCTCAAAACAACATTCTTCTAAACTTTTTTCGATTACTGGACCACCCTGCTCTTCTCATCGAATAGCTAATCACGAGCTCATAAGATTCGATTAATTACAACTTATTATCAATTGCATAATGAATTTTAGAGTCTTTAAGCGACGACAAGCATTTCTGTATGTCGATTAGAACAGTTTAACTATTTTCTAATGTTTCTTAGCTTCAAAGCGGCGAGTTTTGATGTAAATCCATTAATCTGTGTGTATTGTAGGTATTTTATGTTAAAAATTTGGGACATTTCTTAAATAATCTACAAAGGTGTGAATGATTCCAATTGGCAAATTTTTTTAATAATTATTAAATTCTTATGTCTACAATTTATATGAAACCCCTCTTGAAGGTATTATTTTACATTAAATAATTTACTAGTTGAAAAATAAGAAGCTGAAATGAAAGAATCAAAGTTTTTTTAAATAAATAACATTGGCGGTAAGTACAACTTTAACTATGATTTTTAAAACAACTTGTAAATAAAGTTAATAGGCAAAGAAAATTCCAGTTATGAATAAAACAAGATATTCACCGTTCTTTATTCACCTGAAAACGATAACATAGCAATGTTCTGTCGAGACATAAACTATCATATCAATAGGTTCCCCTGCCGTCTCGTAAACAGGTCTTGCATTTTACTGGCTGCTGGTCTATAAATCTTCTACTGTCAAGGTTTAAGTCAAAGGGCAAGTTAGTTGAATATAAATGGCGATAAAGTTGTATGAACACGTGTGAATTTAAATATAGTGCCTGTAGAGATGATATTTCTGCATAGATATAATACAGATACTACTTAATGACACGCATATCTTTACATAGATATTTATTAAAATTTTTGTACAGGCTATAAATTGCATAGGAAATAAAGTTCTTTGAAATTTTCCGTCATTTTTAATTAAGTGTTGAATTTTATCGTTCAAAGAATTTATTGAAACAATCGGACTAAATAGATACTACAGGTTCAGATGGCCGAATGTGATGTCAATTAAATTTTATCTTAAATTCTCGACGATCTAATTTAACTACAGCATAGTTCTAAATATATATTAATCAAAACGATGCATTCCAATAAACGCTAATATTTATAAATGACGACATAAAAAAAAACAAAGAAATTGTCACCTTATACATTAATTTTATTTAATGAATAGAATAGAAGAAGAAAGAAATTATGTTTTCTAAGAGATCAGAAAATTGTAGATACTTGTGGCTCAAAACTATGAAATGTATTTTTTTAAGATTTCCCAGTAAATGCAACATAAATTTAATTATAAATTCAATATAATCAGATCAGTTTTAACGTGCAATAATAAAATAAATAAATAAAAATATCCTTTATTTTTCTCTGACTTTTACAATTTTTTTGTTAATTTATAAAAACAATATTGAACTAAATATCTAATTTAAGTAAATAAAAATTAATTAATAATTGATGTTTTTTTTTTAATCATCAACTGACCAGGCTTCTGATGATAAAAAAACACGTGCAATAATATGTTATCAAATAATATTGTTATTGCCTATTATTTAGTATATATTTATCTATTATTACGCTGAATAACCAACGTAAATGGTAAAAATGCTGTACTGAACCGAGCTCGAAAAACAATAATAACTTACATTATTATGTATCTGTTTTATTATGAAATTAATAAGTACTTTTTATATAAAGCAATATATATACTTTAACTAATTTAATTAATTAGAATAACATCAAAACCTCTTTTTTTCGAATTGAGTAATACCTTGATGGTCGGGATAGACCTTCACAACTAAACCGGGCGAGAGAGCGAACACTGAGGTGCTCAGCCAGCAAATTTATGGGCTGAGTGGCAACGCAAGGGAACCCCTGTGGGTACGACATCAACTTGGATCGCCAGCCAAAATACGAAACCTAACGGGGATCTACTAGCGTTTCGGAAGCGACTACCTTGAGAAGAAACGCCGAAAGAAACTCAAGGCTGCGTCGGAGTGGAACATCAAAACCCTTCACTTCACCAAAAATATTGGTTTTATTAAACAATTCGAAAACTGAGTGTATATGTTGTATTCCAATTAATTTTCAAAGCACTAAGCTATGCTCACGGGGATAATACTTTTAAATAAAATAATAATGAAGTCGTTCAAAGCTGTGTTTCTGTAGAGTAGGTAATGTTTTACTTAACTAGTCAATTATTTATGATTATAGTTACTTAATTGAATTTAAATTTGTGTCTCTCCACAGGAAGCATCGTGTATCGAGTGAGATTTGACAACCTTTATTACTTCTAAGTACTTACATAAATCAAGTTTTTTAATAGAAAACAAATCATTATAAAATATTTTGAGCCACGGCTTTCAATGTTAAAGAATAATAAATAACGTTAATAAGATACTTTGTATTTTCTATTTTTAATTTAAATACTATATACTAATTAAAAATAATGTTTTTATGACAATAGTTTCATTGTAATAGTTAAGTAATAAATGTTAAAAATATCATATTCCAAGAAGCTTGAACCATGAACTAATAAAGATTAATCTAGTCTATTAATATAATTACATTATATATTACTTAATATAATTAATATAATATTAAAAGATTAAGCAAAAGTAATGCTTTTAAAAAATCTTACTTTGTTTTTACGAAGTTATTATTCCGTTTATCATATTGAGAAAATATGCGTTGTAATTTTTACTGAGATCACTATATGTAGCACTAACTGCGCATCATAGTTTCAATAAATTGAACAAATAAATATCCCAAACGCTTCTCACAAACGGCAGTTGTCACTCAGAAAGGTTGCCGTGTTGTGCTCTGTAACTTTTTTTATCATGGCGTGCTTTGCTTTCGAATTGTGTAGAAAAGTTCGGAGAATATGTTCGGATATGTTCTGGAATGCAGTGGGATAGGTTATATATAGTCGAATAAATATACCAATAAAATGTATTAATGTATTGTCGGTCACTGTTAAATAAATAATATTAATATATTGTTACGCTATATTCCATTTGGGGTCAGCAAAGATACATTAGTAGCTATATCCCCTTAGCGCTTATATTTATATTCTGCCCAACGTGATCAGTAGCGCAGTGGTCACTGTCTCAGGGCACTTACTCATTAGATGCCATGAGAGTTTTTTCACAATGATTTCCTTTACCGGTGAACATGTAGTGCCTAAGCCGGTACTTATTCAATCAATATCGTTCAATGTAATAGAGCACTAACTTTATATGAATAAGATATCAACAAGAATACTGACTGTGAATTCAGTGTTGCGGGTTCAACCTTTAGGGCGGGTTTGCACCGACAAATTGAATCAAGTTTAAACTTGTATAAAACGGCATTTAGCGTTAAACTGTACTTATTATATTCCTTGGAAACATTAACTATTTATTTGGTGGTAGGGCGATTGCCCGATCAGGGTCTTGACCACAGTACACAAATGTAAAGACCGTCATAGTGACTCGCTTTGGCCTGTCGCGTTTCGGGATCGGCTTGTGTATATCCAGTAACTCATATACCTAGAGACCTTCAGTCGGGGAATATGTGGGCCAACACGACGATCTCATCTCATCCTTTGATGGTCGCTTTCGTTTTTGGACTACACTGTACTTACCATCAGGTGCACTGTAGTCACTATCTCGTGCCAGTGTAAAAACAAACAACTTTTTTTTTAATTCTGACTCGACACAGTGACTGCACCATACCTGATGGTAAGCATGGTCCAGCCAAAAAAACGCTAACGACTATCGATAGGCAAGAACAACCCAACGGTAGTCGCAGCGATCATGCCGGCCTGCACAAATATCTCTTCACGTTACGCTTAAAAGATCCCATATCATAGGATGGTGGGAAAGACGCTCGCCGGAAGACCATTCCACTGCCCAACGACACGGCAAAAGAAGAAGTTAGAGAACTTCTTAGTCCTAGCTGGGATGTGAGAAACCGTAAAGCTGTGACTCCGCAAACCCGCGTAACGGTCAAATTAAAATCACCATTTTAGTCCAATTAAACGATTTTGACTAAATTGCGTTTTACAAGTATACAAGTCTAAACTAGTTTTAGTCTATTGGTGCAAGTCGCTCTAACTCTGTAGAAATATTTGTGAAACTTAACGGTAGTTGTTCGGGGTCTAGACATTTGTACATAAGAGCTTCATATCTATCTGTTAACGCATCAAAAATATAAAAAAAAAATTGGTGTGGAGTTTTATAATTTTTTTTTTTTATAAATAGAAATTATCTATGATTATCATAGCGAAAGTAAATATGTACACATAGAGAGACAAGTAAAATGACACAACACTTTTACAATAAAATGAAGCGGAATATCGTAAAATAGTTTTTCACTGAGAATATTCCAAAGGAAAAAATGGCTCATGCGGGTTTTTAATGACCACGTGCTTCACTATAAAAGCCCTCCAACAATAGTTGTAGAGGCTACTAAAACTCTAATATGTTAAGGGACAATTTTGTGCAACAATACGGCATTCAGTGTGGTTTTGTGATTTGTGTAATCTTGTTATTTAGATGCCTCCTTGAAGATTGATCGGGATGTGTCTATTATATTTTTTGTTCGTGTGGACACGAAAGTACTTTAATAGTCACGTTAATATATTTTCTTTGAACTTCATATATTTGTGGCCGTGGCGGATAGGGGATAGGGGATCAGAATCCGTACGCAGTGACGTAAATGATCGTAGGCTTAAATCCCGAAACGTACATTTGGATTTCTCCAGATAAGTACAGGCTTAGGTACCACATGCTCACAGGTAAAGGATAACATAGATGGGCAAAATGTAATCAGATTACTGAAAAACGATTACGATTACATTTTGCGTTTTTCATCATGAATATAACTGCATTTTGCTCATCTACGTTTTAAACACTACGGAATCATAAATGTGTAGAATTGATCTACACATTTATGATTCCTTCATATTTTGAAGGGATTTAATCAAGATTATAGAGCAACAAAAACTAAAATTACGACAGCATTTCGTAATCATTATTGATTAATCAGATTAGATTTTGCCCATCTCTATCTAATAGTAATATCGATCGTCTGAGAACGGTGATCAGCTGCGCTATTATTCACTGGTCACGACATATAAGCGCAAAATGAATATTGCCACTAATGTATCTCTGCTCACCTCGAGAGGAATATAGCGTAAAGATATGTTATTAATATTAAAATTATACTAGTGTTGTCGAACATTTTTTGTCTAATATGATATATTTCGTTTGTCATAATCATCAGCTTGTTTACTTCCACTCCTGTCTATATTGCCACAGAGATCTTATTTTTACCTCTCGTGTTCAAGTTTTTCTGATGACCTTCCAAAGTTACTAGCCCACCTTATGACGGGTCTACCGACAGGTCTCTGGTTTCCCCTTCGACACCATTTTGTATTTGCTCCGCTCTAGTAACCATTATTTTGTTTATGAAATGATTTAAAAACAAATTCTAGATCTTTGCATGTGTTAAGTATTTGCAACATAATATATTATTTTTTAAGGTCTTCATGAAGACTTAACATCACTGCAGGAGTACTATATTTACGTTTTCTCTTCCTTTGAGATTTGGTAGCATAAATATTATTGAAAATATATATTTTATTTTGTATTCAGTTATAATAATCAAAATACTACTGACACATAATGTTTATTCTATTTGATACGTATTGAATTTGTGATATAATAAATATTTTTCACAAACAAGGCCCATTCAAATTCAAGTACCAATAGTCTTCAATGGATACGCTAGATCCATATGACGCAGTACATTTCGTGTATCAATTTTGCACCAATACTTTGTAGCAAGGGTAACATCCGTTCAGACATCCGGAAAGGTGCCAACAAGCATAAAAGCTCAGACGTAATTCGTCATATTATTCATATATAAAAATCAGTGCAGATGCGAAAGGATTGTGCACATGTCGGCAAGGTGTGCTCTTCTCTATGGCATGTGCCAAACCACTTCTCTTCGCAAATAAACTTATAATATTACATTGTTTTCTATCTATTACTCTCCATTGACCTCTTAGATATTACCCTATGTACAATTTCATATTTCAAACCTTCCGATGTCGTTTTCATGAAAAAATATATATATATGTAATTGATATTTATTCCTTGTTTACACACATTCATATTGTTACATGATTTATTAAAATTTGCTCGTTAAAATTTCATATATAGACTCCTTAAGTTTTTAATATTATTATAATAATAGCGTTACATTCCATTCAGTGTATAAAAATCATTTCTATTATTTTAAAAATAACTTATGAATGCGTTTTAATTTGACTGATAAAAGACTTCAACGCGCAACCGCTCACAGCATTTTGTACTGATTACTAGCTCGATACGAAGTTAGGATTTGCGGAGGTCCGAGACGCGTGGCGCGGTGCCTTATAAAGCAACCTGTACCAGTTTGGTAATTAAAGTTACAATTTTATCGATCGAATGACTTCGTCGCATGGGACCACCATCGAAACGATACGAACATATCTTGCAGGATTGCAGCGGTTTATAAACATGAGCTAGGCTGTGACCGCGTAATGGACCTGTCATGGCAATATCCCTTTTTGCTGTTTTTTAACCGCTAAGTTAAAGGCTTTATTACTCCACAGTCTAGTCCTAAAGGTTTACTATACTAAATATTGTCATTTTTATCTGATCTATGTATATGAAATACCATCTGAGGATAATATATTATATTGTGACTTTTCTTAGTGTGTGTTGCCTTTCGGTTTTATATAGACTATACTCTGGAGAGTGTGCGGCTGAGTTGTATGATATAGTTCCACCCTCCCCCTTCTACCATGGATTGACGAGACGCCGTGCAGGTTTGCACCCTTTTGTGGTTGACATTCCTGCTGCTCGCACGAAGCGATTCGCCTTCTCCTTTTTGCTGCGAACCGCGAAGGAGTCGAACTCGCTTCCTGCGTCGGTGTTTCCGGCATCTTATGACATGGGAATCTTCAAACGTCGAGTGAATCGGTATTTGCTGGATGAGCGCGCTCCAACGTCAGCCTCATCATCACTTTCCAGCAGGTGAGATTGAGGTCAAGCGCAAGCCTATATGTAATAAATAAAAAATGTTAAGAGCAAGCATTTTATTGATGTGCTTTTTATTTTAATATTATATTGTAATAGAAATGAAGAAATATATCTAATAGAGATACAACTGATGTTTTTGGTCACAATGCTAAACGTATAAGAAACATTTGAATTAAGAAAGCAAGTCTAGGTTCCGTTCCCTTCTCATAGTTATATTTCATACAAAGGTGGATCATATTTTATTATTCTGCTTATATAAGAATTGTTGTAGTGGGATGTTAATGTTGGTTTTATAAATAAAATTAATCTGTCTTAGTAAACATTAAAAAAATTACTATCAAGACGATATATAAAGATTCACTAATCAAAACAAAGCAGCGGGTATACCCTAGTGCCTTTTGAACATACCAACCAATACATACAAGTCATTCTCAATGCAAATGACAAAGTAATACGTACGTTTTATAAATTGAAACGGAAATAATTATTTAAGTCGTGACTACTTTACGATTATAGTACTAATATAGTAGTATAATATAGTATAGCAGTAATTATTTAATATACTAGTAGGCAAACAACCAACGTAAATATGAACTTGTGACTGCAATTAATAGAATTTAAAATGTCATCAGAAGGAATGAAATATCGATTTCTCAGATTTATTAACCACATCGCAATAATACTTAGTTAAGTAATTTATTCAAATAACTGGAAGATTTATAATATTGATAATACTGGTGGTAAATCATTAATTGAATTTTAAAATTTAATTTCACACTAAGCGAGAACTAATTTTATTGATTTTTAATGTTAGACCACTATAATATCTTTCTAATTTTCTCATTTATATTCTGTCTCAGTTGCGTGAACAAAAGTAATCTACAACAATTAAAATAAAAAAATAAAAATTTTAACTGGTGATTCACCTGCTGTCGTGTTGTAAACAGGCTCTATGAACATTTATTAAATGCATAATATAGTGATTCTACTGAAACATGAGGTTACAGCCACTATATTTTAATCGATCTAGGTATTCATTATTTATAGTCGTTTTCGTATTAGTAAATATATTTCCTTTATCAGGCCAGAGTACATTATCGTTCTATAGCATTTCTCTCCTCACGGTCAATATTATTAACTAATTTAAGTTTCGTAATGTGTAACTTTCATTGAGCTGATTTATTTTAATTTCTTCACTATAAAAATAAAATTAAACAATTTAAGTGATAACCAAATTCAATAACTTCAGTATATAAGTAGTAGGGATTCACAGGTTCTGGCTCACCGCCTTTGGCTCTCTCATCGGTTCTAGCTCACTGATCACGGCGGCAACCCTAAAAAAAAAAAAAAAAAAAAAAAAAAGTTTTCAGGGTCGCTGAATCGAATGCAAGTATTTAAAATTGCGTAGCTTTAACCGTTTCAGAGATAGCATAACATTAACTAGGCTATAATAATACAAAAGCAATGGGGTACAGTTAACAATGGATCATCCGAGCAAGGGTCACCTATTGTTCGGCTCGAACGCTATTGTTGTGTTAAAACAGTAATTAAACAAATTCCATAATAACATATCATTGTACATGGTATCGATGTCAAATTGATTAATAAAGTAATTCATTGTACAGTTGTGCAACTTGTAGTACAAATACATTAAACAGTATTGACCACATACTGAACTCCAATTGTTTTGCAATATTTTTTTATTGAAACTCCATCGGTGGCTCATCGGTGAAAAATTCACCAAAACCATTTTTGTCTATATGTAGTGCAACCCAATGTGATCCAGGTTTTGTATCGGGGTCCAAATTACTAATTAAATAAGTAGGAGTTTCCATGTATATCGGTAATCTATTTGCAGCATACACATTATACCGCAAACTTGGATGTATTTCGTTCAAATATTTCTGTAGTTCTATTGTATTCATATTTATTTAAAAATACAACTTTCCAACCCCAGAGATCGCAAACATGTGTGCGATTGTAATTACAGTAACTTATTATATATCGAAAGGGTGATTATTAAAAATAATACAAAGTAAGTTCATTTTAATTAATTTATTCAAAAATGTACACACAAAGAGATACATACAAATATTACAAAGTTAATATTTTTACAATATATATATATTCAACTATTATAATCGACGGATACATTGCGGTTTTTATCTATCTCAATAACATTATCAAATTCGGCGTAAACAATACAGTTAATAGTTTGTACAAGCGTTGACTCAAATCGAACTTCTAATCTTACAGTGCCATGTCTTATAAGATTCCAATGACCTGAAGAGTTGGCTGATAAATCCGGAGTTAAATCAAAAGCTAACAAACAGTAACCGTTCGAATATTGTTCTCTCGAAATTCCATTCCCTTCATTTAAAAAATGTATACCCGTACCCGAAAATAATGTATGATAAGCCGTGGTGAAAATATGGTTTTCAAACGAAGGTTGTAAAGCTTTCGAAGGTATTTGTTGACCATCAATATATAAACAAAATGTGTTAATGTTGTAATTTTCGAAATTAAATGGATTTTTAGTGAGATTACCGTTAAATGCCCCGTTATCAACAAACCCAATAATACATCTTTTTGGGACTTGCCCCAAAAAAATGTTGTCAAGTGTTTTGCCTTGAATCCCAGATGGTATAGTTAAAACTTTCACTTCAGCTCGAGTGACGGGATATTTTGCTGTAGAAAAAGCCAATGCTTTTTGATGTGCAAGTAAAACAGTTGGATTGATTCGTGCTTTACGAACGATAAGTGTTGCATCTGTAATGCATACTTTAAACTTTGAATCACTTGAAGGGGCCATTAAGTTAAATGTTTCTCTAGAGCGAACTAATTTAACTGACATTTCTACACCATTGATCAAGAACTTTTCTTGGTTAAATATATCGCCATGTAAGTGTCCAATCATTTCAATTTCTTGACTTTCAGAAGCTAATTTTTGTCTTTTAACAAATCCTCCATTTTCCTCGCCGGTTTCATTCATTTTGTTGGCTGTATCTTCATACCAAAGGCCACACGTAAGATGAGATTCTTTAGCTGGTTTAGCATAATTCAACAAAGTTTCCATGTAGGCACGATACGCATATGTATTATTTGGAGGTGATATAAGTTTTTGATTTAAATAGACATCAAGTTGACTGAAGATTGAATGCAACCAATTATTAACCGGAGCCACTACCGTTGAGGCAGCTACCTTAGAGGAATCTTGATGCAATATCCTGGCTTTTATATGAATCAAAGTATGAGACAGATCTATATAATCTTCACCAGTTCCTGGTACTTGAAATTCGAGGGGCCCATCATCAGCTAGAGATGATATAGGTTTATAATGTATCCATATTCCATTTTCTATACTAGTTTGTGTTGAGGGTAATGCAAATAAATCTAACTCTGATTTAATGCACTCACATGATTTGTTATGTAGAAATGACATTTTATGAAAATATGTCTTTGATTTTAGTATGACTTGACTTTGATTTTTTGATACCTTTCACCTTGACATTCGGTGCTGAAATGAGAGAATTCAAACGGTTCCTCTTTTTTATATATCCTGAACCGGACATGTTAATTCGATTAATTTTATCTTGAGCTTTTTTGTGTAAATTTGAGCTGGCCTCTTTCAATCTAGTTCTTATTGAATCTTCCATGGGGCGTGCATTAACCATATCCGATAATAGATCCACACCGGCATTTAAAGCCTCTTTACCCACTACTTTAGCACCACTAGAGTGCAATGGTAAAACAGATCTAAATAAGCCTCCTAAAAAACTACCAATTCCATGTCCACGCTGATACGGTGCTCCTCGATAAATCACACCAATACCGTGACCAGCTTGATGTGAATAATAGTGCTCATAAGGACAAATCTCATTATATTCTTTGGAATACATTATAGTTTCATAAAGTGGAGTTTAATACACAATGTCCCAAACTGGAATGGTATTTTTTGTCCTGTGCCTGATCTTATATTTATTTCAATCGTGTCAAACTCCCTGCGCATAACAGGTATGTAGTGAGGTGGTGAGAAAACATGCATTTTATTAGCTCCATATATGTATTTTGAAGGGTCTAGTGGTATTATTCTTAATAATTGTGTCATCACATCCCCAACAATTTGCGGTTCAATAATATCACTATAAACAAATAACTGGGATGGTAGCCCTAGATGTAAATTCGCTGAACATTTTCCAAAACCACCCCTGTGTGCTAAGTTTCTAGTTGGTTCAAATCCTAGTTGAAGACTTAAGCTAGGTGCTAACGTAACTGATCTTATTGATTCATCCATTACAGTTACAGATACAAACTTTGAAATTTCAACATATCGAAATATAACTTTATCATCAATGCTGTTTAATGCTGTTAAAATTTGATTAATATCATCATAGTTGGTGGCTGGTATATAATGTTTGTAGTATATTAGTGAAGGTTTATCCTCATGGGGCATTACAGCCCATTTTGTTATATAAACAATATTTTCATGTTCCTGAACTGTAAACATCGTGCATGGATATTGAAATTCAACGACACCAACAGACCATCTACCTTCAAGTATAATAGGTTTCGGTAATTTGGTTGAAAACTGGGTTGTCGTATTTTCTGGGAAGTATTCCATGGAGCTATTACTCAACAATGTTAAATAAAAACTTTCCTTCATCATATTTTCTTTAAAGTAGAAGCCAATATCCAACTATTAAATTTATCTGGATAACCTTTCCACTTGACCAACACTTGCTTTCTGTTACCGGAATAGCGGGAACCGATAATTTTATCTATTTTATAACTTGAAGTAGGATCATAAGATATTTTTTGTAACTCTTTCTCATAAAAAGTTCCTGTTATTGGTTCATTTTGTAAATCTTTTAATGTGTATACTACCCACGGTGATCTATCTATTATAGAAGATATAATAAAAATTTCATCACTCCAATTGGATTCATATCCCTTTTGAAAGATATGTTTGTGTTTGGTGATTCTTACATAGTCACCAATATGAAATTTTGGAAGTGGAATATTTGTAGGTTGACTAACTTTTTCTCTGTCATACAAATTATTCCAAACAGTCATTATATTATCAAAATTTACATCGCAAGGACACATCTTAATACTAGAATGATAGCTATGGTTATATGCGTATATTAAGTTCTGTAGGATATCTATATACCTATGGGTATTTTTGTGAGTGAAATAACGCCACATTCTCATTTTTAGTGTCCTTTGGAATCTTTCTACAATGCTGGCTTTAATATCAGGGTTATTTGTTGTATAATAATTTATATTTTTACTCTTTAAATAACCCTTTACATCTTTTGAAAGGAATTCACTTCCTTTATCAGATTGTATATGTGTTGGTGTGGTATTAGCTTCACTAAAAATACTATCAAAACATGATTTAACTGTTTCAGAATTTTTATTTTTCATAGGTCTAGCATAAGCATATTTAGTAAACACATCAATAACACAAAGTATATAATTAAATCCGTCATTATGTGTAGAATAAGATCTCATATCACTTAAGTCTACCTGCCAAAGTTCATTTAGGTTGGACAAAATATATTTGTTTCGAGGAAATTTCCTATGTACTGGTTTATGCAACGTGTATGTTTCTTGTAACCGTAGCCACTTTATAACGTCTTCCTTAGTCATTTTACCTTTCATAGCTTTCGACAATTTTTCAATACTACTGTAACCAGCAGGATGTGATGGATCATAATAAATCTTAGTTATCTCTAGTATGGGGTCCATTTTTCCCAACTATTTTTTTTTCTTATAGGTTTTTTTATCTTTTCTCGATTGTTTTTTTTATCATTAAACTCTTCATCTGTAGATACTTGGTCAATATCCTTTAATTGAAGCCGGTGTATGTATTCACTTCTAGCTGGATTCCCAACGTAAGTCAACGGTACTTTAATATCCTTCAATGCTGTTGCAAACTTTTCCCAACCTATTGGATCACTTTTTTT
Organism: Automeris io; assembly: GCA_036320925.1. Lineage (NCBI taxonomy): Eukaryota > Metazoa > Arthropoda > Insecta > Lepidoptera > Saturniidae > Automeris > Automeris io. The sequence continues at coordinate 6,677,412 of JAUDJH010000009.1, read as the reverse complement.
TAACGGTCTAATTGCATCATTTAACAAATCTACTATATTACTTCCAAGAATTTTTTCGTTATCTATAATGACTGTACCATCATCATTCCAATGAATTTTATTTGTACTTAGAGTTAGCAATTCCAATAAAGACCCACCTTTCTTTACATAGGTTTTTGGTATTAAACTAAGAATTTGATCTTTCGTGTAAGGAAGTTTTTCATAAGATATAGTACTCTCCTGATTTTTATCTTCAGTGTTTGGTGGCAGAGCTGTAAGTAAACTCTTGTCGTCGGTATAATTACTTTTATTAGATGTATTTACTTTTACTTCTGGAGTGGTAGTATCAATACTTTTAGTTATTATTGGTATTTCATGAGGTTGACGGTCTTCTCCAGTAAAGTGTAAATATCTTTGTAAAATTTGTAGATATAGAATACATTTTTTCCTATCATCCATATTACTATTCAAAATATTTTTCATCTCAGCATCTAATCTAGAAGTGGGTCTATCAGGAACTTGGTTGTATTTTAGTTTGTCCATCAAACTTGGTTCAATGAGCAACATTTTCTTAGCTTGCTCCATTTTTATTACATAAAATAATTAACTAAGCCACTCAAAATTGAACCCAATATTATTGGTAGAAATGCACCACCTTTTTGAATAATAATATTTTTTCTTATTTTATTAGAACTTTTATGTAACAATTTCCGCAGTATAGATTTATATCGTTTAAGTTTTTTTTTCTCTTTTTCTGGTAGTTCCACTTTACCTTGGAGGACGTTATGTATACATTCACAAATACAGTTAATTTCCTTTTCGTCACACGATTGTAAAAGAGCTTTCTTATATTTAGGTTTAAGCTTATGTAGTGCTCTCAGTAAGTCTTTATGCGTGTTTAGACTTCGCGGCATTATGTGTAAATGACAGGAATTTGTTGATTCTTGCTATATTTAAAGCCTTTGGTGGGGACATAAACAACGCAATGTACATCTGGAGGAAATATTTTTGTTTTAATTCGACACATTTCATCAGTGTTTTGTTTAAGATCTATCATTAAATACCCATGTGCTTCCATAGTTGCATTACGATAGGCATCTTCAAGAAATTTTGGATTTTCTGGTGATACTTGGCGTGCTAAGTATCGTATTTGAGTTTTATCTCGGGGATTTTTAAAATAAACAATATAATTTGAATTTAAAGAAATGTCTCTTTGTCCTTTACCTTGGTGAAATAAATTTTGTGTGATGTAAAATACACTTAAGTTTCTATGGTGGCTTCCTTTGGTAAAAATATCAACAATGCGACCATCAGACTCTCTCATAAGATCATCAATTATTACAAGGTTTGCATTCTTCCCATCAAACATATTAAGATCTGGTATACCTTGATGATAATTTACATTTGGCAAGTTATATAAAGGTTGCATTTCATCAAAGCACCAAGTAATTTGTGTAAACTCCCTACTACATATGTCATTAATATATTTAATGAAGTTTGTAACAAAATTTGATTTTCCACAGCCACTTGGACCTGCAACTATTGCAGTAAATGGATGAATAAAGTGAAACATCACGTTGCATGTGTGTAAATGCTTGAGAGTTACAGAGAGAAATAAAACATTTCGTTCAATTGTTGGTTTATATATTCACTTACTACATGCATATTAAAAAATAAACATAAGAAAAAGTATTTACAAATATTAACTATTTATTGACAATAATAATTGAATAAAAGATACATCTTAAGACTAGTATACAAATACAGCAGTGTACAGCAACATATTTACAAATATTATATTCATAAACTAATCGAAATACATACATATTTTAGTTAACATTAAGGTACTTAATTAGAACATTGAATAGAAATATATATTAACAAAGAAATATTTACATACAGATTTTTCTATAATCTATTTTAATTTGTAATGACCCCACGCCAGTGTATCCATATTATTGGGTAGAATATAACGCTTTGTGTCGTTATAAGACAAACATCTTTTGTTTATTTGCTGGGTGAAAATTGTGTGTTTAATTGATTTGAATCTGTACATGTTGCAAAATTGGATATTTTTAGTGAAGAGACAAGTCTTATAATTTTCCATGGTCATTTTTTTTGTAACACATTTATTAACACCCTTTGCTTTTGCTGTCAATTTATTTTCGACGTCAAATGCATACATTTTAGATCTTAGACCTACAAACTCTTTTAAATTTTTTCCATTATTTTCATCTTTGAAAAATCCTAGTTTCTTTTTATTGATTTTTGGATAACCATATGTATTATCTGATGGATAATCGGATGTATCAAATCGATAAACGAGGTCGGTTTTAATATCATTGTAAAAGTTGTCTGTAAAAATCTGATATATTAAACTATCTGTGTCAGTATACAATAATTTTAATTTATTATCAAACTTCCTCATCATGTAGTTGTAGTGAAAGTCATACATAAGAGTTTTTGAAATATCCAATATACAAAATCCTAAATAAATGGGTTTATTATGAACCAACTTTGTTTTTCGCAATTGTACTGCAACTAAGTTTTCTGCAAAAATCGATAAACTGTGAAATTCCGGTTTTGCAATCAAATCTTGTACACCTAGAGTTTTACCGTTATTTTCCCAATGCGTTAACAATTTCACATTAACCCTTTTTTCAATGTTTTCCATAGTTTTCCCAAACACGGAATTATTCATTAATTTATAAAAATCCTTTTCAAAATCCGAGACTGCCTCTATTCTACGTTTTGTATTTAAATCAATGTATTTTTGCAGCCATGAGCTCTGTCTAAATTTTAGTATTCTATGAACTTTTGTTATTTTCATTCCCATATTCAGACACTGTTTAAGATTTCTATAATGAATTTTATATCTGATCTTATTATAAAGATTTGGTATTAATTTGGTTTCTTTAGAATCACTACTTATACATATTTTCTCAGGGCAAAGTGGAAAATCAGAGTGTAAATCGTGAAGTTCAACTGGGTACTCTAAATCTACTTCTAAAATAAAACCGAATTCAGACGTGTCGGGTATATCAAAACTTGTATTTGGACTGACCCATTCAAATCCTCCTTCAGGTAAATATTGAGACATAGCCCAACCGTAAAGGTTATTTGCATCGAAATAAGCAAGATATGATGTAGGTTTATTTTCATCATAATTATCTAAAAATTTATTATTAGCTTTAGCATAACGATTGCTGCATTGTGATACTCCCCCTCTAATACCTGCCTTGATGAAAGCAATTTTATCAAAGTCTGTTAATAATTCTAACTCTATTTTTGTATATTTTAACATAGCATCCCAGCTCAAGCCCGGTGCTATATAATAATGAGCAGGATCTAATCCATAAGTTGTTATACAAATATTTCTAAAGTTTTCGAATACATCAGTTAACAATATAACATCTGTTTTCAGATATAAGTTAGAGTAATCCAGCATATTTTGACAACCAAAATGTTGCCAAACATTCTGTGCATGATTATAATCATCATTAGATACATTTGAATCAGTTAATGAACTGTAAAATTGATTTTTAGTGGGAATAGATGTTAATTTTAAACAGTCGTATGATGTCATAAATTCATAAGGATAAATACCTTTTCTCCTAACATACCTGAAATCTTCATTTCTTGGAAAACTATTTTTTAAAGTAATAAATTGTTCATCGTTGAGATTTTTAGCTAATTGCTCAAGACTACATGGTAAAAATTTTAGGGAATCAAGAAATCTTAAATTCAAAATTTGGCTATTTATTATTAATGTTTTAGAAAAAGATATGTATCTTTCTTTGTTTTGGGGAATGACATCCACATCACCCTCTACAAAGTTTAATGCATGAACAATGAAATGTGCATCATAGTGGCTGAGATTATGTAGGAATACTGGAACATGACGTGGTATCCTAAATTTGCTTATACAAACATCGTGTGCAACACCTCTAAAATTACCTGTATACCAATCAAAATATGAAATCTTTTTATCATCAGAAAATTCTATTTCACATATACAACAGAGTTTAGAATTCGCAATTTCCTTTTCATTTTCTGCAGTCAATGGTTTGGGGCATTTTTGAAAACTATTTTTCTTACTTATTATTTTTAAATCATCATATAAACGATTCATAAATATCTGTACACAATCTGGACCGCTATACGTTACATATTTTGACAAACTATTATCATATGAACATTTAATATAATATCCAAAACTATAAACTTCATGTTTGTGAACATTTTTAGTATACGGTTTATTTGGATCGTTAGAACACGTTTTTATTGGATTTAAAAAGGCTTCAAAATCTGCATATATAACGAAGGCTATCTTTAACTTTTTATGAAAATTTTCAAATTTTAATTGAGTATTTGACACTAGTTGTCCAAACCAATTTTTATATCTTTTATCTATATTTGGTAGTTCTACAGTAATATGTGAACAATCATATTGTCGATGGTTATTCAACCTTTCCTTTGTGGGGAAATGCAATAAACATCCATCGCATATATAAACCGCATGATTTTGATTTGAAATTTGTTTACTGACCAATCTTGATAAGTTTTTAATATAACAATAGTGGTAAGTCCTTTCTCTATTTATGAGTAATAAATTAATGTGACTATTTCTACGACATTTTGTTAAATATAGTGGACCCACTACACTATGCCTTTTCATTTCTTTATTAAATTCTAAACCGAATACATTGATACTAATATTATTTAATTTTTCAACTTTTGATATATCATTTAAGTTAACGGGAAAAGATACACCATTAAATTTTAGTTTATTTACATGCATGCTATAGGACGATACTCGATTTGCGTTCTTACTCACTGGATATAATGCCGAAAGTAATGCCCATTGAAAACATAAATTGTCAGAGTTTTTTACGTTTATCACAGCTTTTTTATTACTAATATCTTTAGGTAAATCAATATATGACGTACCACGTAGCGGATTAAATTTATTAATATTCATGTCTAAGCAATTAATTTGTTTAAGACTCCACCCACTGTCTTTTTGTTCAAAAGCACTTATTTTATTTGTTATAGCATCACATAATGAAGAAAAGAAAATATTTAAGTCATCACCTCGAAAAATTATATAATTACATGTTTGAAAATCAAATGAATTTAGAATATCTTTAGTTTGTTGTATAAAATCTGCGTGTAGTATAAAATTTACTTTAAAAGCAGTATGTTTCTGCATAGATTCTTCAATCAAAAATAGCACATCATCTTTTATAGAACTTAAAAACAATTCCGGCGTTTCAAAATCTAACATAGATGATAAATCAGATTTATTTTTAATTTTATATGTAATTATTCTATTTCCAAAGGCTGTTTCAGCAATTGATACATTTTTAAGAGATGTGTGAGAAGTTAAAACATTATTATTATGAATTTTGCTTTTCAAATGATTGGTAAAGTATTTTCTAGTTATCAAAATTTTACACGTGTTACATTGCACCTTGTCGACATCGAGGTCTGCTGATATCCCGATCGATGATAATGAAGTTGATGGCCTATCTTCATATCTAGTCTTTTTCTTATTATTGTCATCATCCTTCGTACAACAAAGTTTCTTAGACCCCATCCCGATTTGATATGATTGTTTTGATTGTCTAAAACAAAGAAGAAACATATTTATAGAAGAAGAACAAAATAATTCTGTAAATTTTGAGATAATTTAAGAAGGCATACTCACGCTATGTTTTCCTCAACTACTGCACAAATATTGTACAATTCTTCATCATATGTGGAGTCTTTCAATCCACTCTCTGGAACTATTCCCCACAAATTATACATTCCATATTAGATTTGCGTTGAAGAAAGGTACAGATATAATTTTAGATTATGTTTCAATAAAATGGAAATATATGACACGAACTTATTTAAAGAAAGTACTAATAAAAATTTGTATTTACAAAAATAGTTTTTTTATATTCTAGCTATAAAATACACATGATTATTATATTCAGAAACTATAAGTAAATAATATATACACGAATATTAATTAAATGGAATGCGTTTATTACTTATTACTAAAGTGAGATTTTTTACAATTTTCAGTCTTAGAAATTTCTTTAGTTATTTCGTAAACAATGTTTCTAACGTTTGCAGAATTTTTGTGTTTATCATTTGTGTAATATTTAACTCTAAAATCTGCGTGCTTCCAATGTTCTGTGGAGGCTATTTTTGCAATCTTTTTCATGTCATATATTTCTATTTTAATAAGTTTACTTGAGCTGGAACCATCATCAACGTTTGTTGATAAACAGACGGTATTACCTTCTTCATCGATTCGAGATACAGTGGATGAAAGTTTTTTTCGTTTTATTATAGGACCTTCAAAGAATTCATCTAAATTCTTGGTAATAATATTTTGCTCCCTCTTTTTCTTTAGTTTTGATTGTACATTACTAAATAAATCCTGACTACCTTCATCCGATAGAGGATAGTAGTAATTTTTAAAAGTATTTTCTTCATCAATAATTTCCAGTGAGTTCTGTAAAAATATTTTATAAATTTAAATCTGAATTGATGATTGTTCGTAGTGTAGCGATGGTTTTTTAGTGTATATAAGTGTGGTATAAAGTAATAACAAAATTACTTACATTCATTGTTGTATGAATCTATGTCACTAATACTTTGTAAATTAAATTTATACTTGTATTTCACTTCACTTAGAAATACACGAAATATAACAAACTAAATGTTCACTATAGAAAAGACACTTTCACAATCTAACTTAAACAGTTCCAACCCTATATATATAGAAAATATCGCTCCTACACCATGACTCATGGGTCCAATGCACAAAAGGTTTGTGATAATGAATTCCGGCTTCGATATGAACAAAAGATATGAATAGGTTTATAACATTTTGTAAGGTGTCTTTGTTAGTCATCTTTCCATTAAACTATTGTTAAAAATATTTTGACTCATTGTTTAGAAATTTTTGTAATACTTTGGAACTTTTTTCTGTTATCAGACAATGAAACAAGTTGTAACATGAAACTGTTAGAAATGTTTGAGTCATAACTAACAAATTTTGAAATGCTTTCGTCAAAACGGTAAGAAGATATGAAGATTATATAGATCTGTCTCATACTTTGATTCATATAAAAGCCAGGATATTGCATCAAGATTCCTCTAAGGTAGCTGCCTCAACGGTAGTGGCTCCGGTTAATAATTGGTTGCATTCAATCTTCAGTCAACTTGATGTCTATTTAAATCAAAAACTTATATCACCTCCAAATAATACATATGCGTATCGTGCCTACATGGAAACTTTGTTGAATTATGCTAAACCAGCTAAAGAATCTCATCTTACGTGTGGCCTTTGGTATGAAGATACAGCCAACAAAATGAATGAAACCGGCGAGGAAAATGGAGGATTTGTTAAAAGACAAAAATTAGCTTCTGAAAGTCAAGAAATTGAAATGATTGGACACTTACATGGCGATATATTTAACCAAGAAAAGTTCTTGATCAATGGTGTAGAAATGTCAGTTAAATTAGTTCGCTCTAGAGAAACATTTAACTTAATGGCCCCTTCAAGTGATTCAAAGTTTAAAGTATGCATTACAGATGCAACACTTATCGTTCGTAAAGCACGAATCAATCCAACTGTTTTACTTGCACATCAAAAAGCATTGGCTTTTTCTACAGCAAAATATCCCATCACTCGAGCTGAAGTGAAAGTTTTAACTATACCATCTGGGATTCAAGGCAAAACACTTGACAACATTTTTTTGGGGCAAGTCCCAAAAAGATGTATTATTGGGTTTGTTGATAACGGGGCATTTAACGGGAATCTCACTAAAAATCCATTTAATTTCGAAAATTACAACATTAACACATTTTGTTTATATATTGATGGTCAACAAATACCTTCGAAAGCTTTACAACCTTCGTTTGAAAACCATATTTTCACCACGGCTTATCATACATTATTTTCGGGTACGGGTATACATTTTTTAAATGAAGGGAATGGAATTTCGAGAGAACAATATTCGAACGGTTACTGTTTGTTAGCTTTTGATTTAACTCCGGATTTATCAGCCAACTCTTCAGGTCATTGGAATCTTATAAGACATGGCACTGTAAGATTAGAAGTTCGATTTGAGTCAACGCTTGTACAAACTATTAACTGTATTGTTTACGCCGAATTTGATAATGTTATTGAGATAGATAAAAACCGCAATGTATCCGTCGATTATAATAGTTGAATATATATATATTGTAAAAATATTAACTTTGTCATATTTGTATGTATCTCTTTGTGTGTACATTTTTGAATAAATTAATTAAAATGAACTTACTTTGTATTATTTTTAATAATCACCCTTTCGATATATAATAAGTTACTGTAATTACAATCGCACACATGTTTGCGATCTCTGGGGTTGGAAAGTTGTATTTTTAAATAAATATGAATACAATAGAACTACAGAAATATTTGAACGAAATACATCCAAGTTTGCGGTATAATGTGTATGCTGCAAATAGATTACCGATATACATGGAAACTCCTACTTATTTAATTAGTAATTTGGACCCCGATACAAAACCTGGATCACATTGGGTTGCACTACATATAGACAAAAATGGTTTTGGTGAATTTTTCGACTCCTATGGACGACCACCTTCTGGATATCACTATGCATTCTTAAAGAGAAATAGCCACCGATGGAGTTTCAATAAAAAAATATTGCAAAACAATTGGACTTCAGTATGTGGTCAATACTGTTTAATGTATTTGTACTACAAGTTGCACAACTGTACAATGAATTACTTTATTAATCAATTTGACATCGATACCATGTACAATGATATGTTATTATGGAATTTGTTTAATTACTGTTTTAACACAACAATAGCGTTCGAGCCGAACAATAGGTGACCCTTGCTCGGATGATCCATTGTTAACTGTACCCCATTGCTTTTGTATTATTATAGCCTAGTTAATGTTATGCTATCTCTGAAACGGTTAAAGCTACGCAATTTTAAATACTTGCATTCGATTCAGCGACCCTGAAAACCTTTTTTTTTTTTTTTTTTTTTTTTTTTTTTAGGTCAGGGTTGCCGCCGTGATCAGTGAGCTAGAAACGATGAGAGAGCCAAAGGCGGCGAGCCAGAACCTGTGAATCCCTACTACTTATATAGAAATACAATAATATTAATGCTTAACTTTAACATTCCACGATTGGGGAACTCTTAAATGACGTCAGATTACATGAATAGTGACAGACACGGCCTGACGTACTGGAGGACTTTCCCGGTCGTGCAATAAAGGTCTGACGTCTCCCATTTGTGACTTTCACTCACAACTAGCTGTTTTTCTTACAATCTTTCAAATCCTATTTCACCCTCTTAGGGTTGAAATGTAAAACAATCCATTCTTAGTGGATGCTTACGTCTTAAAAAAACTCGATATAAAAATGCAATGTTTGAGTTTCAATAGTTTATTTCCGTGAAGACAAGTTTTATATATATAATAAATAATAATATTAAACTAATAACCATACTAAAATAAACATAAAAAATAAAATATTTTATCTTCTACTATTGGTATAGTACCTAAACACATTCAGTTACCTGTTAAAAATCTCAAAATAAGTTACAAAAACTGTAATCATAACTTAAAATTCTTTGAGCTCCCTTTATAATCCATTGTAAACGTGATGGCTTTATTTTGCGATTTTCTAAGGTAGGCTAAATGTTATTTGACGATGGAATAGTGAGCACGCCCGTCGCGCTTTTGTATACGGAACTTTGTACTGTGTTTGTCACTCCTACATTTTATTCTATTTTGCAAATTCACTAGCAGGAAGGAGATTTGATATATATGATTGATGGTACTAATATCCGTCGGGGTATTTGATAGTTCACATGTGTGAAGTTATAAGGCTCAAGGGAATTGTTGAAGAAACGTCGATGGAGGTAGTTTGTAATATTGTTAAGAATCAAATCATACCAAATGCGATATCATATTGAGGAGTGAAAGGCTATTTAGTTTAAGCGACATTTTTGGTAATATAGTAACATATATATATACGTACATATATATTTGGAATGGGTAAAAAGCGCTGATTCTGAATATATATATTACTATATCACCAAAAATATCACTTAAACCAAATAGCTTTTCACTCCTCGATATGTTTATACATATTGCAAATTATCGCCAAACACATAAAATGTACTATTCGTAAATATTAATCTTATCTAATCATCAAACATTCACACAATCTTTAAATACGTACGAAGCTAATAAAATATTGAAGATAAAACTACAGGTTATACATAATATATGAAATAACAGAACCATTGACAATAGTCAGACAATAGTAAAAAAAATATTTAAGGCAGGTAAAATAAAATCAATGGAAAAAAATAAACATAGATCAATTCCTGGAGGCGACATAATGTCTATTAAATTTAGGTTTGGCGCCGCGTCAATGGCATGATTGAAGGTTTCTAAGCAATTCTTTACCACATTGTCAATGATTTGGCCTACATTTCTTGTATAATCATTTTACTACACAATGAACGTGACAATAGCACTCCAATATAGATACATATACTGTGAAAAACAGGCGGCATTCATTCTAAATTAATGCAACTTTTTCATGTGTTGGCCGTGCAGTAGGTAAGAGGATGCCTTTCGCCACAATATTGACCATACACAAATTCCTTTGTACTAATATAAACCCAACTAATTAAATAAACTCTTTAAAAATATGCATAATTTGCTAGTATCTATTGACCGTATAATACAAGAAGCAATAACTCGTCTAGTTTTTAATTTCACTTAAATCGAGGTGATATATTTTCTATCATTTGTTGTATGATGGTTACTTTAATTTTAGTTTTCCTATAAAAAGGTTTTAGTTTATCCTAATTAAGCAGTTCTTTTAATAACGTTTCAATCTTGTATTATTTGATTCAAATTAAAGGTTATTTTAGAATATCGCTTCAAGATTAATATTGAGTATCTTTAGACTTATCATTTGTTATTAATTAATACTGAAACGATAACATACTCGTAGAGATTTAAAAGTTCTGTTTAAAGGCTTCTATGGAAAATATAGTCATTGCTGTATTTCAAACAGAATAAATTCTCAAAAGCACAATTGAAGATTTTAAATGTAATAAATATATCATAGAAAGTTGAAATTTAAAAAGGTTTAATTTTAATGGTTATTCCAAGAGGGCTGGTCAGCATAAATTAGAAATTGAATGCCTCCCTGCCAGCAGTGGTGTCGGCAATGCTGGCAGGGTATGACAACTGGAGGGCCGTGGTCTCCTTCTGTGAAGATGTCATGTCCCAGAAGGAGGCCGCAGAGCGAGAACGGCAGAAGGCCGTTCGAAGGAGACACCAGGGTGCCGGCAACCGCCCTGGCACATCAGTCCCAGCCGACCGGTCAATCCACGACCAGTTGGCTGATGTCTTTGGGGTCGTGGCTGCTCAGGGTGGGGGCCCTGAGCAACTGGTTTAGCGGCCCTCGAGAAGTTGGCAGGGCATTGTGGCGTGCTCTGCCTAAATACAACGAACAGTATCGGTGAAGCGTATCATCTTCCCCCGAGTTTGTGCCCATCGGGCGCGGCGCGACGGGGCTGTGGCGAATTGATTACAGGACCCACAGTCCCCGCCAATGCGCAGAAGTAGTCACCTTGGGGTTTTTAGTCGGTATAAGTCCGACACACCTCGGTCGCGCAACCCCCCTGTGCGGCTGAGACGGTCCTATGAGGATTTTCCCCAAGTAAAAAAAAAAAAAAAAAAAAGAAATTGAATGCCACGCTTACTTGTGCGCACAACGAAAGAATCCACTTTTTGAAAGAATTCAGGTAAGAGTAGAAAAAAACTTAGAATATAGCAGGGCTTGAGGTTACCCAATCCATTTTTTTACTAAAGGTTTGCCTATATAATCTTTCAGAAATGTCCGAAGCGCTCATTCTTTCTACTGATGTTGAGATCATCGAACCTACAAACGCTTTCCGAGTTCTCTGTTAAAATTTTATCTGTTTGCATATTCTGAGTGCCATTCTGAACCTAATTACAATAAAATGCTAATAGACAGTCAACGGACAACTGAATCTGTATACGAGTGCCTTTACTTCACGGATATGTCGAAAATGGTGCCTATAGATCCGGCAACTCTAAGAAAACCTTTAGATATTTCATTTGAAAAGTATGATTGCAAAAGCGGTTCTTACAGTGGAGTTCAATCCATTTCGATTGCTAGAAGAAATGCAAGGGAAAGAAATCGCGTGAAACAAGTGAATGAAGGATTCAACGCTTTAAGAAAAAGGTTACCGGCGGATGTAATAGCTGTTTTGTCAGGAAGTGCTCGAAGAGGATCTGGAAAGAAGCTCAGTAAAGTAGATACTTTGAAAATGGTCGTGGAATATATAAAATATTTACAGTGTATCGTTGAAGAAAGCGATGAAGCTCCGAAGGAAATTGTTGAAAATATTATCGGAGCTGCCTCACCGTGTTTAGAATCCTCTTCGTTATCAGTAATATCTGAAAATTCTTCTGGAGTGTCTACAAGTTATTTGCAATACGATTATATAACGCAGTTTCAAGAATTAAATCAAGTAGGCATACGGAATACAATATTATTTATTGATCAGTAGATTTTTTCCGATAAAACATTATCTACTCCCGTTATTTAGTTTTATAGCATTGTTAATTTTGCAACAATAATAATATCTCATGACTCTATATTCCTTTTAGGGTGAGATATATTATTGGTTGTATCGAATTGTTTATTTATTAATTATATATTGGGAATTCGAGCAACACATTATTTTGCTTTTGCTTGTTTTTGAAAGATATTATATGTATAAATATAGATCATATTGTTACTTACTACATTAAAATAAAAAATATACCATTAATGATAGTTTATATTTCTTTATTTACAATATACTACCCAATTAAAAGAAAGTTATTTCCTTAATAGGGTTTTTCTTGTGAGCTCCGTGTTAAAATATTAAATAGTAATTAACTATAAAGTTTTTTTTTTATTTCGACTAATTACCACAATTATAGAGCATTAAAATTAGGGGTCATACTTTTACTTGATTGTAAAAAATTTAACTAGTGTCTAAACCATGAAATCACTCAGAACGAATTACACTTACAGATTAATTGCCCTATATAATAGACGTATCCGAGCTTCCATTATGAAATCAATATTGTAGATACACGAACAAGATACATTAATTTTGTGCACAACAGCTAAACTATGATTTGTGTTTCAAATTATAGTTTTACAACGTGATAAACTTTATAAAATTATAAGTAATTTAAAGTTTTACAAACTTTAAATCTAAAACTCTGTCATATACTTTTTTTTTATACTAACACCTTTTAATTTATTTATATTTGAAATAAAATGTGGTATGAATGCATTTCAGACAGATAATTTAAATCATTTTATCGCTATAAATTAAAAAAATTGTACCGGTACTGCATCCTTAGGACTTGATTAAGCCATCGAAGCTCGGGAGCCGCGTCAGTACATTGTTATACAAGATTAATGGTGTTCGCAACGATAAGGAGGTGGGAGCTAAATGCATTTACATGTGCGAATAAAAGTATACTGATAAAGCGACAAAGATGCTTGCGTCGCCCTCGAATATAATTGTGCCACTTAGATATTGGGATTCCGAGACACATTACATTAACGTTCAACACACATGCTCGATATTTACTGTAAATAAAAAACGAGATTATGTTAAAAAGAAGTCGACAAAACGGTAATAAAAAGCTTAATAACTTTAAATTTGACTATAGTCATATAATTTTAATATATATTTTATTATAGTAACTATTTGTTACTACAAGCGTTTTTGACAGGTTTTGGTAACAAACTAGGTGATACTATTAACCCACTTAAAAAGCATTATATATATTATCTAAATTAGCGGAAAGTCACTAAATGGTGAATAGTAAAGGTAATACAACACATAAATTATATTCTATTGTACATTGTGGATGAGGTCCCATACTGGGAATTCTTTCCGGCTCTAAAATAAAATTATATTATTTAATAAGTAAAACGGAGAAAGAGCGGCAAACTGCAGTAAATGAAATAGAAAGGTAAGAAAGAATAATAAGAGTAGTCATTATTTAATGTCATGAAATGCCACGTGTAACTGAATGCTTTGAGATCGGTAATCAACGGCCCTACTGGTTACGTTGGGCACGATATATAAGCGCAAATTGGATACAGCCACTAATAATATATCTCTGCTAACCCCGAAAAGGATATAGTGTGACGATATATTATTATTTAGGTAAATTGTTACATGATTCGTTAATATATTACACTATGCCGTCCGGCGACACCACAGTGGTGACGTGCGCAATCTTTCGGTCTTCGAAATTTCATGAAAGTAGGGGAACAGGGTTGAGAACTTATGAGAATTAACGATGGAATTAGTAAAACTTAACAATTTATAATCTCCCGATAATGTCAAGAACGGCCGGCGACAAGTCAAGTGATCAGAATTAGCGCTACCGGCGCCAAGCGAATAAATATTTACGAATCGTGTGGACGACAAAGTTTTAATATCAGAAACAACATAAATGAAATAAATTTGGTTATCTTCTACTATAAAAGGATACGTAAATCAGTGAATAAATTCTATTCCAATCATTCTTAGGGATGTCTGCTCATCTATGCTGGGTCATAACTGAGCTACAGAATTGACAAGCTTCGTAATCGTTAAGACCGTGTGTAATAAAAACAGATTTATACCGAAGCGTAGATTAGACTTTACGATTGTAGAAATATACTGATACACAATCACTTGATTGTAATTAAGCTTAACGCATCCACACATATATAACCTAATCACGGATTATATTTTAGTGTGTAGAAATCTTTAGCATCGACGTGGGAAAACGTGATATCTTCGATGCATCTGGCGTGTTCTTCTTTTCAAGAATAAAGATTAACATTAGATTTATTGATTTTTTTTAAAAGTTGTAATGTTTTGTCAAATTCTAAATCTGAAGCGTCACAATGAATGTACCGAAATCGAAAGTCATTAAAATGAAACCTATTCTGGCATTTTTCGATAATCTGGTTACAGGGGGCACGTGGGCTTTGTTGAGTTCGTGATTTTTGCCAAAAGTGCGTGATAAGCTTACGAACTTAGAAAAGGGAATTGTTTGAGTGTAAAATAATTTGTAAAACTCGCCACTATCGTGTTTACAAAACATTCATTCTATACAGAGAATATGACGTTTTACAATTTACATGACATAATTTAATGAAATATTGTTTTTTTTTTAAAACGTTACATCACTGTGGAATTTACTTCTATGTTGTGGAAGCATTTACAAACATAAATTTCGGATCTATTAACATTTAAATCTGGAACAACAATTCTCTGTCGATTATAGAAATATTTTTTCCGCGTGACCAAAACCCAACACTGAAGTCGTCCTCACAACTCACAACGTCAGCCAACCAAGTCCTCAAAAATTAAAGTAGATGTTTAACTACTGAGATACTAAAAGTTAAAAAAGCTCTTAACTGGATTTGCCGGTAAAAAATGGTAGCACGTAATTATAACGTAATATTCCATGTAATAGAAAACGCGCATTACTACTGCCACTGCGCTGCGGGCTTTTGTGCTTATTTTTTGTTTATGTTGTC
Source organism: Automeris io (assembly GCA_036320925.1). NCBI lineage: Eukaryota > Metazoa > Arthropoda > Insecta > Lepidoptera > Saturniidae > Automeris > Automeris io. Next base: position 6,661,744 of record JAUDJH010000009.1, on the reverse strand, counting down.
ATAAAAACATGACCATTCTGTTTGTTTATTCTAATTAGATTATTCCATAATCGGATTTAATTTTTAATGTCACAATTTTCAGCTGTACTACTACTGTTGGACACTACACGAGCGCTAAGCGGAGATTGGAATTTCCGCCCATCACGAAAAAGTGACGATATATTACTTTTTTTTATGTTCTATTTGATCCTAAATCAAAAATTATAAGAAATTTCTTCTTAGAAATACACTTGAACAATAAGTAACCTGTTCTTAAAAACGATTGTATCTTATTCTATTATATTTCTTTCTATGGTCACCATTGTTCGTGCATTCCACATAACTTACTTTCGAGACAGTGTAATGCGATTATCAGTTTAAATTCCTAACAACCGATCAATGGATGTATTCATTTGCAAAATATTAATTGATCTTCTACTTTCACTGTTATTGTTTTGATTAAATTTTTTTGTTGGCTGGTTTCCTTTTTAAATTATTTTTACTAAGTCAATAGACATGATTGAAATTTGTAGAAATCAAAATACGATAGTTTTATTATTGGAGGAAGTGTAAATGTGTATATTGTATATATTTTAATATATCACGATAGTTTCACTTTCAATAAGTTATTTGGGTGATAATTATATGAGTACGTATTAAATTCGTAAAACTATTTTTTTGTTTTAGTATTGTAATATTCAATTTAGTATTATCATCAATAAGACCCGAATGTTGTATAGCAGATAATGATTGCACTGGATATGAAAAAAAAAATTACTTTTGTGAGTATTAATATATGTAAATATAACATAAATAAAAGTATTATAAAATATTGTTAACCACTTTTCTTGACCTCTGTAATATTATTACATGACAGCCCGTGCTATAAATAAATAAAGGAATTTTCCCGGTTTTTCTTTTTTTTTGTAACCTGCAGAAAAATCCTCCAGAGGACCATCATGATCGGTATGAAGGCGCTGACTCTGGAGAATGAACCTATTATAAGCTAAACGTGCTTAAGAAAATATTTTTATAACAGCCATAGATGCGTCCAGCCAAATACTAAAATTGCAACAGTAAAAGATATGTTTTGAGAGGTTCTAATTGTCGAGAATACCAAATGTAATGTGTGTATATTTATAAGTTAATATTAATATAATAATATTTACTAACAATTACATGTATTGACCAAGTCTCAAATTAAGCTTGCGCTTGTACTATGGGTACTAGACAAAAATGTACATAATTAAATACATATGTACAACCATGACGCGTGACAAACTCATCTGCTTATCATAGAAAAATTTGCCACTACCGGGACTCGAACCCAGGGCATTAGCATCGTAAGTAGCGTTACTACAAACTGCGCTATCAGGCCGTCAAGATATCAATTATCTACGGAATTAATGCTCTATATGTAATATGTATATTATAAAATAGGTAGTTACTATGACAATTTTGGGATTGAAAATTTAATAACATGTTTTTATTGTTTTTATTATACACATCTTCATAATATAGTATGTATAGAAACTTATTCAGGAATGTTAAAGCAACATGTTAAGGTAAAGTAAATTATTCAATCTGGTAATATAGTAATGTATGCCATCGGATATAGAAACATAGCGTTAACACAGTTTTATTTAAATGAATATAGGATCAGATTATAATAATATATTTTCTAAGAATACAAAATAAATTGCAATAATTAAAAATTATGTAAGCTTTTAATATACACGCAAAACCATCTGTTTATCAAAATCATTTGTAAAAAAATAATTAGTTTCATCAAAATATAAAAGCACGCACTTGACCGTAAATATAAAGTTTTATATTTCACATTGAACGCAATATCGATATTTGAACCATTTTACTAGTGGCCATTCATAAAGATAAAAATGCTGTTTTTACTTAAGGAAGAACTAAAATTAATATTTAAAATTTCGAAAGCTGTTTGCTTTTTACGGAACTTATTACTTTTGTAACAGATGTAGCAAGTTATTAGTTATTTTGCGGGTTTACTGAACTTTGTTAACTGAAGAGTATCCATGTGCAATTTAAGAATGATTTCCGCTCGAATTGAATCAAATGACTAACACTCATCTTGTCAAGGTTTTTATATTTCCTTTGCATCATTCGACACTTTGTGGTTTCCTACAAATATTACTTGCGGATCTTTGAAAATTTATATTTGATTTTTTACACAAGCGATTCCGCAACGATCACGCAATTTAGCGGTTTATGAATTATCGGTTCTGTCAAAAAAATATCTTTAAGCCTTGCTAATTTTAGCAGATTTTTTATGCTAAGTTTTCAAAGTGACTACATTACATCTCATGTTAAGCACAACGCAGTCGAAAAATCGACTTTAACTGACAAGATAAGGCAGATCGTTCGTCGACAGCTTCCATGGTTATGCCGGCTTGTTCAACACACTTCATTTAAATAGTTCAATTTCATAGGAGGAATGAAATACATTGGCAGGAAGATCATTCCAGACCATAATCCACTTTTTTTCTTAAATAATAACTAGTAAAGCGTTTTTAGGTAGTTTTATGAGCGCGTCTTTGGCTTGCTATACTGCAATTGCAATACATGAGTGCAACGCTCGTCATAGAAATTACTTTGGCCTGTTACATTTCATGATGAGCTCGCATATCTCTACTTATTTAAATCTACGGTCTGCCGTCGTAGCATATTTAGGCAGCCATATATAGTAGAATAAATCAAAGAATATTTATACCTTATCTACTTGATAGTTAGTTCTTAGTATGCAGGGATATTGCAAAACTAATTAAAAAAATAAAAAATTATGATACTATTCAGATAAAATCAATTATTTAATTACAATGTATTATCTAGATAGAGCTGCTTCTAGGAATTTTCAAATGACAGTGATAATCGTTAAAAAGATATTCAATAATTTAAAGGTACTGACTGAACAAATGCCAAACCAAAGACTTCGATTTATAATTTTTAGATTTGATACTAGAGACAATGTCATCCGTTCTTTGGTTATTTGATGCAGAATATGAAAATAACAAGACCTTACTTATATTTAAATTTAAAGCACCTTACCCTAGTTTTAAAATTCATCGACAAAAAATTAATTTCCTAAGGGGACGATGGTGAATCCCTAAAAAATGTCGGCGTGAATCACATAAAGGGGATTATAGGTTGGAAAGGCTTAATGCTCTAGGATTCAATTAGGCGAAATAAGCTTAAATGGCTAATATCCTCTGTTTTGACAGCATTCAAATTATTTAAAGTACTGCTTCCGTCATAAGCCGTCGTAAAGGTGACAACGTAATTAAATGATGTTGGGATATTTCAATTTCTGAATTGTGAATTCGTAGTAATTACTTAAGAAGTTTCTATTTTAGATGTCAAAGGAAACGGCAAAGTTCAAAGTCAAGTGTTGGAGATAGTGCTATCTTTAACGCAGCGGCGCATACAGTTTTACAAAATGCGGGTGATCATTTGCATGATACCTATTTCTATTGTCTATAAGGTTGATTTTAGTCTAATTTGAATAAATATTACTTTTAATATTCATGAAAGCTCTTTGTTGACGTTATTCAGGACGTGACGGGCAGTTAGCAGGTTGATATTGAACGTGGAAGTACAAGCTACTCGTACATAATGGAGTTTATATGCTATTGAAGTCTCAAAAAAGGTCATAATAAATATATTAACTTGTAATAGAAGTTTGTTTACCTTAGCTTTGTTAACCTTAGCAATGATAACCTACCCCTGTAGAAGTGAGATTACATGAGAACGTTTATTATTAGAAAGCTGTTTTAATGTTATTAAAAAAAACTATTTATTAAAATGTGTTTTGATTGGAAATATTTTAAATTAATTGCTTTAATTTGATTAAGCAATTGTTATAGCGAGAATTTTAATCATACACAGAAAGTTTTTACAGTGCAATTTTCATAAAAAACTTCAGAGAATTATCAATTATAATATTTTTTAATTACACAAATATTTATTATCATAATAACTTCGTTGTGATTTTATAGAAAAATGAAATGGAAAGTAATAAATATATGGGAATATTTTTCCCACGAATTGCGCGAATAGCTTCCGCATCAGGTGCCCGAGCGACGAAAGGGTTCGTAAATAATTCTTCATTCCTGAAGGGTTCCATTATTATTGTTATTCTGATTGACAATCGCTTTCTTGAGTGTGTACCTTTTTTCTGTCAGATATAAAACTAATATTGGTAGGTCGCATCCTCTTCCGCAGGTTTTTATGTTCCATCGTAATGCATTTACGTTTTGTATAAAAAAATGACTTTATTTGATCTTTCTTTAGTCTTTTTAGAATATATAAAGTATGTGTAGCCTAAAAATTGTCTTCGGTTCTTAAATTTAATTCTTTACTTTTTTGTTGTCAATGAGTTAGATAAATGTGAAGGTTGCTTAAGTATTTTTTGGTGATAACAGTATCGTAATGTTCTACCACCCAAACGCGAGAAATGAATTTAATTATGCTATCTAATTAGATACAGTGTACAGTATAATGCTTGCATACCCGTTTAGTTTTTTAATTTAAATAAACCAACAATGTTACATGATTTATAACTCTGTAACAACTCCATAAAGTTGTATTTTGTGTGAATTAATTAGGTCTGGACTGTGTCAATTCGTTTAAGAAGTGTCGCCGTCGTGATGAATGGTCAGGCGTTGATTTAGGAGGGTAGAATTTGAATGAAATGCTTGATATTGTGTATCTGTAACCTAGCTTTAAATGTAATAAAACCATTAAAGTTACCTCATCACTTAGTTTTCTTTAAAAAAAGTCATGGGATCATAAAAAAGAATGTGATCAATGGATGTAGAGTAGTGTCAAGGAGGTGCGAAAAAACTGTATCGAATATTGTGATCAAATTGGAATTTGTAAGACAAATCGCTTCCAGTTATGTCAACTTATGGGTGCTAAGAATACGACATTGGACCCATTCATCCATTTTTTAAGTGAAGATGCACAATTAACAATGACAGCGGTCAGGTGAAACGCAAAAAACCCAGGATCATGTTTTTCTGAAATGTAGAGCTCAATTTTTTTTTTCGTGTTGGGTAAGGTTGAAGAGGTTTATTGCATTTAGTATTTTGTTCATATCTATATTTTATGGATTTCAATCGGGATAGTATGCGGCGTATAAAAGACAAGATTTACATCGGTGCCTTTTGTGTTACGTGTGGGTGCTCTCGTTTGACAAAAGTGTTAACATTTACATCCATAAAATATTTTGACTTCTCTTTTAGTAGTTATAAGTGAGCAGGCTACATTATTTTTTCGTCGTTTTATGTTGTAGTTATATTTAAATATTATGTTATCAGAAAATTCATATTTATAGTAATTTTATTCATATAAGCTGGCTTTAAAAAAAAAAAAACTATATTTGTATCATGACAGTTAATACATATACAGGGTGATTATATATACGAGGGAGATATTTCCAAATACAATAACTTGTACCTTCTTACAATTAATAAAAATGTGTATAACTTACATTCCTTAAGAAACCCTAAAGAAAAGTTGACAAGCAAATAAAAATTGATCCGTAAAAATTCTGGACATAGCGTTTCGCGTTTCGTGTTTGGCGTACGATTGATTGAAAAGTAGCTAAAGTGCTTTTTATGCAATTTTAAGTAAACAGTTACTGACATGTTTTCCCTTCGTACTTTATGCTGACTTAGGACAGACAAAATATCTACTTAATAGTAAGTTAATAGTTAATTATTATTTATTAATTCTTGTGTATAATTGTGCTTAAATTTGTTGTCTATAATTTACTTTGTTTTAAAGGAAATATTAAGATATCACAATTTTTACATATTTGAAATTAAAATCGAATCCCTCATTTGTAAAATCACCTGCAGTGTGTAAACACTGAATAAGTAGTAGTAAATATATCTTAATAAAATATATGACTATGTTATTTAATAAGAGGACTTATCCAGAATCCTCTTCGAGCAATTGTAACAGTTGTATGTAATAAAATAATTAATCAATTTAATAATAATAATATATCGCCACGCTATATCCCTTACAAGGTGAGCAGAGATACATTTAGTGGCTGTATCCATTGTTGGCTGTGTCCATGCGTTTATATGTCGTGCTCAACGTGAACAGTAGCGCAGTTGCTTGCTGTTCTCAGGGCAATTACACATGATATTTCTTATAGATGCCATTTGGTTTTCCTCATGGTGTTTTCCTTCATCGGTGAGCATGTGATGCCTAAATTCGTACATAATCTGAATCTAGAGATACGTTCCGGGATTTGACCCTACGACCATTCTCTTTTCTGCGCATGGAAACTTGTCCTTTATCACAGCTAGTAATCAATTTAGGTTGGCAAAAATAGAGAGAAGTTGCATTACATTCTATTTGCCAACCCTTATAGGAAATCGGCGTGAAGGTAGATAGATAATTGTAATAGCCTATACTTTTAAATAGCATTCTGACATTTATAATATTTACATTCTTTAGTTAATCATTACATGTTGTTATATACATAGACATTATTGTGATCCTTTAAGACATTTAAATTTTTACAACAGTAATTAAGATGTATATCCAGGATAGGGATTTTGGGGAGCACCACGAAAACACAACCGACTTAGCAAGCGTATATTTGGGGAAGGAAGTTGCAATGTACCGACATACAATATGTTCGTCTACAAACTACCCTACATATATCACAGTAATTTAAAAATAATACGATTTTTGTGTTAAATTAGAACAGTCCAAAACCAGTCCACCCTCGGTTTTATTCATTATAACCATTTGTAACCCTTTCGAAGTAGTTTAATTATCAGTTGTCTAATGCTTATGAAAACACGTTATTAAAAACTATTACTATATTTTATGTTTCTCTGTATACTTAAAACCCTTTACTCCCTTGTCATATTTAAGTGCTAATTTAGCTAAAAGTTTGATTACAGGTTATTTCCTCAAATAAAATTAATTATCAACAAAGCCTCACGATTAACATTTTTTATGTTAGACACGAAGAAAAAGTATATCAATCAGACGATTTGTGTTTTAACTCAAAGCTTTACGTAATATATAGTTTTAAAATCTCAGCGTTTACATCTTGTCATATATATTGATAATAGCTAGGCGTTTGTTATTGCAAGTTCTATCTGAGATTTTATTTAAGTAGTTCAACTATTTTATATGGATAGTTTACCTCAGATAGACAAAGTGTGAGAAATCTTTTTCAAAATTGCCATCTATTTCATTCCGCATTCATTGCTAATTTGCTAATTCGTTCAATATTTATCAACACCAACCTATAAGACGTATGACATCCACTTTTGGAAATAGTTCTCCCTTAAACTTTATATAATGGATATTAAATATGGGTAATATATTGCCAAGCCATGCCCCCTTTGGGGTAAGTAGAGATACATTAGTGTCTGTGTTTAATTTGCGCTTATAAGTATGTGGCCCTCAACGTGAAAATTACCGCAGCTGATCACCGTTCTCAGGGTTCAAATGACATTTCTATCACATGTCAAGCGTGTTTACTCATGAATTTTTCCTTCATCGCCGAGAAGGTGGTGCCTAAATCCTTAATTAAGCTGGAAAAACCCAGCGGTACATGCCGAGATTCAAACCTACGAACAATCGCGTTGCCGCGTGTTGGATACCGGTTCTTTATCTATTAGGTCATAATAGCAACTAGAGAATAGTTAAAAATAAAAATAGACGTACAATAAATGCCGATTTGTTTGTTTGTTTATCCATTCTTTGTGGTGTCGTGTTTTTCTGTGTTGGTATATCTTTTGTTTTAACGTATCTACTAACCGTTTCTGTAACTAAAAACTATAAAACTGTGGCACTTCGGATATCTATTTTTGTATATGACTAAGACATTTAAATAGTAAAATTCTTAATTACGTTTGGTTGAATGCTACCTATATCTAATGTTATTTAAGATCGAACGTTATAAGGAAAGTGTCCGATTGGAAGAATAGATTTTTTTTGTATTTGACCATATATGCTCCATTTGTGTGTGTTATAAAAATCACAATTGAAAAATAACGATAGCATCGATGCATATACGGCTGTCAAAAGTTATTTTTATTTTCTTTTGAAAGTTATAGAATTCATGCGAATTTATTCGTCTTTCGTAGGTGCATTATGCGCGGGCATCGTTTGTTCGGAGACAAAGCACAACCCTTTGGGGACACAATACGCGTCACTAATCTAGATCGCTCGCTTTTGTAATGCATTTTGAGTCGGTATTGTCACCCGTATACCGCAATTTCTCAGCGGGAAAAGAGTTGCATTTCACCCAGAGTATTGCCTACATCGTGCAAGAAAATCCCCTAAAGCTATTGAAAATCTCCTTAAAATATTTAATAAGTAACGCAATTAATTTTTAATTGGCCGAATGGTAAATGATATAAGATAATGTGTGTATGCTTTTTTATATGATATGGATTATCAAATTGTATTTTCAGCTGAAAGTCAGCGCTGCATGGCTCAGCTGGTCACTTAGCATTTGCTGAGCTGACTTCCCTTTGGCGCATCATCATGACACAGGGTATTTACTTTTGTTGTTTTCCATCTATATTTACCAAACGTTCTGTGTTTTATGTCATGTTCTGTGGTAAATAAATATTTATATTATTATCAAAGATTTATTAGATTAAGTCGTAGGTTGTTAAACTAAATACAAAATATTATTTAACATCTCTAGTTAGAATTTATCCATATAATTAAAACAAATAATTATATACCAACGTTTTTTTTTTGTTAAGTCGGTGGTAATCTCTTCGGACCGTCAGGGGAGTGGTGAGGGCTCCCGGTGTGTCTGACTTGCACCGACTAAAACCACCGGGGTGCCAGCACTGCCTACTTTTCACTTTCGCCGTGTCTGTGAATCCAGATACTTCCGAGGGCCCGGTGAGCGATTGGCCTTAGGCAGGCCTCTTCTTTAGAAGCGGTTCGTAAATTACCCCCTCACTACCTCTCATTGGGGCGGCGTGTGGGTACACACACGCCGCCCCAATAATATACCAACGTGCTAAAACCTTTTTGAAGTGAACAGAGATACAGCGCGATTATCATAATTATTGGTAATAATTAACATAATATATAGAACACTGTACATTTTTGTCCTAATTGTAGCTTAAAAACTTAAAGCCCCCTAAAATAATTTTGTCTATAAAAATCCCCTTATCCATAGACATAACTGCTAAATAAAAGGGTAAAATTCCTGAGCTGTCATTACTAATTTCTGGATATCTCACTCGATGTCGATTTATAAGATATTACAGCGCCGCGGGAGCCAGGTAGTAAGCTCCCACGATCGGTTCGTTTACAATGCAAAAACTTGTATATCACAACCTTACTTTACTTGGTTACCATACAGGAAACGAAAAATATCACTCCACCGCTTCCCATTGCAACGTTGTTGTATTATTTTGTATTGAAATTTTTCTTTTTATAAGATATTTTTTCGCTTTGCTACTTTCTCTCAATCGCAAATGATGGTGCTTTGGCGTCATTCAAGGGAAAGGTCGATGATTAGAGTTCGCTCGGTCGATCATTAACGCATGTGCAACAATTTTGTAAATGATTATGTAAAAATATTGGAAGCGGTCTCATGTGTGTTTAACTGCTTATTACTTTGTATCCGCGGGCGCGGACTAACGGTGTGGTAGCTTCAAACATAAAAGTATTGGAGAAGGGTTTTAGTTTTGAAAATAAATATTTACCATGTACAAGTATGTGTATTAACTTTTGCTAGTTACTCGTCTGGCAAAATATAGAAATGTTTTCGCAAACGTAATTATTTCTCAAAATGCACCTCCGTAATAGCAGTAGCGTGCATCCCATAGAAGCATAAAAAGCATTGGCTTGTAATAATTGGTCATTTAATATATATATTTATTCAAATTTGGTCAAACTTTGGTTCTGAATCTGGATTTCGTAATTACCATATTTTATTATGTCAATATATTAAATCACAAGTATAACAACGTAATGTTATTTATGGTTCTATGGGTGCACGCTACTTAATTTTGTATTTCTTTTTTGTTAAAACAAATAAAACTTCGCACTTTATCTTCCTACTAATAATAAGGACTAATATTGAATTTACTTGAACTATTTAGACTAGTTTTTATAATTTAAAATCGGACACTTGACTTCAATCACACCTGGTGGAAGGTTAAGATACGGCTGATGGTTAATCGCGTCCACTCAACAAATACCCATCCACTTTTCTGTCAAAGTCCCAAATCAAAAGAATGTGGAAATCTAGAAGCGGGATGTGCATTTCACTCCTTCGCTGTTCGCATTATGAATAGTGAAGTAAATTTTTTTGGGCGGATATAGGGCATGTCTGCTATATAAGGATTCTACCCAACACGGCGGCGGTAGTAGTTCAAAAATATTTATAATATTTCGGAACAATTTATAAGTTTGCCTCCATTTCATACTTTATTCCAATTTGCAAGTCGGCGTGTGCCCAAAGGACAAGCATCGGGTGTCATCGCTGACTGGACGCAACTTAATTGGTAGGAATAATTTCATGTCGTCCCTTAACCACCAGCCTTAATAGCGGTCCACTGCAATAAAATGCAGGAGAACTTTATTAAATGTACGTACTCTAAATTCATTGAATATTTAATTTTAATATACATAGTAACCTATAAGTTCAGGACGTTGTTAGTAGCAGTTTTCAGAATAAAATAAAATATAAATTTTCATGTTGTATTAATTTCGAAAAGATGGATTTGTATAGTTTAGTCCACTTTTATATACAGACACTTTTTTATATTATATTTTTTATATTTGGAATTTACTTCCTGCAACTGTGTTTCCAACATCTTATTACATGGGAATCTTCAAACGACGAGTGAGTCAGTATTTGCTGGTTGAGCGAACTCCATCGTCGGCCTTACCATCACCTTCCAGCAGGTGACATTGAGGTCCCAAGTAGATGGGGCCTGCAGAAGGCCAGACGTCGCCGGGACCCGAGGAAGATGGCTCAGCCTTGCCCTTGGCACTCGGCAGACGAGAGAGGGAATACCCCGGGGGTTTCAGTCGGTTCAAGTCTGACACACCGGGGGGCGGCCCTCGTTGCCTCCTGAAGGTCCGTTAGGGATATCCCCCAGGTTACCAAAAAAAAAAGTGACGTTGATGTCAAGCGCAAGACTGTTAATGTTAATGTTAATGGGCTTAGAGCCCTTGGATGTCTTCCGCTAACCTTACCAATAACTATCATGATAATGGTAAACGCACATAGATGCCACTATTCTGTTTACACCTTAAGAAATAATATAGCACCTCGTATACAAAGGGTTGAATGAATACAAAGAGGCATGTACTACCCGCTACCGCTGCATAGATCGTGTTCAGATAAAGTCATATCACAAATCTGTAATTACTTACAAATATTTGGAGCTTAAATCTTCACATAAACATTGTAGACCATATTTTTTTCTATTCTGTAGGGTTGTCAACAAGAATACTTATTGTGCCTTGCGTTGGGACTTTGTAAAAGTTTGTTTAGTCTATAATAATGTAATATACATTTTATCATTGATATCCAAATATTTGATACTTTTACTGACTTGATAAAGTGACTGGTGTAGGCACTTGATGGGAAGTAGAGTATAGCCCAAGAACGGTATAGACTGCCAACGTACTAGAATCCATTGACAGTCGCCTTTGATATGCCAGCCCACATATACCACGACTAAAGGTCTCTAGGTATATGAACAACTAGATATATGCAAGCTGATCCCGAAATACGATAAGTCAAAGCGAGTTATTATGACGGTTTTTGCATTTCTGTAGCGTAGTGTGAGTGTAATTGTAGAAGATCTAAATAATCTACGCAGTTGTAATGTTAGTAACTGTAATATTTTGTATCTTTGCTGTAATGCACTGTTTATACATTATGAATGTTTTCTTCATGTGTTAAAGAATTAAAAATAACTATACAGTAAGTTCAATATTTATTTATTTAAAAGCAACTTCACAGCACATTATAAATCAAATTATATAAAAAAAAGGTAATAAAATAAAAAAAACTAAAGTGCCAATGACGAAGTTACGCTTACATACAAGGTGTCTCAAAAGTAAGTTCACATTTGCTTATCTTATTACGCGAAAGCAACTATTCTGAGGGGCGCGGGGGGTATGTCAGTCGGTAGTCTGGCTCTTGGGAATTTAGTCGCTATGGAGCGTTTCTCTGGTGCGGACCGTACGTTGTGCGTACGTGAGATTTACAAAAACGGTAATTCGGCGACTGTAGCGCGTAGAAAATTCTTCAGTATTTGACATATTCGACACTTAAATGATGCGCCTAGCACTCGACTCATTGCAAAATGGGTTGAGAAGTTTGAAGAGACTAGGTCAACTCTGGAGAAACCAAAATCTGGGCGGCCAAGAACATCAAGAACAGCCGAAAACGTGGACAGTGTTACTCAGTCTATTCGAGATGATCCAAACCTCTCGATTCGGAAGCGTGCTGTTGCTTTAAATGTGCACAGATCTTCATTATGCCGCATTTTACACAAAGATTTAAAGCTGCACCCGTACAAAATTCAGTTAGTGCAAGAACTGAAGCCTCAAGATGCTGGTCAGAGGCTTGCCTTTGTAAATCAGATGATTGAGCGCTTTCCAACGTTCACCAACATCTTGTTTTCCGATGAAGCCCATTTTCACCTGAATGGGCATGTAAACAAGCAAAATTATCGTTACTGGAGTGCAACCAACCCAAAACAAAAACATCAGAAACCGCTACATTGACCCAAAGTCACCGTATGGGCAGCGAGGTCGGCGCGAGGAATTATCGGCCCTTACTTTTTTGAAGATGGAAGGGAACGCACACTCACAGTGAATTTAGAGCGTTATGTGGAGATGTTAGACGAGTTTTTCGTACCCCAACTGCAAAACTTTCCTGGTTACAACCAAAGAACATGGTTCCAGCAGGATGGAGCAACTTCACACACGTCCAACAGATCTCTGCCTCGAGTTCGAGAAATTTTTCCCAACAAATTAATCTCCAGGCGAGGTGACATAAATTGGCCTCCACGGAGTCCCGATTTAACGCCTATGGATTTTTTCCTGTGGGGTTATGTCAAATCAAAAGTTTACGCTAATAAACCGACTTCCCTGGCACAATTAAAAGAAAATATCCGTCATGAAATGGCAGCCATCACGGAGACTACCTGCCGAGCTGTCATAGGCAATTTTAGTGCCCGACTAAATGAATGCCGAGAGCGCAACGGTTTACATTTGGACGATGTTATTTTTAAAAAATAAATTCCCAAACAGTGTACTTCAATATAAAATATCATTTTTTCAATAAATCTAAGACTTTTCTTTTAAAAAACGATTTAAATGTGAACTTTCTTTTGAGACACCTTGTATAAAATTTTGTAAGCATGTATTGGGTCGCACTTCATAACCGAATAGATGAGTGAGTGTATAAATAATATTTGTTAGCACTGATATAGATATCAAAAATAGAACCAGTCTGCCATAACATAGATAAAAATCAGACACTACACTGTAAAATCAAAACAAAAACAAAATTTTCTTAAAAAGTTGAAAGATTTAATTATGCTGTTTTGTTAAAAAAATAACCTGAACAGAATTGCTGCCAAAAAATAATTAACAGTAAAATAACGTATGTTTTTCACAATCTCCTTTTTTTTTCTTTACACGGAAGATTCGTGTCAGAACAATCTTGTTGAGGTCATGGTTTGACGCTGATGTTAATCTCAGTTGTAAGACAAATTGCTTCCACTGCAACCGATTTATTCGTAGCTGACCAGCAAACGTTTGTTATTTATTTCAAAGCGGTTAATTGTGCCCATGTAAGTTTTTTACATTTTGTGTTGTAAAAAAATAAACTCATTCAGTTTGGTTTCACACAACTTTTTGGAAGTATACTGCTGTTGTAATTATAAAAATGTGTCATTAAAATAATACATCTGATTAAATTATTTATAAAGTCATTTTGAGATCGTTAATAAATTTAGGCAGTTATTATTAATAACTAACAATGCGTACAAAGTTATGTTTGAAAGTTACATAGATATTTCAAAGCAAAGACCTACCACCAATTTGTTTACTTCTACCTTATGCTTAGTAATAGGGCTATCACAAAAATTATAAACATTTCTGCTGCTTTTTAAGACTTTAGCGTTGGTTTCTCTATATTTTTTCGTCACACATTATTTTCTTATTCTACTTGATGCATAAGGCACGTGTATAAATCTCAGAGGCTCTGCTCTGCACTCCGTAGCCTAGGGGTTGAACGCTTCCTTTTTACTTTACCTTTGTTACGCTTGCCAGGGAATTTATTTCTTATTCGCGCGTTGAGTTGCGCTTCCTGGGCGGTTGGCGGCGGCCGCTGGCGTTTACTCGTGACACACGGATTATACCATTAGTCAACTTTAATATTTTTTCGTTTTCGTATAATTGCTTATAGTAAATTTGAATTATCAATCATCTTGGTTGCCTTTTCACAAAACATCTCTTATGCACAAACATTCAAACCAATTTAAGAAATCGAACTTATGACATAGAGCGTAACGTAACGGCGTTATGTAAATTGGGAAGTTGATTAACTTAGGCTTTATAAATGCATTTTATTTTATTTTAATAAAGAAGTTGTTATTAATTGTTTTTCCAAGTAACAACATTAAAATAACAAGTAAATGATTAAAATTAGAAATAGTTTTCAACACAACATTATAAAATAAGTGGTGAAAATAACACCCTACATTTGAAAACTTCTTGTATTATTTATGTTAATAAACAGTGTGTCAGTGTCTCAATATAAAATAATTATAAATGTATTTTATATTATTTCAAATATATTAGACTAATTAAAATTTGAAAAATAAATAAGAAGAAAATAAAAAGTAAAAAGAAACGTAAAGAGACATTTGTGCAGACTGGCATAATCGTTACGGCTATCGATATTTTTTTTTTACTGTTGATAGTTCATGTCGTTTTTGGACTGCGTATTGCTGACCATCAGGCGTGGTGTTAACACAGCCGCGTCAGGATAAATAAAAATACCAGGCAAAAATAGGTTGTCTTATAAAATAATAATAAATTAAGGAGATACGTATTTTACGGTACTCCGACAGCTCCACAACAAGTGGTACAGGCTGCCTAAAGAGTTTCACTTACCGTGACCACCAGTTTGCCAACTCTTCAGGGGTCTCTGCTTCTCCTCCAGGAAAGTGGTGTGTTTATGGACCTTTCTAAGCACACTTTGGAATCGGATGTTCGATGGAAAATGAATATTTGTACGGTTTTGTGTCGTTACTCGGCAGATGGGTCGAGCGAGTGTAAAACTCAATTGACAACTCGTTCGCTGTTGCCAGAACTGTCGAAAGTTACCCGAACACATATTCGAATACGAAACACGTATATTACACGTTTATTTATTATCTATCTATATAGTTAAATATTTATTTTAATTTACAGAATTTGTTCTTCAAACTATTAGACGGTATGTACGCTGTTGGTGGCAGTATTCGTTAAACCGCGGATTGTTGTACATTGTATTTTTATTGTTATTGTGCAAACCAAGTACAGACTGTAGTATATTTACATACGCGTATGTATTTTATTAATTGTGAGTATTCGTCTCTTTCTTTGCGTTATTTTTCTCAAATATGTTTTTGAGGTATTTGAGGTTTTTCAGGTATTGTTAAATATTGTAATAAATATTTTAAATTTAATACATACGTTAACTAGTTTATACATTAGATTTGGTAAATGCATTTATTATTTTGGGAAATAAATTATAAAAAAGTATCTCTCTGAAGAAGGCAGAAGGAATATAATATTTCCTTATAAAATATTTTTTCTTATTATCACGGACGAATAACTTAGGCAACAGAAAGTAAATTATTTTGCATGGTGAGGAGAGTGAATACATTTTCCTCTAAGCTCAGTGTAAAAATAAACTAAGATTTTATACACAATTGGCAACTATTTTATTTGCTTTATATTTGTAGTATGCTGTGTAGAATAAGTTCTGTAATTTTAGAGATAATTAGATTTTAGTTTATTATATTAATTTTCCGTTTAAATGGTTTTGATAAATGTTATTAAAATAAAGAATACAAGAATATTTCAATAAGTAATACAAAAATGCTTATTATAATCTAAATCCGATACCAAACCTCACTATCGAAACGGTATATCACAAAATAAAAAATCAAATGACCCTAATTGGATGCAAATGCATCATGAATACTAACAAGCGGTGCTTATTGCAGTCTAAGCGTTTCTAAGTCGTAAATCACAGGAATAAGATCTCACGGATAGCAGCTTTCCTTCATAATGTGCAGTAAAAAAGGGATAACGCTAGGGTTCCGTGTATAAAGAAGTTTTAAGGACCTTGTCCACTACTTACTAAGCTGAAGTCCATTCACTCTGATTCTGATAGCCTCGATATATTTGTTTTTTTTCTGTTTTCACTAATCTTCTTGATTTTGTACTATTAATGTAGGAAAGTGAGTAGAAAAGAACACATGATGCTAATGATATTAGAAGGATAAGGGTTTGTGTAAGAGCATGAAAGAGATAAAAAGTATGGGAGAGAGCGAAACAGATTAGAAGAGTGGAGAGAATAAGTATACTTTGTAAAATTTAGGATGATAAATTTGACAGATCACACTAAGGTTTCGATTATCGATTACTATTCTTATATAACTTGAAATCGATAGTTGTATAATTATTTTCTATGTTTAGTTTTTTTTTTGTTGCATTAACCTTTTATTAATATGACAAAGATCTCTCACAACGACGATTTCGACTCGTACATATATTATTCGGTTAGTCAGGTTATTCAGCGTTATAAACGCCAGAATCCAAATTATTGTTGTCAGAATAAACGTTTAATAAACTAAAATCTGTTTGCATTCATATACAAAGAAATCATCGTAATAATATCGAACGATATATTTGTCTGGCACACTTTTTTTTAACTTGGGGAATATTCTGTCTAGCACCGTGAGGGCGTTTGCCGGACTCCTAAGGTATAAAAGTCCCCAGAGTCTCCCCACTGCAACCCGGGCGGGATTTATATTCTTCTTACGACATGGCGAGTGTATTGCCTTTTTCAAGCACCAACTCCATGAGTGTGTTTTAGGGACAGTCTTATAGCGCCTCATAATTTAAAAACTATAGGGATTGTGAGGAAGAATCAGTCACGGTAAGTTTTTGTTCAAAAATCCTCCTTTACACTTGAAACTTGGTTAATGGAACCCCAAATATACAAAGATTGAACCGAACAGTGGCCCTCCGCAACGTATGCCGGAGGCTAGCGATTTTTGTCTTTATTTTTTTTTTCTTTCTATAATTGCCGTAATATTTCAAAGGTTTATTACTGTGTGTGAAATATTGCTAACATATTTAAAAATGCCGCTTATTTAATAATGAGCTGTGTAATTTATTTCCTTCGAATGATATCTGTGTAAAGTAAAATTCTTTTATGAGTTTTATCTTATTTAGGACTATCAACAAACTTTTTTTTTTTTTGATAACCCGGGGGAAATCCCCTACGGACCTTAGGGGGCGGTGAGGGCTGGCCCCCCGGTGTGTCAGACTTGCACCGAATTAAGCCCCCGGGGTGCTCCTTCTTCCCGTCTGACTGAGGCCGTAGGTACAGTGTTATCCTCTTCTCCGACCCTCGGCAACGTCTGGCCTTTTGTTAGGCCGTATCTCTGCACTGCGAGGAGTGGTGTAAGGAGCCACCCCTCGCCCATCTCAATATCTTGGAACGGTGTGCGAAAACACGTCACACACCGCTCTCACCTGGATAAGTTGGGCGGCACACTTCCTCACGCGCACCGCTCAGGCATCTTGTCGGATTTTAAAGAGGAAGGCCTCTGGCGAAGGTCCTCCTTTGTCCTGTCCTGCGTGGGCGGCGGATCGGATTGTCAGGTTCCTCTCCGCCGCCTTCTTCCTCACCATGGCTTCCTCACAGTACGTGAGGACCGCCTGCCATGCCCTGTCGCTGCCGACCATCGCGCGAACGAACGCCGGCAGCGACAGGTCACCACCCTGAGACTATAAACAAACTATCCCATACAACTATATCTTCAAAACACTGTTTACATAAATAATTAGCAATATATAGTTATTTGCAGATTATGTATATTTAATACTGCATAAAAATATATTTCTAGGTACTTTATTATAATTAACTATCGCTTAACTCAAGATTATTCCTGTTAAGTGTCATTTGTCTATTAAAATTTGTTTAAATATATGATTTTTCGATATCAGCCCGAACATGGAAACGTATTTACGATTGCCGATAGCTATATGTTTTTAACTTGCTTGTATCAGAAGGGTGGTCTGTCTGTACATAAAATAGCTTTAAAATAATTCATTGAGAGGCGCGATGGTTGATTTTTTGCACATTATAATACCGTTGTTAGAGATACGACTTGAGGCTATATTTGATAAAGACGTCGAGGCTCTTATCAAGGGATGAGGTCTTTTTAGAATTGGCGCCACAGAGATTAAGATATGTGCTCTTAATGTGTTAATTAAAAAAATAACTTTCCGTTCTCTTGCCGCAGTTATCGAACACTTAAGCAAATGACGACACATAGGTATGCTTATCGAGGTTTTTACACTTTGAGAAGCGTTAAATGAAATTTTTGATATTGTCTCTAATATGGTGGTGTTTGATCCAAACGCCGAACTATTAGAATGTTTTAGAGTTTTATGAGTTTGTTTCGTGTTTTCTGTAATATTTTGTTTTTAATATACACTTAAAGCTAAAATGTTTTTTAATCAATTTTTAGATGGTTCTCATGCTACCGATGCGTTAGGAATGCATTAGTAATAAATGCACGAATAAAAGCAGGTGCTTAATCTTATTTATTAGTTTAATGTCTTAAGCAATGCGGCATTGATGAAAGAAATTCTTGAGTGATATTTATTCTTCATGCGTGGTTTAGCATGGATTTTCTAAATCAATTAAAATTGGTCTAATATAGACTAGTTTGGCGAATTCATTTTCATGCACATGGCATTGCATGGCATTTTCATGTGTGAACATGGCGCCCTATTAAAAATCATCCACTGGTTTGGCAAAGTGACTGCACCATTCCCTTTGTAAAGTAAAGTGAACTCTAAGAACAGCAGCGACTACAATTCATTGATAGTCACTATCATTCGGTTTCGCAACATCACACACTCTCATCTTTCATACTTCTCACAATCATCCGTCCACTGAAAATGTTGTGATGTGCCATTTATTCAATCCTACAATATTTATTCTTAAAACTAGTTAACAACAAAACTTATAGCTAAATAACACAACAACACACTACTACGTTTTCAGAGGACAAATAAATACTACGATCTACATATACATATCTTGCAAACTAATATTTTCAATATATCTATATATTATGTATATGATATAGACCGGAGCGCGAGGAAGCAGTGTCAAGGCGAACCTTCAAGAACTGCGGCATTATTCGCGACCTGCTACGACGGGCTGGCTTTGGGGTGAGGGTGCCTCAAGGTACTCTTTGTGGACGTTGAAAAATCGATCCACGGAGAAGACGTGCCAGACTGTCTCTCTTTCTTGCCAGCTCATATGTACTATGACAGAAGGTGTTTAGGTTATGAATGACCGGATCAACATGAGCTGATTTCGAACCGTGACATGCTGTAATGAGTCACTTAGGGCCTCTACGCTTGCATACTATTGTCATGACATTGCCTCACTATAAAAAACAAGAACGGTTGACATTATAAAAAATTTCTCAGATATCTTTCTCGAAGTTTGAGTCACGGAATTTCTGGTTTATTATTGCATGCAAATCCGAATACGCAAAAATGTATGTAGATTTGTATTTATTGTGTATAAAAAACATACGACGAAGAATGTCATGGCTTCTGTGACTTGAGATTAGTATCATTTATCGTGTTACTCGTATAATAATTACATTATGGATAGTAATGAGGCTGCAAAAATACACTGTACTTAACAAAATACATTAATGCTGATTTAGTTCTGCTTTATAGAACGAGTATGATACTACTCGCCTACAGAAATAATCAGGTTTTGTTGTTTTACGTTTAAAAACGTTATTTTATTTAAGCGCTGTGTCGGAGACAAACATATTGTGTTATTTTATGTGTCCGCGCTAGCAACACCGGGCTGTCTTTGTTCGCTCCGGCTGGCGTGCGGACGTGTGTTTTGTGTTTATAATAAATGCCTAAAATTACAATCTACCAGCGTATAATTTCATCTGCTACGTGCAAGGCCAATACATCTGGTCCTTCAAGGATTGAACTGGAGGCCAAAAATAAAGAAAAGAAGAAAGAACATACAGTCCACTACAAACCGAGCACAACCCGCAGCCAGATCAACTACCGGCAAATAAGAGGTGCCAAAATATTATGCAGGTGCATGGTGTTTGAAAAGGTATGATACCCAACTCTTACGACTCATCGCAAGAAGAAAAAATCCGAAGCAAAATCAACCATATAAGGTAATAACTGCGTCCTCGGGCGCCCCGTCCAGGCGGCCAATCAGCGCGTCTCGCCATCACACCACGTGACAGGCGTCCACGGCAACGTCCAATCAGACCGTTCGGCTCGTCGGCGACGCTGGGGCATGTAGCGAAGCAGTGCCACAATTTTAATTGCGGCTTGCCATAATTTTATTGTTAGCTTATCCGTGGGACGCGTAGTTTGCGTTTAGATTTTTTTTTTTTTTTTATTATTCGTTATTTATTGTATCTAGAGGCAAGATATATAAAAATTACTGTAAAAATATGAAAGCTACGTTTGAAATTAAAGTACAATAGTTGTTAAAACTGTGTAAAGGCAAAATATATCTACTAAACGGTGGGTACTTAGCTGTAAAAGTTGTTCAAGTGTTTGATTTATTTTTGGTTCACCTACTAATTAGTGTATCATTTTTTGTTAATAGCACATAATGGCAGTTTTAGAGGAGTTAATACGCTCTCGTGGCTATGTAAAGGCCACCATAACTCGTGTTAAAACCTTTGTATCCGACCTCGATAGCGATACGAGTGTGTCAGTGCTGCAATTACGTAAAGAGCGGTTGATATCAGCGTTTGAGGAATATAATCACATTTCACAAAAAATATACGTATTAAATGAACATGACACCGAGGATATAGGTAAGGTTGAAGATACTTATATAGAACTATTGTCCATTATCAACGATATGCTACAAAAAAATCAGAAACATTCCGTAGGTACATGTCAAGTAGCCTCAACAATAAAGCTGCCACACATAGTGATACCCACATTTAGCGGGCAGTACAGCAAATTTTATGAATTTTTTAATATGTTCAACACTGTGATAGGGACTGACGCATCAAAGCCGCCGGTGCAAAAATTTTATTATTTAAAAACCTTTCTTACAGGCGAACCATTAGGCATAGTAAGCAGCTTGCCTTTAGAAGACCAAAGTTATGACGAAGCTGTAAAATTATTAAAAGAAAGGTATGAAAATAAATTCCAAATTGTCAACGAGCATATTGATCTGCTTTTGGAACAGCCTAGTATAAATACAGCAACTTCGTCTGCACTGCGGGACTTCATATATACCTGTAAGCAACAGCTGGCTGCACTGCGAAACCTCGGCGAACCAGTCGCACAATGGAACAGCATATTAATATGCATGCTATCGAAAAAGCTTGACGTGCTCACGAGCCATGCGTTTCAATTACAGCGTGACAGCAAGGTCATGCCCACCATGAACGAGTTCTTAACGCTTTTGGAGAAGCAGGCGCTTGCTGCAGAAAATGCTGCCAGCATATCTCACCAGGGTCCGGAACAGCTTATAACAAACACAAGCAGCATGCCATCAGAAATTAAAAAAGGGTGTATTTATTGCAAGTCCAATCACAAGCTCTTTGCATGCCCTTCTTTCAAACTAGCTCCGTTGGAAAAAAGAATAAATTTCGTTAAACAGCACAAACTTTGCAGGATATGCCTCAGATTACATGGTAAGAGATGTAATTTTCATTTTAAATGCCAAATGTGCAAACAATCCCATAACACCTTGCTGCATGACGACAAAGTCAGTCAAACAGTCACCTCAGCGACGAGACCAGTCACACTAATTGCTGGCATGACGCATGGCCAAGTTTTACTGCCTACAGCGCGAGTTAAACTACATACTAATACTGGATCCGTGATAACTTGCAGAGCCTTGCTTGACAGCGGCTCTCAAGCAAGTTTCATCACGGAAAAACTGGTAAAGCTGCTGGGCAACTCTCCAAGCCGCGTCAACAGCAACATAATAGGCATCACAAATGCTCAACAAAAAATTGTTCACTCAACCAATGTTGAAGTTCATTCACTAGTCTACCCCTTCAAGATAAATGTGAACTGTCATGTGGTACCTCAAATCACTTCAAGGCTACCACAGAAAACATTTGATATTTCACACATTAAATTGCCTGATCCGTGCCAACTCGCCGACCAAAGCTTCAATAAGTCCGCTGATGTACACTTGCTCTTAGGCGCCGACATCTTCTTTCAGGTGTTGCTACCTCAGCTCGCTGCCACAGCAGAAGACAGTGGTACAGGACAGCCAACACTGCTTCACACATCCTTCGGATACATCATAGCGGGACGCGTAGAGTCTGGTACAAGGCCACAAAAAGAGGTAACTCTGTTTTGCAAAACATGTGATAACAGTATAAATGAATCCTTATCCAGGTTCTGGGTAAACGATCAAGTGGATGAGATTTATCCTGAACAATTATCAGAATTTGAGTATAGTGAAAACAATTTCAAGGAAAACGTTTTGTTAAAAAATAATAAATTCCAAGTGACCTTACCTATTAAGGTCCCGCTCAATGAAATAAATGAGCAATTAGGGGATACTTTTCACTTAGCCTTAACTCGTTTTCTCAACTTAGAAAAAAGATTTAATAAAGATGCCAATCTTTATGAACAGTATAAAAAGTTCATCAACCAATACTTATCATTAGGTCATGCAAAATACATTAACATAAATAAATATGACCTAGTCAAGGATCCAGTATATTTCCTTCCTCATCATCCAGTGGTCAAGGAAGATAACAAAACTACCAAGCTAAGAGTCGTTTTTGATGGGTCCGCTAAAACAAAAAAGGGTGTTTCACTCAATGATATATTAATGAATGGTCCAGTGGTCCAAAGAGATCTTTTTGATATTTTAATTTTATTTAGACTAGACAAATATTTTTTCATCACTGATATTAAAATGATGTTTCGATGCATTATGCTTGACCCTTTGCAAAGGTCACTACAAAATATTCTCTGGCGTGAAAGGCCTAATCAAGACATTAAGTGTATTCAACTACAAACAGTAACGTATGGATTAAAAACATCATCTTACCTTGCAACGCGATGCCTTATAGAATTGGCTCGCCGCTATTGTGATCAGTTTCCTTCAGCAGCAGCTGTGTTGGAAAACAATGTGTATGTCGATGATATATTAGTTACGCATCACAGTGAAGAAGGATTAGTCTCTATTCAAAAACAACTTACACATTTGCTATCTCTGGGTGGTTTTCAACTACACAAATGGTCCTCTAACACTAATGAGGTACTGAATAATATACCGAAAGAAAGGCAGTATTTTGGTGATATCAACTTTGATGATCTCTCAGTAAAAACACTAGGAGTAAATTTTGATATGCGTACAGATACATTTAAACTGTTCTCAATAAAAGAATGTTCAGTCACGCAGTATACCAAAAGAGAAATCTTGAGCTATGTGAGCAAATTTTTTGACCCGTTAGGTCTCATGGGTCCAATATTTGTGCAAGCGAAATTAATCATGCAAGCCCTCTGGGTCGAGGAAATTGGCTGGGATGAACATATACCTGAAAGCATAAAATACAGGTGGCTACAGTTTGCAAAAAGTATCACAGAGATGGAGCCTGTGCATGTTCCACGCTGCATCGGTCTGACTGATGAGCCCATCATTCAGCTGATAGGTTTCGCAGATGCGTCAGTTATTGCACACGGGTGCTGTCTTTACTTGCGAGTTGTTGACGCTAATGGTTCGGTTAAAATGAACTTGCTGTGTTCTAAGTCCAGAATAAATTCTCACAAAAATAAATTAACAATTCCGAGGTTGGAACTCAACGCAGCGCTGTTGCTTGCTCGACTAGTAGACAAGGCTCTCTCTAGTTTGCATAGCAAAGTAACAATTCATCACACGTACCTTTTTATAGACTCACAAATTGTATTAGCGTGGTTAAACACTGACATTGTTAAATTGAACACTTACGCTGCCAATAGAATTCGGGTGATAAATGACCTGTCATCACAAAATTGCTATCAATGGAACTATGTTGATACTGATGACAAACCTGCAGATTGTGTAAGTAGAGGTTTATTACCGCATGAGCTGAAAGGCCACGACCTATGGTGGTACGGCCCGCCCTTGCTACATAGGCAAGGTATTTCTATTACATAATGCTTATGGTAAGCCTCCATCCATTTCTGATATTTCTTCAGAGAGTGATAGTGAAATTTTAGCACCGGTGGTTTGCACTGCATCGACAGACAATATCAGCAATTGTGTCTTAGATACAATAATAAATAAATTTTCAGATATTACTAAGATGACTAGAGTTTTAGCATATATACTTTGGTACATCAACAATTTAAAACCTAACTCTGCCAAAATTAATAAAGATTATTTGTGTGTAAATGAATTAAATAATGCATTAACGTTTTTGATAAGGTCTGAACAAGAAAAATATTTCAGTAAAGAAATAAAATGTATTCAATCCGGTGGTCAGTCCTGTGGTAGCTTGAAAGCATTACATCCATTTATAAGTAGCGATGGTTTATTGCGTGTTGGAGGCAGACTACAACATGCCTCGATATCTTTTTCCAAAAAACATCCGGTTATACTACCCAAGGCTTCAATAATCACCAGCTTGATAATCAGACGTGAGCACATTAGACTTTTACATGCAGGACAGAAATTAGTTTTGAGTAGCCTGAACCAAAAATATTGGATTACAGATGGTTTAAGATGCGTTAAAAAGATTGTACATAAGTGCGTAACCTGTTTCAGACTAAAGGCTGCAGCCACGAGTCAGCTGATGGGGTCTTTGCCTGCCGACAGAGTCAACGCGTGTCGTCCCTTTGAAAAAGTGGGCATTGACTTTGCTGGGCCAATCTCCGTAAAACAAAGCCGTATTAGAAGATCAGTCATAGGAAAAGGTTACATACTCATCATAGTTTGTTTTGTCACTAAAGCTATTCACCTCGAACTTGCGTCAGATTTAGCGACAGAGACATTTCTAGCATGCTTTAAGCGATTTATTGCTAGACGAAATTTGCCCAGTACTGTCTATTGCGACAACGCGACGACCTTTAAGGGGGCGAAGACCCGATTGGGTGACTTATATAAGCTCTATGGTGGTGATAAATCACATCGAATGCAGGTCCAGACATTTTCTGCTTATAAAGGTATTCAATTTCACTTTATACCTAGTTACAGTCCTGCATTTGGTGGGCTTTGGTAAAGTTCTGTAAAAAGTGTGAAACACCACCTCAAACGTGTAATGGGAAGAGCGTTACTGACGTATGAGCAAATATATACCGTACTTACGGAGATAGAAGCGATTTTAAATTCTCGTCCTATCACCGCAGTTTCCGCAGATCCGACAGATTTCACATTTTTAACCCCAGGGCACTTCCTCACAGGTGCTCCATTAAATTGTTATCCTGAGCAAGATGTCAGTGACACTCCTGCCAATTTACTTAAGTTTTGGTCTATTTGTAACCATATGAAACAAATATTTTGGAAGCAGTGGAAAAATGCTTACCTTACTATGTTGAATAATCGCCCCAAGTGGCATAATGTTAAGCCAAACATTACAATTGGCTCTTTAGTTATATTAAGGGAATTAAATGTATCTCCTATGCATTGGCCTATGGCGAGAGTCATAAATGTATTTCCAGGTACCGATGGAATAGTGAGAGCCATAGAGGTTAAAACCTCCAATGGGCACACTCATCGTAGGTCCATTGCAAAGGTCTGTGTCTTGCCTCTAGATACAAATTAATTATATTGTCCTTGATTAAAATTAACTGTAATATATAATATTCTTAATATAAACATAAAATTATAGCAATAAATAAAAGGTCAAGGTAAAATAATAATCCCTATGGATTACCTTAAAATAATATATTCAAATACATCATTCCCAGCAACAAGTTGATTACATTGTAATTAAATTTTTATCATTATTTAGATCTAACTTTTGCTGACTCATTATGATTGTAAATTGTTATATATATTAATTGTTTAAAAAACCTTGACTCTTAAAAATATATCTCCGTTACTAAATTAATGGGCAACAATTAAAGTACTAACAATGTTTAGTTTCATTTATTAAGATTATATTTGTTTTTGTTGAGGCCCCAGCATGTCGGAGACAAACATATTGTGTTATTTTATGTGTCCGCGCTAGCAACACCGGGCTGTCTTTGTTCGCTCCGGCTGGCGTGCGGACGTGTGTTTTGTGTTTATAATAAATGCCTAAAATTACAATCTACCAGCGTATAATTTCATCTGCTACGTGCAAGACCAATACACGCTGTTTCTGAAGTTAAGTAGTTAATATTTAGATGCAAATATGTACAAGTTATGACGTCACAAATTACTACTGACCGATTGACGATCGATGTCTAGTCGAAACAAAGTTTGATTATTCGGTTATTACTACCTTTGCACGATAATGAAGTCGAAGGTTTAAAAATTCTATGAAATCAAATTCAGGACTGACTAGAAATAAACAACATACTTGTAATAATTTGAAAAATTCTTAAATTCAATTTTTATGTCGACTGACTCAAACAAATTTTTGAGACAAGAAAAATTTCCTTGCAACTTGTTCTTGTTTTTGTTTGTAAAATAACAATATTTCGTAATAATGGGCGCATTAGTAATAGTTCGTTCAATTTTAAAATTTTGGCCCATTTTTGCTAAGCTAAAAGTTTTGCCAAAGGTGATCGAAGGAAAAGCCAAAGCTCCGGTCGGGCACTACAAATTACGATTTCTGTCATTATAGTAGTTAGTATTATTGATTTAATAATACAGATTGGAACACTATTTATTCATAAAACTGTGAAAGTAAAACGGTAAATGGAAAGTGAAGTAAATGTGTCAGGCTGTCCACGTGCTAGTAAGTACTCAAAAACGCAATACGCGAATACAAGGGTAATGTACCCATATTTGATAATATACAATGATTGCCACGGGCTCTGCAAATGTACAAACTTCTAACTTCTTGTTTAGCAAAAACTATCTCTATACACCCTTTCCGTTTCTACAGTAGCGTATGTTTATTGAAAGATTTTTGGGGATGTGAGTGGGGACATGCATTGCCTGATGCGATTTGTATGAATGAATAAGTATTATACGAACAATATATGTATATAATATCAGTAATGATAGTTGATAGTCAGTGAGGTTCATTTACATGTTGGGTAATGTCATTAGGATCGTGATCACTCAGGCTATCATTTATAGACGCTATTTCGACTTTCCTTAGTAAAGTTCTCAAAAAATTAATTCGTTTTGACAAAAAAAATATATATAATACGAACTTGAGTATAACCATAGTACTCACAGAGCCAAGTCCATGTTGACAAATCGGTGACTTACCAAATCCTTTGGAATGCCAAAGTAATATAAATTTTAATATTTTAGTAAAGTCTAAGTAAATTTAAAGTTACGTCTATTAATTTCAAGCTCAAGTTTGGGAGCTTTAGCGACTAGTTACGAACCCTTGAGAAGTCAGCAGAGCAATCTGACATGTTCTACTTAAATACACCGAGTTGTGTCGAAGTATGCAGCATCTCCTCTTAAGCTTATGCCCAACGGGCGTGGTGCGACGGGGCTGTGGTGAATTGATTACAAGACCTGCAGCCTTTTTCAATCTGCTAAGGTAGTTAGTTAGTTACCTTGGTGTTTTTAGTCAGTGCATTTCCGACACACCTCGGCCGTGCAACGCCCCTGTGCGGTCGAGACGATCCTATGGGGACATTCCCATAGTAAAAAAGACTTATTGTACTTGAATATAAACATTCTAGTAAAATACATTATTTACTATATGAAATTATAGATGTAAATAACATTCGAGCATGGGAAATAGTTGTAAGGTTGGCGTGTCTAACACTCATATAGATTCATCAAAATTTAAATGACAATAACAGCGAAGTAAACAATCTTGTACCGGATTGAAATATTTTATAATCAGACGTTTACTCTGGTGTTAACGAGCTACCCCCCCTATAAAAGTGTTGTGTGCACACATAAATCTCGAGCGGTCGTGAATGAAAGGACATTTGAATAAAAACTTATAAATATTGTGTATTTATGAAACATTTATGGAGCCGTAAAACATGATGGGTTGAAAAACTCTTCGATCGATAGTACGTATACTCGTTACCACTAATAGAGTCCACCAAAGACGATTTCTGTAATCTATTCAACACATTAAACCAACCAATTAACTGTGAAGTACCGTGAGATTTTATTTTTGGTATGTTGCTGACTACTCCTTGCAATGTGACAGTCTAAAAAGCAAAGTGTTGCAGGTTCGAAGCTTGCTTATATCTACTGAATTACCAGATTTCTTGATAATGGTATCTTGCCCATTATAAATGATATTATTTTATTAATGTCAAAGTACGAGCTAAGTCACTAATTTCTTCAACTAGGACTTGGCTCTGCGAATACTAAGGTTGTACTCTAGCTCCTATTACATATTTTGTCTTTTGTGAATGACAAACTTATTTTTTAAGGAAAGTCTAAACAAATCCAAAGCTAGTAAATACCATAGTAGTTTTTGTAAATTAAGGCCTAAATATTTTTGAAAAAAAAAAATTGCTATCAACATAATTATAATCCTTATAAAAGACAAACTCGTGTGTTTTTACTTTTAAAGATATAAGACTTGGAATACCTCAATTAATATATAATTATCTAAAGCAAATATGTAATATAATAATATTTATGAATACTGGAAAAAAAAATTTCGTTATATTATCTAAACTTAGAAAAAAGGCGTTTAAAATAAGTGAAGAAAGATTACAAGCAACGCCTTCGGAGAAAAATCTAGTTAATAAGTTGTTCTTAAATAAGTCTAAAAAAAGGAAATCTGGCATGTCTCATTGAAGTATACTATAATGAGTTTAACTGTTATTGTTTCATACTGTAATTGTAAATTCCAAATTATGAGATTAAGACGGATGTTGAAAAAGTTTCTACGGGCGAGTATAGTCGGGTACAAAAATCATTTTCAGGGCAGTATTTTTGGTTGTTTTCTTTTCAAATTTTTGTTGTCTTGTTTATAGCCAGCAGTTTTATACGATGATAATTTTACACCGTAAAATAGACATTTGTAATCGGAAATTTAGAACTAGAAAATAAATAACAGGATTTAAAAATATAGCCTGCCGAGAAGATTTTCCAGTCCGTGGAACATTATTTGCCAAATAATATTTGAGATTCCGGCTTCCTCTTTGGATGATCATTACAGGCTGCATGATAATTGTGCTATAATTTTATTAGGGTAGAAGATGTACCATATTTCCCAATCATACGAAAAAGTTGTATGTTCAAGACGGACAAGTCTTACATAAGTAAATGATGTTCTCTTAAATGTAAACGGAGTTCAATAAAAACGCTTATAGATGAAACGTATAAAGCAGAAAAATGACAATAAAATAATATTCCCAAATGCTTGAGGTCTATTGATATCGAACAAAATAACAGTTGAACTATTCTGAATATATTTTAATGATAAATAAAAGTTTAAATTTTATAAATGCAACAAGAACAAGTTTTACTTTATATTAAGCTGTAATAAATTCAATATAAATTGACCACATGTGACCGCGACGCTACCTTTTGATGACAAAGCTGTGGCTTGTGCCACTCTGCGTCGCACCTGAGCGAATGACACCTTGCTGCTACTACAAGCAATCCGTTAACATCTGCTCTTTCATATTACGTTTGTATTTATGCACTAAGCATTCAAATTGTAATATTTTTCATAGTTATATTTTATTGGAGGTCAAAGTTGTTGCCGATTTAGTCTTAAACTGTTTTTGACTTGTATATTTTAAAAATTGTAGTCAATAATATTTTAAAAGAAATTGAATATTATCTTTACATAGTATAAAATGAAGGGGCTTCCGCTGACTGTTCGTTTAGATCTTTTAAAGTATTCGATGAATTTTAATGCAGTTTTCAGCAATAGATGGAGTAGTTCATGAAGAATGTTTATATGTATAATATAGGTTTATATTATAGCAAAGTAACGCCAAAAATGCAAAGAATTGTAATATGATGTCGTGACAAAAATATTACAGAATTTTACACCTTCAAAAAATCGATAAACAAGTCTGCGATGGTATATATTTATTTCTAAACTAAAGGGTAACCCACAGTAACCATTTTGTTTCTTTGAAATATTACAAAATATAGTCTGTCCGCAATAAAGGCTGTAGAAGACGGGAGGTAGGAGGTTAGAGGTGGGTAAGAAGAGCGGAAGTAGGCTTAGCTAAAAGTTAACACAACATTTATGGAGATACGAAGTTCGCCGGGTCCGTTAGTATCAAATATTTTTAATATTTTATATAGTTTAGTTTGTTTAGATAAGTTTACACAAGTACACAAATGTAAAGTCCGCCATAATGTCTCACTTAAGCTTGTTGCGTTTTGGGATCAGCTTATGTATACCAGTTATTCATATACCTACAAAGTATCTGTCGTGGTATATGTTGGCCGACACTCTCAGGCTGAGGGCCCTGAGCGACTGGTTAGCGACCGTCCAGAAGTAGGCAGAGCTTTGTGACGTGCTCTGCCTAAATACAATGAGGTGTGTCGGTGAAGACATCTTCCCCCGAGTATGTGTCCATTGGGCGGGGGGCACGGGGCTGTGTCGAATTGATTACAGGACCCGCAGTCCCCGCCAATACGCAGAAGTAGTCACCTTGGGGTTTTTAGTCGATACAAGTCCGACACACCTCGGTCGCGCAACCCCCCTGTGTAACTGAGACGGTCCTATATGGATTTTCTCCATTTAAAAAAATAATGTTGGCCGACATAGCAACGGTGACTGACAATAGAATATGTTGTAGTTTATCTTAGGTACGGCGTAGTCCCTTTGTTGAACTAGTATAAAAGAATATTTTTTGAAATATTTTTAATTAATTAATTATATAGCTAACGATGTTTACCCAGCAAATGAAATATATTGTATTATTTTATTTTGTTAATTTGTTAATATAATATAATATTGTTATTTTATAAATAGTTGTAGACTTCAGATCAATATATTTGGTGTAACTTCCCATATATAAACTAATTTTACGGTTGTATGAACTATTTAGACTTTTTTTGCGAATGACATGTTTGGTAAACATTTCTACTATCTTTAACAGGTTCTGAATACAGACAATATGTCTATCGGAGCTCGAATTTGATCTTATCGACGCCCTATTGTGGGAGACTTGGATACAGATTACTTTTACCCGCACTGACAGTCGTATTCTTTGATGTAATTGAGTTCGGATATATGTTTTTGTAGCGCATGTTATGTAGATTTTATCTTATTTGTAGTTCCTTGTTTGTGGGTGTTGGGATTATCGTGTTCCAACTATTCTGAAAGTTAAGACGGTTTCTATTTAAGCACGATCTTATTTGTATACATTTATTATAACAATTAAATACAGACATAGTTCTTATATTAGTCACTTATACTCATAGATGGGCGTAATCATGATTACTTTTAATCAGATTAATAATCAGATTACAAGTAATCATGATGAAAGTAATCATGATTACTTGTAATCTGATTACTTTTAATCATGATTACACGAGTAATCATTAATCTTGATTACAGTAATCATTCAATTAATCATGATTATTTTAATGGTTACTTTTGAGTTCTGGCTGAAAGAGAGACCGATTTAAATACTTGTTTATTTAATTTTTCAAGTTATTTTATTTCGAATTATATATGACCCCAAACTTCCGTCTAATAGTGGGGGTGGTGTCCAGGGGAGAGGGGGGGTGGCGTCCAGCGGAGATGGTGGGGGGTATCCAGATGAGAGTGGGGGGTGGCTTCCAGCGGAGAGTGGGGGGTGGCGTCCAGCAGAAAGTGGTGGGGTGGCTTCCAGCGGAGAGTGGGGGTGACGTCTAGCTGAGAGTGGGGGGTGGTGTCCAGCAGAGGGTGGGGGGTGGCGTCCAGTGGAGAGTGGGTGTGACGTCTAGCTGAGAGTGGGGGGTGGCGTCCAGCGGAGAGTGGGGGGTGGCGTCCAGCGAAGATTGGGGGGATTCAGCGGAGAGTGGGGGGGTGGCGTCCAGCAGAGAGTGGGGGTGACGTCTAGCTGAGAGTGGGGGGTTGCGTCCAGCAGAGAGTGGGGGGGTGGCTTCCAGCGGAGAGTGGGTGGTGGCGTCCAGTAGAGAGTTGGGGTGACGTCTAGCTGAGAATGGGCGGTGGTGTCCAGCAGAGGGAGGGGGGTGGCGTCCAGCGAAGATTGGGGGGATCGAGCGGAGAGTGGGGGGTGGCGTCCAGTGGAGAGTGGGGATGACGTCTAGCTGAGAATGGGGGGTGGTGTCCAGCAGAGGGTGGGGGGTGGCGTCCAGCGAAGATTGGGGGGATCGAGCGGAGAGTGGGGGGTGGCGTCCAGCAGAGAGTGGGGGGTGGCGTCCAGCGGAGAGTGGGGGTGTCGTCCAGCAGAAAGTGGGGGGTGGCGTCCAGCAGAGGGTGGGGTGGTGTCGTCGTGTGTGTGCTCACACGCCGCCCCTATGGGAGGTATTGTTTGGGTAGTTTTACGACCCTCTCCCAGGGAGGAGGCCTGTCAAAGACCTAAGGCCTGTCTAGGAAGTATCTGGATTCCCAGGCCCGGCGAAGGCGAAGATTAGGCAGGGCTGGCACGCGGTGGCTTTAGCCGGTGCAAGTCCGCCCCTGAATATCCGTCTCGTTGAGCGAATCATAATCATTATAAGAGTCTTTGCAGTTGTGTACTGTGGTCACGAGTTACGACATTGTTCGGCCAATAAACCTACCAACTCATAGTCGCTTCGACCTGATTACGTTCAGGACCTTTTTTTGTGCTTTCAGCCGTTTGAGTTGGTAGGTTAATTGCCGGAATTGGGTCGTGACCATAGTACAATAGTGAAAAAACTGGCATAGTGACTTGCTTCGACCTGACTACTTTCAGGATCAGTTCGTGCTTGGTGGCCATTAATTAAATCCAACGAAATCTAGCTGATCATAGATGCTTTTACTATTGTTCTGAGTGAGTCCTGGACTATTAGAAGTGATTTTCAAAGTACCGCCCATATTTTATGGAAATACTGTCTCCTACCCGATAATCCACGCCCGCCTTCAAGATGGAGAATACTTCTGATAATGGCCAGACTTTGTGTGCAATCCTTTAAGTTAAAGTTAAATTTTTAAAACAGAAAAATGAAATTACTATTTTTTACTTTTATTACTCATTAAACAATATTTAAAAAAAAAATAATAATAAAAATAATAATATATATATATTTTTTTATATATATTAATAATTTGGTAAACAAAAATGCGTTTTTAGTGAGATAAAAATGGCCCGTGCCCGTATGTCGATTTGCTTCTTTTTTTCTGAGTACTATATTCTTTACTCTTTAAGAAAATGGAAGTCAAACGCGTAAAAAAAAATAAAGCGAACTGAGAAAAAAAATCTATGTATGTGTCTCGCTGATTTATTGTAAGAATCAAAGTTATTAGGTAGAACGTCAGTTATCCGGAAAAAAAAACAGATCTATATCTCAACTTTAATTATGAGTTAAAATTCAAAATACGATACGAACGTGTGCGGCGCGGCGGCTCGGTTTACATCGAAGACGAAACCGAGTCAGTAGAGAGAGACGGATGACCAAGAAAGGTGATGTTGCGCTCTGCGCTATAGAAGCTCGTGTAAATTTGAGAAAATGATGTCTTGTTCTGATCAATTAAAATTTTGCGCTATCTTGCTCTGTCTTTCTACCTCCATCCCGAAGGCGGGTGTGGATTATCGAGTTGGACACGGTATTTCAGTAAAATATCGGCGGTAGTTTGATAATCAGTTCTAATAGTCCAGGAATCACTCAGAACAATGGTAAAAGCATCAATGATTAACTAGATTTCGTTGGATTTACTTAATGTCCACCGAGCACGAACTGATCCTGAAAGTAGTCAGGTCGAAGCGAGTCACTATGCCGGTCTTTGCACTATTGTACTGCGGTCACGACCCAGTTCGGGTAATCGCCCTAACACCTAACTATGTGGTGGTACTCAGTTCGCCAGTTTAGCTAGTAGTAGTCGTACACTATAAATAAAAAAAGGCGAGCGCCGCTCTGCTGTCGGCAGCACATTTTACGTATCAAACAGAAAAGTAATCATAAAAGTAATCATGATTAATTGTAATCCGATTAAAGATTAATAATCCTTAATCACCGAAAAATGATTACTTTTTTTGATTAATTTCGTTAATCATTAATCATGATTAATGATTACAAAATGTAATCGTAATCGTTAATCATTAATCTGATTACAATTTGCCCATCTCTGCTTATACTCACAAAAACATAACAATATTGATTAGAAAATAAATATTAAAAGTAAATATATACGTAACGTGTATGTTTTGAGGTGGTTGAGCGATTGGTTGAACTGCGTTGTAACCTGCGTATGGAAAGGCCGTCATAGTGATTATTTCAACCTATCGCGTATCTTGTGTACTTTTTAGTGTTTATATATCTAGAAATTTTCAATCGTGATATATGTGGGCTGGCATGACGACGTCCACTGTCGGTGAATTCTTATCTATCAATGGTCACTGTCGCTCTTGAACTACACTGTAATTTCCATCAAGTGTGTGTGTTTTTTTTTATTTTAGACTGTCAAACATTGCTGGCCGGGATAGACCTTCACAATAAAACCGGGCGAGTAAGTGTGGTGTTGTCACTTTGTCGAGCCAGAACAAGAAAATATAATTACTACTACGAATTTTTTTTTGGTCTGAACAGACTTGACATCGAGATGTTTAACAAAATCTTAACAGAACTATTATTTGATGACGCGTCTGGCCTGTTCAAATCAATGGCACCATATGTAATATGTTAGGTATTTCTGTATTAGGGTACGATGGAGCTGACATACGTACACACGTAAAAGTCCCTTAAATAAATAGAATAAAAAAAAACTATGAATTTTTGATGTATGATTATATTTTGTTTTCCTATAGAAACAGAAAGTATTAGAAGTTTTTAGGCAAAGGATCAGCGTTTGATAATCGTTGTCCTAAGCCTGCTTTATAATCGTGGCATTATTTTGAGCCGCAGGCACGCGGCGTCCAATCCTTTGAGCACGGCCATACATCACAGTTCCTAAGTAGACAGTATATCAACTGATATTCAGAGTAATTAGCCCCATGGCGACGGACCTCCGGGATTTATTGTGGTAGGCCGTAATGCAGCCGACAACCGTGTTGCCGGCTTTTGTTCTCAAGCCCAAAATTCAATTGGGTTATTTCGGTTCATTATATTGAGCCTTTAGAAATCTATTATAAGATAACGAGGTGTAATCTTAACATCTTGACTACCTAAAATATTGGTTACAATATTGTTAACGTTATAGTTTGATGGTTGTCGTTTTTAGTCATAAAGATACAAATTATAGCACTTACAATCATTTGATATTGTATTGCTTCTTTTCTATACTTATAAAGTAACGCATCAAACGTGTCGAGCGTTTAGAAGATTTTGTGCGTGAAACAATCGTTTTGGGACATTGTGTTTGCGCGTTATACGGATTTTCAATCTTTATTTTTGTATCATATGTAATTGTGTAACAAATTTTATAATATGACTTGTTTTCTATATATTCCGCATACTAGAAAAATAGAGTTAATATCTAAAGTCTACATTATATACTAAAATTTTGATGAAAAGAGGTTGATTAGAAACAGTGACATAGTTTGAATTGTCTGTAGTAATTAGGATCATATTTGTGAGTTTTTGTCAAAAATATCGTGGATGGATGGATACAGCTTGTGGTAATGTTATAAAGTCATCATATTATTTCGTAAGTTTTTGCATGTAATTTCATTTGAGTAGATTCATTTAATTCATATAAATATAGGAGGATACCTCTGATAGATATGGGTAATTTAAAATGCAATAGTAATACATTTTTGGTATTAAATTTTATTATTTACTCTTTATTATAGGTTTAGATCCCAAGATCAATGTGAAGTAATTGACCCCTAATTAATCTAATAGAATGTGTCAATGAATATTGATTTGTGAACTTTCAGGGCGTTTATTTCAAATTAAGACTACCAATTTCATTGCATGAGACTTTATGATGTAATGCTAACCCCAGAACATTTGATAGTTTTTATAAGAGTAAAAAGTTAAAATTTAATTTAATAATGCTAAAAAAAATAGATACTATAATATACGAAAAAACTAAAGTCATTTAAAAGAAGTTAATTCTCGATTTTAGTAACAATGTTTCTGATACCTACCATTTACTATCCAATCATATTTATTTCTCTTCAACTTTAGCTTCTACTACTTATCAATGAATCTTTTTTCGGTTTTTCTAATATAAAAAAAACTATATCCTTCTTCTTATTCCCTACCTCTTTTATACCTATCAATATTTAAAATATAAAAAAAAATGTTTTATACTCACAAGCTCCAGTTATCGTATTGATAATACTTCCGACAAAAGACTTCTGATATCACACTAAAAGTAAAAGGCTCCAGCTACCGCAACCCATCGATTAATTAACCTATCTTCAAGATATGAAAGGCGGATAAACAGACAGCAAAATGCCTTCAGCATTTGCTATAAGTCTGCTTACAATAAAAGAGCCTTATAATTTCCCTTTTAGAGGAGATTTTTGAAGCAAATGATAAGAACATTCTTCGACTACTGTTGGCGACGACGGTTCAAGATAAGCAGGGAAGAGTCTACATCGTAAAACATCATTAGCAAGATAAATACCCTAAAAATGACTTTTACGAGGAACTCGGGAAGCTCCGTAGATATACAAGCTCATTGATTTATTTCTTGTGGGAAATTTTGATTGATGTTATTATATCAAAAATTCTTGGGCGAGATGTCGCAGTGTAATAAAGTTGAGATCATATTTTATAGTCAAGTAAATTGTCTTATGTGATATACTACGTATATGTCATTTATCTATCTTTAATGATTTATTCAGACTAGAAGCACTTTAGCAAGTTAGTCAACGCCGTCATAAAATTGAAAACTATGTAAACTATAAGCGTTTATAAGAAGATAGTGACACATGAACTGTATGAGAAAACATCGAGCATCGATGCAGAGTCGCCTGTTGCACTGTGGAGAATGTTTTTAGGAACTATGTATATTCTCTAACTTCGCCCTATTTCATCATAAAACCGCTAGACACCGTGTCAAATATCACCCGTATGTGGTGGATGTTTCTTATATAAGCACCAAGAGATTCGCTTCTACATTCATCATGCGAAAAGGTAAGAGGTGGAATATGGTTCCAGCGGCCATATTTCTACTATCTTATGACTGGGGAATCTTTAAGAGTGAGCAGGCTTTTGTTGAGCGGACGCGGTTCATCGTCTGATTCATCTTCACCTATCACCAGGAGTTATTAAGGTGAAGCATCCGCCCATAAATCATAAAAGAAATAATTTTGCCTGGCGTTATTTCGTAAATAATATAAAATGTCGAAATTATATATATATATATATATATATATACTAAGTGTACTAAAAAAACCATGAAATCCACTTTATTATTGAGTAGTAAAATTAAAATTTGTTACGTTATACAAACATCTAGATTTATAATCAAATTATTTTAACCTCTTAAGGGACAACTTTTTTTAAAGTTATCAATGTAATCTTTTCACAATACCACCAATACAATAATCTGTTATCAGTGCGGTTGTATTTGTTTTTTTCGTTGAGAAATTCTATAGTGAAATATTCTCCGATAAAATTTTATGAAAAAATCACTTAAAATAATTAAGAAAAACAAAAACCAAATGTCCACATATCTGCCGATATCCCTAAAGATTACGTATGTATATTTTAATATGCTAAGTAAAAAACGTATTAACCGATATTACGTCCTTTCATAAACATTTAAGCTATCAATAGAATGATGCCAAATTATGTTCGACAATTTAATCGTCGCTGTTATTTCATATTAATCACTTGGATTTATAAAAGAAAACAATAATTTACTATCGTTCGGAACATTAATAAAGCAAACATATTTTGTATTATACGAACTGTGTGACATGAAAAAATAAACAAAAGGAAGCCGAATAGAAAACTTAATTTAACACCCGAATCAAACCTCATCCCGCATTGTGTTGGCTTGGTGCTAACCAATTCTCTTTTGTTGCAACCCCGCCCACGTCTATTATCAGATGTTTGTGTGGCATGTCATTTTTTATCAAAACAATATTTTTTTTTAAAAAACACTACCTAACAGGCGATTTCACACGCCAAGACAAATTACGAATGTAGATCTAACAATCGAATCAAAACGAAATTTACATCGACATATAATTTAGGGTAGTATTCCTTTTTGAAAATGTTAAGATTTAATTGATACTTATTCGTGTGTAAAGAAATCCATTTATTTGATTGATAAAAATATTTACCTATTAAAAAGGTAAATAAAATTAATAAATATAACGTAAATAATATTCCGGCAATGAAGAGGTCTGGCTAGAGGTCGCAGATTTCTGCAAGGCAGTCATGAGGCAGAAAGGTCAGGGAGAATTCTAACAACTTCCTTGAATATTCGGCGGCCAAGACAATAACGCCGGAGGGGCGCGTTTGTTCATAAAGAGCGCGACATCTCTCCGTTACACTAGACAGGAAGTAGACTTGATGGAGTCTGATCTCTGGATGAGAGGGAGGCGGCGCGCAGTATCCGGACGCCGCCCGTGGTTTGTAGGGGTGAGCTCTATAGATCCATCCCGCCCAGAGATGAAGCTTAAACAGGCTGGCCCTTTTGGGATGAGTAGAGACGTATATGTGGTTGTATCTAATCTGCGCTTATGTGTCGTGCCCAAGTTGATACTTGGGCACGATTGATACTGATACTATTGATATTGGGCTTGGGTTGATACTGGTCAGGCGTATTTCTATAATATTTCTCTTTCTTTATATTTAGTTATGTAAATATTGGCTCTTTTTGTTTGATTTGCTTTGGTTGTATACTTTTGGTCTGCTTATTGTACTATAACGTAACATTTATAAACAATTACACAGATTGGCCTAACCTCTAACAAAGCTTGTACTTGTACTATCGGTACTTGATAAAGATATACATATAGTATAATATATACAAATATATGATTCGCGACAAGCTAATCTGTTCATCGCATAAAATTTTGTTGGTACTGTGATTCGAACTGAGGACCTTCAACGTCGCAGGTAAGGTTACTATAAACTGTACTATCAGCCCATCAGGCTGATTTGATATAATTTGCAAAAAATATAGATATTCTTATTCTTTACAGTTTTTTCACAAATCCAAAAAAGATATAGGAACAATAAAATTGATCAAATCCTGATTTACAATAACTTTTATATTAATGACATCAGATATTATTTAAAAAAATGTAAATTATACATTGTAATAATAATTGGAAAAGACAACTAGGATTTCTGTACATACAAACTTACTTAAACAGTTAAAAAAACATTGAGAATATATAGAATACAAAAAATATCTATCCTTTACCCCCTATTAACGTTGGTTTTGTTGACTGATATCTTAATAAAAAAACCCAAAATAACAGTTATTCAACATATCCAGGTTTTCTGCGATCGTTAATAAATAATGTCGGTTTATCCACCCACATTGGTTATAAATTAATAGAATCTGCCCTCATCCTTGTGTCATATAATAATAGTTGATTGGTTTCGTGTGAGGTATTTTTTATTGTTTTTTAAGGAAATGTTTTCTCGCGTTCACTCATTCCTACATCTGGGCGAATGATGATTTATGATGGGTAAAGGGTAATGATAAAGTTGACATAATTTAATACAGTCCTATCTTTTTTTGATCTCCACATTGGGTAATTCTGAACTTGCATTTATATATTCATTAGATGATAGTTAATATTACGATTATTATATTATTGGGAACCGCTGATGATTTTTTTGTCAGTTTTTTGTCGATAACTCCAGGTCAGGCCTTTACAACTACACTGGGTTTAAGTGGGCGAGCACTAAAGTTGGTCAGCTAGCGATTTATGGGTTGGGTTGTAACGCAAGGGCACCCCTGTGGGTACGGACCTGGACTTGGGCGGCTAGCGAGTGAAAATGAACATAAAGGTGATCTACTAGCTTTTCGGAAGCGACTACTTTAAGAAGAAACGCCAAATGAAACTCACAGCTGCGTCAGAGAGGCACATGATAATGCGTTAAAAATATAAAATTGTATAAATTATGAACACGATTTATTACTGAGTATAGTAATCTCACTGTAACGCAATATTAGGTATGATTTTACCTTTACATACTTAAGGAGACCGAACATGAAAAAATCTCTTTACTAATGTTTTACTATCCTTCATAATAATAATACGTTTCACTCTAAGGCGAGTTTTTTTTGTTTAGTTGGGTAAAATTCTCATAGGACCATCCCGGCCATACAAGGGGGTAGCAGCCGGGGTGTGCCGGACTTTTAGCAGCTAAAACCCCAAGGTTTCTGCGAGTTAGTGGGGACTGCGAGTCCTGTAATCAATTCGCCGCAGCCTAAGGCGAGTCTAGAGTAAGTAAGAGCCAACTCGATTACGTCTCATGGGTAATTCTCATTATACGGATTCCTTATCCTTACGCGTACACTATACGAACACACTGCACTCGTAGTACCACTGCAGACCGTCTCACCGTGTGGAGACACGTACGTACGTTACGTCATTGATTTTATTGGTCGTAGGGTGATTCCCCGAAGTGTGTCATGACCACAGTACACAAGTATAAAGACCGTCATAGTGACTCGCTTTGACTTGTCGCATTTTGTGATCAGCTTGTGATCAGCTTGTGTTATCCAATAACTAATATACCTAGAGACTTTCAGTCATGATACCTGTGGGCTGACATAACGAGGGAGACTTTCAATGGGCTTTCATTATTTGATGGTCGCTTTCGTTTTTGGACTACACTGTACTTACCATCAGGTACTCTGTATTCACTATGTCGAGACAGTGTAAAAAAAAGATTCAACACGACACGAAATGGTGCGACACGACATGGCTTGGAACCTAGATGGGCAAAAAGTAATCAGATTAATGCAAATGATTAACGATTACATTTTACGTGTTTTACCATTAATATGACTGCATTTTGCTCATTTGTGTTTTAAACACTACAGAATCCCAAATTGTATACACATTTATGATTTCTTAATGTTTTAAATGTATTTAATCATGATTACAGAGCAAGAAAATTAAAATTACGACTACATTTTGTAATCGTTCATCATTAATCAGATTACAATTTGCCCATCTCTGCTTGGAACAATACAACGCGACTACTACGACAACTAAAGTTCTCAAAATTGTTGTGTTCACTTGTTAAGGACATACCTTTTGTATTATTTTCGTAAGATTCGTTTATGTTTTGTATGTATTTGTCTGATGCCCGGTATGTGAACCAAATTAAAAAATATATATATTAATTAGTTTTGACAAAAAACTGTGTGTGTTGTGTTTCCTATATATATATATATATATAGGAACTTGAGTATAGCCATAGTATTCACAGAAGCAAATGCATGTCGACAAATCGATGACTTGCCACATCATTTCACATTTATTTACTAATATTAATTTGTAACATTTGAGTAAAATCTAAGCAAACTTAAAGTTGCATCTATAAATCTCAGCCTAAGTCTTATTACTCTAAGATAGTATTTGTAGACAGGTGCATAGCAAAAGTGGTATCCAGCGAGGTTAAAAATAAAGCTAATTATGCGTTGTGGTTTTTCCTTATACTCGAATCGTCATGTATTAATAACCCTTTACTGAACTTTATCGAAGATTCGGTCTAGAATGGCGAGGTACAATGACCGCTGGAATGCAAAGGGTTTAGTTAATGCTCCCACTTCCAATCAAATTAACAACAGGTTTGAATTCATGTCTATATGTAGACATAGCAACGTATGTATATCGAACAGCTGTGAGCAGTATTATTGCCATATTATATCAATCCATTTTTGCTTGGTTATTTTGTGGACGTCAATTAATTGCCAGAACTGACTCTAGACCACCGTACACAAGTATAAATACTTTCATAGTGACTCAATTGAGCCTACCGCGTTTCGAGGTCAATTTATGCTCTTTAAATTGTTCATACACCTAGAGACCTTCAGTCGTGATATATGAGGGCCGGCAAGACGACGGCGTCTGTCAATTAATTCTCGTCTCGTGGTAGTCGTTGCTGTTCTTGCATTAAACCAGTAGCGTTCATTCCTTAGATGCATGCTAGCATTGCATGCCCTTATGATAAATAAGTTTGGAATAAATTGCATAAAGTTAACCCAAAAAAGGAACCATTTATATTCATATCTATTCTATATTCACGCCGTCTATTTTTCCTATGAAAGCAATATTATATTTACTATCATAATGTAATATTCAAATTAATTTCGCGAATTCTGCTTATCCTGTCCAAATACCTTATGCAAGTCACTGCATTACACTATACTTTTTATCAGATGCGCTATAGTCACTTTATCGAGTCATTATAAAAAAATCTGTTTTTTTTTTCCAAATACGAACAGATGACAAAAAATCCGACATTAGCCATACTAGCAATTGAACTTGGTCCACTTATCATGAGATTCTCTTCATTTTATCATCAATCTTCATTCAGATCATTTTCTAAGTAAAATAAACAATCAACTGCAAGTGAGATTCGCACACAAATGGTTCTCTATTAATAAACTATGAAAGTATTGCAACTGATTAAATAAGATTTAGGGACAAACTTAACTTTGCAGTTGGTAAACGCTTGACCCCATACATCAATATAGGTGGCAGTACTTTTACCACGAGTATTTTTTTTATTACAGACAAGCTTGCGCTTGACTTCAATCTCACCTAATGGAAAGTGATAATGATTCCAAAGATGGAGCGTGCTCATTGTAGAAATACCGATTCACTCGTCGTTTGAAGATATCCATGTCATAAGATGTTGGAAAAACAGACGCAGGAAGCATATTCCACTCCTTGCAAGTTCGCTGCAAAAAAGGAGGCGAATCGCCTGGTGCGAGCAGCTGTAATATCAACCACATATGGGTGCAAGCCCGCACGGCGTCTTTTACAAAAATAATTATAAAACCGCTAAAGAACTATTTCTTCTAATGTTAATAGAAAAGAGTTTTCAGACATTTTCTAGTACTAATGACCTTGCTTCTTGACAAATTTCATGATTCAAGGCAACGGGAAATTCCCTAAGGCTTGATTTCCTGCTACGCTTACGTTAGTCGCAGATGTTGGTTGAGCACACGAGCAAATATATTCATATGGCACCCGCATTGCAATGATGAAGTCACCGGCGGTTGAATTGCTACGCGCCGTTTACAGAGCGCGTCGATCTGTGTCGTTAGCGTTCAGAGATGGGCAAAATGTAATCAGATTAATGATTACAAAATGTGGTCTTAATTTTAATTTTCTTGCTCTGTAATTATGATTAAATCCATTTAAAACATTAATAAATCATAAATGTGTATGCAATCTGGGATTCTGTAGTGTTTAAAACATAGATGAGCAAAATGCATTTATATTAATGGCAAAAAATGTAAAATGTAATATTAATCATTTTTATTCATCGGATTACATTTTGTCTCCCTATGTTAGCGCTGCGTGCTGTGGTACGGCGGCACGCTATAGACTAGTACAAAGCTCTCAGTGCGTATGCGACTGCTTGATGTGAGCGTACTGTCACTTTCAAAAATTATACGAAATACAATAAGCGCTGTCGATACAGAAATTCAAGAATCATATAAATATTCATATATATAATATTATATCGTCACTCTATATCCCTTTCAGGGTGACCAGATAAACATTATTAGCTGTATCCATTTTTCGCTTATATGTCGTACCCAAACGTGACCAGTAGCGCAGCTGATCCCCGATCTCAGGGCACTTACACATGACATTTTTATTAGAGCAATGCGAGTTTCTTTACGCTGTCTTTCTTCACCGGTGAACATAATCATACCAATTATATAGTTAGGTCAATGTATTCAAACACATGGAAATAAATATAAGCTTTTCACTTATTGTCTGCTATTATATCTTATATTTTGGTGTGGGTATAAAAATATTGATAATTATCGAGACTTGTTTTTTATAAAATGAGTTTATTTATAAAAAAAACTTAACTTGTTTTTTTTTTGTTTTTTAAAAATATCGGTTATTGAGATACCGATTTTTTAGGTCTCGATTATTGAGTAATAATTTTAAATTAATTAATTTAAAATGCATCTGTTCGGAAAAGAATCGTGTATCCCTAATTCACAATGATACTTGCACACGGCTGTACTGCTTAGTGATTGGTTTCGAAGTGCGGGCTAGGCTTGTCGAATAAATT
Source organism: Automeris io (assembly GCA_036320925.1). Classification (NCBI taxonomy): domain Eukaryota; kingdom Metazoa; phylum Arthropoda; class Insecta; order Lepidoptera; family Saturniidae; genus Automeris; species Automeris io. The sequence goes on along the minus strand of JAUDJH010000009.1, from coordinate 6,617,043 downwards.
TCGATACATCGATATACCGATATTTTCAATTCAATATATCGATATTTTTGGGCGATATATTTTGTAACGATATATCGATACAAAATATCCAGTATCGAAAATTGTATCGAAAACGATTATTTTTTCCTAATTCTTAGGGCAGTGAAGTCACTGAAATCTGAAACTGTAGAAGATAGGACCGAATGAAAAAAAGAACTATATTGTCTATGACTGTTGAGTATTATGTTTTGTTACGTTGCATGCATTGAATTGTTGCATGTATATTATTTGCCGCCACTAATTTATGTATTATTTATTTTTGTTTGATATCTTAAATCGGTTTTCAAGTTAGAAGATAGCCTTTTAGTTCTTGATATTTTTGTAATTTTGTCTAATAAAAAGTAATACTGGTAAAATGCTTTCGTGTTTATTGATATTTAATCGATATATCGATATTTTTCCTTCGATATATCGACACCGATATTGATATTTTTATAAATACCGATATAACGATATTTTTTTCATTTTCGACATCCCTAGTGCGGGCTATTCTGTCTGACACGACCGACGCTATGTGCAACCTACGTATTCAAACAACATTAGCGTAGCAGGAAATCAAGCTTTATAGGTTTTCATTTTGACCCGAAACAGCAGATAGATGACAAATACGATAAACACGGATAAGACTTTTTGTTGCGTTTACTTAGAAATGTGATTTTTTTTATTGTAATATCACAAGAAAACACAGACCTGAGTATTTAACTTGATAACTCTACGTGTTCCTGAGAAAAATGGTTTTAATAGATAAAAAAATATAAAGACAACAGTGATCGTATGAGGGTATCTTTTTTTTGGAGGTAAGGATCCCTAAAAAGGGAAGGAACTGGTGACTCGTACATTCTTTACGTGAACACTTGCTACTAAGCTTGAAGGGTTATATTGCAACCCTATGGAAAATAATGGTTAAAGTTTAACATAAATATAATTAAATTTAAACAGCGAGAGTGTATGAAATAATTATTGAAAATTATGGGAGCATAAGTGGTTTTTAAGGTTTTATAAAGCTCTTTCGGCATAAAACATTCTTCTTGTTCGGCCTTGCAATAAATAACACTGCTTTTTATGTTGCATTTCTCTATCAAGTGTGCCGTCATTTTGTTTGCCGTTATAGATTTAAAGACAAACTGGCAGCCAACCTGATGGTAAGTGGCTACCGACGATCTAGAAAATTGTTGTTTACTCCCATTTAGAAGAACTTCATGACAGAGTTGCAGTAAAACTGAAAGCTCAAACAAGGCAAGTGTGAAATTAAAATAACAGTATCTATTTCAAATAAACCGATTTATGCACGTTTCTTATTTAAGATACCTATACCAGAGAATGTTGGTATTTTTATATTATTATTTTATACGAAATAAACGTTTAATATTTTATCATTAAACGACATATAGCTCAACGATTCTCCCAGAAGAGATGTTACTGCAAAATTTCAGAAGTTCATGACAAATTAAACTTGTATTTTTAGAAGACATGGAGAACCTAACAATATAATAATATTTTAATTGTTATGTGTTTTAATATTCAAACACGCAAATCTAAAAAAAATGCAGGATTTTGTTTCACTTGCCTTTTAAGTGTGAAAGCCATCTACCTTCTAAAATTTTACTAAAATTATATTTCGAAATATAACTGACTCAGACTTGGGTATGTGATTAACCAAACAAACGAATGTTTTAAATAAAAACTTTATGCACTTATAAATATAAATGTAAAAACAATTAATGAAAACATTAATATACGTTTATAAATTTATGGCACACTTGCCTTAATTAACCTTGTCTCTAGCCTATGCCATACCCCCTCATTGTAAGATGTACAAATGTTATAGACAGAAATAGCGGTCAATACCTCTGTCTACCTCAATAAGTACACGGCGTGATAATAGATTAGACGGTCTGATTGCGCAATTTGTAGTCACCCTACTTGCGACGTCAAATGTCTTGAATTCAAGTCCCGGTACCAGCAAACGTTTCTACAATAAGCAGGATAGTCGCGAGTCATGGATGTGTATATGTATGTTAGTTTGTATATATTCTTGTCTACTAAGCATAGCACAAGCCCAAGCTTAGTTTGAGGCTAGATCAATATGTGTAGTGACTTAGCTGACGCTGCGGGCTCTCTTCTAAGTCGCGACTGGAGGAAACCGACACATACCTTAAATTATTCGCAATTTTTATTATTATTATTATCACGTTAAATAGGTTGACATTAATCTAAAGCTATTGAAGGATAATAAAACAAACTAATAAATTTTCATATCATGTTATGAAATTCAATAAATAACTTTTAACTATTTATACAATTAACTATAATACTTAAATTTATATATTTACAATTAATTATTGACTTAATATATTATAAAACCTCGGTCATATTCATCAGCAGGTAACAGTACATCTATAATTCACAACCTTATCAAACCACATTCACACGAACATAGTTCTCTAATATTTCATAACTAACTGATCGTTAAACAATAATCACTCGAATTATTCAATACAGATAAATCGAATATTAATTAACAATTAGCGAGAAAAAATTCTCAATTGACTCGGTCTACACTCACTTTTAAAATTCTAAACAACTGTGTTTATATTCGTTAAAAACACATTGAAATAAAAACATTATTTCACATAACTAATAAATTATCCAAGGATATAAAGTATTTTTGTGTGTCTTTCATCGCTATTAATTGGATAGAAAAAGAAGGCTTTAACTATTTCACTATGATGATATGACTAGAGGAATAAAAGTCTTTTCGTATTCATTTACAATTTCTCGGAGGGATTAATCCTTTTCTTATACCTGTAGACAAAAGAAATAACAATTTAATTTCATACATACTTACGCATCTAACTGAAACAAAATTACAATAAATATAATTTAAAAGATCACTGTAGGAAGACCAAGATATAAATCTATATAACTACAAAATGTAAATAGTTTCTATAAGAAAAAATTATAAGAAATTAAATAATTTTATTACTGTAAATACTTACACGAATAACTACTTCTGCTGCCACCACGAAATGACGTCAAGAAGCTCATCTTCATCCATAGGCCCTAACTGCTGTTGAGTCGAGACCTCGTATCGATCCACGGCCGAATACGACGACGAAACCCCGGAAGAGCATTCAGAAGGAGCTGGAGAATCGGCTTTCTCTGAACACGGAGACGCGCTACCGTAAAAAAAACCATCATCCATATCTAACGACGTCATCGGCTGTAGGTTATTACTGCTTGGAATATTTTCTCTATTTTCCTGATCTCTTGTAATGCCTAAAGCAGCATCGCTTTCATCTAATAATTGCTGTAAATATCTGATATATTCTACAACCATTCTTAATGTATCTACCTTGCTTAACTTTTTGCCTGAACCTCTTCGAGCTCCGCCTGATAAAGCTGCGACCACTGAAGCAGGTAGGTGTCTTCGTAACGCATTAAATCCATCATTCACTTGCTTCACACGGTTACGTTCCCGGGCATTTCGCCTCGCGATAGACGCTGCCTGCGGTCCTGTGTAAGGGTTTGTCTTGAAATGCACCTTTTTCCTATACTGTAAATTTGGAGGAGTGTCGTGTGTTACGTAATTTTTCTCAGGGGCTGGAGCGATGGGTACATTTCTCTTTTCCGTGGCTGTCTTTATTGTCGTCGATTGATATCCTGGCGAAACAACCAAATAGTTGGTTTGACCTTGAACGAGTTGTATTTCTTGTAGCATGTTTACGTATTACGCAATCGTTCACGCACACCGTATCAAACGCACGTGCGATCAATACTGCTACAGGAAAAGCACTGCGCGGCCGAGGAAGGCTTCTCGGGAGCTTTTGAGCGGAAAAGTAAGCGCGGGCGGCTGCTATGGAGATTCACGTACAAATGAGCCGCCGGCGCACGCGCGCGCGTTATATCACCTGCGCCGGCTGCAAAAAATATAAATTTAAAAATTCTCTCCCCTATTATTTCCGATCATCCCTTCCCCTTGTACGTGCGGGTTCGTACCTGGTGTAGTGGTTTGGGGAGTCGGGGAGTGACGGCGCGGGGCAGAGGTGGCTAACGCGTGCCTAGTTTTTCTGATGACCGGTAAATGCTAACATGCTCGTAGGATTAATAGCATACCTAGAGACGTACGACAAGTACTTATTTGCAGCCGTATTATTCCTTTACTTCTTAAGTATAAATTTGCTTTTATTTTTATCTTAAGCATAGGTTTATACACAAATCCTTGTCTGTACTTGAATGTTTTATAAAACATTAAACTTTTTGTATTGTGTATAAGTATTTTTAGTATTAAATTATAGATTAATGAAAATAAATAAATGATTTTTCTTAACATCTTGTGAAAAATGTAGTTAATTTCACTAATTATTGTTAAATGCATGAATTTGACAGATAACGGGATTCGACGTCAAATTTTATGAATGGTTTTGCACTAAATCGTTTAAATTTCAAGATAAAAGAAACAATAAATTCATAAAATATTTTAATTGAGGATAATTAAAAATCTTCAAGAAGCCGGTCAATTTATTGGTTGCGTATAAAACGACCGGAAACAGTGATTTGATCATAATAGACGCTTTACCTACGAATATTTGGCTTTCCACACAACCACGTTTCTTAATTATTTTGATTACACTTTATACAACGTATATATACAGAACAGTTAATTAAGATGTCGCAGTTAATAGATTTATATATCATCGATTGGGAAAAATAGAGCAATTTAATCCGAAAAGCAAAAGTTTAGAAAAAATTAGAAAAGAGGTAGTTGAGCGACTATTTCACCGACTTCATATACTAAACATGAATATAAGTAACTAGCTGATCCGGCAAACGTTGTTTTGCTGTATAAGATTTTGTAATATCTTCTAAGATGTTCATTGAAATTAAGTGATGTCAAAGACAATTTTGTTCACAATTAAATACTCTTAATCAACAACACATTTATTTGGATAAAGATTAATATTATTACGTTGATACAACTCTTAACAAATAATGCATTAATTTCGACCAAATTTGTTTACCATAAAAACGGTTCTAGTGACTTAATCTTAAAAGATAGACATATACTGTCGCGGACATTTTTTTAGATCATTTCAAGAGGAATAATTCTTTCTTAGATATATTTTTGGTATCTTGAACCGTTTTTGCAGCGCACGCAATGGAAGCCCTCAAGGATGAATAATTTTTCCCGTTTTTTTCACTTTTTCTTTTATTTCTTCGCTCCTAATAATTGCATCGTGATGTTATATAGCCTAAAGCCTTCCTCGATAAATGGTCTATTCAACTCAAAAAGAATTTTTCAATTTGAACCAGTAGTTCCAGAGATTAGCGCGTTCAAACAAACAAACAAACAAACAAACTCTTCAGCTTTATAATATTAGTAAAGATTACAACTTCAGAGTGCATTGCTTTTAATGAATAATTTTCAAATAATGACCATTTAGTTCTTGTATGTATTTTACAGGGTAATATAATTGATATCAGGTATATACTAATTGCGTGATTTCCAAAATTCCGCAAAAAAGCAGCAGTGTTTTGATAAGACATTTATGTTACGAGTATACTAGATCGCTATAAAATTACGTGAGGTTCCGGACAACGCTCCTCACACTGGTTTCCTTAATGCTTTGTCCTGCATGAGCGACCGAAAGCGAAAGTGCGCTATGTGAGGGGACGTTTTTCGTAGCATACCGATCTAGTTGACAATGTAGCCGGGAAGTAGCTATGAGAAAGTTTGCTGCCCATATTAGGCGGAGCCGTTTAGACTCTTAGGGGTTTTTACTTTCACTCATGCCAGAGATGAGCCCGAGAAAACTTTTCGCTTGTCGGGTTGTTGAAAGAATATGGGTCCCATATGATATATATGGATCAGCGGCGGGCATACCATAGAAGCATAAAAAAGCATTATCTTGCAATACTTGAAATTTTGATACATATATTCATTTAAAATTCGATCCTATTTGGATTCTGAGACCCTTATTTTGGAAATTACCACATTTTAAGTATATATTATATTTTATTTAAAGTCCGAATATAATAAAATTATGCCTTTTATGCTTTATATGGAATGCACGCAACTGATATGAAGCGTCTAATTTCAAAACCCGCTAAAACGATTTTTTGTACGAAGTTACTTAATAGTCCTAATAGTAATATGAAATGTTTTTATCAAAGCAAATATTTTATTTGACTTTTTTCTTTTTTAATTTTTCACTCTAGAATAATAATTTAAATATAATACTTTATAAGAATGTGATAGTTAAGTCAGATTATTTATAAATTTTTGGGATTTGAAAAAAATATGTTATAGTAGGTTTTGAAATTAGACTCCTCATATGGATATAGGTCCGGCTGTCAGCGACCTGAGCGACACCTCGGGTATTTTTAGTCAGTAGAAGTCTGGTTGGTCATGGTTGCCGTCATCACTTTTGTTTTGTATCCCGGGGGATAATCCTGTACAGGATGAACAGGGACGCTGTGAGGGCAGCGAACCCGGTGTGTCAGACTCCTACTGTCTAAAAACCCCCGGGCTGTGCCTCTGGTTGCTCCACCCGGGCCTGGAAAGCTAAATTTATCCAGACACCTGGGAACAAGAAGCCTTGTTGAGGCTATGATGTATATGTTACGGAGCGCCGCGTAGATAGCTCTGGGAGCATGCGCGGGGCAGCGTCGGCAACTTCACGCATGCCCCGGATTTTGACTGCTGTCATTAAAAAATCTTAAATGAACTAACATCGTTTTATTTGTATTCACAAATATTGTTAGCCAATAACAAGTTATTACAAATTAGCTTTAATTTTTTTTACAATACAACTTGTCGCGTTTGTCGCTGTTGTCGCTTGTGCAGATAATAATTTTAAAGATAATTTTAAAAATAATTTAAGATAATAAGTTTAAATGTAACACGTGTAATATAACGAACGGTTTGAACACTAAGATCAACATAACGGTTAACAGATTCGTATTTTTGTGTGATTACTGTCGTTATAGGAAAATACTGTATTTACAATCAGGTGTAGCGAAGTTTTTTCCGAGTCTTAACGTCATCTTTTTTGTATAAAAATACATTAATTTTTTTTTATAATTTGATGACACCGTAAATAATAAAAGCGACTGTTTTCAATTCAAATAATCATTATTATAATAACTGTTACAATAATAGATAAGCCCAACACCAAATATAATACTAAGTTATGATGGATATAATATAAATAACTATTATTAAATACTAAATATTATTGTGAACACTATTAACAATTTATTTATAATCTGTAATAATTATATTTTGAGATATCAACTATAAAAAGTGACAGAAGGGATACGGAGCTGTGACAGAAAGTTTTTAAAGGCGGCGGCTTAAGTAAAAATTTAGTGGAGAGATGTTGATATTTTAAGTATTTAATATTCTGTAAATGAATAACAAATAATTAAGAGGCCAAGGGTTGATACAATGCTTAGAACAGGTGTACATCGATTCAGTACGAGGCCAAACGAGAACCCAAATAAAAGAGTTTTTTAATAATTATTAATATTAAGTTTTACGGCTCTGGGTACAAGCCCTTTTGAGCCTAAAAGAGTTGTTGTATGGCGTGTGTTACCAGATAAGTTTTAGAGTTATATTAATATAATATTGTATACCTTTAATATAACATGATGCATTTAATAATCAATTAATCAACTATTTAATAATGTCAGTAAATTTTTATTAAGACAACCTTAAAACGATTTTCTATAGAAATTATAATTTAAATATTCTGCATTCTTTAATATGAGCGTGATAAGATAACGAAGGTTATCGCTATCGTATCGATTTCCACAAATTTTAAATACTTATGAGTTAACCAGGGTCTTGAGAATTCGTCTTCAGTTATCATCAAAATCTTTTATATGTCCGAAGCTTCGTATTCTCTCATATTCGAAACTTAATCCGTTGCTTATAATTCACTGAGTAGGTTATCGCTACTTTATCAATAAAGTAATCTGCCATTTACCTTATCTGTGTATATCTTTGAATTTTTAGAGACTATGCAGTTATACATATAGCATAAACTAAGAAAATATATTCTCTATGAAAATACTTACAGGTAATGTAAATTAAAAATATTCAAAATGGGTTATCAAGGTGACCATTATCGGATTTCAATCTCTCGGTAGTCATTTTCAGTTTTTTGATACCATCAAACATACAACCAAAATCAGTGCTTAGTGAAAACAAGTCAATAAATCGAATCAAATGTATTCACACATCATACTCGTATATTTTCTTAGTACGTCTAAAAGGTAATGAAGTGTCCGTAAATAAAAATAAATGAAGGTTATTTTGTATTCTGTATATTTTTTCAGTAAATCCTTTTCGGCTGTTTACAGGCGTAAAAGTTATTAATTTGTATTTATAGAATAAACATTATAAATGTCTAATTTTTCATAACATCTATTATTTAGATTTATGTTAATACAGAATTGGCATACCAAGCATTTTAAAAGCGTACCATAGCATTTATGAAGCTTTCAAATAAATCTACAAACGTTTTGAAGTTTTTCGAAATATGTTAATGCTTAGATTAGGTATGAGTGTCACTCCGGGAGACAACTGCTGTGTCTACAATAAAACCATCGTTTAAACACCATAAAGCAACGGTAGTTCACTTGCGTACGTGGGTCGTGGGCTATGCATTTCTTTGATCATAATCATCGCAGTATTCGATAAAGCTGCGTGAATCGAATAACTATAATTCTATTCATTTTACTAATTGAATCGATATTCCAGTAACGCTGCATGTTTGTTTTCTTCATTTAAGCACGTGATATTTTATAAGTTTATAATCGTTTTATTTTAATTTTATAGATGTTACGCTGTAGGAATGGACAAATTCTAACGTTTTACAGTTAATCTTAGATTTCTTATTTTTCCCTGTCGATAATGACTACTAAATATCTCAACTTACTTGACAATATTTTTGTCGTTAAATTATGTAAAATATAGAAAAGCAATAAGCCCATTAAACTTGTAACTCGGCATTATGATTACAGCGCCGAATAATACGTATTGTAAGTTGGCTTATGTGACGTCCTAAGCCTGTTGACGTAGCCCAGAATGTCACTCTTTGGGTCGGAGATTACTCCGCCGGTATAAATTCGATCAGTTCAAGTTTGCGAGGATCTGGACAACAACAAGTATGTACCTGAGGACAGTGTGGTAGTCCAAACCAGGGCGTCTGATGGTCTTCTGCTGGATCAAGTCTCGTCACCACACGAAAGTAGCACTATATTTTGCACGATTTGTTGATAATATCAAGATATGGCAGCCTTATAATCGTTTTGCACACACACGATAGCTATTTGCCCGTTGTTCGAATAGTTGTTAGACAGAGTATTTCAGCGCGGCTGACCATACGATGACAACAGAGCATTCCCCACCACTGGTTTGAAACCAATGATGGTAACGCACTGTCCCGGTATACTCATATAGAGTCTTGTGATTGGCCAGTCCGCGCGAACCGATGAACATTGTGGAAAAAATAATAATTTAAAATTACGTTACGCGTACATACCGCCCACCAAAATACAGCTGATATTTTCCAGATAACGATAAATAATTAAGAATATAACGAAAAGAAATAAAATAAAATAAAACTAAGATTATTACTAAGAATAGATAAATTAATACATATCGGTTACACGTTGTTTGGTAATGGGAGAGGGCATAATTTTATGAGCGGTCGTTTTATAAGATTATCCTTAGTTTTTATAGTACCTATTCGTACAATTCCATCGGAACCCGGGTGCAAACTGACTACGCGCCCCAAAGGCCACTGTAACAGCATACTATTGTCCTCCTTGATAATTGCTACGGAATTAAGCGGTAAAAGTTGAGAGTGTTTCGTCCACCTTGCACGTTGAGTTAATGTACTTAAATATTCGTTCCTCAAACGAGTCCAAAAGTTTTGGATAAATGGTTGTATAAACTGCCATCGAGATAATCGGTGCAGGTTTCCTTGGGAATAATCGGCGTCAGCTGATAAAGTAAATACGACTTCGAGATGAACTGCCTTCGTAGCCAAGCAAACAAATAAACAAAGATATGCCTTGTCCATTTTAGCATCACGCTGTGACCCAAGTTTTATACGAAAAGGGCCGCTAAAGTCAACGCCTACAATCGAAAAGGGTTTAACCTGGTTTACTCGGTATGATGGTAGATCGCTCATGTATGTCTCTAATGGTTTTGTTCGAAAACAGTGAATGCATTTTGAAAGCCATCGACGAATCGCGCGTTTCGCATATAGTACCCAAAACCGTTGAGAAAGTAAGTATTGTGTTGTATTTTGCCCGGTGTGGCAATACTCACGATGAACGAATTCTATCAGTTTAAACGGTAATGAATGGTTATTAGGTAGAAGAGCAGGATGTTTGTGCTCGAATCCGGGACTAAAGCGGGATAATCGTCCGCCCACCTTGAGGATCCCCTCTTCATCCAAAAATGGGTTAAGCTGTTGTATAAACTTAGGTAGAGGTCTATTCGACAGCAACCGCTGTGTTGTGTAATCGAGTGAGGACGCTTGAACACGTTTGACGATAAAAAATAATAAAGTATAATTTTCGATTTCAGTTAAATTTTGATCTGGTTGACGCAGACGCGGATTTGTAGTGTTAATAATGAATCTTCTTATATATGAAATTATCTGAGTTATGGTCTTGAGAGAAGAATATATTTTTAATAGATGATCAATAGGGTTGTTGGATTGATGCATTTCGTTTGTGACCAGTGTGACGGATTTACGTTCTTCACTGCGCACGACATTGTCCTCAGCGTTCATACTGTATGGAAACTTTGAGAAGGCTGGCCAACAGTCTTCATTTGGGAGATCGGCTAACACCTGGGGCACATTACTAGTCCATTTCCGTAGTTGAAAATTTCTGTGATTAAAAGGCGATATTGTTTGTGATTTTGCTTCTCGAGCAGCTGCTAACGTTGGAAATCCAGTAATAATGTGGTCGCCATAAATATCTGATGATATAATTTGTTTAGTAAGCTGATAACGATCGCCTTCATCGATAGCGAGTCGCCGTAAGGTCTGACAAGCCAGATAAGTAGATGACGCTTGAGGAACGCTGTCAATCTCCCAAGACCGTTGAATTATTGCGGATAGTTCACAGTTGCTTGGTGGTGATATTTGTAACAAGGATGGAGTCACGAGTGTAGTTCTTCCCAACAATAGCCAGCCAAAAACAGAATTTAGTGCAATGGGTTGATTACAATTATTACCCTTTATCCGCTGATTAAGAAGTGATTCAGCAAATATATCCGCACCTAACAGAACATCAATAGGTCCCGGAATGTCGAAGTCTGGATCCGCTAAAGTTAATGAATTAAGATGAGACCAACCTTTAGTGTTTAATTTTGAAATTGGTTGATTGTCACAAATAGCGGCGATAACGTTTAATTCTACATCGAAAAGTGGTTGATGACTAGAAGCGATGGGTGAACGAACTATTCCAGTAATATCCGCTTCAGAACCTCCTAAACCCTGAATATTGGTGGTACACGGAACTGGCTTAAGGTGGAGATACTTTGCTGCTTCAGCCGTTATAAAATTGCTTTGACTGCCTGTATCAAAAAGAGCACGGAATGAATGATATTGACCATCTATCGCTTGGAGTTGTATAATGGCCGTGGCGAGAAGAACAGTTGTATTTGTCGCTGATTGAAACCTGAACGCAGGATTAGAATCCTTAGTGACCAAAGACAACGAAGGCACCACACTACCAGGTGATGGAGGTCTTTGATTAGCTACAACGATTTCACGATCTTTATGTAGGAGCGTGTGGTGCTTATGTTTGCATTTCAAGCATCGAAAAACAGAATTACAGTCTCTTAGCTGATGAGATTGTTTAAGACAATTAAAACACCAACTTCGCTGAAACGCCACCGACATACGGTCATCTACAGATTTAGCAAGAAAATCGTTACATTTTGTAATCAAGTGATCTTGATTACAAAACGGACATTTGTTTATCGGTTTATTAAGTTTTTTATTGTTGGTGGTCTGTTGTTCAACCCCACGTTCAGAATTATCAAGATGATGTGTGACTAAGGTATGGGTTACATTGGTACGTTTTATATATGCACTTGGTGACTTAGATTTGTTAAAAGTCCTTTCAAGTTCCGAAAAATGACTATCTCGCAAACGTGCCTCACATTTAGAATTCAAGAACTCTTTTAATTCTGAATACTTAGGTAACTCTGACTTCTCATACTTCTCCTCAAAGCTGCAACGTGTTTTCGCATCTAGTTTGGAAAGCACATGATACGCTAAAACGAATTCCCAATGTCCGACCGGAAGTGACAACCTTTTTAATATGCTGAGATTTTCCTCAATGTAATCTAATGCCTGTCTAAATTCAGTTACATTCTCTACGTTAAAATTAATATTTAAAATGTCCTTCCAACATGTGAACGCTAGGTCCCGCTTGTTCTGGTAGCGTTCCACTAAAGTCGCGTACGCATTCAAATAATATTCGTTCGAAACGGGAAACGTACGGATAAGTGTTAAAGGCTCACCGTTCAAAGATGATATTAAGTAATGAAACTTTTCTACATTAGTGAGTGCTTTAGAATTATGAATAAGTGAGTCGAACGTATCAATAAATTCAGACCACTGTTTAAGATCCCCTGAAAATGTGTGTAATTTGATTTTTGGCAACCCAATGCGTGATAGCGGCGAACTATCTGATATAGTATTAGTTAATTCATTTTTTGTTATGTTACGACGTAATGAATGAACCTGAAAATATGTATCGTCAAAACGAATACGTATGTCATCATCATCATCATCATCACTTTCCGATGTGTCTATAAGCTCTATGATGGAAAAATGCGCATCTTCAAAATCGGCTGCAATTTTATCCACTCGATCACAGTACGATAAAAATAAATCGCGTTGATTTATATCACTCCGTGCTGTTAAACCAATCTCTAATGCCTTGGTCATACGGTTCAATGCGATAGTGCGCTTACGACGAAGTGCAGGTAAATTTTTAACTGTATATCTCTCGGTCTCAGATTTTTGTGATTTCGATTTACTAGTAGAGCTAGGCCTACGAGAATTAACACGTTTTGGATTATAAGACATAATAAAATAAAACGAATAATATACTTAATTTTAAGAAAGAAAAAACGTTTGTTTACCCCCTAAGGAACACGGCGTAATGTTACTCTACGAAACTATAATTCTCATAAGACGTGCCGATGCGATGTAAACGATAATGAACGTGTGCGCATAAAATATATAGGTACTATACCTATACAACTCGGTCGCCTTACGTCAAATCTACGGCCAGCTGTGGCTTCGCTACCTTATAAATATTGAAGGTAGGAACAAATATTATGACGATAACGATAATCAAGTAACGATTCTTGCACTTGTAAAAAACAAAGACATTTAATAGTAATATTTATTACAGCCGTTAAGGATAAAATGAAGTGTCGTACAGTTCAAATATTCATTACATCCGATCTGTAATAAATCGATCCGAGTGCAATGTGTACAAACCACTATAAACCTTTGCAAATAATATAAATTTATGTTGTATAACTATTGTACTACTGTGTTAACTCAAATTACATACAAACACCGTTTATTTGTAGGTAGATTGTTTGTATATATTATTATTGTAACTTAAGTATGCAAAATTAGAACAAAGAAACGTATGTGGGAGTACCAGCTGTATTTCAGAGGCCCGTATTTCCGATTTCCCGGGTTTTTCGGCACCAATAAAATGTGACGTCCTAAGCCTGTTGACGTAGCCCAGAATGTCACTCTTTGGGTCGGAGATTACTCCGCCGGTATAAATTCGATCAGTTCAAGTTTGCGAGGATCTGGACAACAACAAGTATGTACCTGAGGACAGTGTGGTAGTCCAAACCAGGGCGTCTGATGGTCTTCTGCTGGATCAAGTCTCGTCACCACACGAAAGTAGCACTATATTTTGCACGATTTGTTGATAATATCAAGATATGGCAGCCTTATAATCGTTTTGCACACACACGATAGCTATTTGCCCGTTGTTCGAATAGTTGTTAGACAGAGTATTTCAGCGCGGCTGACCATACGATGACAACAGAGCATTCCCCACCACTGGTTTGAAACCAATGATGGTAACGCACTGTCCCGGTATACTCATATAGAGTCTTGTGATTGGCCAGTCCGCGCGAACCGATGAACATTGTGGAAAAAATAATAATTTAAAATTACGTTACGCGTACAGCTTAACTTTTCAATAGGCTCACATGAGCAAATAAAAATGCTTGCTTTTTGAAGATCTGAATATTACAATAAAAGTAGCATGCTTAGAAAACTTGTAAATGGTGCGTTGCGGCAGCGGTGCGTAATTGCAACGCAAAAAAAATACCACGTTGGCTGACACATTATGCGTTGCGACGCCGCAATGTTTTAACGACGCAGCTTATAAAAAAATCTCGGAAAAGGTGATTGCAACGCGTAAAGCACAAACGGCGCAGGAAACGCACCATGTGCTAACTGTGCCTATTTGTATGTAAAAGCACTGAGCGATACTGCTGCGATGCTGTGCCACATCTTGTGGCCCGACAGTTTGTTGGAAGATTATTTTGACAATTTATCAACTAATTTCACAGTTGACAATTTGATTTGGATTTAAAAAAAAATAGAATTATTTGGTATAAATAGTGAAGGGTAAATAAAGCTATAGATTTTTATGACAGGGCTGTGGAGTATTAATTACAGGGCCCACAGTTCTCAACAAAGTGCAGACGAAATCAACCTGGGGGTTTTTAGCCGATATAGGACCGGCAGACATCGGCTGTGACCCCTCTGTGCAGCCGGGACGATCCTATGAGGATTATGCTCAAATAAAATAAGCTATAGATTTAAATATACATTTAAATATATATATATATATATAAAAAAGAAAAAAAAAAAGAAAAAAAAGAAAAAAAAGTTTAAAAGAAAGAAATACTTTCCTAAAATAAAAAGATAGCTATTCGGAGGGCTTGGATAGTAACTTCTGATAAATGATAACGACAAAGAAACGTGAAAATATATGAAATTGACTTTGTTAATTCAGTATATTTTTAACTTTTGACTTGCGTTATTTTTTAGCAAAAGTTAATTGTAAAGGGGGACTCATTATGATGAAGAAGATATAATAACTTACCTATAAAAAGTCAATGTCTGCTATAGCATTTTGTGTTTATATTACGTTTGTATTGTCTAAAATCCAAAAAGAGACTTAATTACTACAATCTGTTGAGTACAGTAAAGTACCGCTGGCCAACCCTGGACACAAAATTTGATCATATTACAATAGTTCGTCGAAAACTGAGATTTTTTTTTTTTGTTAACCCGGTGGAAATCCCTACGGACCGTCAGGGGAGCGGTGAGGGCCGCTCCCCCGGTGTGTCGGACCTGCCCCGACTAAAACCACCGGGGTGCTCCTTCACTCGCGTATGCACCAGCCCCCGGGCACACCGAGGACCTCTAAGAGGGCTGGTGCGCGAACCGCCCTGTGGGCTTCTCCACAATCGGGTGGGCAATGTCTCTCTACTGACGCCTAGTTGTGCGCGGAAACACGCACGAAACCACTGGAGCTTTTAAGTCAGGCAACGGCCCCCTCAGGCTCGTTGCCCGACGCTCCCTTGGAGGCAAATCTGCCGAGCAGCGACGGAGGTGCCGCTGCTGGTGAGGCCTCTTTTTCTATGAGCTCCACGTGCACCTGGGACAACGGAATATCGTCGGCGGTGTCGGGAGCTCTTCTTACTTTGCCCGGAGGCCTCTTAATGGGCCTCTTGGCCGCTGCGCAGGCCGCGCTTCCGAGCCGATGGCTATCCCGCTTGCCGGCGTCAACAAATTGAACAATAATAATGTAGATTTAACTTTTTTTTTAGGACGAGTGTTGATGACCGGGCAAGGTCTCCACAACTAAACCGGGCGGGTGTAGATTTAGCATTTAAGACCATATTCGAGGCTAAGGACCTTTTTTGTCATTGATAGAAATCATTTCAATTTGATATTTCCTTGATTTGACGGTATCGACATCCTTAGCGTCTTCTATTTTCCATTTTTAGAGTCCGGGTTATACATATACCTCTGACAGTTCCTGTAAACCTAAAAAAATAAAACACTTAAAAGCAGATGATGTTCATAAATTAGTTTTAATATCACTCGAATATATTTTATTCATAAAAGTCATTACATAGTTACGATCTTTTTAGGATGAATTGATTTAATGTAACTATTTGGTAGCAAGGAACTAACTATAAAAACATGTTTTATTTCTTAATTTGTTTTAATATGGGAATTCTTTGGTTAAATTAACATAACCCACGCTTAAAGGAAGTCATCAAGATTCTTGATTCATCAAAAAATGTGAGTATTTATCGATATTAGATTTAAATTTACTCAAACCATAACGTAATCCAGCTAGTGATTTCAAGCCCCGGGATTTCAATACCGGATATGACATGCAGGAAGGTGCTAATGGGTTCCGTAAATAACATTTCTTTCAAAATGATTACATGATAATATCATGATTAAAGTTTCGGTAGCCCGGTCGATATGGAGTCGAGTTTCATGTGAATTGCGTAGGTTCATATTCACAGTATGATCCAAAGGACTATCTACCTTTAATTCGCAGATCGATAGCTATACCTCTTCCTTTCAAATCTGCGTATACTAAAATAGATGTACTATAGTTGTCATAGTAACAAATCTAGGATAGGATAGGTTATTAATTTCGGCTCTTAGTCATCTTTTATCAGCGATAACTAATAGAAAATTCAAAGAATATGTGGGATTATAGATGACGTTACTTTTTTATAGTTTAATCTGGTATGTCGATGAAATGATAGCAATAGGTAGCAGGAGTAACAATGCAAGCAGAATTAAGCATGAGTTCTCGTAAGCAAAACGACTGGTTTATATAGATTTGTAAGGAGCATAGACCGACGAAGCAGCAATGTAGCCTACTACAACTACTTCGTCGATATACCCACTACCTTTATCGTTTGTTTCATTGACTAGGCGCTCATTTCTTGATACTAGAACTACGAACCGGTCAAAATGACCGGTTGCATCATTTATTTGTACCATTTCCTCTTTAAGTCTTATTTAATATTTTACAATAATGTCATGATTTTTATTAAATTTGTGTATAGAATAATATTATAGATTATTTTGTTCTTAAGCTTTTAATTTTTCAACTGATTGACCGGTTGGTTGAAATAGGTATATGGTAAATCTTCATAGTTCTAGTGTTAAATAAAAAATACATACAGATCTGCTTTACGATGCGTCAACAAGAGAACACAGTATAGCGCTTCAGTTTTGCAAGCTGATTTCATCTATAAATAGTTTCTTGGGTGCAACGGTTGTTAATTTAGATTACTGATTTTTACTTTACGTATGACGATTGAATATTTAGTTATAATATGTAACTTACATAACATATAAATGTGGTGAAGGGCGGCTCGGCTCGCTGCATCGCCACATCTCGAGCTTTTATTATATATTTTTTATTTTTGATATGTACTGTCTTTTCTCTTTATCAAAGTTTTCCACTCTTCAAAGAATAACTTTACATTTACTATCCGACCTCATTTTATTAAGCTTATTTAGCTTAAGTCAATTGTAAACCTGGAATAAAAAATTAGTAAACGTTAATTTTTTACTAGATTTATAGAATATGGAACTAATTTGGTTGATTAAATTTGGAAAATTTAGAATTTGTTAACGTTAAAAAATAATAAGAAGGTACACATTACATAATTTTATGTATTGGTAGGTTATTCGAGCTTCTAAGATTAACCAACAACATTTTATGCCTACTTCCTTATTTTAAGCTTTAATTATATTAAAGCTTTTGGATAAATCAGAAAATATATATATGTTTTTAAGAGAGTTTTAATAAGATTTACTTGGTCCTCTGGTGTACAACGCCGTTTTAGATTAATCGTGTGCTACCGAAGAGTAATTAATTTCAAATTTAAATTAGTCGTCAAATTCATGATTAGGTAAATTGACGTTTTCCGAAAATAGTAAATGTCATTGAAAATTTCTCATTACCGGTTTCAAGAAGAATTTATTGATCAGGGTAATAGTAATGTGAAATTATTTTATATGTAAATTTGCACATTCCTGATAATTATAAATTTATATAAGTGTTAGAATTAACATTATATTAAATCTATGTAATTATTAATTTCGGAAGAGCTTCCTTTTATAAATTAAACATTTTTAATCTTTAAAGTTTCAAGTTAATATTCAGATGAGACCTTTGCACAAATAATTGATTATTATAGTATTATATATTATAGAAAATTTATAAGCAACTTATTAAACTAATTTAAAATTATAGTAAAAAAGGGAATTTGGTTCCTGCGGACAGAATATCTAATGTTATTAATTATTATTTAAATCAAATAGGTAGTCATTTAATACTATTAAAAATGTTTACAATTTTCATAAAGCTTATATTTTTATCACACCTTTATAAAAATTCTTAATTTTTGTTTAATTTCTTAGTCTTCGTTTGGAGATTTACCTTTGAATGATTACTATAATTGGTTTGCATTAAAATAACTATTCGATTTTTTTTGTATTCAGTAAAAGGACCCCCTTTAGAAAGCTGTCACAATATTAGTAATTGCGCACTCTCACAGTATAATTGCTGTAAACAAACCGTTATAACATTTGTATAACTAGACGCATTCAAAACCATCACCCTTGAGATAGGAAGATAAAATATTTTTTGAAATTTCAAATTGTAATTTAATTTTTAGATATAACTTTTTGTAATGTTTATAGATTTTTATATGCCTTGAAATGCAAACATTTATTCTTTGTTTTATATTCTCAAATGTGGCATAAACTCATGATTTCGATATCAACAAGAAAAAAATATCATTTTTACCAATACTTTGTACTTTTACTAGGAGAATTAGAATGTAGATTTTTTTACTTAAAAATAAATTTTAAAATGAATATTAAAAAGTAAACAATATTTCATTTTATGTATATGAAAAGGTTAACGCTTATGGATTAGATACTACCAATTTCAGCATTTCTAATAGCTAACAATAAGAATTATAATGCAAGTATTTTTGTAAATATAGTTTAATATATTGTAAAAGACCTAATACTTTACTTAAAATGTTTATAAAAATAATTCTCGCAAATAAGCAGCGCCAGAATTTAACTGGTTATGTAATGACGGAAATTCATTTATATTCAGTACTTCTGTTGACGATTACCTGCGAATAAAACAATGAAATGGTACAAATGATAGAGAAGCGGGAAAACGTGGGATTCGGGGAATGTTCAATATGTAATGATTATGTGAATTGTGTCATCTGCCACAGCCAAGACACGGTTGACTGGTGTGGGATCAAACTAAATTGCGCAGAGATACACCAGTTTGTGACATATACAAAACCATTCACTATATTTATTATTTACACAAAAAAGTGTTAAATAATCATTAGAAAAACAGAAATAACGCAACTAAAAAATCAAATATGTATGTTTTATTACATTTTTTATTGGTTCATACCTACAAAGGACCAAGGCCTGTGTAAATCAGTCGAAACATCGAGCCATACTTAAAAGTAAGTTAATTCGCACATAATTTTCGTTGAAGTATTAATAATTAAAAAAATGGTTATATGGGTATAAATAATTTGTTCATACATTGCATCCTATTGCGCAAAGAGACGGCGAACGTTTACTATAGGCGAAATTAAAAGTAAATAAAATAATGGATTTTAAGATTTGTCAAATATAAGGCGCGATGTGCGCTGCACTAGTGAGGGCTAAGAGATACATTTTCCATTAGCCAGGGTACCGCAGAGTCGCCATTTTAGCTCTTATCGTTCTAATGTTTGCACTTTTCCTGTTATTGGACTTGTTTTCACTTATATGATACTGCGTATGGATTTTTCTCAGTGACCGGCAAACGCTAGTAAGGAGTGACCACACCTGGACTGTACCTGCCTCTCTCGCGACTAGTCACCACAGCGAGGCTGCACAGGCGTTGGCTCCTCGCCAGCTCCAAGCTCCTCGGCGGTCGCACGGACACAAATCGCTACGCGCTCGCGCATATATGGCGGAGAGAGATATAGAGAGAGATAGAGATTCACTCGCGGAACAGTCTTCGTATTGACAGTTGGCTAACGTCTTTGTAGAACACTAGCGCGGGTTTGAGCGGGAGCGGGTTCGTCCTTATTCCACGGACGCGGGCTTTCACTTGAGATGGAGAAAGAGTCACTCGCGATAATTCTTAGTAATAACAGGCCAATGTCTTTGTAGCACGTTAGCGCGGGTTTTAGCGGGAGCGGTGTGCGAGAACGTATTTTGTCCGCGGCCTCGGGCGTCTCACTTTGAGGTGGAGAAAGAGTCACTCGCGATAAGTCTTAGAAATAACAGGCTAATGTCTTTGTAGCACGTTAGCGCGGGTTTTAGCGGGAGCAGGTGCGGTGTGCAAGGACGTACTTTCTCCGCGGCCTCAGGCGTCTCACTTTCCTTCTACCTTTTAGACCGCACAATACATTTTTAAAAGATACTCCTATCTTTTAAAAATGTATATTTTTAAAATTTCTTATAAAATATTTATTACTTTTTTTGTTCGATTGGATATCGGTTGATGGCCGAGATAAACTTTCACAACTAAACCGGGAGAGTATTTTTTACTGTATTAAAAAACAATTTAGCCTCTGGTAACTTACCCTCACAAATAAATTATTCGAGTCGTCGCTACCATTTTTGGACTGCATTGAACTTACCATGAGGTGCGATCTAGTCACTTTGTCATCCTACTATAATTTTATTTAAATTCTATTTGATAAATAGGTTTCATAGAGATTACTTTGTACTTTACAACACATAATTTTTTGTCTCGCATGTTAATGGAATCTGGATTGAAATTCTTGTATTCCCCTGTCATAAATATCTCTTGACTTTAACACGACTTTGGGTAATAGTAAATAGAAATCAGTGCGAGTAAACCAGATCAGAAATAAAGTTATGAGATTACCTCCGAGCTTCGATAAGTTGCAAGTTGCGACACGTACCCAATAACAAATTAAAAGTTGAAGCAGTTTAAATTAACGCTTTTTCGATTATCTATTGAATTTTTCGTCGTAAACGGAACCGATCTGGTTTTTGTTACTTGATATACTGGCAATAATTAAAATACCAGTAAATTGAATTTTAATTAGATAGTCACTGTTACATATTTTAAGTTATCACGGAATTTATGTATATAGCATTATTGTATATTAATGCAGTTATCCTAAATGTGCAGTCACGAATCCAATTAACATTATTAATTGATGAATTATAAACAAGAGTATTATTATAATACAACAGTGCTAGCCGGTGTAACTTGCTTGAGTAGCTTCTAGTTTTGTTGGCACGGCATCGCATCTGACGAAAGCACAGTCTCGCGGTTTAAATGCCTTATTAATCACGAGGCAAAGCTTGCCGCTATCTATCACACAAAAGAACTACCTGATTCCTATCCAATATCATTTGATTAACGACCCGTTGAGTGACTGCTATTCATAGGAATCAAAGGGTGATCATATTAAGTATTAATAAAGTGTTACATTTCTGAAGCGTGGTCCTTCACAATGGACCGTAAGTCGTATCTCCACTCGAAGATGATTCGCGGTTCCTTTTTGTTTGCGCATGTGGTGATGTTTATTGGGTTAATATTTATAAATTTAATGTATGATGACTTAAAGTTTGTTTATCCTGAATAACGCATTATCCTAATCATACAGAATTCAGTGAAATTCTCTATATTTACTTTTTTTTTGGTATCCCGAAGAATAATCCTACATAGAATCACAAGTGTCGCTGTGAGTACAGCAACCCCGGTGTGTCAGACTCCTACTGACTAAAAATCCCTGGGGTTTCCCTCTAATCGCTCCACCCGGATCTGGGATACCAAATTCATCTAGACGCTCGGGGAGCGAAAAGCCTTGTTAGGGCTACCTCTCTGAGAAGGGTGGGAGTAAAGAGCCCACCTCTCTAATACCTCTCTCTCAGGCGGCGCGCCGGATACACCGCACCGCTCCCTGTCATTCGGACAGCAGACAACCTCAAGTCTACTGCTCGGGTATTGTCACTGGGGGACATCGCGCTCGCTCTGGGTGAACGCGTCCCTTCGGGGACGGTGCCTTAGTCGCCGAATGGCCAGAGAAGATGTTCGCTCTTTGACCCTTTCGGAGACCTCCATATTTACTATTTTCCCTTTGATCACGCTATATCTTTTTTGAGATGAGTTGAGATACATTAGTGCCAGTATCCACCAGTACCAGTAGTAGTCTTGGAATAATTTAGGATTTTTTAACGCGATGTACTTCCAGTTATAATATTTTTTACGGTGATATAAAAAGTATGTATAACTTAACATAAATCAACACTAAAATCTAATAATATATCATTCGGAGTATGTAAAAGTACATTAATTGACCTGTATTTGACCTACCTTTGTTTAGTATTTTTTTACTGTTTATTGTTTCAGAAATACAGTTTCTTACTGTTCGTTTAAAACAAAAAACAACATCAATCCCACCACTTGCCAGTTCTGGTGTCTTGTAAAAGACAACCGAAATGCAAATGTCTTGTCTCTCAACTTGTAAAACGGAAAGATATCAGGACATCCTATCGTGTAGTACCGCCACCTACAATGTTGACGTTGTTGGTTGTCGTCGATTGTCGAGTTGGAACGTTTGCGGATACCGATTGTGTTCGAGATACGTTTTAGATTCGATTTTGTATAGCTTCGAATGTCGCTCTCTAAACATCCGCGACAGTCGAAATTCTGATAATATCTCCTAACAACCAAGTGATTGAGTTATAGAACTACGAAAACTTGTTTTAAACCAACAAATAAATAAAAAATAATAAATATTAGTCAATATGAATAGTTAGTCAACTATTCATATTTATAGTCATAAATATGATCAATATATTTTTTATAATTATATAACTAAACATTTCTCGAAGTGTACTGTACTAATTTAAACAATTACGATTGTTAAGAGAAAACAATAAGAGAGATTTATTTATTACATTGTTTTAAAATAAAAATGTAATATATACAATCCTGCTTTTTACACTGGGTCTAAAGTTTTGATAACGAGTACGCTTGTATCATTTAGTATGTTATATTTCACGTGTCTATCCCAAAAAATGTAGTAAATGACTCTGGTACGGAAATTCAGTCCAATTGCCGACAAACAAGGCTTGTCGAATTCTTTTATAGGTTTACGACACCTCGTTAGCAGCAGAGATAAGATACCCCTAAATAGATAATTAGTATTGTTTTGTCATATAAGTTCTCATTGTGGAATATTTTTTACCGTCAATTTTATTGATTTGAGGGAGCTGCAGTTTCCTCCTAGAGATAACTATCAACCCCAAAGCGCCAACAGGTGAAGAATGTTCACATAAATTAAAGATCGTGTGTCGATTGCCAATAAACAAACTCAGTATACATGTTAAATGTTCTGTATTGCTCAAAACTTTAGCTACGCCTGATAGGTATATAGTTTTCGTTTTTTTTCCATGTGTATTTTAATAACGCTAGTGATTACGTAAAATTACTCGGTAACTGTACATTAAGCTGCTATTCTGTGGAACTTCAATATACTTAATGTAAAACGTTTTAATGTATATTTAGAGATATTTTATAATGTCGTTGTAAGAAAAATGTTAAGAAATACGTGCAAAATATATTGGCATTTTCCGACCGTACATAAATTTTTGGTTACAGTAATTTTATGTTTATGTATATTAATTATAAAAGACTTTTGATTATTAAATATTTATAATAAAATTAAAGGAATACATAATAAAATAACAACATGGAAATGCATAACACAGTTGACATAACAGTCATTTGCAGATATGAAATTAAAGCTTCTCTGTAAAAATGGTGTGATGTAAAATACCAATTTGGTTTATAACATTTACAATTAATAGGGTTCATTAAGCTCCCCGTAGCAGCGTACATGTTAATCTGATACCATACGCGAAAAATATTAATGAAAAACGAATTCTTATGAATTTTGTAAAGTACCGTTGTACGCGTGGCTGGCGCGCGCTCGTCTTATGTTTTTGACTTGATCATGTAAGTCATACCCCCAAGCATGAGTTTGCTACAGAAGCCTTAATTGTATAACTAATTTATTACAATACATAACCATTTGTTGTATATTAAAAAAAAAATCTATTTATTAAAAAAAAACGCGAAAGCTATCTCTAAATTTTTTTAGCATAAATATAATTTTGAGGTAACTTAAGAAAAATATCGATCAGGGACTAGCTATCTATTATTGGCTAGCTAGTATTGTAGGTTAACTAAATTTTAATAATTTTAAATATCCACTAATATTTATCTTTATTTTCCGACAAAACATAACGTATTTTCCGTACACACTCTTCGGTGTCATTTTTCGTATTTTGCATTATCGTTTCAGAAGAAATCGTAGTTTGAGCCTTCTGAAGCAATCCTGTATTGTGTGACTGTACCTTAATTACGTCGAGGCGTTATCGAGTAAGAATGTGCACACGCGACATTGGTATTAATTTTAATGAAAGAAGTGTGCGCCGGACAGCACCTGCTCAATTCGTCGAGTCACTGAAAAACGTCAAGCGAAACAGTAGAATCGATATGAGGTTGAAATATATTTGGTCATTTGTTAACTTGTGTTTTTTACTCTTGTAAGTTATTACCGGTAAAAGTATAAAAATTATCATAGAAATAATTAAAAGGACTGGAAAATGTACCAAAATTGCACCTCGACTTTGCAAGAAATATTATTTGAGACATTATCATAATTATAACTAAGGCTGGGAGGTATGGACGATACCCACTCTTTTTATCAGGACAGGGAGATCGCACGAAAGCATTTTTTTTTATTATACTACCTGCCTGTGCTTACATTTTACTCAAACATTACAAATTCTCATCTGTGATACTGGTCATGTTGGACACGATACGTAAAAGTGCAAAGTGGATACAGCCACTTATGTATCTCTGCTCTCCCCAAAAGGGATATAGCGTAACGATGTATTATTATAACAAATTAGTTTTTGGTTAAATAACGCTTAAATTCCTTTAGAAAACACTTCAATTTGTCAGTTGTTGTTATGATTGCACCGAATACACAACCTTATAAGTAAATGGGTGGTGCTAAAAATCGCGACTATATCTTGTGTTGGGCTTTAGCATTAATATTCTTTTGAAATTGTTATTCACTTTTTATTTTTGTATAGTCTATTGCTTAGTATGTAATATTATTGTTGTATTGTTTTATAAGATTGGAGCTACGCAGCGGTAATAAACTGTAACAAATTGTGTGGAATATGCTGACATCCAAGATACAGGTTGTCCTAGTTTGGGTGTCAGCTGATTTTAATGTGCTGCTTGTAATTGTTTGTCTAATAAATAACTTTATTATTTATTATTATTTATTTATCTGCGTTGAAAGCTCATGCATTTAGCATGAGTTCGCTACTATTTTAACTACTTCTATTTACATCTAAACGCCACTATTTATAAATATTACTATTGGAGTATTTGAATTATAATTTTTTTTTATAATAAACGACTCCATGGTTTCTTTGCATAAATGTATGAAAAACGCTTCGACAAAAAATATATCTTACAACGATATATTTAAGTCTTCTTTTCCTATTTATAAACGCAGGCCAAGATTTCTGCTATAAATTCGGCTATAAAACTCATATGTATTAAAATGATGATAAATACTTAATTGTTGCGATCGCTTTTAACATTCATTTGGACTTGCCCGATTTAACATCTTATCTATTTTTAAAATATATTTGACAAGTTCATGTTTCTGATACTAGCTAAACGATACACCTGCCATCTACAGTTCCATTTCTTCAACCTTGTTGTTGTGTGTTATAAAATCTAAATGCAATGTATATTGATTATTTTAATAAATATAGTTAGTAACCTAATTACAAATATCACTAATTAAAAAAAACATACATCTTGGTGTTATAATGAATGTTAATTATAATATTGTGACGTTTAACAAGATCAAAACACATCAGCCGCGCCAATCCCACGTACGTCCGATGAGATTTTCTCTAAGTAGAAAAAGTCCTTCAACAAAATTCTCCAAACGATTCTTGGTTGCTTGCATTTAACCAGCTCTACCTCTATCTCTATCTATAAATAAGTTGATATTTTTTTTATTTTCCTCCTTTTAGTTTGTATTCTGTTAATATTTTTGTCAATTTTTCATTTTCTAAACTAAACACGTGCGTCATTTTATCTGGCCGTTTTATGAGCTAAGTTGCACTGGGATTTTCGCGTGATCTCCATTCGCGTTGCTCGCCTATCGAGTATAATTGTTCACGTGAATTTTTAGCACCTTTGCTTGTGCTTTCATACTGTTTCTAATGTTACATAATTAGTAACAGTAAATTAGTAAAATAGCGTTAAAACTTCGCAGTGTCTGCTAAGCCTTAACCCAATTAAATAAAGTTGTTAATAGTACATAAATCATTTGTCATGCTTAAGATATCTTTAAACATCTTCACACGATATTCGTGCAGTTATTATGACATTTACCGTTTGATTAGATAGAATATTTTATATGTATGGTGGAATTATCAACGCTGATAAGATGCAGAAATTACATAAAATACAAACTATTATATTTTTGTGATAGAAATCACGGCTGATTTTTCATTAACTACATGATTTCACATGTTTGTACCAAAAACTTTAACGCGCGCAGTGCCAAAAAAGATCTTGAAAATTTGATTTCTTTCTTACTCTTGATATTGTCATGATATTTTCTTTATTTATTTTTGTTATAAAAAAAAGATGTCATTACTAAAGACGCGACTCTCATTCAGCCTTGGTCACATTAAAAGAAGAAAAGATTTTTGTATTATTTCTCCAAACATATAAAGAAATGGAACTATAAAATTACTTTGGTTAATTTGTTGTACACATTTGAATAAATATTGATTTTGTACTCAAGCGAGATATGATGGTAATGTTTGACATTAAAATGACTATGAAATTAACTAAATATTTTTTAATATACTAACTGTTGTTAATGATTTGTGTGCTCCATCTTATAATCAGCTTAACAGTATAATAAAACAATTATTTGTATTTTATATTTTACTTCGTTTATTATTCCGATTTACGGTTGTAATTAAATGTAACGATCGTCTTAATATAAAAATATTGCACGCTTATATGTTATCACTATAATATATAACATACTTACGCGTTTCTTTCTCAATAGATTTAAATTGTTTCTAGCTTGCATAGAAAGACTGCATATAGTTTCATTTTTGCGTATACTTTTAGCAATTAAAATAAAAATTATTAAAAATTAAAAAAAAATCCAATTAATTGTTTTTTTTTATATAATTCATATTTTTAAAAAGTTTTTTGCTATTTTATAATAATATCAATATAGCTACATTATGTTATTTTGGAGTGAGCAGAGATATATTAGTGTCTATAGTTGAGGATATTTTCCCTCACCAATGGGTACGTGGTGCTAAAAATATCCACAGTTTTGTGTTGAGATTCAAAATAACAATTTATTCGAATAATATTATTTTATATTAGTAATATATTTAATAACAAATAAATAGAAGTGTTATGAGGTATAGAAAGGTGAATTCAAAATGTTCATTATCATTAAATGTTATAACATCTTGGAATATGCATTACTAGATTTTATATGTTTTGAAAGTTTATAATAAGAATATTAGAATACAGAAATCATTTACTGAGATTGCAAAAAAGATAATAAAAGGCACTATAATTGATATTCAAAGTGAAACGATTGCGATTATTTCATAAATTACGATCAGAAGATGCAGCTCAGCTGTCATACGCGTGTAATGGCTATCCACCTGCGCCCTTTTAATTAACGACTAGACGCATAATGTTTCACTGGTATTTTAAGACCAAATTTCAAAAAACTCGCATTCTTTCTTAACGCATTCTGTTGTAAACAAATGACAAAATTTGGACAGTAACAGATTAATTTAACTCATCTAAATTCTGTTTACCATTACAATTCTACTTTGTTTTTATTTAATTGCTTACAAATGTTCTGCCCAAACCAGTTCATAAATGGAATAGTTATTTTCAGGAATGTGATAATAGCGCGTGCTTTTTAATTTTAATATTGACCTTGATACTTGTTGAATATTTTTCACATTTTGCTTCTAAATAGTGATATTTCTTCTATAACGTCGTTACATGATTTTGATCAGTTTTAAAAAATATAATAAATGATCCACAGAGAAATTCTAAATACATATATTATGTGATATTTATGACAAGCTTGGGAATTCCCATGCTATTCCTGTAGGTTATGATTTTAACCTACTCAAAACGTCCAAACAATACGTGTTGTATTAATCGAGTTTGCAAAAAATTGGCAGAAATAGCTTTTTTTTACATATTAAAAAATTATATAAAAATATTATCCTTCAAGTGATACTGGTTTGTAGGTGGTAAGTAGGTGGGTAAGTTTGGAGACAAACGTTTATTGTTTTCATCAGTGGTGTGTATCCTTTAAAACCATAAAAAGGACTATCTTGTTGTATATGGATATTTAATAAATATAATGACTTGAATCTGGTATTTACCAGAATAGAGTTTTCAGAATTCAAACCGAATCAAATTTTAAATCAATATATGTTTTGTATGCCCAAGTAGAACAAGATAATGTATTTTTATGCTTTTATGGGATGCACGCCACTGCACGTAGATAGGTATCTATTTATTCTAGCTTAAGCAATTTTATTTTTAGATCCAGAAATGTTTTCAGCGCATCTTCTCTGTTTCTCAGTAATACTTTTTCTAGGAAACTCTGTATTTGGTCTATCTATATTTTAAACACTCAAAACTCTGTTGGTCTCCGCCTTTTTACATCGTTAATATTTTACAACTTTTTAGGATATTTTTAAGACTCAGTACCTCAAAAGAGAAACAGAACACTTTATAGGACCGCTTTGTTATCCGTCTGTGTGTTAGGACACTTTTTCTCAGGAGCTCTTGTAAGTATAGAATGGAAATTAATATTAAATGATTAAGTCTGCGAAATTTTGTGCCCCTGAAAAAAATCATACTTCATAGCCAACGCAATCAAAAGATATGTCTGCTTATATAGATTTTTTATCATTTATGTAGTTTTCGTAAAGGAACGAAAACTTATTGGGCGCTTTCTGGTAATCTGGAATCATGGAATTTGACAAGAAGCATGGTTTTCTATCAAGAGTAAAAGAAAAAGTCCGAAAATTATAAATTTGTACTTACATTACAAAACAATACGCTTACAAAAGGCAAAGTTAAGTTTGCCCCTAAATCTAGTTATCTTGTTGTTAGAGCAATGTATACTGTACAGTGCTTTTATAATTTATTAATCTTCGATGCGTGAATCCGACCCGCACTTGGCCGATTTTTCTATAGACTATTTTGTAAAACAATTTTTAGAATACCTTTATAAATGTAAAACTGTTTGCATGTTATGTATCATTGTTAATTTTGTTGTCACAAGTTTTCCGATCAGATAATTTATAAGGACTCTAAGTTATGCGACAACTTAATTTAAAAAAATTGGCTCTCCGCGCGGTCAATTTTATGGGACCACGTCACATCTTCTTTATTCAATATATACTCAGTGGGGACCCAGCTGCCACCGGGCGGGAGCAACGGTTCTAAATGAGCTGTCTTGAATTTTAGTGTACATCTCTGTATCACGACAAATTATTAACTTTACGAGCTTGAAATTTAAATGTTTCTTATGATATTGCACCTTACTGGGTGGCTTCTGGTCGTATCAATATATTCTCAATATTATAGAAAAATTATAGGTCACATTATGTTAGTAATACTTTTGATTTTCGTGCGATCTGTATAATAAACGCTTTTGTGATATCGAGACATTGTTCTATATTTTTGGGTCCTTTAAACATATGGTGGAAAGGAAAATGTTACCTTAAATTATTATTTTTCTTTGCTGTGTTTCTCTTTATATATGTACTGTGTACGAGTATATGTATGTGTATATATATTTGGTTAATTTTCTTTTATTGTTTCGTGTCCCTTAGCTTGATTTTTGTTTTGTGGAACCTTTACTGGCTTTTGTATCATTTTTTGTGATATTTTTTATCGTTCGTATATTGCTATATGTTTCCTTGGTGCTTGTATGCTGCCTTGGGTATTTTTCCTTCGATCTAGCCTGATCTTCCAAAGAACTCACTTCTCACGACATCTCTATAAGATGATGAATAAGCCACATACTCGCTCATAGAGGCAGAAGACTTCCCCAAGCCCACTCTACGGTCAAATAGACGTGTTCTAGATTATCACAATTCTAGACACTTTTGGATTTTTAACTGACATTGTCACACTCCGACGCAGCATTGAGTTTCTTTCGGCGTTTCTTCTCAAGGTTGCCGCTTCCGAAACGCTAGTAGATCACCGTCAGGTTTGGTATTTTAGCTAGCGGCCTAAGTCAAGGTCAGTACCCACAGGAGTGCCCTTGCGTTGCTCCCCAACCCATAAATTTGCCAAATGAGTACCTAGTGATCGCCCTCTTGCCCGGCTTAGTTCTGAAGGTCTATCCCGGCCATCAACGTATATCCTTTAATTAAAAATTACATTGCCACTAATAAAATGTTCCTTGACCTAGACTATCTAAGATCACACGTAGGATTTCAAGGGCAATCACATACATATGTGACTATCAGAAGCCGATCTAGTTCAAATTACCAGATGATAATCCGCCAAGCTGTTTATTTATGGTATTCTGTTCCTCAAACTTATCTATTCATATTAATATATGATACGTTTTTTTTTATTATCAGCACCTGGTGACTTAACTACCAGTTAACGCCTGACCCCAATATCGGCTGATGGAAAGTGATAACGAGTTGGAATCTCAGGCACGCTTGCCTAATAAACATTTAATTCACACATCGTTTAATGCGCTCCGTAAATAACCGATGCGAGCAAAATTGACGCGAGGAATTTTTTCGAGACTGTAATCTACATACTATTAACATTGATAGTGAGCTAATCTCAGTTTTTGTTTTATTACAAATGCATTGCCTATTATTATCACACTGTAAATACCAGTTAGATCTAATGAAAAACATTTTATGTTTGCTTCTTCATCGCCAGTAATAGGTACCTCTTACTGATTGAACAGTAGTTACGTAATAATATTAGGAGCAATTATTTCTTCCATCTTTGAATGTGTTATAATTTTCTTACGTTTAAGTACATCAAGTATTTGGTACAAAATTATACAAAGCCAGCCTCCTCGGAGCCCCTGGTTCTGCGATGTGACGCTGAAGAGATCTCAGGTTATTTTATTACACAGATTGCGTTCTGGACATATTCCATCTGCAAAGTTTGCTCATCTCATGAAAAAGATACCGTCTCCAATGTGTCCTGAGTGCGGAATTATAGACGATATTCAGCATGTCCTGATTGAGTGTGTCCAGAACGCTAATGTAAGAAAGGATGTTATATGTGAATTGAAATTAAATAGATTGGATGTTGGTATGTTCCATAGCATTTTGGCGGTGCCCACTAAAGCAACTGCCGAAATGGTATGGAAACTGTATGAAAGGTGAGGTATGAAAGGTTTTATTTCTATATGTTAGGCTACGATGGGGCTGATATGACGTAAGTTAAAAGCCCCTAGTACATCAAACGAGCTGATAGTTGATGTTAAGCGATTTTACTATAACCGAGGATTTTTTTTGTTAACCCGTTGAAAATCCTTTCGGATCGTCAGGGGAGTGGAGAGGACCACTCCCCCAGTATGTCGGACTTCCACCGACTAAAACCACCGGGGTGCCAACACTGACCTCTCTTCGGCTTCGCCGGGCCTGGGTATCCGTATACTTCCTACAGACCCAGCGAGCGACTGGTTTTGGCAGGCCTCCACCAGGATAACCTATGGTATTGAACATATGTTTTTGACTTTTATGGATGTTTTATTCTTTTGTCATCTGCTACATGTACATAAAATGTATAGACATTTTACTGCAATGTTACAATATCAACTTAAGAATCCTTCATTAGCTATATTTTTTAGTATTATTATTATATTTTTCGTTCACTCAACAACCCATTTACATTGTGATATGCTTTTCATCCAACTTACTATTCATAATTCTTATAAATTAGTCAAATAGCACCTACATTAGGTTTACTACTACCTGTTATAACAATATTATTTTAATCATGTTAGCAACATCGGTATCTCATAATCGTTAGTATCTCAATAAAATATAATAATGATAATATTAGGTCCTTACATATGAAATTGGCGTTTTGTATGGGAGGAACAAATAGTCGAATATTTAATAATATAATATATTTAATTAATCAAAGTATGAACCATTATTTTCTATGCACTTTTGCCATCTCATAGGTAGTTCATTGATCCCTTTACTAAAAAAACCAGTCGGACGGGAATCAATAAAATCTTTGAAGGCGATTTGGACTGCCCCATCGGAGTTGAATTTTTTCCCTTGCAAGAAGTTATCCAAATTTCGAAAAAAATGGTAATCTGTTGGAGCAAGGTCCGGGGAGTACGGAGGATGTCTTAGACTTTCCAATTGAAGCTCTTCTAATTTAGTAGCCGTCTGTTGCGCAGTGTGTGGTCTAGCGTTGTCGTGAAGAAGCAGTGGCGTGGAGCGATTAACCAGCCTAGGTTGTTTAGCCGCTAGCTTTTCCATCATGGTTTGCAATTGCTGACAATAGACATCAGCCGTAATAGTCTGGCCAGATTTGAGAAAACTGTAATGAACAATACCGGCACTAGTCCACCAAACGCTTACAAGTAACTTTTTTGGGGTTAATTTTCGCTTGGGGCAGGATTTGGCTGGCTGGCCAGGATCCAACCATTGCGCTGAGCGCTTCCGATTATCGTAAAGAACCCATTTTTCATCACAGGTAATGATTCGGTTTAAAATACCTTCATTATTGTGCCGGTTTAGTAATGTAACGCAGCAGTCGACGCGCGTTTGCCGGTTTGCTTCAGTCAATTCGTGAGGTACCCACCTTTCAAGCTTTTTAATCTTCCCAATTTGCTTCAAGTGAATTAAAACAGTTTTATCACTAACATCGCAGCCTGCAGCTAGCTCGGACGTGGTTTGCGATGGATCCGCTTCCACAATAGCCTTCAACTCTTCATTATCAACTTGAGTCTCAGGCCGTCCACGGGGCTTGTTCTGCAGGTCGAAATTTCCAGAACGAAAACGTTGGAACCAAAAACGAACTGTGTTTTCTTTTGCAACACGACCGCCATACACATCATTCACCCTTCGAGTTGTTTCCGCAGCACTAGTGCCACGGCGGAACTCGTACTCGTAAATAATGCGATATTTTAAGTTTTCCATTTTGTAAAATGAGTGACGCAAACAGAAAAAAACAGAAGAAAAAAACAAATGAATGACGATCATCGAAGCACAAATACATGAGTCTATAGCTGTACAAATTTGAATTTGGAATTCCTTACCAAAGAGGAGAAATTTGTGATTAAAGTGGCCAGTACGAAAAACGCCAATTTCATATGTAAGGACCTAATATATAATGATAAATCCTACTACCTCTACCTAGGCACGAGGCGTCCAGTATTACACCTATCGAGATGCGGTCTCTACTCAAATACACGTCTACCTCAGCGGTTATCGGCTCTTCGGAAATTATTACCAGTCCACTGGCCCTCCAGCCCGCTAATCTTTTAAGCTATGACGATGACGGATTATTTTATTTGTTCAAACAACAACAATCCTGGAGTCAACAATTTTGAGAGTCGAAGCTGCTCGCGTCCGTAGGCTTTACCCTAGTTTCCCTACACGTGACTCCTGGGTGGTGCTAAACGATCAGCAGCGAGGTGGTAGGGCGTCGGTGCCCGTCTGGATCGCGACCAGAGTAGTGTCATAGTGACCAGTTTCGGCTTGTCGCGTTTCGGGATTAACTTGTGTATATTCAGTAGCTCATATACCTAGAGACCTTCAGTCGTGGTATATGTGGGCCGACATGACGATGTCGACTATCAATGGATTTTCATGCTTTGATAGTCGCTTTCGTTTTTGGACTACACTGTACTTACCATCAGGTACTCTGTAGACACTATGTCGAGCCAGTGTAAAAAAAATCCTTCAAAGAAATACCAAGAATAGCACTTCCTATAGCATGATGGTCGACCTTAAAGTGCGAATCACTTTACGTTGTGTTAAAGTGATATAATAGTCTTATCTCACTTGAAACTAATTACTTTCAATAAGTGGTTGTATTTTGTTACGCAATTACAAAGTCTGTAGAGTAAGTTAAGTATATGCTATTAAAGATCAGTTTCAGAAATGTATCTTAAATTTTAAAATGCTTTTAAACCCTAATGAATTAAAAAAATTGTCTCAATTTATGATATATTATTGTCTAAAAACGTTTCTGAGAACCTTCTTCTATGACTTAATCAAACCGTGATAATGGTAGGCATACCTTGTTTGCCCTGAAGTTAAAATTAAGCCATAAGGCATTACAAATCAGATCTCGATAATAAAATGCTCAGTTGCCTCTCGGCTCAATGCACCAGACAATGCGTTTTGTTCTTGACAGTGTTCTATTCATTGATGACAATCTTACATTGGTGGTGGCTATTTACTATCTTAATCGTATTCAGATATGTGATAATCAATGCTTCATTAGCTTAAACACTTATATCGCACGAATAGCGCGAGATTGATTAAATAGAAGATAACTCTAAGTGGAAGCCTGATCTATGCACAATTAAATATTGATCTATTGCATCATATTAGAAGATATACAGATGCCGAGATAAATTGAGTGAACATGAACAAAAGACTTTAAATTTTAAGGATTCAATGATTCGTACAAAAGGCTTTTTTTAAATACTGGCTGGTCAATGTGACTGTACCGCATTCGATGGAATGTACAGTGTACTTATAATTCAAGGACTGTAGTACCCGCGAAGAGATGAGGAACCCGTGACAGTCACCGCAGCCATGAGTTATGAGTACATACACAACATTTGAAGGTCATTAGGTATATGAAAAACTGGACAAATACTCATTGCTAATCATACTACTCACTTTGTGCAATTATTATAAATTACAATTTGCTTGAGTTCAATGCCAAGAAACGATGTGTGTATTTTTCATTAAAAACCCCCATTTTCCTCTATCATTCTCTCGAAAAAGAGTCGCTTGCAATACGCGACAGTCTTAATATCCTAGGTGAGAATATTTCCTTTGATCACAACCTTCCGGATAGACAGCTGGTATGTGTTTATGAGGTACGCCCGTAGGATTGCGAAAGTGTTGGGAACTGAAAACGGAGCAAGGGGCTCATGAAGTATGTACAGACAAAATTGTATTAACTGCGTCAGTAGTGTAAGATAGTGTGTAAGTTGGAATTTATGTAAATAGAATTGATAATAAAAGATAAAACATAAATCCAATGTATTATAGTGTAGAGATAAGAATGTAAATAGGAATCAGAAATAGAAATAGGAGCTAAGTTTGGAACTAACAAATGTAATAGAAGTTAGAAATAGATATAGAGTAAGTAAATTGTCATCACCGCAACATTACGTAGCCTTCGTATGCTGAACAGAGTGGGATAGTTTTTCTCGTGGGATTAACTGTACCTATGGTACAAGGTTCAGACAGACCCTGTATGTAATTCTATTCGCATCTCTCAGACGCTTCCAATTAGTACTTTCTTGACGCCCTGGATAGGTTGCAGTGGAAGGCTGTTCGTATTATTAATGATCCAGACGTTTCAAAGCATCTTGAACCGCTCCAGTTGCGCAGAAATATTGCCTCACTAAGCGTTTTCTACCGTCTGTATCATGGCGAGAGTTCTGAAGAGTTAATTAACCTTGCTTCACCATCTCCTTTAAGTAAAAATACCACACGCGTAGGTTTGCGGAGTCACTGCTATACGGTAACTCATATCCCGCCTAGAACCAAGAAGTTTCTGTTTCTTTTGCTGAGTCGTTGGGCTGTGGAATGTTCTTATGGCGAGCGTGTTCCCACCATCTTATGATATTGGGTCCTTTAAATCCAGTGTGAAGAGATAATTGTGCAATCTGGCCTGATCAGTGTGATTATCAATTATTTTTCTTTATTTTTAATAGTCGTAGTCGTTTTTTGGACTACACATTGTTTACCATCAGATGTGATGTAGTCACAATGACTAGTCCGTGTAGAGAAAAAATACATTTACGAATTATAATCTACCTACATCTAATCTGATCAAGCAAAGCAGCTCGCTATTGTATCAAAGATCAGCCTTTATAAACCAATGCTTAATTCATACTGAAAGTTGATTTAGTAATGTAAATAATTACAAATGGGTGGAAGGTTATTGAATATAAACATTCAAACAAAACGCTTCAGGTTGCGATGTATCTCAAATTATGAAATATAAATCAGAGCATTTATCAAAGGAACCAGCCCATCGTGAGCTTCATACAACATATATAATTTCGCGAACAAAAACAATTATCTTCTTTCATTGCGTTTATCAAAACGTAGATTGTAGATAACAAGGTCGTTTAAGGCAAGTGCAAATAGAATCAACTGCAAATAGGTTTCTGCAAGTATTTATATACTTTACACATTTTTTAGCACGCCGCGCCAGCCGTACGACGTTACAGTTTTATTTTGTTATGAAATGCAGGACTATGCAGTCTTATTCAACCTGTATCACTGCGACCTAATAAATCTGTTGTAATCACCATCTAACATTTAAAGTTTAGTTTAACCTTAGTTTTAAAGAACTGTAATACTTTATTAGCGCAGATAGTTAGAATCTCTTCTGGATATAGCACATGGCTGCCGATAAAGGGTTTGCATTTGAGGATTAGCAAATCACATTGACACAAGTTTTTAAATTAAGGTTTTTGTACTCTAATTCATGATTTTAGTTATACAAGAAAAAACGCCAATTCTTTATTAGTTGACTTTTAAGAATTAATATGGAGTAGTGGCTACAGTATGTATTAAAAACCCTGTCCAACTCGAAATATTGGTGTCTTGATAACATTGCCAAATTACATCAGAAATATATACTATGATGAATATTAAGAAGTTTTTGTAATATAGAATTAAATTATTTTACAAGGGATTAAGCTTGGATTACTTACAAATTTTAGTGAAAAATTAACCAAACGGTTAAATCGATAAACGGTTCTCTGAAATCATAGCTCTAATAATGCTACAAAACGATGTGCTACAGCAAGAGACAAGTCCAATGACATTCGACATCGATATGCTAGTCTAAATATACTAACAAAGTTTTCTGTTTTGGTACATATATGGATTACTGGATGAAGTTATACGAGCTTATTCGGATATCGGTATCGGATAAATCTATTATTATATAATATTATATAGGAGGTAATCTTTAAAATTGTATTCAAAAATATTGTATATATTTGGTTTGTAGTTATATTGTTTTACTGTGTGGATACTTGGTTTTGCACAATTTATTTATTAAAATAAAACCTTAAAACCATCCATCCCATTTCAAAAAATAATTCACGAATATTTAGAATGGACTTTTACAGTGAACATAAACAATATGTTATTCTATTCTTATGCGAAACGGAAATTCTACGGAATCAGAGGTTTAGTATCTGAACAAATAGTAAGTTGGATACGTTTATATTTTTATTCTTGTATAATTGTTTGCTCGAACTTACTGGCTGCTCATTAGCCTGATATATGGCTTCACAGTCTTTAATTGTGAACTATTTTTTTTTGCAATATAGAACTAATTAATAAAAAAAAATAACAACAGAATCCCTTCGCAAATTTATAAGCAAATATATCTAGTTAGTAAACGGAACAGGTACGCAGTTCGCAGACGTACTAAGCGAACTTTGCCCAAAGGCAACGACAAGGTAAATGATAGCTATAAAACAAATGTGTGTACCAACTGTGGGATTGAAATTGCGAATTTTGATATCTCAATCTGCGTCGGGTCAGAGACGCCGCAATCACGACACCCTTCGGTGGTCACGAATGGTGCGTCGGCCGAACGCTTATTAATTATTATCGGAACAATGAATTAACAGCGGTAAAGGATATTAAAGAATCAAGCTTATAGTGAAGTCTAGATTTAATACCAAAATATCAAATACTTAGTAATATCTCCCTAAACAATTTCTCTCATCTTAGTAGTACCAATTTATTTTTACTTAAATTTAAGATATTGTTTTTTGATTAGAAAATACCGATCAAGTGTGGGACAGATTCTCTCTTTCATAACTAAAATACGCGCGTAGACTTACAGTGTCACATATCCCTGCAGAACTAAGAAGTGCTCTAACTCTTACTTCTGCCGAGTCATTAAATTGTGGAGTAGTCTTCCGGCGAAGGTAATCCTGCTACCCTGTGATATTGGATCCTTTAGGCTGATAGGATTTTCTTTGTTTACTATAGTCGTATCACACACAGACACCTATTTTTTTATATGTTGCGGGTTGACTGTTATTTCGTTTATCCTTTCTTTGTGAGTTTTTAAATATTATCATTGTGTAATTGATACAACATGTGATACTGTACTGTATGTAATTTATATCTTAGCGGTGTTCTATGATAGTAAATAAATAAATATTTTTTTCAGGGGTTTGACTATAAATACGACTGCTCTCACGCACAGGGCCAAAGGTCTGGATAAAAACAATCATAAATACCAATCTGATGGCCGAAATTAAATATAAGATACATTTGCTGTATGGATTTAATAAGTTTACTGAATATTCGAAATTAAGTATACATAAATTAAAAAATCAAATGAAATAGTCTTAAATTAGGTTTGCATGTGTATTATAGATAGTAGAAAAAAATATTCATATTAATTTGATGCACGGAAAAATACAGAAAAGTTTTCGTCTTTTTTCTTTATTCAGACATCAAATACTAATCACATTATGTGAAATGGAGGGCATGGTGCGTTCTATAGAAACGACTACGACAATTAAGACAAAGAAAAATCTATCGATAGCCACAGTGACGTCTGCCGGGAATCCTACCCAATACTATCAGTATCCCAGACATGGTCATTATAACCTGGGTTATTAGGCTAGCAAATGAAATATTAACCACTTCGGTACGGCGCCTATCGGACACGAAAAGTTACCAAGCTACTGAAGTAAAGCAAGTAGTAGGTAGTTAGAAGCTAGTTAGAAGTTAGTTAGTTAGGTAGGTAGTTAGTAAGTTAGTTAGTGCGCGTTTATATCATGGCCGTCGCATATAGTTGACGCTTGTACCGAAGTGGTTAATAATATACCGTCATGCTAAATTCCTTTCTGGGTAAACAGAAATACACTGAGTTCTCTATCAATCGGTTGTATGGTCTAGTATAAGGAATCATAAATTTAAAATCTCGTAGAATGAACACCAGAGTAATAATGTTTTTTTATTAATACCGCATTAGTAATTTTGTGCTAATGATGGATGGACCCTTCGGAGCAAGGGTTGGCGACCGCCGGCCGCGAACCACCCTCCGAGTATTACATCATTACACACTCATTAGTTTGAACCTATTTTTATTAGTTTTATCCTATGCTCTGACGCCAACATTTCGATGTAACATGTCTTGTCATCCATAAAAATAAAGAAAATACAGGATATCCTATTTTGATAAATAGCTAGATTCGCTTTTACATTCATCATGGGAACGGCTAAGGAGTGGAATATGCTTCCAGCGGCCATATTTCCGCGATCTTATGACCTGGGAGTCTTTAAGAGAAGAATGAATAGGCATTTGTTGGGCGGACGCGGTTCATCATCAGAGTCATTTCCACTTTCCATCAGGTCAAGCGATCGCCTATAAATCATAAAAAATAAAATCACTGTTTTTTTTTTTATTTAAGACAAATTAACCCCGTACCTAATATCAAAATACACGATAATGTTTCATATAAAAGGGAAACTCTCCACTACCCACCAATTTTTCCTTCTTCGCCTAGGTGCGGATTGGTGCGTACTCGACCGAATGGACGGTAGGTTCCGTATCGTCCGCTGTTTATTTTTGATAATGAAGTCTTTGTTAACTGTTATATTGTTACCATAAACTCAAAACTAATTATTAAATTTTTTTTGTTTTATTGTACATATTATATCATATTTTAATTATAATATTATAATTCAATAGCGTTTGATTAATATTATTTAAAACGCTATTTATTTATTATCATTGAGTTTTTTATTTTAGTTTACTGTGTTATATTAAGCGCTGCCTCGAGGATATGTAAACATTGTTATGTTACCCAGACGGAATAAGACCTGGGGCTGTTTTACACGAGGCCTTTTGACAAAACATTTTACTAAACCAAAAAATTATTGGAATATATATATATATATATATATATATATATATATATATATATATATATATACATTGTATATATGTGTACAATATATACATATATTGTTATGTATGTTCAATGTGTATATACATTGCCAATTTTTTTTGGCTTAGTAAAATGTGTTGTCAAAAGGCCTCGTGTAAAACAGCCCCAGGTCTTATTCCCTGTGGGTTTACATGAGTGACATTCTATCAATGATAACGGTGCGAATCACTCTTAGTAGGATCAATTAAGAAATACCAGCGAGATCCTTTATTAGTCACCTTTTTTAAAATAGTGTTCCATAGATACAAATTATTCAATGTCCTACTGAAAAAAAAAATCTACTTCTTGTATAGCGACGAATTCTTCGTTGCCAAGGAGTAACATCATTTATATTCTTATTAAATTTATAAATGTAAAAACTGGAAGCTGAAATAAATGATTTTATATTAGACAATGTGCGACACAAATACAAAAGTATCGTAAAATGGACTCAGCTAATTTTGCTTGATACAAGATACATTTCATAATAATACAGATATATTTAAACATAGACTCATAGTTATAAGGAATTCAAATCAACAGTTAAACGAAAACGATGTAGTAAAGAAAAATATTATGTACTTTGGACCTTCCGATGAATCATGTTTTTTCATTACATATTGACCCTAAATGTTATTATTATATTCAAATGGATGAGTAAACCTTACAACCAAACATTATTACTTTAAACTTTGAGGGGTGGTGTTATTAATCACATTCACCCTTACAAATCGCATGTCGATGAAACAGATTTTATGAATATATGTTTAACAGTTTCCTCAGTATGTATAGAATGACTATGTGTTAGAAGTTATGTACACAAACGATAAGTCATGATTTTTGCTTAATACGTGATATTATAAATGTATATTATGGGAGTCGGGGGTTATATAAACTACCGATAGCTCATAAGTAGCTCTAGTGAGGTTCTAAACGAACAATAGTGGTACTGCTTAGTGTCATCATCATAGTATTATAATCTAAAGCTTGCCATGGTGGCATGCTATGAGTTTTTGCGCTTCGTGATTAGTTCGTGTACATCTAGTTGTCAACATTGAGCATTTTTACTCGAGAATGTTCCTAATAATTACAAAGTATTTACGATATTTTTATAAAACCTAATTTATAGAATTAGTGATTGTTTAGTTTAACAACTGTTAATTACTATTGATTAAGTTGTTTCATAGCTAGAGAGTGGCTACCATGAAAGTATATTTGATATTTTGTCGTTTATATTTTTCGGAACATACTCGAAATTAAAGTATATTTACAGGCCTTCTGTAATGTTATATTAAAGTCGGTATGATAATATTGATTGCCAATTTAATCTCGTCACTTATTGTCAGTTTCAAAGAGAAATTTAGATATTTTCTCCGTCGTCTCAACTTTATACTTA
This sequence comes from Automeris io, assembly GCA_036320925.1. NCBI lineage: Eukaryota > Metazoa > Arthropoda > Insecta > Lepidoptera > Saturniidae > Automeris > Automeris io. Next base: position 6,575,098 of record JAUDJH010000009.1, on the reverse strand, counting down.
AGATAAGGATATTGATTTGCTTCAGTATTAAAGTATATTGAGATAGTAGAAACAAGTACATACTGATATTTTTTTCTAGTAGAACATAATCAAGGATAAAGAGAATATATCATATGAAACGGTCAAGATAGCATTGTAACTTTTGGACTAAGCTTGTGAGGTTGTATGGTATGAGGCTTGAGGGGTATTATTTTTTTAAGCTAGTATTAATACGAATATATATTATATATCAGGAAATTCTTCAATATTAATGTAGTATAATGCGTTTGTAGTTAGATTAATGTATATTATTATGTTAGTTTTTTTTTATAACTTATAGGCGAACGCTTGATATAACAGGCTTATAGGTTATTGTTATAACATGTTTATAAACTTATTTTTTTATGTCATTTTTGGCTTCTTTGTTGTAATTTAGCATAAAATTATGAAACTTATATGTTCTATATTGTGTATCTTTTCTCTTTTTTTCAATGTTATCCATGTTTGGGTGCCATAAATAAAAAAAAAATATATATATATAAATTATATATGTGACTGTGATGGTCTAGTGAAGAAAGAGGTCGGTTTCTATAAGCGGCAACGCGGATGGTCGTAGGTTCAAAACCCGGTACGTACCTCTGGGTTTTACCAGATTACGTACGGATTTAGGCATCACATGTTCACCGGTGAAGGAAAATATTGTGAGGAAGCCCGCGTGGCATCTAATAGAAATGTCACGAGTAAGTACCTTGAGAACGGCGATCAGCTGCGCTTCTGGTCACGTTGCGCATGACATATAAGCGCGAAGTGGATCAGCCACTAATGTAACTCTGCTCACCCTGTAAGAGATATAGCGTAACGATATGTGATTATTACAAAATATCTCTTCATAAAAGTTTTAAATGTACATAGTATAAATACATTATTTAGGCTTGATTTGCTGTCAGTACAAATTTACTTTATAATACATCAATATTGAAGGTCCGTGCCAATATAAGTATGTGTAAATAAGGAAGTAATTGTCGCGTGGCACTATTCGCAGTGCAGGGGTTGCCAACAATGGACATCATTGAGATCAGTTCATTGGCAACACCTTAGCGAACCATCCGCCCACGCAACTCAGATAACAAGTTCACTACATCTGCCTGTTTGATAAAATTGTACTTATCGAGATCAACTAAGTAGTGTTAGCAAAAAAATTTAAGTTCGGTTTAATATTATTATTAATTCAAAAATGTATACCCAAAGGAGGTAAACTACCTAACAACCCACCCGGAAACCTTAATAACTAAAAAAATGCCATTTATTAATGTTAATTTTGAAAGCAGGTTTTAATTTATTCTAATCAATCTATTTATAATTAGGTGCAATATCGTAAAATTAAAAAATAAAAATGTTTTTTTATTATGATTATACAAGTTTTCGTTGATACTCTTTCTTATAAAGTGAATGATTGCTTAAACTGTTTGTTTAAAGGTTCCGGTGTCATTAGCCACACTAACCGCGCCGACGATTATTTGAGGGTTTTCAATTTAGTTTATTATTTATTTATATATGCGTTGTCTTCAAATGATGAGCGATGCTTGAAAAATACCACGAATAAAGAAAAACAAAGAGTAACCTTGCACTTTAAGTTTCTAAACTGGTATTGTATAGAATGCTAAAAATAATTAATTTTACAATTCGTATGACTTAAATGTTATAGTTATGTTACTTTGTATTATAAATTTCATAGATAAATTACAAAATTATGTAAAAACAATTAAAAAACTCTAATTTTTTAATTCATTTGCCTATATTTTCATTTAAGTATAAAAGAAAAGAAATATTGAATTTATTTGTAAAAATATAGAGGGTTAGTTAATTAAATATCTAATAAAACTTATTCATAAGTAAATTTTATTAACAAAATTGTAGTCTCAATTAAAATATTGTTACCCAAATTATTTCACCGCTTTGGATAACTAATGTAGAGAAAGAATTAAAAGACAAAAATAACATCTCCAAAAATATTAATAGTAAAGTAAAATATACTTATTTTTACAAATTATTCCTCATTTCTAGAAGAAGAATTTAATTTAAGTAATGATATTCAAAGAATGTATTTTACATAGAAAACGAGAATATCTATTCCAAGTATTTTTTGTTCTTAATGTACGGAATATTATCGGTGCCTATCTGCCTACTGTGATTAAAAGCATTATGTTTATAGGCCCGAATTGCTCTAGCATTAAATGGATCTAATGGGAAACGTTTATCTTAATTTTAGTCTTGGAGAAAACCTTTGACGTAACTTTTATACCACATAATATTTGACAAAAGGTTCGGTGACGTGTTTTTGCTGTAACGGCTTAAAAGCTTAATAACATTAGTAGTTGGAATTGATTTAAGAAATTTTATAATATTACAAAAATTAGTTTTTTGTTGAACATATATCAACATATAGGTGGAACGAAACATATATATGGTATGTCAGTGGCATGTATCTCATAGAAGCTTAAAAACCTTACCTTGTTGCATTATTGTGTGTTGTCCCTTGTACTTGGACCTTTATATAAATATATTGACATAAAATCAATAGGAGTCTCAGAATCTTAATTCGACCAAATTCAAAATTAATATTAAATGCCAAAGCATAAGAAGATAATTATTTTTTATATTTTATATGAGATGCGTGTCAGTGTTGTATTCATTTTTCATTTTATAAGTTTCGATAACAAATAAATTTCGTTTTAAGAACTATAAGCATTTCATACATTTATTGACCACTTTAAAGGTGTAAAATCTATAGAAAATCTCTCAAGAAATCTGTTTTTTTTTTTTAAGTTTTTTGCCAGATTTTAGCTCAGAAAAACCCAGTTTAAAAATGAGTAAAAAATTACTAATATGCTCCAAAACAAACAAAATAATAAATCACTTTTGTATTTTGATATTCTAAATTAAATTTAGGCGTGATTAACTCACTCGAGGCGTTTTCTCTGTTCATCAATCAAATTTAGCGGTAGAATATGTATTTCCTAAATATGTTTATCTTCTTTACTCATTACTTAAGTCCTAAGTATTAGAAAGAGATGGTTTTCTAAATGAGAAAATTAAAGGTAATGATTTTAGTGTTCACACGGTTGCCTCCGGTGCTACGAGACTGTGTGTTACCTTCAGAAGCGCCCTAGTAATCAATTTTGTACACAAACAGAGATTATTAATTGAATTTTTCGATTTAATGACTTAGTAACATCTGCCGTGTGAATATAGCTGATTGTTAGCGAACGTGCCAAAAATGTTATTTTAAAGACCTTTCATTCTTTTAAATAATACTAGATCAAAATGAATATATTAAAATTTAAATAAGTTAGAAAAAAAGTATTGTCAAAGTATTATATTTTTTTTAATAATACTATGTAGTTCTAATTTCTTTGCATGAAATGTATCATTGTAATAACATATTTAAAAATGATATATAATACTCGTACATAGCTATTTTATTAACATTATAAGCACAGAGTCATAGAAGTATCAGGATATAAATTCAATTCCCCACGGGAATACACAAATCATGTTCCATAACTTTTGTGCCATTTAATCCTATTTTTATAAGGACTTTTTCGAGGCTATTAAAAGTTTTATAAAGGTGTCAATGTACTCGTGCGGGTCTTGAATCATTATTAAAATTAATTAACCAATGACATGAATTAAGATCGAGGTGTCAATACAATACACGTCAAACAAAATAATAATTACCCCTCACCCGCCTTCGTGAGCTAAAACTAAGAAAACTAGAAACAGTTTGACTTTCCTTTTCGATATACGATTTTTAAATAAGAAATGGGTTAAAATTTGCATTATTGGATTATTGAATGGGTTCGTCGTCGCAGTGGGAAGGTGTCCTTGTTTGTTTTATACCTCTATAAATTTTACCAATCACATTCCGAAACCGCGTGTAGTCCGCAGATTTATGAGGCTAGAATATCTTTTCTAATATGATAAATATTCACCGTGGGTGCTTAAAAGTAAATTAGATTATATCTATATTGTTAAACAAATTACGGAACACTTTTTATTTTATAAAAAAAATTGTAATACATTGACGCAGTAAAAAACGCGGTCTTGTAAGTAGTGCTCAAAGTTATTCTATAGATGTAGGAAACAGGCTTTGCAAATGGCAAAATTATTTGACTAAGGATTTTTTTACCTTTTCCGCATTAATGATAATTTTATAAGTAAATTAACATTTTATATGTGAATTGACCATGTACGTTGCTTTATCTTAAATTCTGAAAAGAAAAAATAGGGGCATTCAGATAGAAATAAAGTCTATCGATAACAGAAGTGTATACAAAAAGCTTTGTTATTCCGCATTTCATACGGTATTTGCTCGAGTTTTATGCATAACGTTTTTCGGAGCAGAAGGGTCACTATATTTTTTCTTTTTCTATATTATTGTAAATCACAAAGGTGTTAAATTTTATTTCTTGAATAAAGTTAATATCTCGACGGCTGTGATAACAAAACGTTGATATTTAAATTATTTGTGAATACGAATCAAGGTTTTGTAAAGTTATTTCAAAATCAAAAAGACCAGCAATCATTAAAAAAAACATTGAGTAGATAAAATATGCGGTGTCTTAATATTATTGATTTACTATATCAAATTAATGATAATATGGATATTAGTGAAGAAAGTAATAAAATTAATGTAGACTAAACATCATGTTTTAGTCCGAAGTGTTGATAAGATGATCATATAAAATGCAAAGTGGTGCTTCTGGAATTCATATTTTATGCATTCGTAAGCCGTGCAACATTTCCGTAAATCAAAGCTGCGTCGGTGCCCGTACGATCCAGTTTTGCATCCGTCCGTACATCAAGATTGCTATCGAAGATAGATTTACAAGAGCCTTCTTCGATGGAATAACGTTTCCTTTCCAATTGATACGAACGAAATATTTATTCATTTAAACGATATTTAGCTGGCTTTTATTGACAATTAATCTAGCAACCTTTTAATATTTTTTAAATTGGTGTTTGCATTTATTTACATTAATGAACTAAATTTACTACTTTAAGAAATGTTTATCCATGGCTTCAAAAATCATTTTACCTGTTTAATATAATGAAAATGGCATTACATTAAAAAACATTTTTTGTTTATTTTATTACAGGTTTAAACACACAATTTTGAGAAGAACCCAGGAAGACCGGGTGGTCATAGAGTGGCAGACACTGAACTTCTACAGGAGGATGTGGAATAGCTTCAGCATTTTTTTAAAATTTATATTGGTAAACAAGCTGACGATCCACCTGTTTGTAAATGGTAAGTGTTTACTTACCTTATAGCCTTTGCAGAACTGCGACATAAGGAACGTTGTTATTGCATTGCCAACCAAGAAGGCTTCTAGGGTTTTTGCACTTTTTAGAAAGTATAAATCTGGCGTTATCCTTAAAGCGACAGAAAAGTCCTATGCAATACATATCTTTGGAACAAGAATAAGGCTGTAAAACAAAAAAAAACACGTAAGAAGAAGACTTCTGAAGTAATTGTCAGACATGGTCTGATAGTATCAAAATCGTAATTGTTAGACAACTAATATGGATAGTATCACATTAGCGTGACACTATGCGCTTTATATTAGGTCCTTACATATGAAATTGGCGTTTTTCGTACTGGCCACTTTAATCACAAATTTCTCCTCTTTGGTAAGGAATTCCAAATTCAAATTTGTACAGCTATAGACTCATGTATTTGTGCTTCGATGATCGTCATTCATTTGTTTTTTTCTTCTGTTTTTTTCTGTTTGCGTCACTCATTTTACAAAATGGAAAACTTAAAATATCGCATTATTTACGAGTACGAGTTCCGCCGTGGCACTAGTGCTGCGGAAACAACTCGAAGGGTGAATGATGTGTATGGCGGTCGTGTTGCAAAAGAAAACACAGTTCGTTTTTGGTTCCAACGTTTTCGTTCTGGAAATTTCGACCTGCAGAACAAGCCCCGTGGACGGCTTGAGACTCAAGTTGATAATGAAGAGTTGAAGGCTATTGTGGAAGCGGATCCATCGCAAACCACGTCCGAGTTAGCTGCAGGCTGCGATGTTAGTGATAAAACTGTTTTAATTCACTTGAAGCAAATTGGGAAGATTAAAAAGCTTGAAAGGTTGGTACCTCACGAATTGACTGAAGCAAACCGGCAAACGCGCGTCGACTGCTGCGTTACATTACTAAACCGGCACAATAATGAAGGTATTTTAAACCGAATCATTACCTGTGATGAAAAATGGGTTCTTTACGATAAACGGAAGCGCTCAGCGCAATGGTTGGATCCTGGCCAGCCAGCCAAATCCTGCCCCAAGCGAAAATTAACCCCAAAAAAGTTACTTGTAAGCGTTTGGTGGACTAGTGCCGGTATTGTTCATTACAGTTTTCTCAAATCTGGCCAGACTATTACGGCTGATGTCTATTGTCAGCAATTGCAAACCATGATGGAAAAGCTAGCGGCTAAACAACCTAGGCTGGTCAATCGCTCCACGCCACTGCTGCTTCACGACAACGCTAGACCACACACTGCGCAACAGACGGCTACTAAATTAGAAGAGCTTCAATTGGAAAGTCTAAGACATCCTCCGTACTCCCCGGACCTTGCTCCAACAGATTACCATTTTTTTCGAAATTTGGATAACTTCTTGCAAGGGAAAAAATTCAACTCCGATGGGGCAGTCCAAATCGCCTTCAAAGATTTTATTGATTCCCGTCCGACTGGTTTTTTTAGTAAAGGGATCAATGAACTACCTATGAGATGGCAAAAGTGCATAGAAAATAATGGTTCATACTTTGATTAATTAAATATATTATATTAAAAAATATTCGACTTTTTGTTCCTCCCATACAAAACTCCAATTTCATATGTAAGGACCTAATATCTATTTCAAATTATAAAGAAAAACGTGTCTTGACAATAACGATTACATAGTCAGACATAAAGTACGAAAGAAAATAGTCTGTACTTGTATTAGTAAACATTTCTCTTTTCAGTTTAATCAAAAGAAAATGTTGATATAATAATAATATATTCTTACGCTATATCTCTTTCAGGGTGAGCAGAGATACACTAGTGGCTATATCTACTTTGCGTTTATATGCCGCGCCCAGCGTGACCAGTAGCGCAGCTGATGGCCGTTCTCAGAGCACTTACTCATACATTTCTTTCTTTTTCCTTCACCTGTAAGCTTGTGATGCCAGATTAGAGCTTAATCTGGAAAACCCCAAAGGTGCGTGCCGGGATACAAATCTACAGCTACCCGCTTTACTGCGCATGGATATCGTTCCCTTACCCACTAGGTCACCACAGCTACAAAGTTTAATATAGATGTGAAAATAATTCAATCGATCGGCTTAATTAAATATTTCAAACAAGCAATATTAAAGTTGATTTACAGTATCTCTGTTGCTAACCGTAAGGACTGGTGTCCATATCTTGTAGTTATGGGTGGTTAACAGGATTTCAAACTAGTTTGATAGTTACAGAGGTATCACCATCTAAAACTAGATGCAATTTACGATAAACGGAAATATTACTCTTCAAAGTACTTGCTCATGTTTCATCGCGATATTTCAGTGGTTGTGTCATTTATTTTCTTTTATTTTTATTTTATTTTTTTGCGGTGTGTTTCTCTTTACGAAATCAATTAAACATAATATTGTATGATTATTCTTCTGCGGTTCCTGGTATTAAGTATTTAATTATAATATTGAAGATGTAACCTCCAGTGATGACGTCATGGAAATCCTTGCTTTACAGAGTGGAGTGAACGAAGCCAGGTCCAGTAGAAGGTCTTCGCTACGCTAAACCGACCAAATTAAAGCCCTGAATAATGCGACGACCAAAGAGAAAGTCTGCCTATTAGCTGTTTGAAGTAGATGAAGATCTGCAGAACCGCAAATATGCCTTCAAATAGCAAAACTTCTCTGTTTAGCGAAAATGAATCAGAAAATAAATTGGACTACAATTATATTCTTTGCTGGAACTTATTATTATTGAGTAATCACTTCAAGAATTTAATTTTAAACAATAAAGTTTACAATCCTAAATTAATTTAAGAAAGTATTGCAAAAAGGAAACTTTACATAGCACAAAATTTAACAAATACATATGACTTAAAATTGATTCTTGTGACCTAACGTTTTAATATAAAATTAAAATAAATTACCCACGGTAGACGCGTTAGCAAAATTTTTCCAATCCGATAAAAAATAGGGAAGCATTCCGTGCCAGGTTTGCTCGATTTGGTTGTCATATTTTTGACAATCAATTTCATACTCAACGCCTGTTATCATAGGAAGAAGCATGAATATCAAAATTACCCATACATGCGTAAATCTACTAAAGGCTTGAGAGATTTCGATTCACCCTTTCGTTTTCGCGTTATTCGCAACAAAGCCATATCCGGGTTGAGAATACAACTCAATCGGTCTGCACAGGAAGTTGGACGCTTCATTAGCTATATTTTATTATATTAATACTAAATGGGAAAGCTTTTACTTCGCCGACAATGCATTTCTTTAGCGTACGTACTAATATATTTTTCACTTTATTCAAGTGTATGTAAGTATGCTATACATTATCCAATGAGTCTTATATTTGTAACTTTAAAAGACTAACTTAAGGTATTAAATATTTCTTTTACATACCAATTCATGTGTTAAAACTTATATGAATCGTCAATAGTTAAATTTTTCAAGTGAAACCAACATTGCAAGCACTGCATTTGAGAGTCAGGTAAAGGTAAATTTTATGTGTTAATATTTGTTTTTGTTTTGATTTTACTGTTTTTTTTTATTGTCGTTCTTGTGGTTTTGGTTATGGTAGCGGCTGATTTTTTTTTGTCGTCGATTCGTGAATTATTTGCTTTTGCTGTGAATTTTGTTGTCTCCTATTGTTATTATTAATGTTTTTTATTTACTTTTGGTGCATACTGCGGTAGCATTCACCTGTAAATGCATTTGAATGTTTGTTATCAATAGTTGTCAATGTTATATTTTTATATAATGTATCGGCCACTGGTTGTCCTATAAATCAATAAATAGTTATTTCCCTAATAATAAAAATAAACATTATACAATAATGACACATATTAGCTTATTTATTTATATATTTTTTATATTTAGCTTAGCTATTTTCTTAGATTGATTTCTATTTTTGTACAAATTTTTGCGGATTCTTTGCTGGCTTGTGTAACATTTTTTGTGTATTTTTATTATCATTTTTATATTGCTGTATGTTTCTCTTTAAAATAAATAAAATAAACATCTTTTTATATATTTCATAAATAACACATAGTAATAATCACAATAATATTACACTAAATAGGAGATTAAATACTTAAATTGATTACACAAATAACATAAATATTGACAAAAACAACCAGATGCAATAAAACTAATCACATATATATTTTTCCGCACAGGACGTTTCAATCGCGAGTTGTAATCGTTAATTAAAATGCAGAGGCAACATCGTTCATCTACTGTGTCTGATACACTTTTTGTTGGGCGCTGACTAAATTATGTCTTTATATTGACGGTGTCGCGTTATCTTCGACCACCATCGCTTGTGATTGAGTTTCGTCCTCGTAATTTGTACCTGACCCTTGCTTAGCGATGTGGATCGCTTTGATGTTATTTAGGTTCTATCTACCCCTCAACACACACGATTGTGTAATACGGTTAATATCTTTATACTTTTATTTTAATCGAGCATCAAATTTAGACAGAAATCATTACAAATTATGAAGTACTCAATAATTTATGTACGTAACTTGGCATTATGAGAAAAATGATGATGGATGTCAAATAAAATTATTTATTAAAGAGAAAAAAATTGCATAATCATTAGGAATATGTATCACACAAAACTTATGCACAACTAAATATTTTAAATATTAAATTAGTGTCTTTTAATGTAACCGAAGAATGTTTTTACCATTTTGCGAAAATACTTTGTCTATTTTATCTCATGATTAATACATTTGTTTATTTTATTAGGATTTACTTTTAGCAGTAAACAGTAAAATATTTAAAAAATGTTTTAAATTATTTGGTTGTACTTAATTAATAAAAAAAAAACTCACAGGAATATAAAAAAAAAAATAACCCTATTCTATTCATGCATCACCTGCGAGGGAGGCGGTGTGCAGTGATCGGCGCGCCGCCTGAGAGAGAGGTTTTGGAGGGGTGGGCTCTTTATACCCACCCGTCTCTGAGAGGTAGCCTCGAAAAGGCTTTTCGCTCCCCGGGCGTCTGGCTGATTTTGGTTTCCCAGGCTGGGGTGAAGCGATTAGAGGGATACCCCGGGGGTTTTGAGTCAGTAAGAGTCTGACACAATAGGGTCACTGCCCTCACATCGGCCCTGATGGAGGATTTTATCCCGGGATAAAAAAACAAAGCACTTACCTCCGTATCTTACTTAGTCTTTATTAAAATTTATCGGTTTATCCATCAGATACATATTTTTATCTACAATGGTATTCTAGTAAAATATAAATAATTGGAAATTGTGTGCAAATATACGCGTTTTTTGAAAACGGTCAGATCCAAGTAGCTATCAAATTACAGGCGCCAGTAGACAAACTGCAGTATTTGTTTAGGCTGACATGTTTCTGCACGGTATCGCGGATTCTATTTTGTTCATGGTCAAAAAAATTACTTTAAATATTCCTTTCTTTGTTATTTCTTTATTAGATTTTATTAGATTAGATATTATTTCTTTATTAGATTGCTTTAACAGTCAAACTTCACTTTGACTTTAATTTAGATCATAACCAATTACTCTTTCCCCTCCCAGAGAGATAGTCTCAACAAGGCTTCTTGTTCCCTGGGCGTCTTGATGAATTTGGCTTCCCAGGCCCGGGTGGAGCAATCAGAGGGACACCCCGGGGGGTTTTTAGTCAGTAGGAGTCTGACACACCGGGGTCACTGTCTTCACAGCATCCCTGATGGTCCTATGAAGAATTTTTCCCCGGGATACAAAGAAAAAAAAAAGAATATAACCAATATAATATTTCAAATAAGGTACAAATGAGATACTTGTCTTATTGAAAAACGAAGTTAAATTTTAACACAAGCTTATGCTATCCTTAAAGTTTGTAATTAAAAATTAATTTTATCATTTATTCCGACTTCATTATTCTTATATAAATAACGAGCTAAAACAGGCAGGCACTACTTTTAGTATTTGAATGACATTTTAAACCATAATATAATATCATAATTAAATTAGTACATAGAATGAAATGCATTATGTTACGAAACCGTGTTTATTTTACTGAATTAGTAATAACTCTTAAGAGATCAGACATAATACGATCTACAGATGCTTCGAAAGTGCTTTTTTTTGTTTGCCAAGTGTTGAGTTACGCGATTTGACCGTAGAATACCCCTATGAATTGCATCAAACTGCACTCCACCCTTTTATTTTATCGCTTTGTGCAACCAATATGTCATCCGTCATCGGCAATCCTTTGAGTATTTGCCGACACGACGAAAGGCGCAGTTGCATTTAGCCAAAACTAATCATGTAGCTATTCACTATTTTTGCAAAAACTTGCTATATTATATTTTATTTCTGTTTATTTATTTACAGACTCCTTTCCAAAAATTTTTATTACATATAACATAAAATTAAAATCATTTATTTGTCTGGAAATACATTTATTTTAGATTTTAAACAAACTATAATATGATGAAATTAAGTCATATTTTTGAATATTTCTTTAAATTAAGTTCTATTCTCTAGATTATCTATATTTATCACAAAAAATGCTCAGCACATATTAAGAATAGTTCAAGTACACCTTGCTTTGCCCATTGAAATCACAACAACAATCATATTTTCGATACAATAACCCTTTGCATCTGCTCTTACAAATCGTGACACGTTAATGCAATTAATAATAACTATCACATCTCTGGAGTAGGCCAAGGTGCAATCTAAAATTTTGATCACATTCGTAATTTTACACGTGCCAAAACTGAACACCTTTCGAACGAAGGACTCTGATCATACCCGTAATGCCAAGTTAATTCTTGTGACGCCACCTTTCTTTAGGGCAATTGTTTGCAATGAGGATTATATTACATTATCTTTATAAACGTGATCCATAATTAAGCGCCCACATCGAGACAGTCTTCAACAATATGTGGGGCAAAAAATCAGCACCCCCCAAGCAGATGCAAACATGCGAACAGCTCATCTCAAAGCACCAAATCAATTTTAAAAGTAATTCAATAACATAATGTTGATCGTTCAGTAAAAATAATGTATTGCTTCCTTCCACCTTGAAGTAGGTAGTGCGTCAAACCTCTGTAAGGGTCGTGATACAGTTACATTAAAATCTGTAACACTTTGCTTACATTTTTTCATCATAACGGTACGGTTCAATGCCGTTCTCTGATATTAAATATTATTTACTAGAACGGTACATCGTTTTATAAGGATGTCTTAAAAGGGTCTAGGATAAAAAACGTGTAAGGTGTTCATACAATGTTTCCTACCGTTATATCAATAGAGATTAGAGGCACGCGTTTCGTTCGACAATGTTGAAATATCGGCATTGTGGGGCATCCTTTGATGTGGCTGCAAAAGACGTACGAATCGACAATGGCTTAAAGATAATTAAGCGGTGCATTGCGATGGAGTGTAAATCCGGTGAACATTGACCATAAGCTTAGTTATATACTTTCTACTATTTTTAAATACGGATAGAGTAACTGTTGTTCGGGATTTTACAGGAACTTTATGGAAATCAATAAAATTTTAGGTTACAAACTAGTTTATGATGAAGCCGATATTACGAAGTATTAGAATTCAAGGTATACCGAAACGAACACAGAAATATATATTTTTTTATTAAATGCGCATTGTATCTCATTAGTATATTCAAAATCATAGTAATCGTACAAAAATCGATATCATCCATCAGTTAACAGCGTACCGACCGAGTTGATCCAATTACGGTCATCCTATTAATTGAATATGAGATTTCCCATAGAGCGGGCCAATTAAACGAAGTTGTTTGATTAAAGAGGAGACTGCTTTACTTAAAGAGTTGCCGATAGAAGAATTATTTCATCTGTTAAATAAATGTTGACGATAGTGCCGCCGTTTTTACACACCGACTTGAAGGGAAATGCATTATCATACACAGTAAACTAATACCGACACTTTAGATTTGAAAAGCATTTACAGAAGTGTTAGTCGCACTGCTAGATTTTAATTTTAGTTGAATAGTGTTGACTGAATTGTAAATGGCTTTGAAATGAGCTTCTTATCTTCTCTCACGTATTCCAACACCAATCATTCATAGAATTAATTTTGATAATTCTGACGCCTCACCCGATATACAGAAGTCGATGCTTTTAGTGACTATCTCACTATTTAATTTATACTACTCGAGGAGTATTGACAAATGGACCGTCATACGATAATTCCAATCGCAAAAGGTGTTACTTTTTTACTAATTTAATTTTGTTGGAACTATTTGTCATGAGCTGGTGACACGGTCATCGAGAGATAGAACTTTTTTCAATACAAAGATCTTCATCTTTATTCTTTAATATAGTGAATTTTTTCTATCTTGGAATAATATTATAATATTTTTAAAAATACCTAAATAAAAGGTAATAAGTGCTGTTTTTATTATTAATCTTAATTGCATTATAATTTACTATCTGCTTATATTTTAATTAATTTGTTTATTTATTTTATTATTTAAAAATTTTAAAATTATACATAATTTTGTCAACTCATGAAAAAACGAAAATGAAAAACAAATACAATATATGTTCCTAACAAGATATTTATTTTATACGTGTAATAACAATTAAAACGAACGAAGAATTTACGATACAATTTATGGCAAAGTAGACAAACAAAAACAGGATTTCCTTGTAATCCTCTATTCTTCCCAGCTTAGGCGTCAGTTTGTACGTTTAATATTTGTTTGAAACCATTTCTGCGTTTACATAATGCGATAAAATACTCGAGAGCTTCCGGTTCGATGCTCTGAATAAATTGCTACGCCATTTATATCCGTCTCTGGGAATTGTGTAGTTTTGTGTGAAATTTTAAAGTCGGATACGAATTTATGCTTGATATTGTGTTAAAATATAAATCTTACTAATGGCACGGGCTTGGGCGTGAGTGATTGTATTACTTTATTCAATGTATGTCGCCAGCACTTCAGATTTAAAGCTTGTAATTTATTGTATATCGTTCGCTATTATACTTTGTTACCATAATTCTAATACAAACGTTTACCAACTCGGAAATGCAACAAAAATTGATTTGAAGATATTCTAATACATTTGGCCAGCCCTAGTCATAAAAAGAGATAATAGAAATAGCTTTTGTCGGGTTAATTTCGCGCTGCGGGTGTTGAACAAGGTAATATTTTTTGCTAAACAAAAACAATTTTTTGCACTTACAAATTTACAATTTCACACTATTTTGTTTTTCATTATTTTGTTATGGTTCGAAATAAAGATAATGATTTGCATGTTGTAGATGCTTGTCTTGTCAAAATATTAGTGAGATTTAGGATGCCAAACTACAAAACAAACTGTTGGTTATTTATCCTTACATGTCTGCATAAGACGCCTAAAGATTCGCGCTTTGCTTTAACTCATGCAATGGCAAATTTTTTAGAAGACAATGCTTAATTTTAGGGACTAGTATTGAAACTATTATTTATTACAAACACCATCTTGATTCCGACGAAATGTCACTATTGTTCATTTTTGCTCTGAATCGTAAAGAGCTCGGAACGATGGTTCACTCTCTTCCTTCTTGTATCAGGCTTACACGAATAGAGAAATATCGCAAAATAAAATTTTATCTCATCACCCTCGGTTCCCTGATATATGTTCCGTTCACTATTCAACGAGCGCAATTTCCGGGACTTATAAAGTAGGTACCTGATTGGGCTTCAACCTCTTAGACTGTACTCATGCAGCAGATTCGCACGGTTTGAGGGTTAACTACAACATCACTGGGGCTGTGTTGCCTGAGCCTATCTTTTTTTTAATCTATTTATTTAAAGGGCTTTTGACTGCCGCATGCATTCATGCCAGCCCTATCGTGCTACATCATAATTATAGGTAAAAAAATAAAAATATAAACATTACACTAAGTGTTATAGGCAGACTATAGAAGATAGAGAAACCTTAAGGTTCCACTAAACTCTTGTAAATAAATTTATAAATTTTGCGAGATTCTCAACTACTGGGAATACTTAAATAGCTTTGATAAATGCCTAAGTCCAAAAAGTTGATGTTTAGGGTGCTCGTTAAGCGAGCCTATCTTTTGGACGGTTAAATCGGCTAACGTCTAGCAGTTACTTGTATTTATCGCTCTTGCCGAGTAATTGTACTTCTCCCATGGCCCTGATACTGCTTTGCGGGATGTTCTTTTTTTTTTTACTTGGGGAAAATCCTCATAGGACCCTCCCGGCCGCGAAGGGGGTGGCAGCCGGGGTGTGCCGGACTTTTACCAGCTAAAATGATGATGGGATCTTCTAGGTTAATGTAATTCTGCTAAAGACTGCACAGAACGTTTGTGTTGATACCAAAATACCGATACATCTGAAATAGATTTTTTTCCCGCTTGCAAGACCCATACAGCCCTTTGCATTTCATCTGCGGCCATATGACGAATGATGAAAGGAAAGTCACACAATTCAATTTAGTCAAAAGCTCTATTTAAATTATTGTTGAAACTATAAAATCACGACAATACGAAATTTTTAATTAGCAAAAAACTCATTAAAAATTCGAACAAATTTGTTCGCATTAAATTATATGAAAAACAAAACAATCGAAAAGTTTTCTTTACAACCAGTCCGTAAGTAAACTGAAACAAAAAAGGTTACATACGTACCTTACCTTACTTTTGATAAGAAAAGATAATAATTGAGTCAATGTGATTAAAAAAAAAATACATGTTGCTTAGACATTTTTTGATGTGTTTATTAATTGACATATGGGATCGCAGTCTTTATTACTTATTAATAAATATTTATTATTAAATAAAAAACAATAATAATGTTAAAATAAATATATTTGCTTTTCCACAAGTATTGCGAATACCTTTTGTGCCTATCTAAGTTGAAAATATCTAATTAATTCATTTCTTTACTATATATTAGGAGTACAAATAAGTTTCCGCCGTTTTTTAACACAAATTTAATATTTATTATAGAAGAACGGTAATATAAATTTATTTAAAATATTGCCCATCACTTGCAATCACTTTTTCCCATCTCTCAGGCAGCATTCGAATCCCACGTCTGAAGAACTCCTTGTGTTTTGAGGCTATTCACGAATCAACCCAATTTTTGGTATCCTCATAAGATGTGAACCGCTGCGCCGTCAGAGCATGTGCCATGGACCGGAACAGGTGATAATCGGACGGTGCAATGTCTGGTGAATACGGCGGGTGGGGTAACACTTCCCAATCAAGTGTTTCGAAGTACTTTTTCACGGCAGCCGCAACATGTGGACGAGCATTGTCATGCAGAAGAATAATTTTTTCGTGTCTAGAATAGTATTGAGAGCGTTTTTCCTTAAGAGCTCGGCTCAATCTCATCAATTGTTTTCGATAGAGGGCTTCAGTAATTGTTTCGCTCGGATTAAGCTGCATCCTCGTAAATTTTTGGCCTTCCACTGCGACCTTTGTCTTCTACGTCGAAATCACCGTTTTTAAACTTTTGAAACCACTCTTGGCACGTTCTCTCACTTAAAGCACCCACACCATATGCTTCTACGAGCAATTGATGCGCCTCAGCAGCAGATTTCTTTAAATTAAAGAAGTAAACTAATATTTCCCGCAAATGACGCTTACTTGGCTCAAATTTTGACATTTTTAACTTACAAAAATTATATTTTACCAATATAAAATCAACGATATTAATAGGTTATGTTGTTCTTGAATGTCCAAACTATTTTTTAAGCCGGTTATCATCTGCGAAAGCTACCCGAAACTCCGTGCCATGCCATCTACAATAAAACGGCGGAAACTTATTTGTACTCCTAATAAGTATATACAAAACTTTTAAAATGATTTAAGTACTATAATATTAGTTATATACCAGTACGTCACGCAATAAACTATAAAAATAAATCAATAATAAATCATCCTTCAGTTTTATTGTTACCACATTATAAAGTAAACACGACGATAAGCCGCTTTGGAAATTGCATTACAGTTAAGTACTTAATCCGATTGGGCTTACTTAACTCTTTATTACAAGTAGACGAAATATATTTAGCCACTAACGGGTTCTATAAACTAAAAATGTAGAAAAAATATGCACAAAAACCCACCACCATACTCTATTGACCGTGACGCAAGTATTGTTTGGCAGTTTACCGATAGACCCCTAGTCCATCTCCTTGACTCCGGCACACAACGAAATTAAACATGAAAAAAAAACAGAGGCCCTTGAATAGATCGAAGGGTTCTATTGTGAATATTGTGTAATGTACCACGACGACAACATACCGCAGCCGCTAAAGTTTTGCCACGTTTCTGAACTGATTCAAGGAGCTAATGGTCAAACTTTTTGGTGCGATTGTACAAGTTGCAGGTAGAACCCTTTTTGCACAATTCGCCGTAACCGACAACAAAGATAAACTCTGTTATTGTCTCCACACTTGTTTGCGCCGATATCTTTCAATTTCACGTCTAGTTGACTACTGAATATGCGTGCTAAATGCCGGCTAATAAAATATCAACATAAAATATTACTAAGTATCCAAAACTTTTAAGATTATTTGTGAAATATGCAGATATATAAATTAACTCGTCGTAAATTTACGATGGCAAAGGTTATCGGGCAATAAAAAATATACAACGATAATAAATTAATGCTACAAAGCATAATAATAAAATTACATTTTTTTTATTATAGTGTAGGCTTAATTACTTTAGACTTTACTTCTATTGTTTTTATGAGAACAAAATATTCAACGGAAAAAACTTAAAATATCAATTAAGTAATTCAGTACCTATTTAAGAGTGAACTTTTTGGGAGTCGAAGCTGCTCGCGTCCGTAGGCTTTACCCTAGTTTCCCTACACGTGACTCCTGGGTGGTGCTAAACGAGCAGCAGCTCGGTGGTAGGGCGTCGGTGTCCGTCTGGATCACGACCACAGTACATGGGTGTAAAGCCCGTCATAGTGACCAGTTTCGGCTTGTTGCGTTTCGGGATCAGCTTGTGTATATCCAGTAGCTCATATACCTAGAGACCTTCAGTCGTGGTATATGTGGGCCGACATGACGATGTAGACTATCAATGGATTTTCATCCTTTGATAGTCTTTTACGTTTTTAGACTACACTGTACATACCATCAGGTACTCTGTAGTCACTAAGTCGAGCCAGTGTAAAAAAAAAGAACTATAAATAATATAGTGTCCGACCGAAAGTTCGGTTTCGGTTTCGGTTTCGGCCGAGTTTCGGCCAAAAATCAAGTTTCGGCGGCAGTTTCGGTTTCGGCCAATTTTGGCCGAAACTTTTGCCGAAACCGAAACTGATTTCGATAGTTGTCGTACATGCTTGCCTAACTTCGTTTCTCGCGGCAACGCTTTGGCGGACGCTGGCGGCCCTGTTCGGGATTCGTGCGCCGTTCGCATTGCTATTTTTTTTTTCGAATTTACGCGTGTTGTTGACCGGGAAAGGTCTTCACAACTTAACCGGGCGGGTGGGCGAACAATGAGGGTGCTCAGCCGGCAATTTATGGGTTGGGTAGCAATGCAAGGGCACCCCTGTGGGTACGAACCTCGACTTGGACCGCCAGCCAAAAATACGAAACCTAACGGTGATCTACTAGCGTTTCGAAAGCGACTACCTTGAGAAGAAACGCCGAAAGAAACTCAAGGCTGCGTCGGAGTGTAACTGCGTCGTTTAGACGACAGTTGACGGATCTAATTCGCATTGCTCTATAGCAACACAACTTAGTCAGTGCGTTATCACCCGACGTAAACATTCTTTAGAGGTTATGTTTTGATGGAACTGATTACAAAGTTTTTGTTTAATTTTTTTACTTGACCACGTTGACTTTTATACTTGACCACGTGAGTTTTGGTTTCGGTTTCGGTTTCGGCCGAAACTGAAGCCACGGCCGAATATTCGGTTTCGGTTTCGGCCGGAAAACCAGTTTCGGTCGGACACTAAAATAATACTCATAATATTAACCAACAGTAGTAACAAGTTAAAATTGTTACTTATAATAATTTAAAAAATAGGATATTACCGCTGTTTTGTTTCGTAGATTATTAAAAAAGCTGCTGTTCTTTTTTGTGCAGCTCGAATTATTTTTTAACCGATGACAATTATATGGTATTCACCAAGAGCTAGTGAAACGGATATATTATTATTATATTTTTATGATCCAATTTTGTTTGTAAAGTCTATAAAGTTTTACGAATTCAACCTAACTTAATAGTAAAGTGATTGACGAATGTATTAGATGAAGTATCTTATAAGAAAGGAATACAAGTGATCGCTTTTTAAATACGTCAATAAAATATGTGGATCAATTGTTCGAAATCAAAGCTGTCTATTCGATATCAAAGCGTGACGAATCGTATCACAATAGTGTTAAAATTATCGTTATACATGTAAATAATGAGCTTAACTAGCTCTCTGGGAGTCTTATAAGGAATTTAAAGTTTTTTTATACTTTAAATTTATTGTATTTTTTTAAATAAAGGCGATCGTTCTTGTTAAAGCATACATTTTTATGTATATTCTAATTAGAATTTAATATTGAATAACAGATGAAATATGAATTATAGATGAATAGTATCTAATAGTATCCTTCTAGTAAGTTTTAGGTATATACTAAGCCTGAGATTTATAGACGCTATTTTGACTTTGCCTAGCAAAGTTCTTAAAATATTGACAGAACAAAATCTGTTCTTAACAAAAAGAAAAATTTAAGACTATATACAGGGGATTTTATAGACAAGTGAGATATTTCAAAATACAATAATTTGTACCTTCTTATAACTAATAAAAATGTAAATAACAATATTCCATAAAAAATCATAAAGAAACATTGATGAACAAATAAGAATTGATCCGTAAAAAGTTTGGACACCGTAGCGCGTGTGGTGCACGATTGAATGGCATGTAGATAAAATTCCTTTTACGTAATTTTAGGTAAACAGGTAATTGACTGGTTACCCTTTCGTATATTATCCTGGCTTAGGAGAGACAAAATACCTACTTAATAATTAATTGTTATTTATTCTATCTATTGCCCCTTAATATGATGACTATAAATTACTTTGTTTTAATGAAAATATTAAGGTATTACTATTCCTATTTATGTGGAATTAGAATCGAATGCTGAATATCCTCCTTGAATATCTTCCTTGAATATCTTCCTCGTCCATAAAATCAGCCTGTATAAATATTTAAGGCATGCGCAGTTTTTGTTCTAAATTAAAAAAATACCCCAACAGGTCTTAAATTATTTTCACACGATCGACTTATGTTCGGTTTCCGATCGTCCAATTTCGGTACATCGGTTGCGGCTACAAATCATTAAAAAAATTGAGTTTTGAAATTCGTCGGCAAAAAGTCGGCTCACTTTAAATAGAGGCGTGGCGCACATCGCCTTTCGGAATTATGGCAATTTTGACACCTAACGAGTGCTAAGTTTTCACGTATCCCCTGTAATTTACCCACTACGTGTTTTTAACCGACTCGCGGGGTAAAACTGACTCCTGTGCCGACAGTACGTGCTTACAGGAGCGGACAACTCCCAGATCATAAGTCTCATGGTTTATAATAATATTCCTGTTGTGCAAAGTCATTCCGATTTAATGATTCTCCCAATCTTATCATAGATCCCTACGATCTAGCACTCTATAATTTCTATAAAAAATCAAAGATTACATGTGTGATAGGCTACGTCAGTGGTCGAATGAAAGAAACTAATTTAGTTTGTATAACATGATTATAATTTATTAGTAGCTTGTTATATTTGTGTAAAATTTCAACGTTTCTTCCAATGTAAATTAACAATCTATTTCTCTTTGACTAGTTTCAGACAAAAAAATTGAATTTCAACAAAATAATAATGTAATACTGTAATATATCATGATGCTGTCTCTCTTTAGGCGTAAATAGAAAACATAATTTAGGAATAGTGGATATTTCCATCAAATTGAAAATGATAAAAAAATCAAATTACTGAGTAATTATTTTCTTATGTAAAAGTGGTTTATTAATAATTTAATGTAGTTTTGTTTACTCACATTCGATAAATACATTTGGTTGGGTCCATATTTAGCTTATCTTACAATAAAATGATAATTGTCTCAGGGTCTCACCCAGTAGTAAAATCAACTTTGAAGGTTGAGATTTACTTTTTGTAGAGGTAAAAAAACAGTAGCAAAAATGAAGAATTGCTGATTGCTCGCCAGCTATTATCCTACTATGTAATTTAAAGGTAGGGCTATGATTAAAGAAACTCTGCCTACCTGTTAAATTAAATTAGGCTTTTTAAGGGTGGCGCTCGATGCATTCATTCCGCGGTCGATATTACTATGAATTAATAAACTTAAAAAAGAACTAAGAAACTATTAATTTACAGACATATCGATTATACACCGCGCACTTTTTAATGGTCTTGAGGATTATTTTATTTATTATGACAGTGTTTCAATATAGGTTTTTAAATTAGAAATATCATTGAGTATCTCTGAAATATTATTTTGTATATAAAAGTTTTAACATCAGGTTGTATTGTACAAAAAGCTCTGTTATAGTTATTAGAATTGATAGATTTATGTTTTTATTGTGAGTGCGCAATGAGATTGCATCCGTAAAAGATTAATTCTTTTTGTGTCTGTCAGTACCTTAGATATTACTCTTTAATGAGACCGAAATGTGTAGTGTTAAAAATGTACTGATCGAATCAGTGTTCTTATAAACACTTCTAAGTAACTCCACGTCATCTGATGGTACGTAAAGTCTAAGGCTAAGATTTATAGACGCTATTTCGACTTTGCTTAGCATAGTTCTCAAAAAATAAATTCGTTTTGACAAAAAACTGAATATATAATAGGAACTTGGGTATAGCCATAGTATTCGCAGAGCCAAGACCATGTTGACTAAATCAGTGACTTACCAAATCCTTTGACATACATTGAGTAATATACATTGTAATATATTAGTAAAATCTAAGCAAACTTAAAATTGTGTCTATAATTCTCAGCCTTACTATGACGTGCATTTACATACATGTGTAAACTGTAATTTAAAATTTTAATTTCAAATGGAAGGGCGTTTCTGTTTTCCGCACATTCTGGTAGAGGAAATGCCCAAAAATTATATTTAATTTGACATTTAAAATCATTTAATTATTTGAAAAACAAATCTTCTAAAAACTTGCATTATTAATTTAGATCTCTCATTTAGCTTGTGTAGCATGTAGATACTCAGATATCGGCAACAATACAGAACTATTTTCTGTTAGGTAAGTAGCTCTAGATGTTGAACAGGAAACGGCTTTCCTGCCGCATAGAGAGTTAAAGTATATAGATATAGCTGTACCCCACAGCCATCGCATTGATCTTCGCTGCAATCTTGACGTGGCGTAATCTTACAAATATTTATCGTATGTGTCAATACAATATGCCAAAAGCCAACTCTTATTATGGTTTTTACAAATGTAGAGTGCTGCGGGCGTCAGCTGTGGTGTAAGTTATAAGAAAAATCCGCCAAAAATTAAATGTATAAATCAAGCAACTTATATTTTAAATATGGAATAATATCATTTATGGATTTCTAATTGGGGCTAAAGTATATTTAAAAAATAAGTAAATAACTAGAAATTAACAACTGCAACGGTAATTATTTTTATCACTCATTGAGTTTAGTATATATTTCTTGGTCTATGATTGAAGCTAATTAATTATAAGATAATTTTAACTCCAAGTCCAATGACTATAGCGGAGACCTATGACTGTGCTAAAAAAGTATCTGGCATGGCTTGAAACGATACGGTCATCTTATCCACTAGAACGTAGCAACTGTGTTATATATCGGTTTGTAACTGGTAAATTTCTGTACAAATAACATTTATTGTTTGACACGCTCACAGTACGGTCCGTGACATGATACGCTATAATGTGTAAAGTTCGTTAACCAGAGTAAATAAAACTATAATTTTAGACGTAAAAAATTAAATACATGTAAGGAAAACATTATTTACAACATTACTATTGGCATATTAACACCAATTTTTTTAATAATATTTAAACATTAAAATCAGCAGAAGCATGGCATTTTTCTATGTATACATGGACTGTGTGATGGTATAGTAAATCAATAAAAAATTACGAATAAAATGTGCTTATAATAGAAATGCCTATTAAGCTCAAATCGCTATCGCATATGTTTTTGAGCTGGTTCCTTGTCTCGTTAGTGAAAAGTTACAGCGTATTGTCCGACACAATGGAAGGAGGAGCCAACGTGGAGTAGCCTCGTGGCTAAATAACGCTGAAGGTAACAAAGCCATGTTCGAAATAAACACGCACAATTTTGAGCAATAAGTGTTTTATGGTGGTCATTATCTCACTTTGAGCGCTTTATTTTATCGTTTCCATCTTGTTATTCTTTCAATTTATGGATTTTTTTTTCTTGGACTACACCCACCACAGACCAGTGCAACAAAGACAAAGACCGCTATGAGAGTCTCAGTGAGAGCTACCGCCGTTGTGCCGACCTAAATATACCAAACCTGAAGCTTTCTAAGTATATGGACAACTATAATTACACAAGCTGGTCCCAAAACGCGAAAGGCTGTATCATGACACTGTTACGAACTTTGTATCCAAATATTTTGATCCAATTACAGTTAATCAATGAAGTTCTATCGATGCACAAAATTACTGACATTATGCCCAAGTTTTTATGTATTTAGTACATATGAGTATATCGAAGTACCATCAACGATTAAGTATTTAAATAGCAACTTAATTAAACTTTCATAAATTAATCTGCTATTTTGAAAAACTATTTTACAATAAAAAAGGATACAAATCGAATGAGCATTATTTTGTATTTAATTAATTACTAACAGTACTAAAATATTTTAAAGTTATTTTAAGTATTTCCATGTCTTAAAGATAATTGCACGATATTCAGGCTAGTGAACGATACTTGCCTATATGTAATTTATCAATTCGAATAATCTGATCGCGTATCTCTTTGTATTTACTCACGCAAATGGTAATGCGGTTTGGGAATCTTGCCATGCAAACCATTCTCTTTACTACCAGTTACTGCAATAAATAAATATAAATATAATGAAAATTGTTACAACGACATAGAAGGATTACTCACATTTAGTCGTAAAAACAGATAGTCGTAACAAGCGATGATGTTTTTGAGATACAAAGTCCTATTTTTTGGATCTTTGTTTTTGGCCAATATAACTGGTATGTTGTTTTAAACGATGTTACCATAAACGGTTTTGACTGTAATTATATTTATTGACTTAAAGAATCAAATACCTATTATTTTTAAAATTCGTTTTGTATATTCTCATGAAATCGTTGTGCATTGTATAATTAAAACATTAAATAAAATCAAATTACTACTTTTTTTTTAACCAGGATAAATAAAAATATGTATAATTATTAACTTTTTTTTTAATTTTATGGATGTCGCTTTTCCAAATAGTGAATAATGACTAATACAGAAGATAAACAGGACCTTAACAAATATTTTAAGTTCATATTTTTAACTAATTACGTACATTCAACAAGTAAAAACTATTGAAGAAAATGGTCGTAGTTTTAAAATAAATTGAAATTTGTTACTCTGATTTAATGAAATTCCAAAGACAAAAATCAATAAATATGAGCATTACTAGTATTTTTAAAGGATAAATAATTTATTAGTATTATAATAATAGTAAAAACATTTTATTAATCTTTCTCAATAAGCCTTCTAGTTAATCTAAAGTACAAAATAAACTAAATACGGCGTTTCGTTTCTGTCCACATTGATTGAAAGCGTCAGGTGATACCGTCTATCTAAAAACTATATCAGTCACACGGCGTAGATCGACCACGGGATTGCCTTAAATGGGATGACGGCTAACCGGCTAACTCCGTCATACGACCAGCGTTGAAATGGTCATAATTGGTTAGATATTTTTTAAGCTGAAATTATTAATTCAAAAGTCAAAATTTGAAACTAATAATTTCCCTTATTTTCCGGAATGCTATTTTACCAAATGTTGGCAGGCAGGCTGACAGCCTACATGATAGAAAGTGCTAATTATAAACGAGTGCAATACTAGAAGTATTACCATCATGCTGTCAACCTTGAAGAAAGAGAGAAAAACGAATTGGTCTGATCTGGAAAAACATTAATGCCGTGGCTTGGCACTACCACGATCTGTCATAGCCTGTCACGATCTATCATGGACTGTCACAAACCATCACAGACTATCATATACTATTACGAACTATCATGGTGAAAGTAATATCGATTTTAATAAATTCTTTATTTACCTTGGCTGTAATTTAAAAGCGTTATTAATAAACGCTTTAAAATATTCAATTTCATCTTTGATAAATAAAATAATACAAGACCAACTACTTCGCACGGCATGTTGAAAGATGTGCGTGACTGAATATTGAAAACTTTATAATATACAGAGCTCTAGATGTTAAGTACCCTCGGTGTCAGGGCAGATGAAGTGATAAAGTTGTTTATTGATGATCATTGGTCACATTAATTGCAACAGCGGCGGCGCCTGTGTTACCGCAATACCCCTCCTCGTCGAACTGAGCGCGAATGACAAAGATTCCACATTCGATATGAGCTGGAGACGACGCCGGCCAGCTTTGATCTCGCGCATTGACAAGTTCGATGACCAATCAAAAAATTCGTGGGAATTATTTTTATTGCCATTTTTTTATAGTAGTTGTGCTGACCTACTGGATTAGAAACCGGTAATCAGGCGCAGTAACGCGAAAGGGCTCGAATACCGGCACGTACATCTGGATTTGTCTAGTTGAAGTACGGATTAAGGCCCCTGCTCAACGAGGAAGAAAAATATCGTGAAAAGCCCCAAATGGCATCTAATAGAAATGTCACGGGCAAGTGCACTGAGAACGGCGATCAGCTGCGCTACTGGTCACGTTGGGCACGACATATAATCGCAAAGTGGATGCAACCAGTAATGTATTTCTGCTCACCCCGAAAGGGATATAGCGTGACGATATATTTATACTGCCTGACGTTAGACACAGCTTAATCCACAAATAGAGCGCAACTATCAAGAAACAGAGGTCTTAGACAAAATAACATACGATTAGCGATAGCGGTAGTAGAAAAGTGTAAAATGTATAGAATTTATATGGGTTTTTGAAAATTCACGTCAATACGTTATGCCAATCCATACATTTGCACGTTTTGACAGCATTATTGTTGATCGAAAGTTAATTTGTTAAAACCCCTGGGGATACTGTTCGCTGATAGTTGAAGTGATCATGCCGGCCTGCTCAAAAATATTTTGAGATTTTTTATAAAATCCCCAATAATATAAGAGAAAAACTCCATTAAGTACTTCAAAGTAGCATACATAAATATGTAATAATAATTTTGCTAATTTTACTATTATAGATAAATATCTATAATAGTAAAATTAGCTCAGGTAAAAATCTAGTTTAGGACTAAGTTATATATTCATAAATATTATTTATTTATTTTATTATTTGTTTGTATGTCAATTTTAATATTTATGCAATAAATGTGCCTTTGTGTTTATACTGATATTCCAATAATTTGAAGTGGATCGTAAAAAGATCAAAAGCTAAAGCAATGACAAAAACTTTAGACTAGTTTATAGACGCACAACGGCTGTTCGATAACTTTTTTCGCTTACTATTAAATGTTGTCTTTGCAATATAAGGATCAGGTATTCGGTGGCTACCCTAGGATTTTTATTTTCAACAGGCATCATACCGAAAAAGGCGGTCGCAACGAGAACTCGTGCCTGGGCACGTATATGTTATAAACTACCCGTTGTGGAATTAATCTTGGCATTTTAATCAAGGTCATCATTTGCTGGCTTAAAAAAAGGGAGCTGGATACAGATCATACATTTAATGAGGTAAGTTTTCGAGCAATCGATAAGCTAAAAAATAAATATGTTGACGAGGCGCCTTATTGGTAGTAGTAATTAACATGGCGCTCGGCAGGCGCGGGCGAGTCGCATGCTGAGCGCGCGCCTTGCAGCCCGCGTCGTGCGGTGCAGATAGAGGCAGTGTTACCAATTTCAGGGCATTGTCCCTAATTTAACGGAGTTTAAGCCCAGAAATGGCTATTTTTAGTTAGAGCATTTATTAATTGGTGTTTAGAAGGGGGCTTGAATCTGTTAATTAAAATATGCACACGAGTTAGTAAATGTATAAAAATCGTGAAATCATACATATATTACACTGTAATATAATAAAAATGTTGATAAAACCTTTTGCAAATGCTAAATGATGTAAACATCGTTAAATTGCATTACTTTTTACGTTCAAACCAATAAACATTTGATCACAGGTAGCCTATATTTTTCCTTAAAAAAATATGAAATAAATAGTTGTTTAACTTTTATGATTTACGCAATAAAAAATATATCGCAGGAAGGTTAGCAAATCTTTATTTCACCCCTTTGGGTGTTAAAACGGTTTAAAAAAAGGGAAAACGCATAGCGTTGGCAACATTTTCTCGGCAGGTTCTCAGTTGACAGGTCACTCACATCCATCTGACTGGCGGCCTTCGCGAAGGACGAATTTACAATCCATTCAACTATTCAATTTACAATGATATGCAAAATTATTCTCCGATTTTATGTTACAAGCGGAGATCTAGTAGATAAACAGTTTGAAATTGTTAGTTACTCATCTAGAATACGCAAAACAATTAAAACATTTTTATAAAATAACCACTACGAAATTGTTTGGTATTGAAAGTCGTTGTAGTTTTTAGACTGCACCAAGTTTACTATCACCATCAAGTATGATGTGGTCGCTGTGCCATGTTAAGATAAAGAAACTCCCTATTTTTTTTTGTCTACATTTATAATGAACTATCTTTTTTATTTTTTATTTTTTTTTATACCGACTCGACACAGTGACTGCACCATACCTGATGGTAAGCATGGTGCAGTCCAAAAAACGCCAACGACTATCGAAAGGTAAGAAAAAACCCATCGGTAGTCGCAGCGATCATGCCAGCCTGCACAAATATCACTTCACGCTACGTTTAAAAGATCCCATATCATAGGATGGAAGGAACACGCTCGCCGGAAGACCATTCCACAGCCCAACGACACGGCAAAAGAAGGAGTTAGAGAACTTCTTTGTCCTAGCCGGGATGTGAGATACCGTATAGCTGTGACACCGCAAACCCGCACGCGTGGATCTATTATTCGTTATCTATTGTTTATCTATCGTCTTTCTATTTTTATGTGATATTTTTTGAGCAGATTAAAAGTTACTTCATAAACTTAGATTAAGTTCGGGGCATATAAATTGAAATCTGTGCAAAAGATAGGGAAATATATTTGCAGCCGTCAATAACAGAAATAAACACTGTTTATGTTTAAACAAGCCTTAATTCGACGTTACAGAGTACAACTATAGCCCGCTACACAGTTTAAAAGGTGGGATCGAGGTTAAACAGTTTCGTGAAAATAATAATAAAAAAGAACACGGGTTAGAATCCGGAGTTATAATCCATAAAAAAACCATTAAAGAAGGAATATCCAGCGATCATCCGCTTCGTATTGTGATTAAAAATATCTAATGTACTGGTAACCGGATTATTGGAATTCATGAGCATTTCTCTGCGATATATCCAATCGGATTATGATGATTACATCAAATTATGCACGTCAATTTTTTAAGCTTGTGCCAGAAATTGTTGACATAATAAAATATTCATATAAGGTGTAAATACAGCCCCTTTCTTGGAAGTTATTGAACAAATTTAGTGTCTTTATCGACCCCAATATACATTCTGGCATTTGAAGTAACTTAACGATAAATGGACTGACATTTTGTTCAAATTTTATGAATATTGGGACACTGAAATATTATTAAGTGACCGTTTTTTTTGAGTAAAATTAAAGCTAAAAATATAGAAGGACAAACACAAATATATATTTTTAAACTTGACTTCGTTATCTGTTATTGTATTTGTTAGAAATGTTTTCTGGGCAGTAGACCTGAGGGAGTCTGCTTCTCGGATGAGAGGGAGGTTTTGGAGGAGGGGGATTTTTACTTCTACCCCTCCCAGAGAGGTAGCCTCAACAAGACTTTTTGCTCCCTGTGCGTCTGGATAAATTTTGTTTCCCAGGCTCGGGTGGAGCAACTAGAGGGACACTCCAGGAGTTTTTAGTCACTAGGAGTCTGACATACTGGGGTCACTGTCCTCACAGTCTCCCTGATGGTCCTATGTAGGATATTCCACCGGGATAAAAAAAATATTTTAAAATATTTTCTTTTATGATCATAGTCTGTAGCAATCGGCTTTGAAGGTGATTTGAAACTAGTCTAACGCTGGATTACATGCAAACCTTAGACTTACTATTATAGTACGTAATTAGCTTGATTATAATAATTGTTAAAGCAGCTGCAACTCCATTGGAAGAAAAATTAATTGTGGACAATCAGCGATACGTGTACATTATGCAGTGGAAGATAAAAACAACACAAAGATATTTTATTAATAGCTATTGATGCTTTGTTTAGAAGAACAGTGTCTTGATTAAAAAATATCTAAATGCTCTTATTGTCAAACGACATTATTTCTAAAAGAAAAATAAATTAAATAAAAAGTTTAATATAAATTGTAGCTGGGGTGGCCTAGTAGATAAGGGAGCGATTTCCATGCGCGGCAACGCAAATGGTCCTAGGTTTGAATCTCTTTAAGTTTTTACGAACGGATATAGGCACCACATTCTCACCAGTGAAAGAAACCC
This sequence comes from Automeris io, assembly GCA_036320925.1. Taxonomy (NCBI): domain Eukaryota; kingdom Metazoa; phylum Arthropoda; class Insecta; order Lepidoptera; family Saturniidae; genus Automeris; species Automeris io. The sequence continues at coordinate 6,545,065 of JAUDJH010000009.1, read as the reverse complement.
CCATTGCATCTAAAAAAATGCCTTGTGGAAGTGCCCTGAGAACGGCGATCAGGTGTGCTACTGGTCACGTTGGCCACGACATATAAGTGCAAAGAGGATACATCCACTAATATATTTCTGCTTATACTGAAAGGGATATAGCATGAAATTATATTATAAAATTAAAAAAAAAATGCGCATTATATAATGCATGGAACGCCAGAATAAGTTTCTCCCATTTGACGTCGTACTAATGCCCCTAAGTTTCTGGTAAATATAAAATTAAGGATTAAGGTAAATTAATTTAGTTATCTATTAAAGTACTTATGAGCTTATCCGGATTATTTAAATACGTTAAATAATTTAGCTTTAGGTCATCATAAACTAGTAATGGAATAAAACATATTAGATACGTGTATTCGCCGTATTTCAACACAATCTCTCTTCTTTTATTTAAAAATGAAAAAGATTTATATTGTAAAACTAAAGATGTGTTTAATATGTCTTGATACTGCGGTTGTCATAGTTTACTAATTATTATTATTGGGTTGAGTAATGTTGCCAGATAACATTGAATTACATAAAATTCTTCGTAATATTTATGACATCTCCTGCACAGATAACACCTATATTTTTAAGATTCAGATAAAAGCAACGAACAGCAGATTATCTATCAAATTAAATTCTTTAATGAAATGAAGTGAAATACATTGCTTGTTACCAGAGATGGGTAAAATGTAATCAGATTAATGATTACAAGATGTAGTCGTAATTTTAATTTCGTTACTTGTTAAAAATGATTAAGCCCCTTCTAAACATTAAGGAGTTATAAATTTGTATACAATTGAGGATTCCTTGGTGTTTAAAACATAGATGGGCAAAATGTAATCATATTAATGATGAAAAATGTAATGGTAATCGTTTTTTTTTCTGATTACATTTTGCCCATCTATGCTTGTTACATGGTACAGATATAAATTTAAAGAACAAAACTTGAACTTGAAAAGCATTCGTTACCGATTTCAAGTCGCTGGAGCTGAACTTAGGTATACATATTCCAGTAATAACCTTGTGAGCGAACAGACTTCCCGGACTCCACTTCTGAAAGGGCTGAGTGTAAAGATTTTACCACTCATGTCCTCTTTATTAGGATGTGCGCAGGACACACACACGGCATTCATTTAATATACGCATAAAAGCATTGCATACCCTTACGATGAATAAGTCTGGAATAAATTCGTTTGATTTAAACAAAAAAAGGAACTCTTTATATTCATGTCATTTCCACGCCATCTATTTTCCCTATGAAAGTAATGTAATATTTATTATCAATATATAATATTCAAATGTATTATACGAATCTGCGTACCATGTCCAAATACCCTATTCACGTCACTGCACGCGGTCTCCACATCCTCCGGACAGTTGACTCTCTGAAGTCAAATCTCTACATTAACATCTTTAGTACGACATAGATAATATGACATGTATATAATTATTAAGACGCGCCAATATGTCTCAGATGATTGTCTAAGCCAAGATACGCATAAATTCGTTGAATATAAACGATCGAATAACAAAAATAGTCAAATACCTTGCATCTCATAAAAATTAAGGCACGCGCAGTTCTACGAAACATGTTTTCATAATTAAAACAACATTAAAAAACGATGTCACTATTAAGCACGCACGGTTACCGGTTCCGACCGAGTGTCTTCAATACTAACGCCTTAATAAATAGTGGAGAAGAAACAATTTGCATGTAGATCGTACTCTAGCTAATAGATGTCTAAACGTCAGCTGCGTGAGACTGGTTTAGTTTTGCATAAGGCTGACCACACTGACCGCTGATGTACACCAGAAAGCTTAATAGAGACTTGTTTTCATCGAATCAAAGCTTTAATTTATAATTTAATATAATAAATATCAAATCTCAGTTAGTGAAACGTCAGTAAATCGTAGGTTTAACAAATTTTGTAGGTATATTATTAGCATTTATAAATTTTTTTTCTCCAAATTACACAACTGCGCTTTCAAATGAGTCAAAATATAATGTGTATAGATTATTAATTCTTTACCTGAAGGTGGCTTAAAGTAATAATAAGTGTTTTGCCTGTACGGGGGTGACGTGGTCACTCTGTGACAAAACCCCTTTAAATTAATAAAGAAATTAAAAAAAAAAACTCTTTTAGGTCTTTCGTGGCATTTTATATATTTCATTGAGCGTGGACATACAGGTTTTTGATATTTACTGACAATATGAATGCCATATACGGACAACCTTAAGACGGAAAGAAGGCAAAAGACAGAGTAGAAAAGTTACTAATTGATGAGTATAAGGCTGAAATTTGTAGACACTATTTCGACTCTGCTTAGCAAAGTTCTCAACAAATAAATTTGTTTTGACAAAAAACTGAATATATGATAGGAACATGAGTCATAGTGATAGTATTCGCCGAGCCAAGTCCATGTTGCCAAAATCAGTGACTTACCAAATCCATTGGTATTCATTGAGTAATATAAATTGCAAAAATTTTAGTAAAGACACCTGAAATTGCTTATAAGTTTGCATATGATAACAATTTTATAAAGCCATATGATTCCTTAGTTAAGTCAATCGGATGGTTTTTCGATTACTTCAGTAGACCTAAAAGCCAAGCAATGAAGAAATACATGAAAGAATAATCTAATACAAAATGCGTGGATAAAAGTGAAGCAGCATATTATATTTGCAAAGTTTTACTCATCACGATGTATAGTGTTTTTTCCTTTAACTCTGTAGCATTTCTTCTTACAAGTATGACACGGTATTATTTCATTAAAATCAGGAAAGCACTGAGCGGGAATTCGCTACAGAGAATTTTAATTGCATGTTCTTCTATTTAATATCATATTATCATGGTTTCAATGAGTTAGTTTGACACGTGGGTGTGGTTTCTTCATATTTCCTAAAAATCATCTGTCGTGATACTTATTGTGTAGTGAAGATTTTTGGGTTAACAATAGACTCCTTGTATTTAGAAATCATTTCACAATCCACTAGGAAATAGAATTCACTTTTTATGTTCCTTATTTCTGTAAAATGTGGGTTTAAATAGTATATTAGTCCTATTTTATTTTATGATAAAGTGATTCCTAGTAACAGAGGAGTTTGAAAGCTTTAATCTATTCAATTGTTATATTAATCAAATTGCTTTCTGAATTCTATAAACCTCAGATTATGAAAATTGACACATTATTTTTTCCATCGACTTCATGGCCCATAACATCAATCTAACGACCTGTGGTGCAATTACTTTTGAAATGGGATTTTTAAACTCAGGGTACTTATGACTAGAATGTAATTGTTATAGAACACTTTCAGCACCAGTTAACACGCCATCACGATATCACGCCAAAAATAGTTTTTTATTAACTATATCATCTTGAGTTTAACACACAATACTAAAACCTCTTTTCATAGGAGTTAACAGATGAAAGTTTAGTTGAAAACTATGAAATAAAAAGAACGCATAAATTCAATCTCCATTTCGTTCACAATATTTTACATAATTATTGCAACAAATAGCTGAATATATTTATTTTAAAGACCACAAAAAAATAAAAAAGCATGAAAATATTTTATAACATTCCCATATTTTAAACATTTATTAATATATTAATGTACCTATTGATTATTTTTAATGAAACTATTTTTATTTACTTAAATCCATCAAGTTCGCGAAATTATTTAATTTTTATCTTCGCAGAAATTAAGATAAATTGAAAACTGTAATCTTAAGCCTAAACCTCAGTTATTTTTAATTCAAATGTCAGTCTTAATTAAATATGTTAATTTTCTTTTTATAATATGCAAAGCCAACTCCATGGGTTTCTTTAATCGCGCACACTAGATCCTAACATCATCCAGCATCTATTTTTTATTACTTAATGGGAATACGGGCAACGGGTCTGTAGGTGAGCTATGTAACTAAGTGGCTTTTGGATTCCTAATGCATACAGGTAGCCGCGCTTAGGGATCCTTCAACAAATCAGATAATTATTTTAACGTTATTAACAAAAAAAATTGTTACCACAAGGAAGTATATAATGATGTAATATTTTTTAATGTAAATTAAATTGTACTGTACTTGAAATATTACACAGATATCAATCTATTCAATTAATTACTAAAGAAAATAAAATCCTACAGTTGCAACTTACATTCCTAAATATGTTTAGAATATTTAATAAAAAAAAGCTATTGTTTTCCTAAAATATGTAGAAGTAGGTGTTTTATACTTCATGTAATATTTTCAATTCAAACAATAACATTGGGCATCGAAGTAAAAAAAAATATCGGGCACACGTTGCAAAAACCTCACTAACGCATTAACAAATAACACATAATTGTCTATACCTAGATCACTTCTTTCACGTGAAATCAATACATTGACGTATATAAATGATGTATCTCATTATTACTAAAACAATAAATTCCATATGTTCTGAATTCTTTTTTTGATCAAACAAATAATCTTTTTCTGTATATTTTTGTATAGATATGTATTAAAGGATGGCATCAGTCAGGTCTTATTCCACATTCGAGTACTATACACAATTATATATGGCTGTTAATCACTCCAATGCTTAATAAAAAATATTAATTTTTAATCGTAAATAGTTTAATGGCAGCTACTCAAATTTCTTGCTAATTCATGTTTTTTTTTACATTTTAAATTCGATAAAAGAAACATTCTTTTCAGAAAAAACAATATTTAAAAGGATATTAGCCATCAATATATCAAACAAAGCGTTTAAAATATCTCTTTTATTCTTATAAAATTAAGTTAACCCACATAAAAGAGTTTGTTTAAAACATTAGATGGTTTAAGATGTTATCGCCAGTGTTTGGTGTCAAAATTCTCGCATCATGCCGAACGCATTTATGTGAAATGATACCGATCTTTTCGCTTTGTGTTGGGCGATCACTTCGTAAACAAGAATAGCGGGAGTCCATATAAATCATTTTATAATCATAAAAAGTAAAAACGTCGGCCAATATCGCTCTCCTGGTTACATATCTGTGAGATATATTTAAATTATCAACAACAAAATAGCATATATTTGAACATTCTACTGCATATTTAACGTCATCCCGTACACGGCACGTTCCACGAGTAAAAATTACGAAATAAGACAAGCCAAACCAGTTAACTTTATTATTACGTTCTATATTACACCGACTTAATTATTAGTCGAGCAACTTTGTATGTTTTACAAGATGTCAAAACCTGTCATTTCATTAAAAAACACATAATACATATACAATTATAGTATTTATTACTTTGATTATATGTAGTTACCTATAGTAAAATAAAAAAATATACATTAACTGGTTGCGATGCCTTGGAAACATCGGCCATGCAAATGATTTGTGTTGAGTCGTTTGTATTCGTATTTGCTATTAAATTATTGATATTATAATAAGAAAAGAAAGTTAAATACATCCATGAAATATGTAAGTACCACATATTACTATAAATTGTATAGATACCATACTTGCTAGTATATCGATAATTTTCTTTCTTGTTTTAGTTGCTGTCGACAAGTCATCGGTGTTGAGGTAGACGCCTTAGTTGTAAACATGCTATGTGATATAAATATTTTTGTTTTTTCGAAGTAACTAAAATAATATTTTATCAAAAAATATATTTTCTTTTAATTCTTTCGAATAAATTAACGACCGATGGATATTTTAACCTTTCGCAGTAAGCCATATTGAGTTTTCAGAACAATAATATATTCATTATGTTTCATTACAAATGTATTGTCTATTGAACGGCAATTATGTCACATTCCTAGTTTCTCTACACGTGACTCCTGGGTGGTGTTAAACGAGCAGCAGCGAGGTGGTAGGGCCTCGGTGCCCGTCTGGATCGCGACCACAGTACATGGGTTAAAGCCCGTCATAGTGACCAGTTTCGGCTTGTCGCGTTTCGGGATCAACTTGTGTATATCCAGTAGCTCATATACCTAGAGACCTTCAGTCGTGGTATATGTGGGCCGACATGACGATGTAGACTATCAATGGATTTTCATCCTTTGATAGTCGCTTTCGTTTTTGGACTACACTGTACTTACCATCGGGTACTCTGTAGTCACTATGTCGAGCCAGTGTAAAAAAAACATTGGACCATACGTAAAGATGCAAAATCGATTCGGCCATTAATATTTCTGTGTCCATCCAAAAAAAGACATAACGTAATGATCGTTATTATTAATAATCGGGTTAAGTTTTAAATAAAGTTACGGTGAAGATCATCGGAAAGTATTTTAAGTATCAATCATTTCGTAATACCGGAATCAATCACACTTGGCTACCTTTAGCGCAAATTGATTACAGTATTCAAGGGATTCCCTTAGGCCATCGTGTAGCTATTTGTAACTATGAATTTTCCATTCCTTCATATTTTAATAGAAACATAATTGTTGTTCTATTTAAAGGTATTAAAAGCTACGTACGTACTTATTGATAGAAAAATGTCGTAATATATTCAATTTTATTTTACAACTCAAGTTTTGTTTTAGTTAAGTATTTATATAGCTTTTGTACCTCGAGTATGAGACACTTGTATATAGGAAATGTAGTTTTAAATATAATATTTTACACATGTCAAGTGCTATGTTAAAGATATTGATGAAAAGGTTGATACAAAATTGCCAAATATAACAGCGTAAAATTTACTGTGTGAATTAAACTCCACACTGAAATTAAACTAGTTTGCACAGATTGTAAAATATGACAATTCATTTTCACTTTAATATTATAATTGTGTGGTTTGAAAATTTCTGTAAACATTGGATAAAATCGACTAATTATGTTTTTTTATTATCCATATTGCCAAATGTTAAGACCATTTTAACTCTAATAAATCGTAAGTAATACAATTAAGCATTCATTCGTAATATCGGATTATCTGTGTGTAAATTTTTATACAGAACAGTAATTTTTAACGGTATCGGCAAATGAAAAAAACGGCCTAAGAGCATCACGTTTTATTAGTTCCAAATTGCTTGCATCTACGATCTTATAGATTGATGTAGATGTTCGTAATATTTTATGCAATCACTAATGTATGCGTACCTCGGCCAGGTGTAGCCTTGTCAACTAAATAGCTGCACCGTGTCATAAATTCTGTATCGACTTGATTAGAACACGTACGCCGTTTCTGCTTTACAATGATGGTACAGTTAAAAATTTAACACGCATGTATACGCAAACATAAAACGCTCAGTTTAATCCAATTAGATATTGGATTTTGCTACATCTCTCCATTAGTTAAGACTGTGAGGTCGTGACTACAGTACAAAAGTACATATACTGTTTTATTAACACGGTTCGGTCTAACCCGTCTTCGGACTAGTTAGTACTTCCAGTTGTTCACACACCTAGAGATTTTTAGTCGCTGTATATGTAGGCCGGAATGAAATCAGATACCTTTTTTACACTGGCTCGATATAGTGACTACAATGCACCAGATGGTAAGTACAATCTAGTCCAAAAATGAAAGCGACCATCAAAGAACGAAAATCCATTGATAGTCTCCGTCGTTATGTCGGCCCACATATGCCACGACTGAAGGTCTCTAGGTATATGAGTAGCTCCATTTATACAAGCTGATCCCGAAACGCGACAGCCTGAAGCGAGTCACTATGACGGTCTTTACACTTGTGTACTGTGGTTATGACCCAGTTCGGGAAATCGCCCTACCACCAAATGGATTGTCCAATTCCACTGTCAATGGATTCACGTTTTTTGAAGATCAATGTTGTTAAAGTATAATATTATACTAAACTTTCCGTCAGGTGCGTTTTAGTTACTTTTTTTGAATCAAAATAAAAAGCAATTCTAAAACATACTTATCACATAACTGACAGGTAAGACTTTTTTTGTAACCCGGGTGAAACCCATTATGGGCCTTCAGGGTGTGGTGAGGTCCGCTCCCCGGTGTGTCGGACTCGCACCGACTAAAGCCCCCGGGGAGTTCCTCCTAACCGTCTGCCGGGCCCAAGGGCAAAGCCATGCCATCTTCCTCGGCATCCAGCGACGTAGGATTAAAGGTAAGGCCACCTCTCAGCATTTGGGGAGGGATGGTGTAAATGGCCACCCCTTTGCTCACTTTCGTTGTCTTGGAGCAGTACGCGGGAACACATCGCGCACCGTTCTCGCCCTGAAAAATGTTGGATAACGCACCCCTTCAAGTGCGCCGCCCAAGCGTTAGTCTATGTTAGGGAGGGAAGTATCTGGAATATGCCTTCCTCCTGGATAGGTATGACTTATCATATTTGTATTGATCAATTTAAATTAACTTACAAGTATTTCTACGTTGTGTTCGGTTGTGTTCGGTTCTATTCGGTTGTGTTCGGTTGTGTTGTGTTGTGTTCGATTGTGTTCGGTTGTGTTCGGTTGTGTTCGGTTGTGTTCGGTTATGTTCGGTTGTGTTGTGTTGTGTTCGGTTGTGTTCGGTTCTGTTCGGTTGTGTTCGGTTATGTTCGGTTGTGTTCGGTTGTGTTCGGTTGTGTTCGGTTGTGTTCGGTTCTATTCGGTTGTGTTCGGTTGTGTTGTGTTGTGTTCGATTGTGTTCGGTTGTGTTCGGTTGTGTTCGGTTCTATTCGGTTGTGTTCGGTTGTGTTGTGTTGTGTTCGATTGTGTTCGGTTGTGTTCGGTTGTGTTCGGTTGTGTTCTGTTGTGTTCGGTTATGTTCGGTTGTGTTCGGTTGTGTTCGGTTGTGTTTGGTTGTGTTGTGTTGTGTTCGGTTGTGTTCGGTTGTGTTGTGTTCGGCTGTGTTCGGTTGTGTTCGGTTGTGTTCGGTTCTGTTCGGTTATGTTCGGTTGTGTTCGGTTGTGTTATGTTCGGTTGTGTTCGGTTAGGTTCGGTTGTGTTGTGTTGTGTTGTGTTCGGTTGTGTTCGGTTGTGTTCGGTTGTGTTCGGTTATGTTCGGTTGTGTTGTGTTGTTTTGTGTTCGGTTGTGTTCGGTTGTGTTCGGTTGTGTTCGGTTGTGTTCGGTTGTGTTGTGTTCGGCTGTGTTCGGTTGTGTTCGGTTGTGTTCGGTTGTGTTCGGTTGTGTTGTGTTGTGTTCGGTTGTGTTCGGTTCTGTTCGGTTGTGTTCGGTTGTGTTCGGTTGTGTTCGGTTGTGTTCGGTTGTGTTCGGTTGTGTTCGGTTCTATTCGGTTGTGTTCGGTTGTGTTGTGTTGTGTTCGATTGTGTTCGGTTGTGTTCGGTTGTGTTGTGTTGTGTTCGGTTATGTTCGGTTGTGTTCGGTTGTGTTCGGTTGTGTTCGGTTGTGTTCGGTTATGTTCGGTTGTGTTCGGTTGTGTTCGGTTGTGTTGTGTTGTGTTCGGTTGTGTTGTGTTCGGCTGTGTTCGGTTGAGTTTGGTTATGTTCGGTTCTGTTCGGTTGTGTTGTGTTCGGTTGTGTTCGGTTAGGTTCGGTTGTGTTGTGTTGTGTTCGGTTCTGTTCGGTTATGTTCGGTTGTGTTCGATTGTGTTCGGTTCTGTTCGGTTGTGTTCGGTTGTGTTCGGTTGTGTTTGGTTATGTTCGGTTGTGTTCGGTTGTGTTATGTTCGGTTGTGTTCGGTTAGGATCGGTTGTGTTGTGTTGTGTTCGGTTGTGTTCGGTTGTGTTGTGTTGTGTTCGGTTATGTTCGGTTGTGTTCGGTTGTGTTCGGTTGTGTTCGGTTGTGTTGTGTTGTGTTGTGTTGTGTTCGGTTGTGTTCGGTTATGTTCGGTTGTGTTCGGTTGTGTTCGGTTCTGTTCGGTTGTGTTCGGTTGTGTTCGGTTGTGTTCGGTTGTGTGCGGTTGTGTTGTGTTGTGTTCGGTTGTGTTCGGTTCTGTTCGGTTGTGTTGTGTTCGGTTGTGTTGTGTTCTGTTCGGTTGTGTTCGGTTGTGTTGTGTTCGGTTGTGTTCGGTTAGGTTCGGTTGTGTTGTGTTGTGTTGTGTTCGGTTGTGTTCGGTTGTGTTGTGTTGTGTTCGGTTGTGTTCGGTTGTGTTCGGTTGTGTTCGGTTGTGTTGTGTTGTGTTCGGTTATGTTCGGTTGTGTTGTGTTGTTTTGTGTTCGGTTGTGTTCGGTTGTGTTGTGTTCGGTTGTGTTCGGTTGTGTTGTGTTGTGTTCGGTTGTGTTGTGTTCGGCTGTGTTCGGTTTTGTTCGGTTGTCTTTGGTTCTGTTCGGTTCTGTTCGGTTATGTTCGGTTGTGTTCGGTTGTGTTGTGTTCGGTTGTGTTCGGTTAGGTTCGGTTGTGTTGTGCTCGGCTTTGTTCGGTTGTGTTCGGTTGTGTTTGGTTCTGTTCGGTTCTATTCGGTTATGTTCGGTTCTGTTCGGTTGTGTTGTGTTCGGTTGTGTTCGGTTAGGTTCGGTTGTGTTGTGTTGTGTTGTGTTGTGTTCTGTTGTGTCGTGTTATGTTTAATTAAAATTTAAATTATCCAGGCGAGAGCGCTGTGTAACCCCGGGGCTTTTAGACGGTGCAAGTCCGACAACCAAAAAGCTCCCTGAGATCCGTCAACAATATCCCCCGGGCTATCAAAAAAAAACCTTATATACGCTTGGAAACAGTCTCGATTCTCAACATCTGTCTACACACGAGGGAGATGTAGAGGGAAATGGATTGTGCTGTTGTCAATTCAAAAGTTCTGGCTTATACTTTCGAAGACATGTATCAATCCTGCACCATATTAAAATGGGATCAAATTTAAGATATAATAAACTAGCTGATCCGGCAAACGTTGTTTTGCTATATAAGATTTGGAATATCTTCTAAGATGTTCATTGAAATTAAGTGATGTCAAAGACAATTTTGTTCACAATTAAATACTCTTAATCAACAACACATATCTATACTAATATTATAAAGCTGAAGAGTTTGTTTGTTTGTTTGAACGCGCTAATCTCAGGAACTACTGGTTCGAATTGAAAAATTCTTTTTGTGTTAAATAGACTATTTATCGAGGAAGGCTTTAGGCTATATAACATCACGATGCAAATATTAGGAGCGAAGAAATAATGGAAAATGTGAAAAAAACGGGGAAAATTATTCATCCTTGAAGGCTTCCATTGCGTGCGCTGCGAAAACGGTACAAGATACCAAAAATATATGTATGAAAGAATTAATTCTCTTGAAATGATCTAAAAAAATGTCCGCGACAGTATATGTCTATCTTTTAAAATTAACTAACTAGAACCGTTTTTATGGTAATCAAATTTGGTCGAAATTAATGCATTAAGAGTTGTATCAACGTAATAATATTAATCTTTGTCCAAATAAATGTTTTGTTGATTAAGAGTATTTAATTATGAACAAAATTGTCTTTGACATCACTTAATTGCAATGAACATCATAGAAGATATTACAATAACTTATATAGCAAAACTACGTTTGCCGGATCAGCTATGTCTTGATAAGCGCGAAACTCGAGAACGACTAAACCGATTTGACTGATTTCTTTTTTGTTGTGTTTGTTGAAGTATGGGGAAGGTTATTACTGAGAGAAAAATTAAAAAAATTGTCTGAAAAAGTCTAAAAACAACACTTTTCTATATTCTCATACAAAAAATTCGTAATAATATTTTAAAGTCAATTTGAACTTTAAAACCATACCATAAAGTTTAAATGTCAGTGGACTGGTTCCGGGAAGGCAAAACAATTGAGTGACGTATAAATATTAATGTCAATATTTGTCAATTTTTATACATATAGCATTAAGACCAGGTTCTTTCAAACAATTTTCAAAAAAATCTGTCGGGGAAGCTATTAACATTAAAAAAAAACAATATGACTTTGTTTTAGAGAAATAGGGCAGAACAAGGTCTGCCGGGACAGCTAGTGTATAATAATTAGAGAAACAACAATGGATACGTCATAATTGCAAAACACTTTTTTTTCTGTCAAGCGAAGAATTTTATAAATTGATACTAACCTTAAGAAATTGTGGTGATTAGTTTCGGATCAAATCTCATTAAATCCACCCCTTTTTTGTCAGGGGACATTTATTAAATAAAAAAGGTTTTTGATTATACTTTGAAAAGTTACTACAAATACCATTAGACACCGATTTTTTTTACAATAAAGTCTAAATTTGCCTGTTTTTTTAAGTTTATACGGATAGAAAATATGTTGTCTGACAAAAATATTATATATATGTATATGTATATATATATATATATATATATATATATATATATATATATATATATATAGACAGTTATTACGTAGTTTAACCTATCTTACTCAATATATGCGTGTGAAAAGAGTCATACCATTATTGTCATAGTGGAAAATTTCAAAATTCTTATTAAGGAAATAAATTTATAATTTTGATTTTGTGTTGTGTTCGTGTCTAAGATCTGCAACCTTAGACGTAACCCAATGAATGAAAAACCAGTTCATAATCTTTTTTTCGTTCTTACTTAGCCGTGACTAAAACACCGAATTTTGATAAACTTAACATTCGTCCAAAAACCAACCACTGCTACAGAGAACCTATATGCGGGTATACTTCTACGGTAAACTATGAAGCCACAGGTAGTCGCAGGTTATTACTTGAAATTTGAACATTTTTCAAATTCAATATTATTTAAATATACTTCTTTGTAATTGGAGAGACTGATGCTTCTTTTTCCGGGAAATACTTCCAGAACTGTGTGGTTATTTTGAACTCGGAGAATAAGTTTTGTGCCGAAATTCGTACGTTTTCACTACAGTTTTGGATTGAACAGTTTGGATTCTTCTGCCCGCGGTATCGTCCATATTATTTTGCTATAGCAACACCTGCGTCCGGCCTTATTTGGACCAGAACGTAATAAATAAAGTTCGTATTGATTGCCTTATACATAATTATTACTCTGTAATTATGATAAAAGTTCTTACGTAATGATAGTGCATCTTTTTTAATTATATTTATTACAGTTTTCCTGTATTTATCCACGTTTTCTTTTAAATTAGAACCATTTAATCATTAGTAAGTGTTTATCTTTCGGTATTTATAATATCTAGCGCTTACCTGCCCGGATGTGTCTTCTTGTCTTACAATTAAACAATTTTAACTTATTTAACCAAATACTCGTTTTAGCACCAACAACGCTTTTATTTTGTAATATTTTACAACAGTGTATCCACAGACAGCTTGTAACTTTGTTTATTCAGGAATTTCACAGTTCCTTAAACTATTTTCAGCAAAATATTATAATCATTTTTATTATAAAGTTAAAAAAAATGTTTTTATAACTACTGATTTTTTAAATATAATATTTTGTAGTATTAAAATTGTTATATTATGTAGGAAAAGTGATATGTTATTGCTGACTTAATTATAATAATAGTATTAGTTAATTATTATCTTTGTGTTTATATTTTGCGGGTCATTGTAAAAAGGACCGAGTCCTCCCAGGACACCTGCGTCCGCTGACAACTCTCTGACACAATCTGATTTATTTCGACTTTTAACTACAGGGCAATACTGAACGCCCCTACCATTTTTCAGGATAGAAATCGAGGTCGATTTACAACGATATAAATAGTCCTATATTTTGCATGGCACATATCAGCCGCCCGGTTTAGTTGTGAAGACCTTTCCAGGGCAACCAACACGCGTAAATTCGAAAAAAAAAAATTGCACATATCATAAATCGTTCAGAACACCATTTTTACAGTTTCATTGCTGTTAAATTATTGCTCGTCACCAAAACAGAATAAAATAAAATCTTATAAACAAAATCAAGTAAATAATTTTAAATTATTTTGGTTTTATACTTTACTAACTGTTATTTTTGTATTTAAAAAATAGATAATTAATAATAACTTTTTGTAAACGTGTCCATTATTTATAAATATGTAAAGTATGTATGTACGTAAATATGATAGTATGTCGTTTCCTTTATTAATTTTGGTATCGTTACATAAATTATAGCTGATATGCATATGTAAAATAAACCTAGATGAAAAATAAGCTTGCATTCGTAATTTCTGAATTTTCATTATCATGCCATTAGGAGATGTCATTGACAAGAAATTATAATGTAACTCGACCTATTTTTAAAATGTTTAACTATAGATAATGAATCATTCCAATTGATTCAATATTCACTTGCTTCATGTTAACTTTTCCTTATTATCTATATTTTTTATTTACAATGGCTCGACAAAGTGACCTTAGAACACCTGATGGTAAGTACAGCGTAGTCTAAAAATGAAAGCCAAAATCCGCCATGTCCGCCACATAAACCACGACTGAAGGTCTCTAGGTATATGAGTTACTGGATATACACAAGCTGATCCCGTAACGCAACAGGCCAAAGCGAGTCACTATGACGGTCTTTACTTGTGTACTGTGGTCATGGCCTAGTTCGGGCAATTGCCCTGCCACCATAAAAACCATGTAAAGTGTAAATGATAAATATTGCGTAGTAACGATTATTTACTTCGCATTATTAATTTTTTCAGCGATTATTTAAATCAACCAAAAGGTTTTGACATTCATTAGAAAAATAAACTGTTGAAGAGTAGTTAGCTAATATTTGTCAGGTTAAATGAATTTTGTAGTAAGGGACAAAATCTCCTTACGGATACTTGAGAAAGGAAGTGAGTAAAAAATATAGATTGGGGTTGGATCTTTTGTCTTATTTGGTCATCCATCAATTGTAATCGTTTTGTTCTTAAAAGGTCTAGTTACTGAGTATTTTATATTGTTTAACAATGTAAATACATAAACCAAGGTACTCTAGACACTTATGGCAAAAATATTTGCTACGTGTTTCTATTGTGCTAAAGTGCCGAAGTCTGACAACATGCATTCAATAGGACATGCTGAATCTGTCTTAACATTTTACAGTGTGTTGTATAAAGCATGGCATACTCATGTCACAAACAATGTTACATTACATTAAGCCGACATGTGTGCCACTAAGAATGTACATAATTCTTGAAACACGTCTTACGTTGTCCATCAATTTTACAGTAAAATAGAAAGATTAACTATTTATAACTTATTATTCTATGTCTAGTAGCTTTGATCTCGTAGCATTCCCGCTTCGCGTGAGAACGGGATATTATAAAGCGCCATAAGCTATATTAGACTGGACATATCCAGTCTGAAAGACCATTCTAAATATTAGCTTAAATAAAGTGAAAAATAGATGGTAGTCTTTAGTTTCTCTTCTACTAGCTGTGGTGACCCGGCGTTGCTCGGGTAGTATCAATTTACCACCTTGAGGATTGATTTTCCAAAAATGTCGAAACTCATATGTATTAATCTCTATCCAAAAATGTAAATACCAGTTTTACTTCAAAATTGACGGATTTTCAAACAAACTTGCAATCCTCGGTTCAGCCCTTTAGATGTGAGATGTCAAAAAATCTGCCCTTAATATGCATGCCTACATCATACAGAAAACCCAATGTAAAAAAATATGTTTATTTATAACTTTAATACACTTAATTATTTTATAATTTTAATTAGCTTTATTACTTTTAGATTAAGCTCAAAGGGATATCTAGAAAATATGCAAACAAATATTGTGTCTTTGTAAAATTATTAGTATAGATTGCTAGCTAGAAATATCTTATTTTTTAAATATAACCTTGATTTTGGCTTTAATAATATTTTAAAAGTATACGTTAAAGTAAAAAAGCCTAGTCTACCTTAATATTTTTTTAATAACTTACTATTTTTGGAAAATTAAAAATGTAGTTTTCAATGTCTCATGATCATTTCGTTTGCTATCATCGAATATAAAATCGATTCATACTGAAGTTTATTTCTTTACTAAAATAAATGCGATACAGTTATATAATTCAAGATCATAACATAACACATTACACGGGCAAGAAGAATACGAGAGATTTAGACCTTTTGTTTAAGTTATTGTTTACAAATTCAATACATCGCCTCCGACCAGAGGTGCCGGGGAGACGTGCAGAGGCGGCTTATTGCTGCATTCAAAAACCAACATCAATTAAAGAGAGATGAACGTAACTTTTCATATACATACAAAGGGCGGTTGGAGAAAATGTATTAAATACACTTATGGTCAATCTTACCTTCATATATAACTCTCTACCTTGTATGTATATTATTCACTTTTGCAACATATGTTTTCTGTATTATGCATGTTTTTTTAAGCTACAGAGTGCTATGTAGCTAGTTAGAACGTAATCATGTACATGAGAGCAAAGTTTGTCATAGAGACTAATTAAGAGATACTTCGTTTCGCAATGTCAATGGATATATGGTAGATGCTCTACTATCCAGCAAAATCCATGGAACACTTATCGAGTATATATTGGATTTGTAATGTAAGAAATTTTCAAATAGACACAACGTATATAGATACAGTTTGTATTTCGTGATAGCATCACTAGTTAAATAAAAACCAGTTGAACTAGTGCAACATATCTTGTTTTATTTATTAGTATGCACTTTGTATTACATATCATTATCGCTATCATTTTATCTACAAACATTACTTTTATTTCTTATACATATTTATAATATACTTATTTTTAACCGCAACTGCATTTGTATTCGATGAAAAATTACTATCTGGTTTTTAAATTCGAGTTGCTTATAGACATTTTATTTTGCTAGAATATTGATTAAGAAATTTTCCTATCGATACGGATTGATTTTTCTACGGAGATTATAATTGTAAATGTTAGAGAACTATTTTATAATCAAGTAAGACAACGCTTTTAGAATGTAATTTCGTTACTAAACTTATGTAAAAAAATAAAGTTTTAAAGTTCAATGTACTTCACATTTAACTAATGTTTATATAGTTATTTTAAAACACATCATTGTCCAAAAGTAAAACTAGATAATATTCTCGTGAAATGTTAAAAATAAAAGTTACTGATCTGATTATAACAATCCTATTTAACCACGAAATATTTGAGTTAATAATGAAATGATCACTAGATAGATGATGACCATGAGTTTGGCAATAAAAGTTACATACATTATGTGAATGAAAACAAAAAATGAAAAATAATATATTAGTTCAAAAGACCCTACATTTGACGGTAAAGCAAAGTAACGTAAGTAAAGTTAGTAAAAATTATAACCATAAAATTATTATAATACCAGTTGAGATATAATTTTTTTTAACTTGGGGAATCCCTCATAGGACCGTCCCGGCCGCACAAGGGGGTCGCAGCCGAGGTGTACCAGACTTTTACCAGCTAAAAATCCCAAGGTGACTACTTCTGCGAATTAGTGGGGAGCGCGGGTCCTGTAATCAATCGCCACGCACGAGTTGAGATACCAAACATAACCCAACTACCTACGTATACGTTGAAATTTTATAAAAACGTATATTTATAATCTACGTAAATTTTAAATAAAAACTTTAAAACAACAAGCTACGGTAAACTAAATTAATATTCAGCTCATGACTTGTTAAATATAGTACTTGGATACTTCCATTTTGTATTTATAATAACAATAAAACTTATATATGAATTTAAGCTTCAAATAAAAAAGCGCTTCATAAACACTATTTTTTAATGTGTTACAGTAATGAAATTGCTTTCATTTTTACTTTGCGTTAATCGTTTATTATTTAGATAAAGAGAACAAGAGATGGGTTGTATTTTTAATTACGTCTTTACTCGCAGCAATACAGTTGGTGTAACGAAGCCGAAACGATTTTATGTCGCTCGTAAGAAACCTTAATGCGTAATCCAATTCGAATTTCGGAACGTTTAATCGTACGACTGAATCCGATGAGATCCGGGAGATGAGATTAAAGTAGACCAAGAGTCATATTTTAGCTTAATGGTGGTTGTCTTTTAAGCAATCAGAAGGATGTGCCGTTATTAAGAAATAAATGGTACATAATGGCCGACTTTCATAGTAAATTACACACATTTTACAACCAAGTGTGTCATAAAAGCAATTTGTTATTGGTAAACTTGTAAATATTAATACTAAAAATATTATTAGACGTCCTATGTATAAAATAGTTAATAATAATAATAAAATTATTTATTCGACAAACAACTACAAGGCAGCACATTAAAAATCAGCTGACATCCAAACTAGGACACCCTGTATCTTGGATGTCAGCATATTTCACACAAATTTGTTACAGTTTTTTACTGCTGCGTAGCACCAATCATATCTCAAAACAATACAAAAACAACATTACATACCAAACAACAGACTATACAAACAAAGTGAATAACAATTACAAAAGAATGTTAATATTAAAGCCCAAGCACAGTTAAACGTGATTCTAATATTGATTTTGTGTAAAACAAAGTAATTTACCGCTAAGGACGTAAAAGACCTTAGCTCTTGGGAGTTAAAGTCTCATTAAAAATATTAGAGAAAGTTAAGGACTAATAAAAGAGGATAAGGAGAAGAAAAGAAGAATCGCAGTGTGGGCGCTCACAACCACCTGGTATTCTCAGATTGCAACTTTTCTACAACTGGCCGAGCCTTAGTCTGAAGCTCTCTTTTGACCATGACTTGTAAAAAGCAGTCTTGTCACTGAGTTATTGCATTAGATCGTCCAGGATGCCATTCGCCCTGTTTTCAATGACCCATGAGGTCCCCACAATCGGATAATCGATTGGTTAGATTTAATAGTTGCAGCAACCAAATATGGTTAACGTACGGCTTCAAGTTCGTAACATTTCGTCTCGAGTCAAATAGCGACGTGACCTAATGTTTATTTTTTTTAATTATTCTCCGTTAATTTTAAAGTAAAGGAAACTTCAAAGGCATCGCAATACTCACAGCAAAGTTTTACCGCCAATTTACGCTAAAAGTGGACATAAGTTTTATAAAATTTGAATTTAGAACATTATTTTCAGTACCTATTATTTTTTTTTAATTTATAAGTGGCCAGTTTATTAATTCGAGTAATTTTATACAAAATGTTTTAATTTACAGGATGAGCCTTGGACTTTGTTGATGTGTTAACTTTCTGAAGTCGTCTATTTACACATGTAAACCCAATTATGTATTTAAATTAGTTATTAACGCCATTGAAAGCTTCTGAGACAGCTGCACTTCCAGTTTTTAAATTAATATTAAATTTTACTTTTTAATGGCCGTTTTCCTGACAACTGTTTGATTTAAAATGTAAGAGTTATTCAGCATCATAAATGAACATATTTCTTACAAAGATTCATAGACGCAGTTATACGTACAACATCTTTTCACAGTGAGAATTCCAATTACATTAGATATGATACCGTCATCGTTCAAATCGATATATAATATCGTAAATTGTAATCGTGTTGTGTAAATTATATTCACCTATCTGTTACAGTTTTATCAATCCAATGATAAAGACAGCTCATAAGCTTTTTCCAAGGCTCGTTAATTCTCCGTCCTAGGTTACGAATCCAAAAATGTCCAATTATGATTTTAGTAAGTCGTTCAACTATCTAGAATCTTGATATCCTTATATGATTCACCAGTTCTTAGTAATGATTTCAATTTGCAATTCAGTGTAGTTTTTCGAGCGGTTTCATGCACAATACAGAGATAAATGTAAGAGATTATAGTGACCTATTTATTCCTAGCTATATGTATATAATAATGGGTACATTATGTCTAGCTGTGTATTCCCTGATCATCAATTGGATACGCATGTTGACAATTTTGTACTTAATTCTGAACTTGTATTGATGTAGTTATGTGGAAATAAAACGTTACGTCCAATCCTAACATGCTAAGACACATATCCATCTATTCTAATAATTGCGTGTTCTATTTTCTTAATGTTATTTAGAAAATAAACGAATGTTAAAGATTTTGTAACATATTTGACGGACACCGCTCGTTATCACTTCAGTTTTCTTATTCGATTAATGTATGATGTCTTTTAGATATTTACTGTATTTTATGTGGTAACAATACAATTCCACAATAAAAGTCTTTATTGAAAATTAAGTGCATTGATTAACCTGGAGTTCACTACGCGTGTTTAGGGGTAAAATATTCAAGTTTTAGGTTTGTAGACATTAAATTAGCGAACTTTCTTTTGTGTGAAGAGCCACCGCGATTCATTTTAGTGCATTCTGCTACATATTAATATTTATTCATGAATGTAAGATGGATGTTATTGTGTGAAATATTATTATGTATGAAGTAGTAAATGCGTAGAACGGAACATATGTGGGTGAAAGGATAGAATGAGAGGGTGGATAAACGGCTTTTTTTGTCGAAGAGAGTTCGCAGTAGAATAAGACGTAAAATCAATTCGAAAAGTAAAATAAAGTAATTTTAAAAGTTTAATTCAGTGTTTTGTCTGATCTGAGGATAACAAAAACTACATGAATATAATTAGAAATTTATTTTCAGTGTAATTTTAATGGAATGCCATGTTATTTTTAGTCCATTTTTGTAGATATACCATGGTTTGAATGTTTTACAATTTTATCACATGCGTTTAATTTTAACACACAATTTAAGCATCAATTTACATATGCAAGTAAGTGTTATCTGTATCAGAGATACATGAATAATAAAACTGTCCCGATCTCAAAGTCACCGCTGCTTACCCGTTATGACATACGGTATCAAAATGCAGGCATTGATGATGAGACTGACTCATAAATTAAATACCAATCAGTGAGCTATGCAACGATTTCAAGAACATCTGCGAGATATAGTTTGTAATGAGAGGTTATAGCAGAGAATCAACTGTACTAAATAAATTTAGCGAATAGATAAACTGAAATAAAATCAGCCTGATCTCTTCTGTCCGTTGAATTGCCTACAATTGTTTACTAATTTTACGATACAATCTTATTCTTTCAATGATTATCAAATTATAATGTTTGTTGATTTTTCTCACGTAATTTTTATTTGTATCTATGAAATAATATTTTGAAAAGACCTTCTACTAGAGTTTCTTGCCAACTTAACTCAGTAGATCCTCTTTGTCGAACAATTCGTAAATTTATTTTAATGGAATTTAAAAGTACTTATAAAAAAAGTTCTTGTTAGATTTACTCTAGGTCTTGAGATAAGATTTCATTATGTCAAGCGTACGTATGGCGTTTACAACTTGATTGATTTCGAATAGCTGTATAATGTTTCAATGTTTTGAAGGAAACACTTTTTTTTATCTAATTTTGTTGTTTTCATTATGTATTTATTGCTTATTGTATGTTTATTTGTTCGCCTTTTTTCATTGAAAGTTTTTAATTATTTTAATATTATATTAACAAGTTCCGTGATCTTATTAAATATTAGGTCCTTACATATGAAATTGGCGTTTTTCGTACTGGCCACTTTAATCACAAATTTCTCCTCTTTGGTAAGGAATTCCAAATTCACATTGGTACAGCTATAGACTCATGTATTTGTGCTTCGATGATCGTCATTCATTTGTTTTTTTCTTCTGTTTTTTTCTGTTTGCGTCACTCATTTTACAAAATGGAAAACTTAAAATATCGCATTATTTACGAGTACGAGTTCCGCCGTGGCACTAGTGCTGCGGAAACAACTCGAAGGGTGAATGATGTGTATGGCGGTCGTGTTGCAAAAGAAAACACAGTTCGTTTTTGGTTCCAACGTTTTCGTTCTGGAAATTTCTACCTGCAGAACAAGCCCCGTGGACGGCCTGAGACTCAAGTTGATAATGAAGAGTTGAAGGCTATTGTGGAAGCGGATCCATCGCAAACCACGTCCGAGCTAGCTGCAGGCTGCGATGTTAGTGATAAAATTGTTTTAATTCACTTGAAGCATATTGGGAAGATTAAAAAGCTTGAAAGGTGGGTACCTCACGAATTGACTGAAGCAAACCGGCAAACGCGCGGCGACTGCTGCGTTACATTACTAAACCGGCACAATAATGAAGGTATTTTAAACCGAATCATTACCTGTGATGAAAAATGGGTTCTTTACGATAATCGGAAGCGCTCAGCGCAATGGTTGGATCCTGGCCAGCCAGCAAAATCCTGCCCCAAGCGAAAATTAACCCCAAAAAAGTTACTTGTATGCGTTTGGTGGACTAGTGCCGGTATTGTTCATTACAGTTTTCTCAAATCTAGCCAGACTATTACGGCTGATGTCTATTGTCAGCAATTGCAAACCATGATGGAAAAGCTAGCGGCTAAACAACCTAGGCTGGTCAATCGCTCCACGCCACTGCTGCTTCACGACAACGCTAGACCACACACTGCGCAACAGACGGCTACTAAATTAGAAGAGCTTCAATTGGAAAGTCTAAGACATCCTCCGTACTCCCCGGACCTTGCTCCAACAGATTACCATTTTTTTCGAAATTTGGATAACTTCTTGCAAGGGAAAAAGTTCAACTCCGATGGGGCAGTCCAAATCGCCTTCAAAGATTTTATTGATTCCCGTCCGACTGGTTTTTTTAGTAAAGGGATCAATGAACTACCTATGAGATGGCAAAAGTGCATAGAAAATAATGGTTCATACTTTGATTAATTAAATATATTATATTAAAAAATATTCGACTTTTTGTTCCTCCCATACAAAACGCCAATTTCATATGTAAGGACCTAATATTTAAATATATTTCGTCGATTGAAATTTGTCTTCTACTTTTCTCGATAATATAATGTTTTATCCATAAATAAATAACTATATTTACATTTTGCACCTTTCAAAATGATGAATCCAAGAATTACATTGTGTTCGGTAAGTGCAATTATTAATTTCGTATGCTTCAAATTGGATAGCTTTTTGATCACAATCCGATACGCTTGTTGTAAGGATAATATTGTTAGCAGACTTATTATTTCGATTTATATGTGCTACTTTAAGCTCAAATTAAGAGTTTTCATTTTATTATGTTTAAATTTCATATATGTGATTAAAATTTGGTGTCTCACTAGAAAATTACTATGAATTTCGAATAGGATAAAATCTATATATATACCAATATATGAGGCGTCTAATTTCGAAACCCGCTAAAACGATTTTTTGTACAAAATTACTTAATAGTCCTAGTAATTTGAAATGTTTTTATCAAGGCAAATATTATATATGAATATTTCTTTTTTGCTTTTTCACTGTAGAGTAAAAATTTAAATACCTTATAAGAATGTGATTGTTAAGTCAAAGATTAATTAAATGTTTTTATAAATTTATGGGATTTGAAAATATATAGTGGGTTTTGAAATTAGACTCCTCATATATTGAAATTTATAATGTGTCAACGTTCCTGATGCGGATGGGAGATAGTTGCGTATATTGATGCGTTCGTTTAAACAAACAGGCTTAGTTGTCTTGTCAGCTCTCACGCTCGGATGGTCAGAGCATGTTTTCGCGATGTTTGGCGCGATGCGATGCACACTTTGAACACTCGATCTCCGATCCATTATACGTGGGAGCTCGATGACACAATCGGGGTTGTATAGGCAAACAAATCATACCGTTATCCTCGATGTATCTCAAGTCTCGGTTCTTATATAATAATAATATATTGTGACGCTGTATTCTTTTCGGGATGAGCAAAGTCATTGGTGACTGTATTCACTTTGTGCTTAGATATCGTGGTCAACCTGACGAGTAACGCAGGTGATCGCTGTTGTTGGAGTACTTACATAGGACATTTCTCTTATCTGCCATTTGATATCAATTATTACATGATTTTATAAATAACAGTTATAATAAAACAGATTCCATTACAACCTTATAAAATAATAATACGTACAACCCTTCCTTATATTTATTTGTATTATTGAACATCATTATAATATTTAGGCTGTGGCTTAGTGGATAGGAGACTGCTTTCTATGCACGGCAACGCAAATAAGTTCGAATCCCGGCAAATACCTCAGGGTTTTTTCGGATTCTGTACGAATTTGGGCTTCACATCCTCACCGCTGAAGAAAAACATCGTTAAGAAACCCACATGGCATCTTATAGAAATGCCACGTGTAAGTGCTCTAAGTATAGTGATCAGCTGCGAAACTGGTCACGTTGGGCACGTTATATTAGCGAAAAGTGGTTAAAACGACTAATATATCTCTGTTCGTTCTAAAAGAGATATCATATGAAGATATGTTGTTATTTTCTTAATTGGTTTAATATTTTAAAATAATCTGCTGTTCTTCTGGGTATGTACTAATCAACGGTACAAATTAAATTAGCCAGCTTAATTTTTTTCAATCAAGAATGGAGCCCGACTTAACTACTTGATATACACCAAAAGGTATGTATGTGCAGGATTGCTTATAGAATATTTTGATACTACAAACGGTCCTCAAAGTGACGATGATAGAGTCATCTCACATCGGTTGTTAACATCAAACATCTAAAATGACGAAGTGAGGACAGCCCATCGATATTTATGACAGATTGAACCGCAGATTACTGATTATTACATATTACAATCACTCATTTTAAAAGATAAAGTCACTTTGATAAATTACATTAGATTTTTATCTAATTTGTATATTAGTAATTTTATTAATCTATAAATAATCATATTTATTAATTCCGGAACGTACCTCTGGTTTTTTCAAGATTACGTACAGATTTAGACACCACATGCTCACCGGTGAAGGAAAATAAAAAAAATCGTGTGGAAGCCCGCATGGCATCTAATAGACATGTCATAAGTGCCATGAGAAAGGCGATCAGCTGCGCTACTGGTCACGTTGAGCACGACATATAACCGCAAAGTGGATACAGCCATTAATGTATCTCTGCTCACACCGAAAGGAAAATAGCGTTACGATATATTATTTATTACTATTATATTCATTGTCTTCAAATATTCTAACGCCCATTTTTGAAAATGTTCTTTTAATTATGAAATGTTTTTAAATTAATGTTTTTGATGAATTAAATTAATTTTAATTTAACACAAACTAATTAGAATGTAAACATTTTAAAATTTAAGGAACTATTCTGAAAGTAGTCGTTAAATTTTATATATTCGCGAATATATAATTCGTGAACAAAAATCTTAATAATAACTTTTATCTACCGTCTTCAAATAGTAAATGTTACTACTCGTAAGTTATTTTTAAGCTTAATATAAGAAGCAGTTATGTGTAATTTATATTTATTTTATTAGGAACTTATTGCAGGTTTATAAAGATTACATGCAATTTGTGTGGCTCCATATTTGTACGAATAAATACCAATATGGTTACGTTTCAAAAATATCATTCGTCCCTGTCCAGATATAAAATTTTGTTACTTAAAACTGTATATTTTGACAACAAGCAGACATGAAGTGAGACCTGGCTGCTTATCTTTAATGGCAACAACAGCCGTGAAGGTAAATACCAAGTAATAAACGAATAAAATGATCAAAACTGGATCTCGCTGCAATGTCACATTCAAGAGCGACCGATTAATTTTTTCATACGTTCAACAGAACCGCACCATTTATCTGCAGTTTGATCGTAAATTAAAACGGGTTCATTAATGATCATAACTTTTAATTTATCACGGGTACGCGAACGTGTCGATGCAAATATTTTGTATATATAATGTGCGAAATAAATTTCTTTCACAACTAGACTATTTGAATTATGGACATAACATTATTAAAAAATGCTACCGAAGCTCTGGACTATTTCTCGTTCCGACTGAGGCATATGATTGAGCTAAAAGTTAAAATGAGGCCATTCCCCATTCATCAAAAAAAAGGTTTTTTGACAGTAAAATCAGGCCATCCACCATACGGCAAAATTTAAGGTTTTTGATAGGGTTTATTATATTGTCTGGTATAAGGCAGAGATGGACAAAATGTAATCTGATTGGTGATTAACGATTACAAAAAGCAATCGTAATTTTAATTTTGTTGATATCTTATATTATAAATTTCTTCTTCTCTTATCTTAATAATCATTATTAAATCCCTTCAAATCATTAAGGCGTCAAAAATGTGTATGCAAATGAGGATTCCGTAGCGTTTAAAACATAGATAAGCAAAATTGAGTCATATTAATTATGAAAAACGAAAAATGTAATCGTATTCATTTTTTACTAATCTGATTACATTTTGCCCATTTCTGGTGTAAGATACGGCGAGGCTAAAACAGGGGATTAATTTTAACTGTCGTCTAAACTATTCTTTTCTGAGAAAAATCTAAAAATTATATGTACTAGAAAAAGTTCATGTTATTAATAGCATTTAAATAGTTTCCTGATTTCGGCATACATGTATCTAAAAGATCTGTAAATTCCACTTATAGATCACAATCATTATTAAAAATACAATAAATATTTGTTAACTATTTTGTAATTAGAGTTTACATAAAATTTGTTGTGTCGAGTATTTCAAGTTCGACAAATTTGTTTTATATTCATTAGTCATTTCTTAACCAGTTGAAGAAAAATATAAAGAGAATATTTCAACACAAACATAGAAAGTAACACATTGAAACATCAATTTATATTTCACTGCTTATAGCTAGAAAACTAGATCTAGTTACAGTTAAGGTTGACGGAAAAGTTCTAAAACGTTGAGGTATATTAAAATAGACTGATCATATCAGCACCATTCGTGACAGAATATTATTTAGTTACATAGAGGACAATAGCGAATAACGTATATGGCGCAAAGTATTCTACAGTGAATCAAGAGTCTCAGCATTGAGGATTAGAAAATATATGTAAGAGTGACGTAGTTGAAAAAATTAATTTCTTCTATTTACCAAATAGGAACTAAACATAAAAAACTTCGTTTAGGTTTTACATTTACGTTTTGGATTATTTCACCGGGCATTATTAGCGCTAGATTTAAACCAGGGTTATTCATATCACTCTCTCTCCTCTTCTTCTCTTGTACATAAATCACCTACTTACTGTCTGTCTAACGGCAATGCAATAAAACTATAAAATATATGTTTTATATTGGGAATTTTTATATACCGGTAATAGAGACTTTACCCGACTCACGAGATCCAATAAAACCATTTCGGCATAATTGGGTCTTAACTTAACCGACATTGTCTTAAAAACGTGTGCAAAATGTCTTGAAGAGTTTTTGTTATGCTTGTTACGTATTATGATCCAGAATTACATTGTTATATAGAAATTTACTCGATTACACCACAATTTAGCAGGAATGCGAAATTACTTCAATAAATATTTATAATTCACGTTGCTGTACACTTCGTTACAGATTTTAACATATTATAAAATATTCTTTTTAGCCACCGCTACAATCTACGTTGAAGTAGATAGCTTGTTGGAAAAATATTAAACAGTCGCTATCTTGTAAGGAAATAACATATTGTCAACGACATTGATGTATGATATAATACAAGGTTTTAACCCTTTTCTTGATAGTGTATCTGTGGAGATGCATCAGAATTTACAAAACCTATTGCCAAAAGTTTTTAGCGCAAACTTAATATTTTTATATGAATATTTAGGTAATTTCTCAGTTTTTGAACGCACGGTTAGTTTTTATTAGACATCCTTGGAACATAAGGGTTAAACGGTATGAATATTATTTTGATATTGAAAGAAAGAACATTCTGCTAAGTTAAGGGTTAAATTGATATACTTCAAGGGCGGTTTGCACAAACAAATTAAACCCAGTTTAAACTTACATAAAAAGCTATTTAGCGTTTAACTGTAATTATTGTCTTGCTCGGAAACATTATCCAGTTTTAACAACTGTTAAGTTTAGATCATCATAGCGGTGGAGTTAAATATCTTCAAATAAATGGCGTTTTATGCAAGCTTAAACTAAATTGAATTTGTTAGTGCAAGGCGCCCTTGAATATAAATGAGTAAATTCGTTTATTACCATGAATAAAAAAAAAGAAAATATAATTATAAGCACAACTTTAGTAGTATATTTTAATTTTATAATGAGATATACAATAATAACAAGTATATTATTCTAAAAAAATCATTTAAAATATTAAAAATCTTATAATTGTATTTATTTAAAGCTGGAAAGTTCGTAATTTATTTAATTTATTAATACCTTTTTTAAAGACAGTCTAGTTTTATTTTTTAATTTTTTTGATTTACGCTTTTCATTTTTCTATCCAAACACAACCTGTTGGACCCTAGTCCATATAATATCGATAGTCCGGCAACTTTAACAGAAATTGACATGATACATATCCACGTAAACCACATTTTGAACCTAAAGTACATAACCATGTGATAGGTAGGAATAAAAATACTATCGTATCAGCCGTTTAAATTTTTTTAAGCGCAAATAGATTATGTCACTAATTTATCTCAGCTCAGCCCTGAAGGGATATAGCGTGATGATATATCTTTATTATAATATTATCAAGATTTTTTAAAAATCAGTCATAAACATTAAGAGCGGCTAGCACCATGAATACAAATCAAGTTTAGGCTTGTATGAAACGCTACTTCATTGAAATGGTTTAAATCGACCTCAATACTAGCTTACTCGTAAATTTAACCATTGTTAAAAATTAATAATGTTTTCGTGCAAGAAAATAAGTTTAAACTACATTTTTCAGTGCAAGCCGCCCTAACTCCACAAGTTAATAATTACATACATATTTAAACTAGAATTGATAATCTTTGATGAAAACATTTATATCATGTTCTTGGTTCCACAAACATTTGTAGTACCGAATTAATTATAATAATCTTATGAAAAATGGTGTCGAAACACATATCTAAGAACTATTAATAAATGTTTGTAACCCACGCAATACATTTAGAGTTTTAATCTGTTGTTAGCGGGAGATCAGCGCCCACCCAGAGGTGTGGACAACTCCGACTAAATCGAATTATATAACCACCAAATAAATGTTACTAATGCCTTAAACCAATACCGATATTTATTAGGAAGCAATATGTGTGATAATCGAACGAAATGTATTTATGTGGTTAATATATTTTTGTTTATCTTAATAAACATAATAAATTAGCCGTATTGATTTTTTATAGACTAGGTATATTTGTTGAAAATATTTTTGATTAGATTTATATTGGTATTAAAACTATCCCACGGCATATTCCCATCATAGTTAACATTGGTTAACGCATTGCGTAATTGCGTAGTTTATATTACATTATAAATTCAGTTTATTTATAAAATTACATTTATCTTAATAGGAAAAGTTAAGTATTTTCAGACAAAGTTTAGTAGACATTGTATAGGTGAATTAATTGCTTCATGGTCGGAAACTGTCGTTTTTTGATAAAATGAAGCTGCCAGAACCAGTGTGGCTGAAATCACAATTTTGAGAATTTCGAAGTTAATTCTTAGTACAACTTAAAACTTATTTTAAGCCCAAAGAGGTGAAGAAACTTTAAGTATGCAATATTACAGAATCGTAGTGGTCCAAGTGAGTAAGCTCATTATTGTTTTAAAGTTCAGCTTAAGGATCCTTTTATTTGCTTCGTTTTAGCATTAAACTACGCTTCTGATGGCCCGAAATATACCAATTAGGGCGCCTCACAGAAGCAGACAGTTTACATAAATATGCAGACGAGTTCTTAATCACGTCTTGGACGAGAAACTTCCGATATACCGTTGTCAAGGCAATTGTTTGACGCTAGTTGTTGCCAGAAACGATTTGCGAGAATTTACTTAAG
Organism: Automeris io; assembly: GCA_036320925.1. NCBI lineage: Eukaryota > Metazoa > Arthropoda > Insecta > Lepidoptera > Saturniidae > Automeris > Automeris io. The sequence continues at coordinate 6,515,558 of JAUDJH010000009.1, read as the reverse complement.
TTCAGATCAAATTTATAATTTCTAGATAGAACTCCGACAGCCAATACGTATTCGTGCAGCCTGCGTACGACGAATTTATTATTTATTAAATATTACATTCATTACAGCTTATTAAAGAAATTTAGACATATTGTGATAACTTCTAATTCGAAAATATCAAGAAAATTATCATATTATATTCAACGCTGTTGCACTCATTTTGTATGCAATGAACAGGTGGCAAGTTATTAAAGTTAACGAATTCCATTAGAAGATTATATTATTATAACTGTTTTAACATTAATTAATCTAATAGCATGATCGATTTACAAAACGCACGTAGAATATAATTCTTACAAGATCAGCATTGATCAACATTATAATATATTAGGTCCTTACATATGAAATTGGCGTTTTTCGTACTGGCCACTTTAATCACAAATTTCTCCTCTTTGGTAAGGAATTCCAAATTCAAATTTGTACAGCTATAGACTCATGTATTTGTGCTTCGATGATCGTCATTCATTTGTTTTTTTCTTCTGTTTTTTTCTGTTTGCGTCACTCATTTTACAAAATGGAAAACTTAAAATATCGCATTATTTACGAGCACGAGTTCCGCCGTGGCACTAGTGCTGCGGAAACAACTCGAAGGGTGAATGATGTGTATGGCGGTCGTGTTGCAAAAGAAAACACAGTTCGTTTTTGGTTCGAACGTTTTCGTTCTGGAAATTTCGACCTGCAGAACAAGCCCCGTGGACGGCCTGAGACTCAAGTTGATAATGAAGAGTTGAAGGCTATTGTGGAAGCGGATCCATCGCAAACCACGTCCGAGTTAGCTGCAGGCTGCGATGTTAGTGATAAAACTGTTTTAATTCACTTGAAGCAAATTGGGAAGATTAAAAAGCTTGAAAGGTGGGTACCTCACGAATTGACTGAAGCAAACCGGCAAACGCGCGTCGACTGCTGCGTTACATTACTAAACCGGCACAATAATGAAGGTATTTTAAACCGAATCATTACCTGTGATGAAAAATGGGTTCTTTACGATAATCGGAAGCACTCAGCGCAATGGTTGGATCCTGGCCAGCCAGCCAAATCCTGCCCCAAGCGAAAATTAACCCCAAAAAAGTTACTTGTAAGCGTTTGGTGGACTAGTGCCGGTATTGTTCATTACAGTTTTCTCAAATCTGGCCAGACTATTACGGCTGATGTCTATTGTCAGCAATTGCAAACCATGATGGAAAACCTAGCGGCTAAACAACCTAGGCTGGTCAATCGCTCCACGCCACTGCTGCTTCACGACAACGCTAGACCACACACTGCGCAACAGACGGCTACTAAATTAGAAGAGCTTCAATTGGAAAGTCTAAGACATCCTCCGTACTCCCCGGACCTTGGTCCAACAGATTACCATTTTTTTCGAAATTTGGATAACTTCTTGCAAGGGAAAAAATTCAACTCCGATGGGGCAGTCCAAATCGCCTTCAATGGTTTTATTGATTCCCGTCCGACTGGTTTTTTTAGTAAAGGGATCAATGAACTACCTATGAGATGGCAAAAGTGCATAGAAAATAATGGTTCATACTTTGATTAATTAAATATATTATATTAAAAAATATTCGACTTTTTGTTCCTCCCATACAAAACGCCAATTTCATATGTAAGGACCTAATATTAAAAATATTGGATATATTTGTAGAAATCTATAATATTAGTTATCCAAATAATTAATAGCCTGTTATTCATTGCGAATAATGAAATTTACTACATCCGTTCACGATACAAACTTTTGTAAAGCTTTGAATAGTTTTGTCCGGACTTGATATTTTTGCAAACGAAATTTGTTTTTATAAACGCACCTCAATAATACAGGTGTAATAATCGTAGTGTCAAAAAATATTTTTTTATTTAAAAAATGTATGATGTCTGATGTTATATACGTTAAGCATCGATTTGAATGTCAAAGTAAACAAGTTTCTTTTTTGGTATTTCGAAGAGTTATGTCATTCGTTTATTCTGTCAGTAAATAACTATCCGTAGGCGTCTTTCCCCTAACGGCATCAGCAACTTCAAGTCATTAGGTCTTTGATTTTACACAGTCTACAATGTGCATATTACATATTCAATTCAGCTTATCTTTTAATTAACTGTGATAATTAAGAGAATTTGTAATTAATTAATTTTTATACTAAATTTACAAAGAACTCATCCTATATGTCCTTTTCTATATCATACGTACAATAATAACTATATAGGAAATAAAAATCATTATAAATATTCGACATAATAATCCCGCACGTCTCCAATATTACAAGAATATTGTCAGCGCTACGAGCTCGGGTATTTGCATGTGCTCGTTAACGCATTGCAGAACTGAATGACATGCGTCGAAACCACTGATTGTTCCCTCCTCACCAAGATTTTCTCTCAACAAAACCTGGTGAGCAACCATTACTATGAACTTATTTCGTATTCAAACAAATTTTATAGTCTACATGTTTTACTATTACAAGTAAGTCATATTATTCTAATATCCTTAATGATGTATAAAGTATCTTACGTAAGTCACAAACACAAAAAGACTGTCAGTCATTGAGCTTCTCATCAGAAGAGAAAAGATCTTAGCTTCGTAAAGTAAACAGTATTTTCGGATTGTTAAAAAATATTTTGAGGAAGTATTTTTATTAGTAATTAAAGAGTTACGTGTATTGTTCTCTTATATATAACTATTTTTTATCATATCATATCCGTTTGTAATTATGTATCTGAGCGTGACGGTCACCCGAGTTCCGGTGTTTTTCATCCCAAAAGTACCCAACATGCCTAAAAAAGCTTTCATATCAACTGTTTAGAGTTTATGAGGTCCGTGATTAAATAGTCATTATATTACACAAATCAGCTTATTATAATTAAATACACTTTCTAATGACAACGCAACCATTACAGAAAAACAGAGGACGCGGGAATAGTAACCTTTATAATTGTTACATATTTGTTGCTTAGGAATAGGCAATGACAACTCACTATACAGCCATATTTTATAACATCAACAATAATAAATAAAATAACCAAAAAGAAATTAATTTATGAAAATCCCAGTAAAAATATTTGCTAGAAAATGATCGACGCGGGAAAAATGCACTGTGCCGCATATCCCTTAATCGTTCAATCAGGATTTGATTAAATATCTTTAAATGTCATGCACCGCTCGTTATCCACGCTTCAAGCGCGAAAGCCTCACCACGTCGGCAGCCAATAAACATTTCATTGCTGGAGCGATATATTTTTGTTTTAGCTCGTTTACTACACGATACTTTGTTCTCGATAACGCAAAATTTAATAAATCCCATTATATTCGATGAAAATATAGAAGAATAGGTTAAAAGTACTTTAATTTGTTAACTGTAAATTATAATTTTATAAGAATTCAAAGGACGTGTTCTTAACAAACACTACTTACGCGAGAATATAATTATCAACATTTAAGAATCTAATCATTGTAACAACTCAATGTAATATTAAAGTAATTATGATAAAGAATTTCTTTAAATAGCTTTTTAAGAAGAAACTTTGATTTATAAGTATATATTACATTCTGCGTAAGTTTGAAATCTAATGCAAAATTTGATTAAAGACGAGTTGTATATCAACTTTTTTTATTGCATATTCCAAATAATCAATTATTTGTACGTTTTATTTTTTAAAGTGTATGTTGTTACGTATGATCTGTTAGGTTATATTTTGTTACGTTTACATGTACCCCACACGCAGTTGAATTAAAAACATTAATCTTAAAAGCGCTCTGAAAAAGAATGTTTTATGAAGGAGAAATCAATTACTCCAGTTAAATAGTCTGAGTGGAAGTTTAATGTTACTACTTTACAGTCACATTTAACAGCCTTTACTTTAATAGGCTATTCTCGAAAAGTTAGAGTGCTCTAAATTAAATTAAGATACGACGTACATGATTTTTTTTTGGTGTCCCGGTGAAAAGACCTACATAGAACCATCAGGGACGCTGTGAGGGTACCGACCCCGGTGTGTCAGACTCCTATTGACTAAAAACCCCCGGTGTGTCCCTCTGATAGCTTCACCCGGGCCTGGGAAGCCAAATTCATCCCGACGCCCAGGAAACAAGAAGCCTTGTTGAGGCTACCTCTCTGGGAGGGGTAGGACTAAAAGCCCACTCCTCCAAAAACCTCTCTCTTAGGCGGCGCGCCGGACACTGCGCTCCACCTCTCTCTCATCCAGATAGTAGACTCCCTCAAGTCGACGTACATGATTGACTTAAGCTGTGGACGAATCTAAGCTCTAACAGCTGATTTTTTTCTACTTCTCTCTTGTAGTTTACACCCTTTAAAAACGTGCTATTTTTTATCATATTTTAGGAGCATTGCCAAGACGTCTGTAAGATATTATGTATTATTTTTATATGTATAAACTTCGTAAAAGGACTCCACTACGTGTGATATTATTTACATTACAATTAATAACATAAATTAAAATATTTTAAACATTCCCGTTTTATACCCATTATTAATAATTTAATGTTTCTCTGCTCACCCTGAAAGGGATATAAGGTGACGATATATTATATTATTATTATCATATATTTTAACGAGTATTATACTTACTTTTAATATGATTCGATGTTTCGACCTGATTACACAAGCCATAGTCACGAGCATAGATGGGCAAAATGTAATCAGATTAATAAAAATGATTACGATTACATTTTAAGTTTTTTACCATTAATATGACTGCATTTTGCTCATCTATGTTTTAAACACTACAGAATCCCAGATAGCATACACATTTACGATTTTTTAATGTTTTAAATGGATTTAATCATGATTACATAGCAACAAAATTAAAATTACAACAACATTTTGTAATCGTTAATCATTAATTTCATTTTGCTCAAACGAGCAAACTAACGCGCCGCGGAGTTTTCGTCGGAGAATAGAAGTTACTATAGAGATAGCGATCGAGATTAAAAAGCATAAACTTTCAATCGGTATAATGAGTTTAAGTTATTATAGGCATGGGATCCAGTGATTAGAAAACTAGGACTTTGTTTTAGTCGCCTTGTAAAAATACTGATACTTCGAGTGTTGTGTATTGTGATTATTTAAATTATTAAGAAAAAGAAGACTAGAGGAATTAGCTTCTCATTTCCGATGAAACCTCCGCGGCACGACAGTCGCTTCGTGACCATGGCCTGTGTAACCAGGTAAAAACGTCGAGCCATAATTAAAAGTAAGATAATTCGCGCATAGGACCCACTTAAATATTTATAACTATTATATTAAATTGTACTGTACTAATTCAAAGTGAAAATCTATTTCACAATTGTCATGTGGGTAACTGAAGCGTGATTGATTAAATATAGTCATCCTGATTAACTGTTTAATATTTATGCAGCTTAGTAAAATAATAAAGGTTTTTATTCAGAATATAATAACTCCTACGTAATAGTACATTATGATACAAGTGTGCTAACTTGATTTTCTTATAACTCTCGCCTAGTGGTTCGCACAACAATTTCACCTCGTCTGTAATGACCATAATGTACACGCGTGTTATACGACGGTTTAATCACACTCGCGAAAAAAAGACCGTTTTATATGACAGTACTTCTATCTTTTAAATATTGAAATAATAGTGAAAGTACAAAGTTCTTATAGTTTGTTAACAATACATGTTTCATGCGTCAATCGGTATTTCCGACGGGATCATCTTTTTCTTCTACACTATTGGAAATGGATACATTATAACAAAGATATAAATAATTATTTTCATACTCAAAATACACATACACACAAAATCTAATTTGCTTTAACAAAACGTTGTCTATTTATAACCTTTAAAATTAGGTAATTTAATTAATAAATAGGTATTTATTAATGTAAATGATACGCTCATTTTTTCAACTACGCGTCACTCCAATGGCTCTTTGCACATACAGTTGACATTAAAAAGTCTCTTTTTTGTGTAAAAGAAAGCGTATTATTCGATTAAATTAAAACCTTAAACTCCCGGGTTAAGTTTCGATTAAAGTTCTTATACATACGTTGTATTTTGCAGTTAGGTACACACTTAACTTAATCGAGATATCACATTATTCCACTCCCAGGGCGACAATGTTACTATAACCCTTTTGTATAATTTAGATATTAGGTCCTTACATATGAAATTGGCGTTTTTCGTACTGGCCACTCTAATCACAAATTTCTCCTCTTTGGTAAGGAATTCCAAATTCAAATTTGTACAGCTATAGACTCATGTATTTGTGCTTCGATGATCGTCATTCATTTGTTTTTTTCTTCTGTTTTTTTTTCTGTTTGCGTCACTCATTTTACAAAATGGAAAACTTAAAATATCGCATTATTTACGAGTACGAGTTCCGCCGTGGCACTAGTGCTGCGGAAACAACTCGAAGGGTGAATGATGTGTATGGCGGTCATGTTGCAAAAGAAAACACAGTTCGTTTTTGGTTCCAACGTTTTCGTTCTGGAAATTTCGACCTGCAGAACAAGCCCCGTGGACGGCCTGAGACTCAAGTTGATAATGAAGAGTTGAAGGCTATTGTGGAAGCGGATCCGTCGCAAACCACGTCCGAGTTAGCTGCAGGCTGCGATGTTAGTGATAAAACTGTTTTAATTCACTTGAAGCAAATTGGGAAGATTAAAAAGCTTGAAAGGTGGGTACCTCACGAATTGACTGAAGCAAACCGGCAAACGCGCGTCGACTGCTGCGTTACATTACTAAACCGGCACAATAATGAAGGTATTTTAAACCGAATCATTACCTGTGATGAAAAATGGGTTCTTTACGATAATCGGAAGCGCTCAGCGCAATGGTTGGATCCTGGCCAGCCAGCCAAATCCTGCCCCAAGCGAAAATTAACCCCAAAAAAGTTACTTGTAAGCGTTTGGTGGACTAGTGCCGGTATTGTTCATTACAGTTTTTTCAAATCTGGCCAGACTATTACGGCTGATGTCTATTGTCAGCAATTGCAAACCATGATGGAAAAGCTAGCGGCTAAACAACCTAGGCTGGTCAATCGCTCCACGCCACTGCTGCTTCACGACAACGCTAGACCACACACTGCGCAACAGACGGCTACTAAATTAGAAGAGCTTCAATTGGAAAGTCTAAGACATCCTCCGTACTCCCCGGACCTTGCTCCAACAGATTACCATTTTTTTCGAAATTTGGATAACTTCTTGCAAGGGAACAAATTCAACTCCGATGGCGCAGTCCAAATCGCCTTCAAAGATTTTATTGATTCCCGTCCGACTGGTTTTTTTAGTAAAGGGATCAATGAACTACCTATGAGATGGCAAAAGTGCATAGAAAATAATGGTTCATACTTTGATTAATTAAATATATTATATTAAAAAATATTCGACTTTTTGTTCCTCCCATACAAAACGCCAATTTCATATGTAAGGACCTAATATTTATGAGTTTAAAAGCGATGTAATAACACGATCGTTACGAATAAATATAATGAATAATGTTTTTAGAATTAATACGCTGAAACTGTGTTTTTTCATTACCATTGGACCAAGGCCTGACATGAAAATTTGACTCTGATTTTATTAACAGCGCTGTTATACTCTCTATAAACTACGAATTATTTTAGAGTCAACGATTGAATTGATGAGACATAAACCACTTCCTGGACAGTAGGAATGAATTTTTAATTTACTCACGTGTTTTATATTCTTACTTTTTGTGGGCAACAGTGCAGTCCTGACTGGAATTAATTTATCCCATCCCCCGTGTGTGAGGGTCCTGGACCGCCTACATAGAGCCTCCCTAACGAAATTACACACTCATTAGTTCTACGGAATGTTTGTTTGTTTTTTACAATGACTGGCGCCGAAAGCGCCGCGTTAAAAACTAACAAAATTAGTAACAGTCAAAATAAATTGATTTATTTCATTAGATCATCACCAGTAACTTCTTTTATATCATTTGGTAATGTTTACATATAATTCAAATAGATATGGAGATGCGTAGATGTTAACATGAATATATATTTGTCTAATTTAGAAAATATGGATATACACATTGATCGAATCTTGTATATTACGTTTTTTAAACGACTAAATTAAAATTCATGTACAGTAAACCACGCTCTAATATTGGATAAATTATTCTGCTGCCATCACAAAAACATACATAAATATAGTGTTCATTTTCATTCGGTATCGACAGAGTTAATTATTAGATGCATTTAGTCATGTAAATGGTCACCTTAACGACTTCTCATAAAGATATTCCATTCAGCACATACTTATTATTATTTATTATGTATATTGAATTTCCTACAAGCAACTATTTAACGGTCACTATACTCTCATGTAATTAATAAAACCTACTATTTCTTATACCTAACAGTATTAACATTAGGTTTATGGGACGCGTCAATTTGATGCATTTCGTATCTTAAAAGGACAATTACAAAAACCGTTCGCTTTTTTATTTCATCTTTTCTATTGACTATCCATTGAACGAAGCAAATATATAGTTATTTATTGTCTTCATACCTGTTGCAATATTGGAGTTTTCTATATGATGTACCTTCCTCTATTATCGCGTGACGCGTGTTTGTAGAAATAGGTATATAAGAAACGTCCGTAAGCCTAAAGTTACGAGTAGTAATCTGAAATGGCAGTAAGCGATTTAAAAAATTTAAAATTACTGGCTTCAGTGGTAAAATCTAATTGAATACCTATCAATATACTTCTCATAAAATTATAGCAACTAAGAGCGTCTTGCACTAACAAAATAAATCTAATTTAAACTTGTATAAATCGCTATCTAGCGTTAAACTGTACATATCGTCCTACTCAGGGACGCTGTGAGTGCAGCGACCCCGGTGTGTCAGACTCCTACTGACTAAAAACCCCCTGGGGTGTCCGTCTGATTGCTCCACCCGGGCCTGGGAAACCAAACTCATCCAGACGCCCGGGGAGCAAAAAGTCTTGTTGAAGCTACCTCTCTGGGAGGGATCAAAATAAAGACCCTGCCCCTACAAAACCTCTCTTAGACGGTAAAATGGACACTGATCACTGCCTCCCTCTTACCCGGGCAGCAGACTTCCTCAAGTCTATTGCCTGGTTAAGATTTAATTTGTAAGTGCAAGTCGCTGAAAGTGATTAATGTAGGTAGTTCATGCAATATGTAAAAATTATATATTACAGTAATTTAAAATCTTTGTAACTGAATTGTGATATTTTAATATTGTAGAATCCACGACACGATTAGCGCAATAATTTTATTATAAATACTTTAGCAGGTCTTATGCGCGAATTAATTATTTTTTTTAGTCGTGCATTCCTGGCGGAGTGTTCGTGTTTGTGGTCATGGTTTGTTTATTTGGCTGGTTGAGGATTAGCGAAAATCCTCCATTATAATATAATCCAATATAACAGTCTATTAGAGGCACTGCGTTTACATTGTATGACGGGCCACCTAATAGAGGTTTTAATTAATAAGTCTGTCTATATTGTGGTGTGATCGGCCACTCCCTCTTTCTTGTACTGTCAAACGTTCTGAAGAGCTTTCGTTACAAATAATATATCACAGCAGAGGAATCGCCCGTGTAGCCTTGCGCTAAATGATATCTAATTAAATATATTCGACGATTAAAGACAAATAATAAAGGAATAATAAGATGTTTACTGCACTTACATCAATTTTTGATATTGACAGCAATTAAGCAAGCAATTTCTCAACAGGAGCCATAGGATATAGGATAAGAGCCATCTGACGTCTCCTTGTCGTTACCAATCGACAGATGAATAAGTGTGTGTTGATTGGAATTTTAATGGGCGTTAATGGGCGGGACAATGACAAAATCTTCAATTGGAGATTTTATCGTTTCTATGCACTGATAAGATTACGGCGGCGATCTCAAAGGCAAATTGTGGACAGATCTGTCGATATAGCAAAGCGGTGGTCTTGTTAGATTGTAAAACAAGCGTTTATAAAAAATACTACTGATTTTATTAATTACAAAATTCTCCAAGTTTCAAGTAACTATAATTTGTAAGAATCGTTTTGATTGTTGAGCTGGTTGAGCATATTTTGGCCAACTGGGTCATGCCCATGTTATAAGAGTGCAAAGACAGTCTTAGCAACATATTACGGCGTGTCATGTTTCTGAATTAGTTTGTTTTCATCTAGTTATTATATATACTTAAATGCCATTCGTCCTGGTATATTTTGGCCGGCAGGATGATAGTGACTGTTAGTATATTGTTTTTTTATTTCTTTTATTATAACTTATAGGCGAACGCTTGACCTCAATCACACCTGGTGGAAGGTGAAGATGAGTCCGATGATGAACCGCGTCCGCCTAACAAATGCCTATTCACTCTTCTTTGTTTTTCTTCTTGTTGTTTCGTGGTGTTCTTTGACTTTAGTGTAAATATACAGTCAAATCTTGAGAGCGAGACTTTAGTTTTTTAAAAATACACAATTTATTCTTAAATGATTATAATGGCCGATTTTTAGGCAGTAAAACTTAAAACTAAATTTTAACTTGAGCCGATATAGAGGCTCCTATTCTAATGGCTGCTTCCGATACAATTCCCTGGCGTACAGCGCCGCGCTCTTACGTTTAGGTCGGCTTTTGGTAAACAGGATCTTTCTCAGCCCTCTTGGTATCTGCTGAGTAAGCCCCTGCCTCAGTCCAATATGCCTGGGCGAGGGGGATGCATAACTATATATGTACCTATAAAAATATATATACATACCACAAGGTGCTGTATGGTAACTTTTTCGAAGCAGTATATGTAAAATATAATAAACAATCTCAGTTTCAATAAATCTATAATTTAATAATATTATAAATATGATAGTGGTTTTTTTTCTTAGAAATCAAGAATGTAAATTCCACAGCAATCTGTGTTAAAATTGTTATGCGTGGGAATGTACGCATATTTTTACATATTTATTACCCCTTAACAATTGTGGGTATTTTGTACCCTAAATTGGGGGAGCTAATCTGCGTAAACACAGCGGGGACAATTTTATTGTGTACACTTCCGGAAAGTGATAATGACTAAACGCTTTATCAAACCGGCAATATCATCGCAATTATTGTTTTAACGTGAGAATTTGAATAAGTATAGTCAATTGTTTTTATTAGATTTTAAGTGTAATACATTCGTTTTAAAATATCGAAATACCTTCAGCGTAAAGCTTTCATAATTGAAAATTGCATTTTCATGACGACTTTTTGATTTATAATACCAAACTTTAAACTTTAGAGTCTAAAGGCTCAAAAATATTAGGTCCTTACATATGAAATTGGCGTTTTGTATGGGAGGAACAAAAAGTCGAATATTTTTTAATATAATATATTTAATTAATCAAAGTATGAACCATTATTTTCTATGCACTTTTGCCATCTCATAGGTAGTTCATTGATCCCTTTAAAAACAAAACCAGTCGGACGGGAATCAATAAAATCTTTGAAGGCGATTTGGACTGCCCCATCGGAGTTGAATTTTTTCCCTTGCAAGAAGTTATCCAAATTTCGAAAAAAATGGTAATCTGTTGGAGCAAGGTCCGGGGAGTACGGAGGATGTCTTAGACTTTCCAATTGAAGCTCTTCTAATTTAGTAGCCGTCTGTTGCGCAGTGTGTGGTCTAGCGTTGTCGTGAAGCAGCAGTGGCGTGGAGCGATTGACCAGCCTAGGTTGTTTAGCCGCTAGCTTTTCCATCATGGTTTGCAATTGCTGACAATAGACATCAGCCGTAATAGTCTGGCCAGATTTGAGAAAACTGTAATGAACAATACCGGCACTAGTCCACCAAACTTTCCACAAAATTTTCGCTTGGGGCAGGATTTGGCTGGCTGGTCAGGATCCAACCATTGCGCTGAGCGCTTCCGATTATCGTAAAGAACCCATTTTTCATCACAGGTAATGATTCGGTTTAAAATACCTTCATTATTGTGCCGGTTTAGTAATGTAACGCAGCAGTCGACGCGCGTTTGCCGGTTTGCTTCAGTCAATTCGTGAGGTACCCACCTTTCAAGCTTTTTAATCTTCCCAATTTGCTTCAAGTGAATTAAAACAGTTTTATCACTAACATCGCAGCCTGCAGCTAACTCGGACGTGGTTTGCGATGGATCCGCTTCCACAATAGCCTTCAACTCTTCATTATCAACTTGAGTCTCAGGCCGTCCACGGGGCTTGTTCTGCAGGTCGAAATTTCCAGAACGAAAACATTGGAACCAAAAACGAACTGTGTTTTCTTTTGCAACACGACCGCCATACACATCATTCACCCTTCGAGTTGTTTCCGCAGCACTAGTGCCACGGCGGAACTCGTACTCGTAAATAATGCGATATTTTAAGTTTTCCATTTTGTAAAATGAGTGACGCAAACAGAAAAAAACAGAAGAAAAAAACAAATGAATGACGATCATCGAAGCACAAATACATGAGTCTATAGCTGTACAAATTTGAATTTGAAATTCCTTACCAAAGAGGAGAAATTTGTGATTAAAGTGGCCAGTACGAAAAACGCCAATTTCATATGTAAGGACCTAATATATTAACATCGCTTTACGAAATACACGCTCTTTGAATTTGGAAGAAAAAATATTAGAATTGGAATTAGCTTTTGACAGTATAAAATAGGACATTCTATATTCTAGGTGTAAGCGAAAAATTACAGAATGTTATTTCACAAACGGGAAAACAAATAAAGGAAGACAAATCAAGAGATGAGAAGATGATTTAAAAAAGTCGGCAGAGAAACATAGCTAAGGGAAGCTAGAGATACAAGAAAATGGAAATCCTTAGAGGAGGCTTTTGTCGGAAGACAAGTAGAATAGTTTAAAAAAAAAGTACTTTATAAATGTTAGATAAAATTTATTATGTAAGTTATTCTACAATAAAGGCTTATGTTATTATTATATAGATTGCTTACAAATAAGATAATTACAGTGGAAGTACAGTAACCAAGCTAATGACTTTAGGAACCGGTGTCAGTTAATGTCCTTTTGACCTTTTATGGGGTGTCGCATGATAGAACCATGATTTATAATTCGTGTGAAACGCATTGTAGTTGATACACCATAAACTCCATACTTCACTACATCCTGACCCGCGATCAACATTACTCTCTATCACAGAAGTTTGTCGGTATAGAAAATCGAACCCAGGTCTTTCAGCGTCGTAGACAGGGTCGCTAGAAACTAAGCTATCTAAAAGGCAGATCTCACAGGATGTTAAAAAGTTCCTATGAATTATATTAATATAATGTTACACATGCTTCAAGCTGTTTTACTTTCTAGATATTTATAAATCAATTTAACATATTTTTAATATAGCTTACGCTTTTAAATAATTTTTCAGGAGTATTTAAAATATGTTTTTATTAATGAACTCGTGTAACTCACACTATGCAAATGGATCTTGTAGTGAATAACTCTATTAAAATTTTTACAATAAGTATAACTGTTGATTTTTTTTCGAACTGGACAATATGTTGCTGGCCGGGATAGACCTTCACAACTAAGCCGGGTGAAATGATGAACACTGAAGTGCTCAGCCAGCAAATTTATGGGTTGGGTGGCAGTCCAAGGTCACCCCTGTGGGTACGACCTCGACTTGGGCTGCCAGCCAAAATACAATACCTAACGGTGATCTACTAGCGTTTCGGAAGCGACTACCCTGAGAAGAAACGCCGAAAGAAACTCACGGCTGCGTCGAATTGGAAATGATTGTTGATGTTCGATTATTTTCGACTAGTTATTTATTAACATTTTTATTCTTCGTCGAAACGAATTGACTACATCTGAGATCGATAACCCACGCATAGTCATAGACATCATATTATAAAATATACAGTACATGTAGTAAGTATGTACATGTAGTAAGTATGTACATGTAGTAAGTATACAGTCAATCAAGTTCATGGCACTGTAAAATTAATTGATGCAATAAACTGACTATATTGCCAGAAATTCCACATCCACACCTCCAGACATCCACACAGATGAAGAAAATCTTAGAAAGGAAACACTCATGGCATCTAATAAAAATGTCTTGTGTAAGTGCCTTGAGAAAGGCGATCAGCTGAGCCGCTGGTCACTTTAGGCATGACATATAAGCGCCAGTGGATACAGCCGGTAATGTCTCTTCTCACATCGAAAGGGATATAGCATGATCATATATTATTTAAGTATTTGTAAAATTTATTGTGTAAGATAGTAGTAAAAATGGGACAAGACTTTCACCGAAGAACACTCCCGAAATAAATTTTGGCAGAGCGTTCACAACTTACTCTAATTAGCCGGTACGAAGTCCCAATTAGTACGTTTCGGTATCGGATGAGCCCGAGCTGCAGACCTCGCGGTGGCTAACATAAACTTACAGATAACATTTAAATCCTTTAATGAACTTACAGATTGTTTTATACACTCCCTAATGTATAAATTACATGTAGTATCTTAGGATTTTTAAAATAACTTTCAAAGAACGTCCCGTGGCTTTTATCAAATTAAATTCCATCTAACAGTATATATCGCATTAAGACTACTTAATGCGATATCCAATATTTATCCAATATTTTTTTAAGGTTTGAATTTAGTTTTGGCAGATAAAAAAAGTCGGTAAAAATAAATGAAAACCTTAAACACCTTATTTTAATGAGGACACTTTATGGAATTACATACTCGGGATAGAGAAGAATTTTTAATATTCGGATTAGACTTATGCGGCAGTAGATCTATGTTAACTAGATGTAATCAATAGAATGAAAACCCACATTGAGCCTATTAGATGATATAAACGTTATAATTCTATAGAGCTAGAAAAGTTTAAAAAAATCTCGTAACTAAATGGTATTTAAAAATAGTAGGTTTTTAAGTTTTATCATTATGAAATCCTTAAGAGCTTCCAGCAGATCGATAAAGTCGCGGTCGCGAGAAGCGAATAAGAAAAATAAAAATATACATTGAGATAACGCAGAAATAAACACAAATCGCAGATAACAGCTTTTTTAATATTGCATGAGGAACCCGTTCTTAGCCAATGGTCACATATCAAGCGATCTGTCTCGACCATCCCTAATGATACGTTAAAGGAAAAGGTGTTAAAACGTTTATTGGAATACCTTCTAAAATTTTATTAATAGCTTTTTAACAAGCCGACGTCTCCTCATTTTAGGTGTTAACCTAAAGTTTTTCAACCAAGTTTTTTCTTGGCTCAAAAACAGTTAACCTTTCCAAAACGTTTGAAATTGCAATTCAATTATAACTAAAAATAAAATTAATTTCACATTTGGTACCATTTGTTTTTGATTCTCGGTTAAGATCTTTTATTTTTGAAATGTATAATAAATAGGCCGTTAGCATAATCCGATATTTTAGATTCAAAATTAATAATCATAAACTGTTTGTCCAATAATTTGGCTATTCAAGCCAATTAGTAATTTTACAACCAACACAATTTTTAGCATTCCTGAAAACAATATTACTTTAATAGTACTCTCATAGAATCAAGGTAATAAAAAAAACATGTAAATAAGCCTATTACAACCACTTTTAAATAGCCAGTAAAATGAATCTACCACCGATTCGTAAAGTAGGATCTGCCGAAAAAAGGTAATTAGAAGCTCTGAACGTATGTTATACTCACATACCTATGAACTCTCATATGCTAAGTTTTGTTGTTGTTATGCAAGTGTTTTTATATAAGTATGTATTGTGTATGATGTGTGAAAGGGTCAAAAATGAAAGTAACAGAACTAGTTGATAGTACTTTAATGCGTATCCTTATTTGTTTATCCTGCAGTCGTCAATGCCATCATGGTCGGCAGCGAAAATGCCTGGGAACGCGTGGTTGACTTCTGCGAGCAGGTAGTCAGCCAAAAGGAGGCGACTGAACGGCCCAGAGAATCCCCTACCACTCTGGTCATTCTGCCAAAGTCGTCGGCGAAGAGCTTTTGCGCGCTACTACTTGCGTAGCCCCCCCCCCCCCCCCCGTTAACCCCATCCTAGTCGGTAAGAGAAGGGAAGAAGCTTTAACTAAAAGTCAACACGACATTAATTAACTGTTAAACAGTACGAAGTACGCCGGATCCGTTAGTACAAGATATTTGTATATTTTGCATTTATACAAAATTGCTGGTGGTATGGCCACACACACCACACGATCCACAGCACACGAGTATAAAAACTGCCATGGTGACTCTCTTTAGCCTGTCACATTTTGGAATCACCTTGTGTATATCCAGTAACTCATATAACCTAGAGATCTTCAGTCGTAGTATATATGAACCGACATGATGACGGAGACTATCAATGGATTTTCGTCCTTTGATAGTAGCTTTCCTTTTTGAACTACACTGTACTTACTATCTGGTGCATTGTAGTCACTTTATCGAGTTGGTGTAAAACAATAATTAAACATCAATAAAAATTCTAATTTATTATTCTCGCTGCTGATATAATATTCAGCAAAGTCTAAAGGAACCGTTGGTCTCCACCCACGGCATTTTTATCCAATCACGATAATTTGATAGTACTTCAGACAAACGCTGTCCACCGATGCTCTTCAGACGCATCGATTTATTATTGAAATCAACCGATGCACGCAGGCTTCCTGTTCGCGAAATTGGCTATAAAATTGGCGAGCGCTCGTGCCACGCGCAAGGCATTTAATGATCCTAAAAAAGATATAAAACCACTTTTCAATTATCATACAAGATTGACACGGGGTGTGTAATTTATCTTGAGCTCAATGTAAGCTTTGTTTGGATAATTTAAATTCAATTTATTAATGTTATTTCGATTTGACAAATTAATGACATTATAAATAATTATTCGCACAAAATATTGATACGACCAATAAACATTCTAATGTGTATTTATTTTATGGCATGGTATGTTAAAACAATCAATAAAATAATTAAATCTTTTCAAATAACGAGATTTTTGTAAATACTATCTCTAAACATCTTTATACTTCATATCAGTTACTACCTATCCGTGACATGTATTGCTTTTTTGTTAAACTTAGAAACAATATATAAAATCTAACTTGATCAGTTTAGAATACTTGAAAGTGTCAATTATTTTTAATTTTTTTATATAATTAAGAAAACATATAGCTACATTAAAAACATAAAATAATGTCTATAGAAAATACACAATTTGGCAAAGTTTTTCTAAAGACATTAAACAAATTAAAAATAAAGCTAAAGAGTATAAAGCACTGTTAGAAAAGAAACATCCATTAATTATAACAAAAATAAATCCAAAGAAAATTTAATTAAACAAAGTGGATGATATAGCCACTAATCTATCTCTGCTCATCCCGAAAGGGATATAGCGGCACTATAAAACGATTATATTATAATAAAAACAAATACAATAAACAGTTTAAACTGTCAATTTTTGTCGCATCAATCTCTTAAAGGAGCCGAATGTACAAGACATAATGTTAATATGTAAAGAGGTGGATGATGCTTTGCAAGATTATAGATAAATGGAACTATATGTTTATTCTGACTGTTACAAATTGCTAGGCAATCTCTGTAATTATAGAAGAATCCAACAAAAATTTATTAACGTCCCAAAATTGCAAATGCAAATTTACTCTTAAAACAATATATTGTTTTTCAAATTCAAATACTTGTATGTATTTAAAAACAATCTATGTAATCATTCTTACATGGGACCCCGAAAAAGTGGACTGTCTAAATAAAAAAAAAATCATTTGCATATTATTTTAAGACGAATAAAGAAATGCTTATCAATGGAGTAAATAATCTTCAAGGATTAAATTACTTATCGGCAGATATTTTTTTGTGAATTTTCCTCTTTCGCGCCGCAGCTCAGCGAACTTTCCTGAAACCGTGGTGGGTATGCACGTGCCGGTCAATGCGCACGCGCAGATGTCTCGTGACACCTGCTTTGACGTTTAAACCTCTCTCTTGCACTTGCTCATAACACTACTATCGGTCTCTTTCTATTTATATATTTGATTCCGACAAAGTAGCATAAATACGATACAGCGATCAAAGACTGCACATAACATGTGACCAGTTTCTTGATGATGTTCTAAAATAGTCCGAAGTGTTCATTAGTATGCGACACGCGAGTGTATCCAATGTAAGGGTATGTTCTACATCAGCTTCCAACTAGTTCTAGACCATGTAAAATATTTCTACACAACTTGTATAATATGTGGGTACATGGGTTAATCGTTTCAACGGTCGCTAAGATAAATTCCACTAATACAATAGCTATAACGCCTTATAGGATTACTGAGTCGATTGTCGAATACTAATTTTATCTTCATTTCTTCTCGAGTTACAAGGCATAATTTATACAAATATGGTCTAAAGTAAAACATAGTAAGAGATAAGTTTTACATACTATTTGGTTAGATTCATAATAATATAACATTCCCGCTAAATAATATTGTAAAATCCTTTCAGAACATATATATTTACTCATCGGTCTTTCATTACTGAGGAACGTTGCTCCATTTTCTTTGGGGAACTAGCTGCTTTCATCAGTTTCGTGCCATTTGATGGAATGCGGCGGTAAAGGAAGCTGTTCGGAAATCTGATCTGACCATCGCTTAGAGTTCCGGTTTCTAGGTGTTTTCCCCTCATTCCCACAGACTAGACATCTTTGAACATACTAACCCCTTCAAAATATTGTATGATGTAAATATTGTTTTTTTTTTTTTCAAAATAACATAATAACCATAACATCAGATGTAGACTCAGAGTTTTAATTCCAAAAATATCCGCTTGCCACCGAATCAAATCTTAACAAACTGGCAGAAAGTTTAATTTGACCTTGATTAATGATGTTCGTTTGACAAAGGCACAGCGTGAAGCGTATCTCGCTGTGAAAATTAGATACACGGATTCCGCGGCCCCAAACAGAGGCAATGTGACGATGGTCATGTCATTTCACGACAAATTGAAGGGTTATACCACGAATCGAATACCTGCTAAGCTGTGAAATACCCTATCGCGATAAAGTACTAGCTAAAGCACGTCTAGTTTGCAAAATACGTTTTCTTCCATCGTGATGTATGGGTCGATATAATAACGTCAACTGCCATTGGATTATCATTATTTCACAGTTACCACCTTTCTCTCTGACTACACTAAACCTATTTGAATACAACATTACAATAAATCTATAAATCTATAAGAGAAGACATGTAGTTGAAATTTAAAGGAAAAAAATTAACACAGGTTCGTAAAGCTACGTTTAATAAACTCAGCTGCATCCTAGGAGAGAGGTTTTTGGAGGGGGGGCTTTACTCCTTCCCCTCCGTGAGAGGTAGCCTCAACAAGGCTTCTTGTTCTCTGGGCGTCTGGATGAATTTGGCTTCCCAGGCCCAGGTGGGGCAATCAGGAGGACACCCCGGGGATTTTTAGTCAGTAGGAGTCTGACACTCCGGGGTCGCTGACCTCACAGCGTTCCTGATGGACCTATGCAGGATTTTCCCGCGGGATACAAAAAAAAAACTCAGCTGCATTCTATATTTGAATACTTCCATGTAGTATGATGTCGAGCAAACTAAAGTTGGTAATGAATTTCATTGCTAAGATTTGAAGTATTTGTATGTAACAGAAATAAAACGCTTGCGCAGTCAAAACTCCATTTATCAGTTGCTGGTATTTGTACTACATATTATCATAAAATTATATGCTAGCTTTTATAACATACACCGCTGGAACCCTATTAAAATTCACTTAATCTATACAAACACGATAATGCCCTGAGGAATGATATGTTAAAAGGTTGCACACCTCTTGTAAGAGTTAAAACAAGTTTCTTTCCATCGCCATACTACACAAACAGAAAAGAAATAGGTGGATATAATTACTCATTACGTTACGGCTGCTTTCCATGTTGAGGCCTATAATGTGATAGTTAAATGCTTAAACGCCCATTATTCTCCAACTTTAGCTTGCACGTACGTTCAAAAATCTAACTACTCGTACTTAAAGCTGATCCAGTGTACGCATGATAAAAAAAATATCAAGATATTTTTAATTCCACGCCCGTTCATCTGTGAAGTTTTTTCTATTGATCGAATCATGTACCTTCTGCTTTTTATAGCATGAAAATTCTTTAATTAAACACAAATATGAATCTATTCACAGTGGTTAACGCCTTTTTTGTAAAAGGTTATTGCCGCTCATCAATTTAATAACTTTGATGTTTGACCATCTATTTTTCGAGCCCAATATAGTCATAATAATTTATATTATAGACAATAAAAATGTAATCTTACTGCGGGCGCCCGTAACCTCAATTAAAGTAAACTATTACAATATTTCAAATTATACTTTGTTTTTTAATTTGTCACAAAATAAAACTGTCACACGTAAAACGTTGTAATTTAACTTTAATTATCTCATTTAACGGTATTTTTATGTTTGAACTCCATTGATTTTACGTACTTTTTTAATTGTGTATATCAATAAACTGTAACGTTAACCGCCACCGGTTTGTAGGCTACATGAGCATCTAATATCAACTGTGAGACCACCGAGTGAGATCACACGCAAATTCGCTCAGACGTTACAATTTAATTAACGACATTTTATTGATCAGTGTTTCTTATGTCGCCCGTTTTGTTATTTCTGATACTTTTACGAATGACTGCACAAATATTAGAGACGTTTTGGTAACACGTTTCTTGTTTTATTTAATATCACAGGAGTTCACCTAAGCAATTAGTGGGCATAAGAAAATCATAACTCTTAACAAAAGTGTTCATTGTCTTATTTTTAATAGCATTGAGTACGAGAATAATATAAAAATTTACTATTCTTACTTATAGATATTGCTATATAAATAGAAATTTCAATTGGAAACCAATATCTAACTGAAAGACAAAAAACTTAGAGATTATTAGATTAGAGTTTCATTTTAATCTTTTATCATGTCATAATACAAAACAAAAACAAAACAGAGTTCCATTTTTTCTATACACTTCTTTAAAATGAATCTTGGACAGTGTGGGACCATGCCGCGAACTGTATACACTACAACGCACTCTTACGTTCTGATGACGTGGATCTGATTGTTTCTCTCTACGAATTTAAAACAACGTGTGGAAAGTGACTATATTTCTTTTTTTGTGTTTTGCTTGATATCATTCACAGATTTTCATTCGAATGTATTACTTATGCATTATACAATATTATCTTTTTATATTGTGTCTATATGTATGTATATTCCTTTTTTTGGAATTTTACTAATATTCTTTACCTCTAAACTAGTATTATATATTAATTATTGTACATGCTGTGGTGCCTTATAATTGTAGAGCATTTATGGTATTTGTTCTATTTTATGGATCATGATTCATTTGTTTTCTTACTCAACGTCACCCATGTGGGTACCCAATTACGTAAAATAAAATAAATAATAATGTACTAATTTGCCATGTACTTATAATTAGTAAATTCTACTTACAGATGATAAGGAATACATACAGATAAGAATCAAATGATTGTATTTGTGAACTTCAAGCAATACTTATAATATATTGCTGCGTGACAAATTCATAAAACGCGAATCCAATTCTATTTATTTTTATGTATTATTTCTTTTAATATTATTTGGATCTTCCAAAATTGGACCTCAATTCCTGTTTTTATTCAGTTTTATTGATTAACCACATTATTTCAATTATCTCATAAAATCATCGCTTTCTAATTAACAACAAAATACTCCTAACAATAAATATTTTATCTGTTTTAAGAATATTTAATTAAAATACTTTTTATGAATAGGGCACAATACAAAACATTTCATTTTTATTTCGTCCATTTATTGATGACCGAATTTTTTATCTGCCAGGGAATCTCCGGAGCCACCGGGTAAGTGATGTCTTAATAATGACACGATGTTAAATATCGTGAGACACATCTCGATGTACAGACAAAACCGAACGTCACGACAAAGAAACCCTACCCAGAGTATTTTGTCACTGTTAAACTGATCGAATCAGTTCTATTTGAAACATTGATACAAAAAATACTCTGACGTCCTAAAGGGTTGATACAAATTTTATTATAAGGCATGCGATTATCTTGACGATAAAATAAATAGGGAACGGAAAGCGAAGCTACTGCTCGTTAATTTATATGATTAGAGACCCCTTAGTATTATTAATATGAATGTCACGAAAGCAATTACTGGTCTACGTTCCAATACCACACAGAACAACCAGCTAATAAGGTGAAAGAGTAAAAATAAAACAAGGAATTATCTAGTGAAACGAGTAATTTAAAAGATATCCAAATAAGACATCAAATCAATTGTTTTAATAAAAAGGGTTTGTTTTTATAAGACCCAATCATGTTATTATTTTTAATTGTGCTTGCAACATCTGCTTCTTGAGCTTGCGTGTAGTCGAAACAATAATTTTATGAATATACGTTCCACACAAAATATATTTTATACATTACCAGCAGTCCAGGAGGCCTAGACAAAGTAATATCCGATAAACGATAACGCTAGTAGAAATTGTAAAATTACATAAGTTTTTGAAATATACACGTTATAATAATAATAATATCTAATTCAGTTTCCTCGAAAAACAAAAAATAAATATTCATAATATATTTTAGACAAAATAGTTTATTGTAATAATATCAGAGTGGATAAGCCTCTTGACCCAAAACTGCATGAAAGGACCATCCACTCTCTCAACCAAAATGCTCAAGATGCCATAAGAACTGCTCTCAACCGATGCAGCATCGAAGCAGATCGCCAACACAAAACTGCGTGAAAATCATGCAATCCTGCCTTGAACATAAGCCCGACGTACTGCAGAACGGTGGAAGTCCCATAGTCGTTATGTCAATTGCATACTTTTACCATTTTCCTACTAAGGTTTTCGTTTAACGAATTTAAATGTTTCTATGCCCTCTGGTATTAATATATTATTTTATTATTATTACTCACGGCTCAGGTCTGGCTTCGCCCGGGTGCGATTTATACGTAAGCTGATGGATTTTTAAACAAATTTATTTCACCGTCTTGTGGAAAAAAAAGAACTCAATGAAAAATTCATATTTCTGGCTTCAGTATTTTAGCTTTATTATTTGTCAATCAGGACAGGTCTTTTAATAAATATATATTAATGAAATGCATATAGAAGTACCTTTATTATATTTATAGTAAAACCTTTCTGTTTAATTTGTATAAAGCGCCTCTAAGACAATGTTGGTGTTTAGTTTATTATTGTTATTTTTATATTCCGCCTCCCAAGTATTGAGGAATAATATCAATCAGAGTATGGTATTTCTTCATGACAAAATCTCTTTATTTCTCAATTTCAAAGTGAACTCGTTCCTCATGTATTGGCGCATGTCATTTGCCGTTTTTGTATTCTGCATGTCGTCGGTTTGGGCGGTAAGGAATGAGAAATAAGAAGTATTTATTACTACGTTGAAGACTTAAGGCGATCTGTATGTTTTTTTAATAATTTTATTTTTAGTGGCTCGACTAAACTGAATCTGATTAAAAGTACAATGAAGTCCAAGAATAGAAGCGATCATCAAGAGATGAGAACTTATTGATAATCGTCATCACATTTCAGGTCTACATATACCATAGGACTAGAACTCTCTAGACAAATGAATAACAGGAGATACACAAGTCGATTCTTAAACATAACAGACTGAAGCGGTCTTTGTAACGATATTAACATCAGTGTAAATCACTGTGTTGTGAAAATTATATAGGTTCGCGTTTTTATTTGGCATTACATGTAAATTGTAATTGGAATTAATTAAAAAAAAAAGGAATGTCTTAAATTCGATTATATTTCAGTGTCAGTTTAATACATTTTTATTCGATTCATTTATTCAATGTTTTTACCAAAGCACTACAAATATCTTCTCCTTAAAGAACTTAAGTGCAAATCTCAATGTTTTTAGGTTTCGCGACAATGTCGATGCATTGTGTAAACAACGGACCGAGGTAACACGTATTTTTTGTACTTTGATTTATTGTTTCGTGTTTCAGAAGTTGCTTTTTGCCTCATACCACACACAGGCAATGTCGTCTCGATATTTATGCAAATTATGTTGTATAAAATTGAGTCGAAAAATACATTACACCGAATATTTTTGAGGTAAGTAGAGATATTAAAATGTTCCGGAAGAACATTGTAAGCAACTGATGAGGACTGCGGATCCTGTAAAGAATTCACCACAGCCTCGTTGCGCTACGCCCGCTGGACAGGAACTCCGGGAGGAGATGCTGCCTCTCCCGATACTACCCAGTATATTAAGGCAAAGCACGTCACAATGCTCCGCCGACCTTTCAAGGGCCGCTAACTGTTGGTTAAGGGCATCTACCTTGAGCGGCCACATACTCAAAGATATCAATCAGCCATCCAGGCGTGGATCGACCGATATATCGGTATTCAAGTAATATCCAAGTTTATTCATGATTTTTTCCTACATAGCTGAGCATGTTGTAAATTTGAAAAACACCATTCGAATTGAATAAAAGTACTCCACAAAATTATTATAAAGTCGATCGAGTTAAGACTAAATTAAATTTGTTATCATATAAATACATACATTTTTATTTCATTACAAGATCCGAGCTTACTTTGTAAAACGTCTCACTTAAGCTAAGCAGCATTTATTCTATAGAAATTGGATTCTAACAAACATTTTCGCCGCGCATTATGTATTTGATATTTATTTTTAGTGTATTTAAAATAAATTCGTTACTTAGTTAACTTATTATCATTATTGCTTATACTTTAAACAAAAGTCCAAATGCATTTCAACTGTGATTTAAGTTTATTATTACGAAGTACAGTTTATGCTTTATATAACAAAGCTTAAGCCATTGATAATAAGGTTGAAAT
Source organism: Automeris io (assembly GCA_036320925.1). Taxonomy (NCBI): domain Eukaryota; kingdom Metazoa; phylum Arthropoda; class Insecta; order Lepidoptera; family Saturniidae; genus Automeris; species Automeris io. The sequence goes on along the minus strand of JAUDJH010000009.1, from coordinate 6,490,660 downwards.
AAACGACGATGAAGCCGCTACCAAGCTTTTATTATAAAGAGATAAACGTCAAAGATTTAATGTCGATCGCATAAAAATATTAAAAACATTATAAGTCCAGTTCATTCGCAACCCTCCTTCTAATTGGCACCTTATTTAAATTCCTACTGGCGATTATTTTGGAACAGGACTTGCACATGTTGCATATCTGGTTTTTGTGTAATATCTACTTCTTTATTAAGTGAAGAGCTTTTATATTCCTGTAATGGTAAGCATACTCACTAAGCGATCCGGTAATTTCGTTGGGTCTTTATTTCGTTAGCCGTATTATCCGATCCTGGTATGTTAAATAAAAAAGGACTCGTTTGATTTCGCTTAAGAGCAGGTCCTCGCTGATATTAAATAGTACATTTTACATTTTATCGACGAAAAATTACATATGCGAACGATATATGTATGATTTGCAAAGTTTGTCATGAAGGCAATTTCTTGTCATTATTCCACTGTGTCGATCAAAAATTATTTGATTTGTATTACATTTTCAATTATATTTGTTTTTAAGAGATAACTATGGTAATGTAATCAAGAGATGAAACGTGTAACATCAGTCTTGTGTTTTCTATGATTTTCAAAACTAAGAAGTGTAGTCGTGTTAGCGTGTTACTGTAATCCAAAACATCTTTCGTGTATGTATAATTTAGCTTTCATTCACTTTTTTTTCTATTTTACAAATCCACATCAAAACATTGAATTTTATGACACTAAACGGATTATTACAGAGAAACAGTGCTTTCGAAGGCAAAAAAAATTCAAAAGGATTGAGATATCTAGAAAAGGATCTATCAAGTGTGTTATATTTATTGTATCTAAAAGATTATGCTTAAGAGTAATATATCATGTTGTTAATACATAAGGCTACCAGAACCAGAATGTCCCAAATGAAATCTTTATGCTTGAACAGCTTTTTGCAGAAAATTGGTCTTAAAACATATGTTATACACAAATTAAAGTAACGTATTTTTTTCTACTAATATAATAGATTTTAACATTCATATTTTGAAGAATTACAAGGAAAATATGACGGTTGGATATGGATCTTTACGGACGGTTCGAAAAATAGCAATGGACTTGGTGCAGCTTTTCATACAAATCATGGACATAGGAAAGAACTTTTCAAAATAGACAATAATGTATCTATCATGACTGTGGAACTATTTGCGATATCGGAAGCTCTTGCACACGCTATTAATTTAGGTTATGATAAGATTGTTATTTTAACTGATAGCATGAGCTCTCTTCAGCATTTAGCTCGGTGCGCCTCTGGTAGCACAGGTGTTCCGGTAGCTTACCAGGTCCTTAGATATATTTATATATTACAACAGAGCAATCAACATTGTAAGTTGCAGTGGATTCCCTCACATGTAGGACTCAGGGGAAACGAGGAGGCTGACCGTTTAGCGAAGCTAGCAGCATTAGAGGGCGCAGAAGTATATATTTACAATCATTATTCAGAAATATTAGGTTCAATTAAAAAGTCTATTTATAACATGTGGAAAGAATACTTTGATAAAACATCAAAAGAAAAAGGTATTTGGTACAAAATTATACAAAGTCAGCCTCCTCGGAGCCCCTGGTTCTGCGATGTGACGCTGAAGAGATCTCAGGTTATTTTATTACACAGATTGCGTTCTGGACATATTCCATCTGGAAAATTTGCTCATCTTATGAAAAAGATACCGTCTCCAATGTGTCCTGAGTGCGGAATTATAGACGATATTCAGCATGTCCTGATTGAGTGTGTCCAGAACGCTAATGTAAGAAAGGATGTTATATGTGAATTGAAATTAAATAGATTGGATGTTGGTATGTTCCATAGCATTTTGGCGGTGCCTACTAAAGCAACTGCCGAAATGCTATGGAAACTGTATGAAAGGTGAGGTATGAAAGGTTTTATTTCTATATGTTAGGCTACGATGGGGCTGATATGACGTAAGTTAAAAGCCCCTAATAAAGAATAAATAAAAAAAAAACATTCATATTGCTGTGCAATTGCAATTTTTATGCATTATTACTAGATCAAAATAACCCATTTCAGTTGGCTTACTATGACCTTGATAACACGACATAGGCCGATCTTGTTCTGGCGGTCTAATGTAGGAACAGTGTATAATTTAGTTTTCGAATATTTTTGATCGCACCCGTAAATAAATGGAAAAGTTAGCCACGCGAGCAATTTCATGCCATTATTATGCACTAAGGATGGCTGTTTTGTTTTTGAATGAAGATTGCGAATATTGTAATTAGTATTAATTTTATAAATGGGTAGTAAATTATCACTTGGGCACGTTAACATCCCGCTGGCCGGGACCGATATCACGGGGAGTGCATTACGACCTATCAATCGGCTTATACCCGTATAACCCGACCATTTTGTAGATTAAGGGAAATGTGTTATTTATGCATCACTTATAGACGTGCACCCCACAGAGGTATCATGTTAATTGACCGACATTTCATTAATACTTCATTGTTGTAGCGCTCTGTTTTCATTTTTTGTCAGTCCTCCCGTAATAGACGGGCGAATGGATTTGGATAATTATAATCAAAATCAAATTAAAATTGTTTGACCGATTGTTTGGAGGCGCGGGATGTTTAATTCTCTGGTTATGTGATGACATTTTAAGGTTTTATATGTGAGCACTAAAATCTTTTATAAGAATTACATTCTCAAAGTATCGAAACGCACGTTTAGTAGACCTATTAAAGTTTGTTATAAAGAGTGTTCATACATATTGATGCATCCTCCATTCTAAACCAGACGTAGATTCCTAATTAGAACGCTTATGGACATTTTAAAAACAAAAACTGTTGGCTAAAGTAATGTGAACTCTTGGGGTTCCATTTTATTTATTTACAGCCTCGTAAAACCTTATTGCTAATCAGTTTTATGGTTATTTTATGTCTGTGACAAGACTGTGATGATCTTCCACCGACTTTGCTGTTTAAAGATAGTGGACTAATTATTATCATATAAAAATAGCATAAAATAAAAGCCGTTGAGTACATGCACAACAAACAATAGGCTAATTGTATATATTAGAGCTATTTTAATTTGTACAAACGTTGTACAGTCATGAAAAAATTTCGTTTTTACTGTTTTCAATGGTTAACAAAAAACGTAATTAAAAGAAAACGGTTTTGCCATTGTTGTACAAAAATAACCTAGTTTCTCGTATTTCAACTTTACAAAAAGATTTGAGTGTCATTTTATAAAATGAAAATATATTTAACTATATATGTATAACAACAATACCTAAATGTTATATTGAAATTAATTTTTATCTAGTTAATTTTAATCTTAATTTAAAAAAAAAACCATCGGTAGTCACAAAGATAATGCCGGCTTGTACAAATATCTCTTCACACTACGCTCAAAGGACCCCATACCAAAAGACGAACGGAAGACTCTCGCTGGAAGACCTTTCCACAGCCCAATGAGACAGTAAAAGTAAGAGTTAGAGAACTTCTCAGTCCTAGACGGGATGTGAGTTACCGTATAGACGTGAGTCTGTAAATCCGATCGTGTGGTTCTATAAAGGAAGTGAAAGGGTGACACAAGGTTGAGTAACTCTTCAGAGCACTTGCTTGATACAGGCGGTAGAAATTATATATATATATATGAATTCTTTTCAATTGCCTTAATACTATTGACAAAAAGAATAAGTATTAAAATTGAAAAGCACTTGAAATGAGCAATCATGTACAGGGTGTAAAAATAACAACAATCAAACAAAAATGCTTAAACAATTTACAAAGTAATTTGTTAACCTTCAGTAATGATACAAATTACTTGCACTTCCTTAAGAGCGGGGTCCGTATGTGTACGATGGATTTAATCACGCCGGCTTCGCATTATTGTCAATTGCCCTTACTGCGATTGTCAAATTGCTATGTGCCAAATTTTATTGCAGTACGTAATTAGGGAGGATCGACGTCGCATTGTATCGTATCCATTAATATAATTGTCGGTGTATTTAAATGTAATTTCACTGCAACAAGGTAGTTTTTTACATTTATTATTCGTTTCAATTAATAAAAATTAATGGTTTTATGAGGAAACAATGTTGTAATGAAATGATTATATAGATTTACAAACAATTACAATTTTGGACAAACCATTACATATCATCATCATCATTAATGTACCAATATAGTTAGTAGTTACGTCATTAAAATAAGCTATGGATTCAGAATCTTCATTGAAATAACACTCTCTAAAGAAATACACTTTTAATAAATAAAAATTGTTAAGTATATACATGCATAGTTGTGTTGTATATACTTATAATTTTTAAACAAAACGATTATCAAGAAAATTTTCATTCATAAAATTTCGAATCTTTCATTCAAGTCACGTGAATAATTTTGGCTTCCGAATACGTGTTAACATGGAACGAGGTCTGGAACTTTTACTTTTATAAAAAGTAAGGTATACGTCACGCATTGTCACGTAGAGATAATTTCCCATTCATTATTGTGGACGTGTCATAATCTGTGACGAACCGTTCGGCGCCAGGATTTTATTGTCTTTCTGTGGACGTGCGTATGTTTTAAAATATATTAAACTGTTCTGTTTCTACGGAATACATTAATTATTGTATAATTTAATGTCACATTTGTTGGACTTTGGAGTGTTGATGGTTTTTTTTACAATGTACTTAAGCTTTGTTTACAATTTAATGCAATTCTTTTTTGCTTCGGCCTGTGAAGAAACTGCACAACATCCAAAGTTGCACTACGTACTCCAAAAGTGAACTGCATATATCAAGAGATCGCATAATACATTAGTATGTGGTCACCGTGATTATGTCGGCCAGTTGAAAATTATGTTTACAGTTATTTTAAAGAATCGAGAGAAAGAGAACACTTACTGGATGTTCAGCCAGGTCAGCATGATACAGTATGCAAAATTGCGAAGATAAATTTTACAGAATAAGATTTTTTTCTTATTTCCAAAAGCTGTTCTCGTTTTGATTGCTTTTCCATCACATGCATTTCAAAGAAATAAATGTCACATCAGTTATCACAACGCCAACTTATTATTAATTATATTATTAAGATATGAAAGAAGACTCTTTGAGCAATATTATGTGTATAATACGCTTTCCAAGTTATTAAAATATAATAGCACACGGTATATATGAAATGGAAATTAATGCCTCTAAGTGACAAAACTTATTTTCCACGTGTTAAGTCCTGTAGATATAGATACTGCAAGCAATATTCTTAATAATTAAACATCTATTAGATCTAACTTCAAGACAGGTAATAATGAATAGGATAAAGAAATATACCATTGCTCCACATCTCCAAAAAACACATCGAAAGGAAGACGCAATCTTTGTAATGATACATTACGGAAGCTAACCATCTAACTAGGCTGCAAGTGCGCTTACTATCAAGCCGCAAATCTATTGCCAGGCAGAGCCTTAGCAAGCCGTGATTGGAGGAACGTATGGAGAAAGGCCGAAACACGGCCAATGAGGAGCTTAGAGCAACAATTGGCTTGATTTGCAACGCCTGTAACGGTACGTAGTTTAGCTACGGTTACGGTACTGCATGTATTGCTATTATTACTTATTGTAGCTTTTAAGAAAGTCTGTATTCGCATTACAGGTCAAATAATACTATTTGACTATTGTACCCGCCGGGTTTAGTTGTGAAGACCTTTCCCGGTCAACCAACACGCGTAAATTAAAAAAAAAATTGACTATTGAATTCTTGCTAGTAAAGTTTGTATTGATTAGTGGTATACTCGTTGATTTAGATACTGTGCAGTCGATGCCCATACTTGCTTCTAGCAATAATAAAAATTATCTCCATTTTTATAATTTTACTATGAGATATTAAGTCTTGCATACGTCTAATTAGAAATATTAGATTAGCACAATATTGGTTGAATGTGTCTTTAAACTTAAATATACTTTGTTTATTATATTTAATTGTAATGTTTACATTACGAAAACTTCTTTTCTTAAACATATTTCCAATATATATTTCATCTTTTCCATTTAATATTATTGATTGCAAATAAATTAGAACCATAGAGAACATAGTCGAAAATTTTCTCTTCAAATTCAAAATAAATCAAATTAATGTAGATTTTATAGACTCTTGGCTACATATGTACAATAATAATAAAAACCCATATTTAATCATTATTTACTGTGAACTTTTAGTACCAAGAAAATACAGTACATTATTGTAATCGGACTATGCTAATTGCGGGATAAATGAAGGATTACTTGTGATTACAATAAAGGAAAATAAAATTCCAACACTGTGGTGTGTGAAGTTTGTATACAAATAAATAAAAGCAGCTAGTTGTTTAACTACAGCCTTCGGTACTTGTACAAGGTACAGTCACCCATTAAAATTGATTGCGATATTAATAATATTAAAATGGCATTTATTACTTGGGAACCATCGAACGATTGTATCTAATGTCAAACTCTGATATTATATTGATTTTTTATGTATAAAATATACTTATATTGAACTAGTTTTCTTCTTCTTTCTTCTTTTTGTTTTAACTTTCGTTTTAATAATTATGATAAACGACATATCGTCATCTTGTTGATTTTTATGTGGTTTATATAGATATAATTAGATGAATACAGAAAATGAACATTTATTCTAACTGCCCTGTAAATAGTTTCCTGCTCGGAGGTAAAACTATCGTGCAGGTCTGCTTAATCAAACCACCAATCTGAGATAGGAGTCGGGACGTGCCGAAGGCGGTGCATAAAGGCGAGTGTACATGAATGTGCCTGTCGCGTGGTTACGCGCTATTAACCGTGTCGGCTGCTCTGCTACTAGTCGATTCTATCCTATAAATTACACGAATTATACAGTGTGGCGGGCGTACGCGAGCTTGTGATATATTGTGGTATTGCAACCGCGCCAGGTATTGTCGACTACGATCATAAATATTTCCCAAAAAAAATTTCGTGTGTTAAGGATAGTCGCCTATTATCTAGAATACTATCGTTTTATATAAATAAGATATAAATATAATTTAAAATGTATTTTGCCTTTTAAAACAACTATAGCATACATTAAATAAACCTATTTTAAGTGAATTATAATTAAAAATATCAGCGTTAAACATTGCGACCAATAAGTGACTAATTTTAACGAAAAAACGAAATATAAGCAAACGTAAACAATTCAAATACAAAAATAAAGCTATTTAGAATCTCGCAAAATATCCTTAAAATATTTTATTGGTACTAAACTAAAAACAATAAATATCGCTTAGGTTTAATCTTAGACCTTTAAATCAAATACCTATTAACCTATGACAGGTCTATGCACCAAGTAAACACAACAATTGCGAGATCCATCCTACCGCTCTCGCCATCTATTAGCATAACGCTGCACTGTTTCCATATAATTAGTTGTCTACTATTTGTTACAATATCATATTTAGAATACGTACATATATATATTAAGATTATCAAAGATTTCGAACGATTTTCAGGGTGTACACGAAGTGTTTTCATAGCCTGAATATTGATTAAATTTGAGAAATTATTTATCAGATGATATATCTACTTATTAGTTACCAGTTATCATCATAATCAAAAATATTATAAATTGGCATAATGTATCTGGAATTGTGCATTTTTCTTCTAATTTATTCCTAAATAAATAAAATAAAATTCCTACATAATTTTTATCCAAAAATATCTTATCTATCCCCATTTGAAACTCCTAAGCTCAAAGGAAAAATGTGTAAGCTGCCATCACTGTCAGCGTCGAAGAGGCTCCGTGTCAGCGGACGCGAAATTATACACCTGAGCGCGCTGTTTGCGCCCGACTCTGCTAATACCCACGTACGCGTCGCATTTTATTTGCGATTGTTATTTCGTAAATGATACTCCTACAGATGGCTAGAGTTATCGGAGACCTAGCGTTATTTATGCAGTGAAAGCTTCGGACAACGTTTGTTTCGATGACAATCAGAATCTGTCTGTGTCCAGCCATACGGTATTATCATTTATATTGCTTGTATCCCTGACTAAAACTCCGTTGTAACTTTAGCTGTCTATGTAATTTATCGAATAACGCATTAAAATAAGTATTTACACGGCGGTTTTATCAAACCAAGACGGTGATCATTTATTTTAATAACACCTTCTTGACATTTAATAGAATAATAATGGTTAAATACAAAAATAATCTCACTTACGGCATTTTCTATAAAATGTGTGCCTATAGTCCAAAAAACTTTCAAAGTGATCATCCATAAGGTATGCTATAAGCTTGACCCAATTAAATTATGAAATTATTACATTATTATCTTAATTGAATATTTGAGCCTATTTTTACAGCAACCGTAAAGCACACGGCGCTATGAATATATCTAAAGAAATTTCTGGAATAAAAAAAATCTCAGTTATAAATTTGAATTTCTATTAACATATTATGCTTTAATTTTATTAATTATTGTGATTTACAATATTTAAAATAATAACACACTAAAGACGTATATACAAAAAAACATAACTTTAAGGAGATATAATATATATTGGAGAGCCTGCAATGCTGAAGATCCTGGGTTTGAATCCCGGTAGCGGCAAACATTTTATATGATTAATACCTTCGTTTGTCCTGAGTCATGGATGTGTATATGTAAGTAGTATATCTGTGTCTTGTACACATAAACAAGAGCAAGCTTACTTTGGGACTAGGTCAGCATGTGTCCACAACTATTTAAAAAAAAGTAACGACAAACTATTATAATTTATAATACTTAGTTGTCTAGCATCCTCTTTAAATCATTTTATTTAATTTCGAAAATATTACTTTATTTAACGTTATTTCATGTTTAAAAAATATATTAAGCAGAATTAATAAGTAAGTATATTCCACCGTCTCTAAACGCAATATTGTTAACATTATATTTAGATTTTATCACCAACCAGAAAAGCGGACAAGTGACAACGCCCCATATATTTAAATCGCAATACAGTGTTTTTTCATGTAAGCCATTGTATAGCCTCTGGTAGAATATGTCATAATTTAATATCTATAAATTAAATAATTTTAAACTATCAAGCTCTTTTAAAAAACCTTATTTTGTACTTTAAATGTAAATTAATTTCAACCTAATATTAAACATATATTGAATTTATAATTACCCAATATCATTTGCCCAATAAAACTTTCCATTTTAAAAAACCCTTCATGATTCTATCTCATCATTAATTTAGCCAACATCCGTATAAATCGTTTATACAAATTAATAGAAATTAGTAAGTATCTCGTGGAATCGATATAACCAGCTAGCCAAGAACCAACCAAACAACAAACTAAGAAAATGGTTGAAATTTTTATTAACACATAAATGTTTTAGTCTTTTGTATTTCCTTTCAACTCAGGCAATTTTAAGTTATTGTAAATATATAAAAAGGAAGATACAGTACTTGTCAATCAGATATCGTGGCTAATACAAATATTGATTATACATCTTCTCACGCACAAGTTTAATTGGGGAAAATGAAATTAGTGTAAATACGGGTACAATACAGGTTTTATGCGTCGCCATAGATTGCTTCGCTCGTAAAACCCGATAGATGCTATCGACTCAAGTGCGTGCCTAATTAAACGGTACCTAATGAGGAAATATAAGATAGGTTTATTAGGTATATTTTTTATTAATGCTTTCCATGTGAGTCTTAAATGTCATATTTTCAGCTATTAATAAAATTAAGCACAACTACATTTAATCAAATTCCTATTCAAAGATGTTTAACTTTGTACTCGCGTTTTAAAGTTTTATATTATATATACATTATTATTCTCAAAACAATTTACATATTGCATATTGTTGCATATTTATATTGGGAGTTGAAGCTACTCGCGTCCGTAGGCTTTAATCTAGTTTCCCTACACGTGACTCCTGGGTGGTGCTAAACGAGCAGCAGCGAGGTGGTAGGGCGTCGGTGCCCGTCTGAATCGCGACCACAGTACATTGGTGTAAAGCCCATCATAGTGACCATTTTCGGCTTGTCGCGTTTCGGGATCAGCTTGTGTATATCCAATAGCTCATATACCTAGAGACCTTCAGTCGTGGTATATGTGGGCCGACATGGCGATGGAGACTATCAAAGGATGAAAATCCATTGATAGATCCATTGATTCATTGATTGATCCATTGATTGATTCCTTTGATAGTCGCTTTCGTTTTTGGACTACACTGTACTTACCATCAGGAACCCTGTAACCACTATGTTGAGCCAGTGTAAAAAAAAATACATATAACAATTTTGCTATAAAACTATTACAACGAAATAACAAAAATAGAACAAAGAATAGAAGAAGAGGGTTAGTTATTTAGTACGAATATATTATTTTTAGATAACAATTTTATTTATTGATCTTATATCCAATAAACGTTGGTACGTAATCTTTATTTTTCGACTTAAAATAATATGTTATAAAGATTATCAACCACTACTAAAAATATTTCTAAATTACTTAAAGATATATACGCAGTAATTTATCCTGGTACATTATCAAACGATAGATATGGTTTTATTAAGATGTCTACTTGAAATGTCATGGAGAAGACAGGTGCTATCGTTTAGATAGCTACCGGAAAAAAAACGAAACGTGAAGATCCCGGAAACAACTTCATTCAAACCCGGAAATAGAAACATTTTGACCCGGTTATCAATTCATCTATTGGTCGTAAAGGCGTTACTATGGAGATAAAGAAAGGTGCCACGTCGATATAAATATCACTTCATTTTAAGTTAAAGCGCCATCTATTTCAATATATTTATATCAAATTTCTACCCCGTAACAAAACTACCCCTAAAATTATAGTTATGTGAATAAATATTTGTTGATTGTAGAAGCGCCATCTAGTTCTGTCGTTGTATTCCACGAGGGGTTGGTTTTATTCACATCGATTTTAGTTCGAATATTTTAAGGGATGATTGTAGATGGCGTTCTGTGTTTCGGTAAATGTAACAAAATTCTGTAATGTAATGTTTTGCACTTTCTGTTAGTAATAAATTTATTTTACAACGACGGCATAACGATTATAACTGCCAGTTAATAATTATCATCTTTTGGTAGTTGTCGTCGAACCTGGACAGCATTCTATTTGATATCAATCACATTGCATTTTGGTGAGCCCGAATAAAAAACTCTTCACTACTATTTTATAGTCTTTAAATAAACTTTTATAGGTCCTAATTTTTCGTTTTTGTAAACAGTATTGAATCGCTTTAGCCGGTGTCAATCAAGCGAACCAGTGCTTTATCAAGGCGTTACAATTCTTTGTACTAAAGATCTCAACGCAAGCTGAATTTTTTCTTTGTGTTTTAACTATAAATTAGTATTTCTTGTGATAGTTTCCATACACAGTCAATATAATTGACTGCGTCTACCTATTTAATGATCTATTATCATGAATAAATAGCAATCAAATGGAATTCCTTACCGAAGTCGCAAAAGACCTGTGACATTCTTTATTTTAGAAGTAAACTAATAAAATCTACAACTAAAAAGATTTAAAAAAGGCGAATGCGTTATTATATGATTACAATAATTCTTCGTTAATCATATATTACCTAGATATCTTTATGCCCTATGGAGTAAGTGCCTTGTAAACATGTATAATTATCTGAAATGGATGAATGTAAACGGCACTAAATTAATAAAAAATTTATTCCTTGTAAGAGACATAAACGATTAAGAGTAAAAATACGATTCCATTATTTAAAGCAATGCCCGAAGACAATTTGCTTTATTACACAAAAAATCAACAGGGCTCATATAACAGAACAAAAGTTACCAGACATTAATAATACAATATCGTCGATGATCGCTTTACAGCGCCTATTCCCCTTAACGACTTCTAAATAGACGAGAGCAGATCGTCCTTCCTAACATGGTAAAAGACGGGATAATTACGCGCAACGACGTGCAACAATAGCGGCGCGAGCTTACTGCTGGCATAATAAGCGCCGGCGTATTTTGACCAGTGCAACAAGTAGCTGAGCGCAGGCGGCGAGCGGCATGGTGGCTAATAGGGTTGCCACACATTCAGCTTCGGATCTGAGTTTACGAATTCGCATGGTGCATGTTAGGGTCATGGGTTATACACCTGTGAAAGTAAAAACTTCGCGACACATCAATTGTACTCCGCTTTATCATTTGATTGTTTTTTTTTTTTAAATAACTAATGTATGATTACTTGACCTAATTTGATGTAAAAACGAATTAACTACGGAATCTGTTATACGATATTTCATTCAGTGCTTTGTGGAGGTTATAATGACCACCTCTGATTGAGTCAAAACGATCTCATGCCATAAAGAACGTGTTAATAAAGAGTAACTTCAAATTATGGAATTAGTCGAATGAAAAAAGAAACAGAACAATAAAATGACGTTTTAATTAATTTGACTTATTACAATAATATAATATATCTTTACAATGGTAGGAAAATTAAAATGCGAAAATTTTAAATATTTATGGCATAATTAAGGCGTAGTCTCTGTATGGCTTTATCTTTTTTTTAAGTCTTTGATGACTCCAGTGAACTTAATATTTACAAAATGAGTACTTAGATCTCTTCATTCAGGTGATCTCATATTATAATAATATTATATATTATCGCGCTATATCCTTTTCGGGGTGAGCAGAGAAACATTTGTGGATGTATCTCGTATCAACTAAATTTTTTTTTTAAATGTACCTTTTTGAAAGGCAACAGCCCTAGCGAATAGTATTGTATGGCGCAGGGCAACCGGGCGGCCGAGGCCCGTGCGAGAGCGCGCGCGCCTGGCACGCGCCCCACCGCCGGCAGCCGTGCCGCCGCCGCCGCCCGCCCCCGCCGGCGCTCGCGCTACTTAGCGTCAGGGGTGCGCGCCACCTCCGCCAATCCAACGGCGAACTTCGCGTTGAACGCACGCGTGTGCTCTTGACTAGACTTGCTTCCTACGCGATGCCGATGGCAGCTATTCACACCTATCAAAACCTCGGTGTCGATCAAAAATTGACGCACCTACAGACGCAAGCGCCCCGAAGGCTCGCACCTGCCCCAGTGGACAAAAACCACTGTAAGAAAAGGTCGTATCTTCATCAATCTTATCCAGCTCAACCTGCCTCGGTGGCGCGAAGGAACGCCCGTGAAAGGAATAGAGTAAAACAGGTCAACAACGGATTTGCGGCTCTTCGGCAGCATATACCATCGGCTGTGACTGCAGCACTAGCTGGTGGGAGAGGATCATCAAGGAAATTAAGTAAAGTGGACACCTTAAGATTGGCAGTGGAATACATAAAAAGTTTGAAACGTTTATTGGAAGAAAGTGAAGATGGATGTTCCGATGCGCAGATGAGCTTGGGGTTACCGACAAGTGGATCGCACACACCCCCTTTATCAGAAGAATCACACTCTCCTGCTCCTTCTCTAGTGTCTGAAGGTTCAGCGGGACCTACTTGTCAAGATGCCTACGATTCCTACGAGCCGATGAGCCCAGAAGATGAGGAACTCTTAGACGTCATATCATGGTGGCAGCAGCAATGAGAAATAGGTAAGCTTACTAAATTCTTGTATGTCATATAAATTTTAAAGATGTAAATTATGTTACCTGATATACTTAAAACCTGTAACACTAAGATGTTCGTTACTTTGATAATTCTTATCACGTTGTTTGCCTCCCTTGTAGCACATCACTCCAGGGTTTATATATTTACGTAGTGTTGTGCATCGTATATTTAATATTTTTTTAGATATTGGTATGAAGAATTTTCACAAAAACTCAGGTATCAGATGAAATTAGTTTTTTTTTCCTATTGATGCACTTTAGTCACGGTTGCCTACAGGATCGGATCCTTTATATTGCACAATTTTGAATGAAGTTTCGCGTTCATCCCTAAAGCAAAAAGTAAACAAGTCCCGGTATTATATTTGAACATTGAACCGTAAGGTAGACTTTATCTATTCATTGTAAAATTAAGAGGACACAATAGCATGTCTCCGACAATGGCGGATCTTTAAAAATACGACGCTTTATAAAAAATATGGCAGCCACGTTATTTATTTTCTTTTTCTGCTTAGAATATAAGAATAGATTAGATGCCCGCATTCCCTGTACTTGTTTTCTGCGTTAGCCCGAGGGCAATTATTTCTAACTATCTTGTGGTTCGCCCCGCATATGTTCAGAAATTGCAGGTTTAAATACTATTTTCTAATAAAATAGTGACCAGAGAATCTATGTTGAGTGGAAACATATGTTCTAATTTTTTGAGCCAACATTTTCAACGTTCATATGGTCCATCACCTCATTCTAAATAATGGCGAAGATTTTCACCATATGGCCCAATTTGACGGATTTAGCAGAACCGGTAGCGCCGTATCAAAAAACGTGGAATTGTACTCGCAAAAAACGATGTTTCGTAGACTATTAATTTATTGTACCGGAAGACGAAATCTCGAGAGGAAATAGAAGGGCGTCGAGCGCAGCACACGTGTTACAATATTTGCTAAGCACTGTACAAACATCTGTTGCTATCACTGAGACACTCATGAGAATTCAATCGTAACCTTCAAAGCTTCAGATTTATCTTTATTATCAAGAACATAAAAAGTGTATAGCTAAGTAAACAGGTGCCATAATATTTTTTTTATTTTCTCAGATACCGAATGTGCGGTGATCAAAGTGCGCCCAATCAGCGGCTTGCTGATTATGAAAAAAACAAGTATTTCTCAAGAGATACCCGAACGATGGAGCGCGAGGGACTCTGAGTGAACCTCTAATTAAGCGCAATCAGTATATTCCTAATGAAAGTGGATAATGGTGGCCTATAGCGACTCATCGAAGCATTCCCCCCGTGACTGAACACCGAACGAATACTCCTACTGCATTTCATACATCACTGGAATAGCACTACGAAGACTGAAATGATCATTAATTTGTTCCCAATAAGCATTTAGTGTAACATAAGTGATTTAAAATAACGCTGTGCCTTAATAAAGTCCTTATGGTAGCTTCCAGTTATTAATTAATTTTAAGATAATTTTATTTTTGTTATCTAGTCATTAAATTTTAAGATAGTATTATGTTTAATTATATTCTTTTTACTTTGAATTCCAATGAGACAAAGACTTTTAGTGTATATAGATACCGTAGTACCATAAACAAGATTCCTAATATTATAAGATATAATTATCGAATTAAGTTTAAGAGATTATCATGAAGCATCAGGACAATCAGTTTTTTAAATAAAAACGGTAAAGAATGAAATTGTCTTTATTATACAATTGAATTCCTTTTACATTCCTGTTGGCATGTCAGTACCACTTACCGCTTAAATTATCGTTTAATTTATAAATGTATCGTTTACTTTTTAGAAATACCAATTTATATTTAATTAATTTCAAAAATTTGTAGGTACGTACAGCGTATATAATTATGCATCTTCTGCTTTCATTTGCTAAAATTATTTGGTTTCCATCAAAACAGAACTCTTAAACCGCAACATTCTACAAATAAGGAACTCGAAAAGAAGCACTCAAGTTTTCTATGTTGCAAATGAAGTTTTAATTCCAAGTGGTGCCAATATTTTTTACATCAGAACAGAACATTTTCAACATGAGAATCACAACAAATTTGTTTGTAACAAATAAAAAACTTCCTGAGAAAAAAAAAATTTAATGAATCTCAATATGGAACATAATCCTATGTTTGCCTCAAAATTCCACAATAAATAGTAAAAGTACTTTTATTTTCAATAGCCTCAATTGAAGTTAGAATTTAACAAAAATTGTAAGAAAATTTTACAAACCAAATGTTCAAAATTTGCTGTAACGAAAATTTTAATTAGCTGAAATTTCTTTAATATACAAAGAGTACGTACAATGAAATCACAGGAATTTAGAAAATATAATATTTTTTATTACATTTTACATGAATGTCCATGTTCAACAAAACAGGCAACAGGACGTTGCAAATTTAAATAACAAACTGCTTTTTCCACACGTGCCTTAACTCAGATTACACTCGCGCAAAAGAACAATAATAAAGTATACCAAATACACAAAATGGGGGGCCCTAAACAAAGCATGGTTGCAACATTTAATTTGAAAAAGACAATTCGCGAAACGGGATCACGTATCTTTATCCACCCATCGAAATCAAATTGCAATAGTAATTTTGGATAATGAAAGGGAAGCTCGAACCATTATGGGTGGATATTTCCGTTGATGTTATTGATTGAACTTGCTTTACACAATACAAGGCTAGGCACGACAAGATCTGCTCACTTGTGGAATTTTGAATAGTTTTGTCGTTGTTAATTTTCTTTATATTAATTGTTAGTTTGTTATATACATTGCATCCGTTTGCACAATGCGGTACCCATTATCTCGCCTTGAAGGTGCTCGTTTGTTACAACTACTGTTTGACGAGTTTCTCAAGTACTTGTTAAGGTAATATTATGAAAAATATTCAAAAGATGCCGCTTTTACTTAATTTTTTTGTATATGGATCCCTAAGGAGTTCACTGTATTCTTAGTAATACCTATAATAATACGACTTATATATATTCTGTAGGTACTTTAAAACAGGGATTCCCAAACTGGGTTCCGCGGAATAGTCATCAGGGTTCCGCCAAAATTATTTTTTTAGCTATTAAATAATACCAAGATTACAAATATTATTTTGAAATAACGCAAAATATGTGATGAGAAGGACTTACTGTTTTTATGTAAATAGGTAGGTAGTTAGCAAGCATTACAAGTCAAGATTTGATGCTGCCAACTCCAGATATACGCATTGTCAGACATAATACCGAACTATAAAATAATTATTGATACTCGTAATACAGTAAAACAATTTTATTCTTCGTATTAAAACTTTAAGTTAAGAATAATATGTTTCAACTATATTACACATTTCACAAAAAAAAAAAACAAATAAATATAAATTTCAGTATTGATTTGTGACCATTTGATATGGGGTTCCATAAAACAAAAGGTATTTGTTTGGTGTTCCGTTATCTTTAAAGTTTAGGAACCCCTGCTTTAAAATATATTCATGAAAATAGCGTAAAATTCAACAACAAAGCTATTGATGCTAAATGAAATTAATTTTATAAATATTTATTACACCTATAAAAGGAATAGATTAAATAAAACGTGTACCTTCGTATAAAAGCTTAGTTCATGATAGGTTTAACGATAAAAATTTATAAAAAACCATATTATTCATTGATAATAATTAGATGTCTCTTATTCTTAACAACATTAATTAAATCTTGGTAAAATTTAGTCATTTTATTTGGAAAAGCTTGCAATTTTAGTGGATAGCGCGATGGGATCTTGCGGGACTCGTAATTGATCGGCACTGCTCTCGCGTTGTCCAGGCACGCGACTGGCGTGCGTTGCCTTCTGCATCTGCCGACAGCGGCGACTGTCAATACACTTTGGTGACTGTTGTGTAAACTCGACTGCCGATTAGTTGAAATAAGGCTTTTTCACGACCTAATTTATATCCAACCATATTTTTATAATAGATATACTTATTAATTATTATTGTGGTCTTAAGAATTTGCAGTAATATCAATTATGCTATTTTTAACAGCAAAATTACCGATATAATAAAACTTAAAAGCGCTTATCAAATTAAATCAACTAAAAATAAGAAGTGATTTTTTAAAAGAGCTAATATAAAGAATATGCAAAATTTCTGTACTAAAACAATTTTATGGAAAATGTACCGTTCTGTAAGAAAATTACAATTTTTATTGATTTGTTACCTTGATTTGTTTTCTTTGTAATAATTTTTCAAATAGAAGATATTTGACGATGAACACAGATATTATTAAACATGGAAATAAGAACTTATTTTATTATGTTGTCAATTCGCAACCATCTTTATTCATACGCAATGTTTATATTTCCTTACTTCAAGAGTCTTCTTTATTAGAATTTTATTTTTAGCTGGTATAGTCTGTTCAATCGCATGTTTTGTAAGAAGTTTTTAAGCAAAGAGATTAAGGCATGAATTTCAAGCGGTTGCACTATGGGTAAAAATATTTTAATATAATAAAATACTAACTATAATATGAAATCTTTTTCTGAAGCTTTTGTAATAAAAAAATTTCTGGTGCTAAGATTGATAAAAACTTGTTTGCTACCCTGTTTACCCTGAATTTATTTGATTATTTACGGCTTTACGAAACAATACAATCATAAAATTTTGCTTTCAAAATACGTAATGTAGCTTTCGAATGAAGGACATTGAAAATAAATTTACGTTACCTATAAATTTAACAAATATACTTATTTATGTTCTTGTTTAATTGAAATCACTTTGTTATGTACTTACTTTGCTATTTTAATCTCACTGTTTTCACCATATAAATCATATTAAATGATCTTATATAATGCATATGTATATTCAAAATTATTCCATAAATCTTACGTAATAATTAATATATTCGACTCATTTGAAAACACTAAGCTTCGTAAAAAGCTCGTCGAAGTAGCTTTATCAGAATTTTATGAAATATTTGTGTAAAGATTTTGTTTATTATTTTAAAAGTTGTTTCACAGCAGTATTATATATTATATATAGACATAAAGTATTAAATTAAAATTCCTCTGTAAATTAAATGCATCGCTGATTCATTAAAATATTAAAGATTTTTTAAAAGCTACTATAATATTTTATATAACTTTTCTTTATTATATCCATTTACCTAATTATGTATACTTTAATAAACAGGTTATATATATATATATGTGTTATTAAATCATCACCACACGACATGTTTATAGCACTAAAACTTGGTGTCCTTGGCTTCGGGTGTAGTATAGCGGAACCACATAAACGTTTGACCCAAATCCCTTTCAATTGTGGCGCTTAACAGACGGCTTGCTATTTTTAGTTCCAATATTTCAAGTGTACAACACACTTTGCATGGGTTATATCGAAGGGTGGAAAGGCTATTCGTTTAAAGCGATGTTTTTTTTGTTATATTAAGTTATGTATATTTTCGGAATCAGCAATGTTTATTTTTCACTTATTCTGAAAATGTGACTGTCAATATGTATAAAAAATGTTGCTTAACGCAAACAGCCTTTTATTATACATAATAAAACCTTTTTATTTTTTATTTAAATATAATGCTTTTTGATATGAAAGTTAATAAATACATAACAATAATAAATCATTATGCTATATCCCTTTCGGAGCAAAGATATATTAATGGCTGTGTCCACTTTATGCTTTACGCTTATATGTATTAGCGTAGCTTATTGTCATTCTCAAGACACTCATACATGACATTTCTATCTATGCGGGTCTCTTAAGATATTTTTCTTCACCGGTGAACATGTGATACCTAAATCCGTACTTAATTTGGAAAAACCCAAAGATATGCGCAAGGATTTGAACCTATGACCATTAGCGTAGGAATATCGGTCCCTCATTCACTAGGCCAAAAATAGCCACTACACATAAATATATCTAATTGCAGTTTATATTTAAAAGGTAATATTGATTGAGCTTTGCCTGTAAACTGGCACACTTTAATAGTTATGACGTTAAGAGAATGGATATTAAAAGGATTAATTAATAAGAACAAGCAAAAGTTAGCTAGTATGTCTGCTAGTTTAATTTGTTCAAGAAGCCACCAAATAAAAAGAAGTTAAGAGTATAACTAATCTTAGTGGTAGTAAAAACGCAGGTTATAATGAAAGTTGACATTCTATATGTTATATATATTCCTGTGTATTGACTATTTAATTAATCAGCCCCTAGGGCAATACTAATAAATTCAGTGCGTAATAAAATTCATTAACGGCCTTTAATGAATTGGAACTAGGTAGCAGGTAGGTTTATCAGAATAATCTGAAATATTTCGACCCGAATTCTTGTGAAATAACAATGATGTTGAGAATGGGTGCGACTTGTCGCGGCGCCTGTCTTCATGACAGGAGACCTCCCTAAAACGTCCAATTTAATTGCAGAACCGAAAGGTGTAAAATACCTAAAATATTTATTACCTAAAAAAGAAGAAATAGTTGACATTATTAAAGTATATAGAATATTTACGTGAAAGGGTTGGTATAATTTTTAATTTAAGTGAATTAATAAGTAACAATTTTCTAACCAATTGTGACTTTGTGGATAAATAAAGTACTTTGATATTTTTGCTTATCGAAAGCTTGTGTTGTTTTATTGATACATTTATTTTTAAATATATAAAAATAAAATTATCTGTATCAGCGGTCTATATGAGTATTATAATATAAAATAAAGCTATTAAATATTAATTTATAATAGTACGAAATAAAAGGAAATCCATAAATTCTAAAAACTAAATTAAAAACTAAAAATATTGATTGTTTTGTTAGATTGATTTCTTATTAATATGTAAATATAAAATTAACATAAAAATATTTAATTAATAACAAATCAGTAAATTTTTACATTGTCTATAACAAAATTAGAATGTATCCAGTAAATAGAATAGCATTAAAGAGGCTTATAACAAGAGATGGGTAAAAAATAATCTGATTAATGATTTACGATTACAAAATGTAGACGTATCAATTTGTTGCTCTATCCCTTCAAAACATTAAGGAGCCATAAATGTGTGCAATTGAGGATTACTTAGTGTTCAAAACATAGATGAACGAAATGCAGGCATATTAATGATGAACAACGCAAAATGTAAAAGCAATCGTTTTTCATTAATCTAATTACATTTTACCCATCTATGCATATAACAACGTTGACATTTTTCACAGCTCCCTGCCAGGGTTTCAGTTGACTTTGATGAAATTGTACACATCTGGATCATCTTGAGTATCACAATATTAACTGGTAATTTTTTTATTATATACTTGTGTTTTGTAGAGCTAGATATACTAGCAAGAATATATCACGCTGTCTTAGAATCCATGTATATTTTTTTACATTATATATATATATATATATATATATAGTTAGTATATGAAATAAAATAAACAAGAACAAACCTGAAAAATAGACACAGTCGAAACAAAACGAACGGCTATTAGAAATAGCATTATTTTATTTAAAAAAAAAAAAGAAACAATTTCAGTAAGATCTACACTCATCGAGCGGTAGGACAAGTTATCGGCGTCAGTCAAAGGGCCGTCGTGTCGCGCTATTCAAATAATTAGGCTCGACTCGCCACTGGCTTCTATCGAATTAAACCACATAAAATGATCGTGAAGACTCGCACGCCACAAAAACATCAAACATCGGTGAAATATCGAGTTTTTATTTACAGACAATCTAGTCTAGTAGTAAGAGTGTTTTATTAAATAAAAATGATCTGCAACTTATCAGCTTGCTGTTTTTTTAAAATAACCTTTTAAACTTAGCCAATGGATCTTTCGATCGGCAATAACGCTTGTAGAAAAGCGCAAAATGTATGGAATTAACATAACTAACGTGATGTTTTCGAAGTTAATTTGTTTATTAATAGGAAAACAAACAATTATTATATTACATTTAATACAGCACAAGACACAATTAAATTAATCAAGTTTTTACAGTATGCTGAAATGTACAATCGAAGCACATTAATAAGATATAAAAGTCAACAATAATAAAAAGAGAAAGAGAAAACAATGTTTATAGATAGACAATGCCGGCAATATATGCTAAATACAACTTAAAGAGCCAATATCAGATTAATATGTGTGAATTGTGAGCTACTCTCACTTCTCTTGAAACGTGCAAAGGTGTAGTTTATATATCAATATGGAGCGCGGGAGATGGAAGTACATTAATCCCATATATTTTGCATTTTTCTACTATCATTAACGCTGATCGAATTTTACTTTGTCTAGGCCCTCTTATTTGGTATGCCATTTGCGATAAGAAAAAAATCATTCACGTTTATAATAAACAGTCTAGAAACAGTTAAAAAGCATAGATAAGAAAATAAATAGTAATGCATTATGATATTAAATAGATGAGAATATAATTAGTTACTTTAAAAAACATTGATAGATATTATGGTAAATATTAGTTTAGCTAATATTAGCATGTACTTTTAAATTCACTAGAATAAGCACGGTATTAAAGCATTATAGTTTATATAAAATGAGAATGGGATTTAGAACAACATGAAAAATTGTTATATTCTAGGTGCAGCTTTCTGTTAACGCAAACCTGTGTATAAGTACATACCTACCAATATTTAATGTTATAAGCAGATACTACAAAGTAAAATATATTTTATTTCAGTCGATTAAGTGGTTACCCCTCCAAACTCGGGAGATACGCTTGTCAGGATCAAAATGGAAACTTGACGCCGCTCCTTCGATTCGACAAGTCGGTGCGATGACCTAACCAGGTGCTGAGTGACAGTAAATATTATGACTTATCTATCGACAAACGGAAGAAATTACCATTCATTGCTCTTAGCAGTTGATTCAATAATCAATTTAATCATATCTTTTTTTATACTAGCGTTGCATATCTGAAGTTACGCTGTTACTCTAAAACTATTTTATCATAGAAAATGTAGACATTACATTTTCTTTTGAGAATATTTTTATTTAGAAGTTATATTTAAAAAGTTCAATATTTCCATAGTTATTATATAATAAAATTACCAATAATTCTGTATATATTACTTATAAATAAATATATTATTACACTTACAGTGCCCAAAAATATCAATTTGATCAAATATGTATTAACCACTATCTAAAGAAATTGATTACAACTTTTTAACTTATACGAAAGATGAATTCTAATATTATATGACGTATATTACAACATAAATCTAAATTTTACGTCTAATATAAAACTTGTAATAGCCAAACACTCATATTTATGTAATAATTAATAATAATAATACATTATTTATTAGAAAAAAACAATTACAAAGCAGCACATTAAAGTCAGCTGACACTCTAACTAGGACTACCTATATCTTGGATGTCAGAACATTTCACATAATATGTTACATGCAATTTATAACCGCTGCGTAGCTCCAATCTTAACACAAAACAATACATATTTAGATTATGGTCAAAAAAGATATCAAAAGTAAAAAATCACTGTTTTAATTGTTCGTCTGACAAATTCAAAAAAAATATCTACCATAATAAACATAAAAAATAAAACTAAATAGAAAATAATACATAAAGTATGTGTTGCGGATTGGTAACGGAAACACTGATATTTTTTTATATTTTTATTTTGATCACAAGAGCTTATTAGCATGTACAAATTTTAATGGCGCGCTGTCAGGCAGTGTCGCCTACACATAAAACAAAAATAAATACTAAACAGTATGTAAACTATATATATATATATGTGTGTGTAGAAAAATATGTAAATTACCTACTTGATTCATAAATCTGGAAATCTATAGCAGCCTAGACAGAATATCGTTGCCCACTATAAGTCGCACGCTGCCTATCCGAGCGACTCTAACGAAGCTGTTCAAAAAACATCGTCCGCCTCCGGTGGTCCAAGTTTATTTTTCATACTACAAACGAGCTGTTGTTAATATGTAGACTTCATTCACCACTAGAAGGACTGAAACTTTAGTACATAATTTTGCTTTGACTTTTGAGATTTGTATAACATTCATATACATATAATAGAAATAAAAAAGGGGAACTGAGGTAATGGTAAGGCTGATACACAATCTGAAGACAGCTCAGCGATCTAGAATAGGGCCTGTGATCGGATTGTCTCTGAAACGAAATTCAAAAGCAGTCTGAATAGTTTGGGCAATTAATTGTTAATAAATGTTGTATATAGACATTGTTACTTAGAGAAGTTCCAGTTATTTATATTCAGTGTTTATATTCTTTAATATCTTCAACCCTTGTCGTGATCTCAAGATGGTACTAAACATACAGCAGTGAGGTAACAGGGCATCTGGGGCCTGCCTGGATCACAACCGCAGAATATGGATATAATCCCAAGATAGTGACTTGCTTCGGCTTATCGCATGTTTACATTTTGTTTATGTCTAGTTCTTTTGTCTTTTAATCTGGTTTTGCTATTGGCTTTGCCTCCATTTGCCGTTTTCTATCAAATGGGCTGTCAACTTGTTTGGTACTTTTAGCACCACCTCACAAGGCATCGATGTTCAATATTTCAAAATACTATACCAGAGACTTATCACATAGAGATCTCTTAAAGTTGGCGCACACATTGCGTTGCGACGCCGCAACGTTGTTACGACGCAGCTCATTAAAACTATATCAGAAAAATTTCAGTATGTATGCGTCGCGACGCCGAAAAGTAGTGTGTTGCCCCGACTGATATTTCATTCTTTCATACGTCATAATATGATAAAAAAATGGAATACTATTAAAAGCGATATTAAAACTGGTAATGTAAAAATACATCAACATTTTTGTAAGAGTATCCTATTCGAAAGCCTCATTTCGAAATATCATGTCATGTGCGCTTCTGGTTTACAAATCAAAAGGCGATTCGATCGTGTACCTAATTTCAGCTTTCACGGTTATTAGTTTAAATGTATGCGAGTAAAATGCTGTACACCAAATCTTCACCGCTTTGTACAGTTTGCCTTTACCGCCACTGTATTTAACAGTTTAATATTACACACGAAAATTAACGCTAACGTATTGGCCGCGGTAAGCATTGATTACGTTTGGCACCGCCTATATGTCTGGCATTTCGCGAAGAAATGTTCGATTACAAACCAAAATTAAACGTGAAGTAATCGTAATGCAAAGAGCCTCCTCAGCCACGCATTAATGCTATACCAAAGCCGTATGCCAGAATTTTGTAAAATGTAATATATCGAAATATCTGTGTGCTGGCACTATGAGCGCTACGTATAATTATCGGTAAAGATGACATATGTTCATGATGACAGATGTTTCATAGGACGTAGTAATGACAAAGGCATACAGCGTTACTTTGCATTATTCATTTGTATGAAATCGATTCCGACATACGAATACCGTTGTGCAGTAATTGCAGTACTATGTAGGCGTTGGTTTCGTACAAATTAATGCTAGGAAGTAGCGCCGTTGCCGTTTTGGTTGGTACAAGATATCACAGTCTGTTACATCCCAAGGAATATCACCTTAAAAGTCAGTGCATACAAAGCGATGCGGCGACGGTGTGGCACAGCAACGCAAAGATTTATCCCAATGACGAGCACACGATGCGTTGTAACGCCGCATAAAAATTTATCTGAAAAGACTATACCGTCACGTCATCGCAACGCGTTCATCCCTCCCCAGCGTCTCACGAAACGCCAGAACGCTTGCAGTACGGTGCCGCAACGCATCGTGTGCACATTATGGATATTTGTCTGTAAAAGGACGGAGCGACGCATCGTATGTCCCGGCCGTCACGCTCGTAGTACCGTAGATTGAGATTTATAGCCGCTACTGTGACTTTGATTACATTTTGCTCAGAAAATAAGTTCACTCTTGACAAAAGAATTGAAAATATACTATGCACTTGAGTTTAGTCTAAGTATTAGCAGATTCAAGTCCAAATTGTTGAAATCAATGACCATTTACTTTGACTTAAATGAAATAATGTAATTTATAAAATTTGAGTGAAGTGTAAAGTGAAAGTACCGCCCGTAAATATCAGTTTTAGTGCTGTAGATATATACAAATATATGCTATACATTGCATGTTAGAGAAGTTTGGACCTAGCCACATGACTACACTCGATACCACCTTCGATTAAGTAAAACAGGCTCAAAAACTTGGTGCATTATTGCAGGAGACATTCTCACCGTATTTATCGTGGTATTTCATCTTGATATACTGCTTTATAATCATAGAGCAATCGAATCACATTTATCAGACACTAACGAGCCGATAAATTGATCACTATAGATAGAACCATTTACAAACAAACGACATTACAAAAATATCTTCCTAAAAGCAATTTGTTAATGGTCATTTCTAAAAGGTAGCGCTTGGTCGTTACGCGGGTCAGTCATTTTAATTTAAATTATGTTTTCTTGGATTTTAAATTTGATAAAGGGACAGATTAACAAAGTGTGTAGATAAGCCACAGGATATACTAATTCGAATCAAGTTTCATATATCTCTCTTCAAAGTTAGATAACGTTATCGCGATGGCAGACCTTATAATGCTTTTATAACATTCAACGTGGCGTCTCAAAATTCATGAATATTGAACAGATATAAAAGTGCAGTAAAAATATGACTTCTTCGTTTTTATAGTTTATTACTAAATTGAATTACCAATTAGCTATTTAAAATTGCGAACATGTTATGTAAATATTCAACATGCGATGGGATGATGTACCAATATTATATTTATTGAAGTTTTATCTACAGTGTCATAAATATATTACTTTGTAATTTATTTTCGTTTTTTCACAATGTTTATAATTTTCTTCTAATTTTGCGTATTATTATTTTGCAAATGCTTACCCACTGTTTGATAGAACGTTCTTGTTGCGCACAGTAAAGCTTACAACTTATTTGCAATTTCTTCTTCCCGTAGCTATGATATTAGGCTTTTCAATAAGGAAGGAAGTCTTTACTTCGAGGGTGACAATATGATAGTTTTTCTTCTGAGGTTGTTGTTATGCAGAGGTGACAGTCACCACTCTCCGATTAATGTCAAAACCAACGACACACGTGACGCGCGCTCTATCCCACGCCATCAGAAAAAATACCAATTCCCCACAGCACTTTGCCACCCCATCCTGTTGCTGCACAGACCTACCACCAACCCAAAAAACAAGACTAACACATCCAGAAGTCCACAACAACTACAAATCAACAATTCTCCGATGAAAGAAACAGAGAACAAAACCGTTCGCTTTCAAAGCTTAATCGTCAATCCCATCAAGTGGGATAACAGTATGCTTGCATAAAAAACATTGTATAATTATTATAATTTGTAAACTCTATATTTGTTATCAAAATAGATTGTAAAAATACCAATTAATAACTCAAACAAATGTTAAGGATGCCTACATGATATTCTAAAATCTCAGAACTCACACAACTATTACAAAAAGTATATTTTATAGTATGCGTTTCGGAAAAAATATCGATGCCTATTTTACGCTTCAAAGCTTTTATTCTAATTTGGGTAATTCCATCCAAAATATTTAAGTGCCACACAGCGCAAACCGGCTAAAAAATCTACATTTTTTTAACTCTACAGTTAGTGACATTAAATTCATCAATTTCTAAGAAGTCATCGTCTGGAAGGATCATTACTGCCGCATCAATTTTCTATTTCACTGCGTAAATGATAGTATGGCACGAGTCATCGTTAGCGAACCGGAAAGTCTATCAAATATAATAATTTTATCACTCCAAAATAGTTTACGGAAATTGAAAAATTCTTGTTGAGATCTAAAATAGACGATTCCTTTATATTTTTTAATATACTATTGAAACTATCATGAGACCACCAACGTTACCAAATTAGTTGTTTATATCAACGTTAAAAAGGTAAATTAAATGCCAGAACAACCGGAGTTCCGGTATCAGTAATCAACCCTTACACGATGTGACACTAATTTTCTTTTAGTAAATCAGTAAAAGAGATTTAATGCAATTGAAATTATATTTGGTATTTTTGACAACATTTGTATATTTTTGTGTAATTTATTGAGTAATAACTATACATCAATTTTGTTCTTTGAACTTTGAGTATTATTGGAAGTAGCATAAGTACCCTTACTTATAATTACAATATATTACAAATTACCTACATTTACACACACATGCATGGTACATTGTCAACATATGATTACATTCCAAAATTATTACGCCTTAAAATAAAAACAGTATTTCGTTATTTTCGTATTCTGAGTATTTATACAACAACTGAAGGTGTCTATGTGTATGCTCAACTGGAAGTCTACCTACTTGTCTTGAAACGCGATAAGCTGAAGTGAGTCACTATGACGGCCTGTGCACTTGTTTACTTTTATCACGACCCAGTCCTAGCAATCGCCCCAACACCTCCGCATCTCAATCTTTACAAGCCACTTTTCGCAATTTAAAACCAATGTATATTTATTTAAAAATAATAAAACACCGAAATTTCCAGCCTCTAATTGTTAAATGATCTGTGCCCAATTGTAATGGTGATTGTCGTAAATATTACGTTATTCGGTAGGTGGTAAACCGTATAAAATTTGACGCAATCAGTAGCTGTGACTTAATGGGCGGTAGTCGCATATCGAATGAGACAATCAAAGCTCAGACGTACGACGTGACGTCACGGAAATAATGGACAATGAAATGAATACTTTTATTTCTGTTTAAAGTTATGTCTTAATTTTACGTTTTCTCACTTTGTTAGACAAGAGAGCATCATTGTCGTCCTCATCTTTACTTTTCAGCAGTTAAAATTGATGTCAAATAATAAAATGTTTATTAAAAACAATAAAATGTATGTAAAAGGATTGAATGACTAATCAAATTCAAGATTTAATTATTGTATGGTCTATAAATGAAATATGAAAATAAAAAAGAAGCAAGAAATAGAAGAATTACATAAAAATTACAATATATTTTTATTTAGTGTTATTATATATTATGTATTAATGTTGTTATTATAAAATTGGAAATAAAAAATCGCAGTGAGTATTCACTTGGATATGCTATGTTTCGTTTTTGTTTATAATACATTAACCATAAAAACCAACATTGATTTAAAAATGAATAAATTTTAACAGTTTGATACCAGAGATTTAGTATATTAAAGTATATACCCGGGATATATTTGAATTAAATATATAATATTGGTGTGATAGAATTTAAGATTTACCTTAACCGCTTCATAGTAGTCACCATTCGACACTAGGGAGAAAAAGTGCCGATGTTTCTCCTATACCGTTATAATAAATTTAACTTAAAAGTGGACCTTTTATCATTGCTAACACATAAGATGTTGCGAGCATAGGCTAATAATTATTATAAAAATTGAGAGATCATGAAAATAAGATTGTTCTAGTAAAATGAAGACGGCGAGCTTACTTCCATCTAATAGCAGTGACGAATGAACACTCTATCGTCGACCGCTACATTACTTTAATGGCTTTATTGCTATAAGAAGCAACAAAACTTTCAATCTAATAACTGGAAGCTACCTATTGGGTAATATTAAGGTTGGAACATATGTTAGATAAAGAATTAAAACGCGTAATTGTAAAATGAAGATAGTAAAAAATGGCTCTTGAAATATATTGAGACTTATGTAAATTCCGTTTAAAGATAAAATTATTTACATAATCTATATCTATCTATAGAATCAAGAGGAGGAAGATCGCGTATCTTGGTCACGTCTTACGACATGAAAAATATCGACTCCTCCAGTTAATAATGATGGGCAAAATAGACGGAAAGCGACGCGCTGGAAGGAGAAAGAAGTCGTGGCTGCGCAACATCCGGGAGTGGACCAGTATTGCCAGCGTCGAACAACTGTTTCGTTTAGCTCAAGATAGAGGGAAGTTCGCTGAGTTGACGACCAACCTCCGGTAGGAGAGGCACCCTAAGAAGAAGATCTATAGAATGATATCAGAGAGTGCGAATTAGTCGTGGTTTTCTGGGAAAAAACGCGATACTAAAACAAGCTTATTTTTCCCAATTATCAAAGCTCCAATTTTGACTTAACGTTACGAACAAGCTCCTCGGTCGTCCGTCGATGTTACTCGGCTTATTAGTGAAATATTGTGTTACTGTTAAAAGTTGATATTATTTTTTGGTTGAACATATCACTTGTGACATTTCTAAGAAAGTACTTACAACTATTCTTTATTTATGAGGTATAGGACGATTATATGAACTGAGTCTTGACCATCATAGTAACTCACTTTGGTCTGTCGCGTTTCAGCTTGTGTGCGTCAAGTAACTCATACCTAGAAACCTTAAATCGTGGTATACATGGACCGACGTACGGACGGCGATTGAGAATAGATTTTTATCCTTAGACAATCACAGTCTTTTTTGGATTATACTGTACTTACCATTACGTGAAATGTAGTTATTTTGTCAAGCCAATGTAAAAAAAAGCAATAATGTCTCAATTTTATTATTGTAATGTATAGTATTGTGGTTACTTGAATTACTATGTTTATTTTAAGCTGTGCTATACTTGTTCGCGGTACTATGCTCGTCAAAGCACGAGTAACATACCGTACCTGCTGTAATAGCTCAGTGAAGTCTAAGAACAGCAGCATACGCCAAAGGACAGACTCACGGATTACTGAGGTTCAATAACATTTGGGTAATTTTCTAACATCATTAATGCTCTGTTTATATTTCCTGCTCTGAGCCTATATTATAAAAGGACATCAATAAACAATAAACAAAATAAAAACTGTGTAAATAAATACAAATGACGCGTACCGTAAATGCAATCAAAACAAATTCAAAACATTTAATCATGCACAAAGAGTTATGTGTTTTAATTACGCAATTACTTTTAATTCACTCCGTACTCATGGACAATTTCTCATAAAGACTGCCTCGTGAGAGGTATCTTGAATGGTAGCGGTCACGCATCCACGCTGCGATTAATTCAAACCAATCAGGGGCTGATTACACGCATTACGACTTCACAAAACACCAACTACCGATGTTTAAAGTCTTAACTACATCAATATAAAGACGAATATTGTATAAATGAACGTATTTATAGATATAATGCGTTGGACCGGGCAGCTACTGTAATAGAAATTACAAAGATTTCACGCGACGTCACTTGCATAGCAGGATGGAGGTGCGGAGTAAACGTTATCCTGAGGCGTACTACTTTAGAGAAATGCGTGGAAATCCATCATTATGCCTTATTATACAACATATTTCTTGCGCATTTTTTTTAAATATAATTTAGAATACCGCTACTAGGTGCTAGAAGTTAAACGCGCAGTATAATTTTAAACACATCAAGAAAGTTTAAGACACAGGCACAATTTTAAATTTAAAAAAAAGTTCATTAATAAATAACAAAGTTAAGTAGAAATTAAGAACAATATATATAAAAACGGATAAAAGCGACAGAAATTTATACATTAAAAATAGATATTAGGTAGCATTTTGTAATCAGTGGGACTCTCTAATGCACTGAAGAAGGCACTGCAAATATTCTGCTTTATTTTTTTTTTCTTTTAAATATATACGCTAATTCTCAGATAATTTTAAATAAATAAAACTAAAAAAAATTACAACACTCGCAGCAAAGGTTTACCGTCAATTTACACAAAAAAAAAAGTTTTATAAAATTGTAATTGAAAAAATATTTCTATTTATTTACTTTTTATACTTATTAGTAGCCAGTACATTAACTCGCATAGTTTTATATAAATAAATTGCAATTTACAGGCCGAGTCTTAAACTTTGCTAATGTGTGTATTTGAAAATGAAATGTTACTGTATATGATTTAACGACACTGTAATAACCAAAATATTTGTGCTATTTCAATATTATAAATTAGATTTTTTTTGGCACTAAGTACTAATTACTTAAATAAGGCGTAAAGGCTTAATTAACTTTTAAAACGAAAAGATTAATCTTTATTTTAACAACAAAGTTTTGAAATGGTTTATAACTTTAAATTTATCAACTTCAAATAAATAAACAAAACAATAAAATATTAGCATTGAAGCATTTAAGACTAAATATATACGTAAATATTATTTAATATACGAGCATCTAATATGAATATATGGAAAGATGGAAAATCTTGGAATACACTTATCTGTTTATTAACCGATACACATAGAATAAGTAGCATCCGCAAACTAAGATGTTGTGAGATATTTATCTTTGAGAGTTGCTAACGAACCGGTAACACATTTATGAACTAAAATGGTAACAAATGCAATCTTTTTGGTAAATAGAGGCGATAATGAGGTAATACTGCCAGCTCTCTTCTGTTGTCTAGACCGGTGACTGCATGCCATTGTCGCTGAGATGAGAAGTGGCAAACAATGTGATAAAGCCAGTTATGTAGATTTTAATAATCTACACCAAGGAACATACAAAACTTGAAGTTACTTGAACTTATAAATAATGTTCCAGCAATAACTGTTAGCCTTTTGAAACTAAGAATAAAGTTTTAACATAATGTTTATAATATTTTTTATTTGATACATATAGTTTATTTTAAAGTTAACGTATGCGAATTTGTAATACTTTAATAAAGTAAATTTCTGTTACGTTTATTTTTAATTGAATGAATTTAAATTGAATGTAGGTTTGTTTTCCCTTTTTTTAATTTATATATTATATTATATTATAATATATATTTTATTTATAGTATAGAGCAGCCAGTGACAAATACATTATAATAGAATAAAATAAACGTGCCTATGGTGGTCTAGTGGATAATAGACCGGTTTCCATGCGCGGCCACGCACATGTTCGTAGGTTCGAATCCCGACACACACCTCTGTGTTTTTCTAGATTACGTACATATTTAGGCATCATACGTTCACCGGAGAAGGAAAACATCATGAGGAAGCCTGCATAGCGTCTAACAGAAATGTTATGTGTAAGCGCCTTTAGAACGGCGATCAGTTGCGCTACTTATCGTAACGTTGGGACACGACATATAAGCGCAAAGTGGATGCAGCCACAAATGTATCTCTGTTCACCTCGAAAGATATAGCGTGACGTTATATAATTAATAACATAGACATGTAAATGCA
This sequence comes from Automeris io, assembly GCA_036320925.1. NCBI lineage: Eukaryota > Metazoa > Arthropoda > Insecta > Lepidoptera > Saturniidae > Automeris > Automeris io. The sequence continues at coordinate 6,457,938 of JAUDJH010000009.1, read as the reverse complement.
TCAACAGGTGAAAACTACCAGAGCAAGCAACAAAAGTAATTAAAAAATAATATAATACCTTTTATAAGAGAATAAATCCAAATAAACAATTAACGTGTTGCATATATTAGGTCCTTACATATGAAATTGGCGTTTTGTATGAGAGGAACAAAAAGTCGAATATTTTTTAATATAATATATTTAATTAATCAAAGTATGAACCATTATTTTCTATGCACTTTTGCCATCTCATAGGTAGTTCATTGATCCCTTTACTAAAAGAACCAGTCGGACGGGAATCAATAAAATCTTTGAAGGCGATTTGGACTGCCCCATCGGAGTTGAATTTTTTCCCTTGCAAGAAGTTATCCAAATTTCGAAAAAATGGTAATCTGTTGGAGCAAGGTCCGGGGAGTACGGAGGATGTCTTAGAATTTCCAATTGAAGCTCTTCTAATTTAGTAGCCGTCTGTTGCGCAGTGTGTGGTCTAGCGTTGTCGTGAAGCAGCAGTGGCGTGGAGCGATTGACCAGCCTAGGTTGTTTAGCCGCTAGCTTTTCCATCATGGTTTGCAATTGCTGACAATAGACATCAGCCGTAATAGTCTGGCCAGATTTGAGAAAACTGTAATGAACAATACCGGCACTAGTCCACCAAACGCTTACAAGTAACTTTTTTGGGGTTAATTTTCGCTTGGGGCAGGATTTGGCTGGCTGGCCAGGATCCAACCATTGCGCTGAGCGCTCCGGATTATCGTAAAGAACCCATTTTTCATCACAGGTAATGATTCGGTTTAAAATACCTTCATTATTGTGCCGGTTTAGTAATGTAACGCAGCAGTCGACGCGCGTTTGCCGGTTTGCTTCAGTCAATTCGTGAGGTACCCACCTTTCAAGCTCTTTAATCTTCCCAATTTGCTTCAAGTGAATTAAAACAGTTTTATCACTAACATCGCAGCCTGCAGCTAACTCGGACGTGGTTTGCGATGGATCCGCTTCCACAATAGCCTTCAACTCTTCATTATCAACTTGAGTCTCAGGCCGTCCACGGGGCTTGTTCTGCAGGTCGAAATTTCCAGAACGAAAACGTTGGAACCAAAAACGAACTGTGTTTTCGTTTGCAACACGACCGCCATACACATCATTCACCCTTCGAGTTGTTTCCGCAGCACTAGTGCCACGGCGGAACTCGTACTCGTAAATAATGCGATATTTTAAGTTTTCCATTTTGTAAAATGAGTGACGCAAACAGACAAAAACAGAAGAAAAAAACAAATGAATGACGATCATCGAAGCACAAATACATGAGTCTATAGCTGTACAAATTTGAATTTGGAATTCCTTACCAAAGAGGAGAAATTTGTGATTAAAGTGGCCAGTACGAAAAACGCCAATTTCATATGTAAGGACCTAATATATACAGGGTGGAAACTTTCAGCGGGGCAGTAAGGAGAAGTACCGTTGCAGTTACACGAAAGTGGTCTTAGGAGACTATACATATTTTTTATGTAATTCTGTTTCCCATTCAACAGATTTTCAAAAAAATGTACAGTTAGCAAAAAATAGCAATTTTATACAAAAAAATTTTTTGATGCTAATCGATCCTGTTACTAATATTGATTAAAAACTTCTATGGGACCTACCATCGTTGGAGTACTCAAAAAGTCACAAAATGTAATTGAGGGTAAGTTAAACTTCGATCTTGAATAACTTTTGACTGAGTTGATTTATCAAAAATTGACTTCAGACCTTTATTGTCGAGCGTTAAATTCTCTACAATAAATAATGAATGGGTATTGCAATACGATATATCGTTCATTAGTTATAGAAATTAAAAGAAAAAAAAAACTTTTGTCCTGTGTTATTCTTATGGGAAATCGAAAAGTACGATGCGGACAACCTAAATATTAAGGGCTCATATTTTCAGAGGCCTATTTTGGCATTAAAACGAAACTTTTGAGCGTGGTTCCGAGAAAAAAAAAAATCTTTTTTTAGAAACGCCCTAATATATATCAACATAACATATCTTTTGTTATATGTATAACTTTTCTAATTTAGTTATAAACGATATGATGAAATATTTTCAGTCGATAGATGGTTACGCAAGTGTATGATAGGTACAGTAAAAATTTAGAAACTTGTTACTTTTTTACTGGATATAATGTTCTTGGCGGGGAATGGGCCTATAAGTAGTAGCGGCGTATAGCCTATATGGATAATTCAGTAATGTACGCAGGCTTTCACGGTGCTTTTCGGTTGATGCAGGGGCGTGCACAAAACAGTCCGGAACACGTGCAAGTTCGCACAATGCGAGTTTGCATTTCCGCCCGCCGCGCCGTGCACTTCCTTTACTCAGATTTTACTTTTTATTGGAACGCTTTTATTGCGGTCTGGACGCTTTTGTGAGCGTCCATTGTGGGCAGGACATTCAGCGGCACAACGCATCGTAGGTTTCGATTTCGTTAATGATATCGAAAGATTTTAATCGCGGTTGAAATCGAAAGGAAATATTGAGAAACTACCAATATGAATGCCGCAAAAAATACTTTTGTAATCATATAAGTTAGATATTTAATAAGATTCCCTACGTACATATTTGTGCTTCTGACAATATATGGAACGACTAAAAAACTCGACTTTGTGGTTCCCACATAAGTGAAACACAAATGAAAGTAAGTTTTGTGGTGGTAGGGCGATTTCACGAACTGGCGCATGACCACAGTACACAAGTGTAAAGACCGTCACAGTGACTCGCTTTGGCCTGCCGCGTTTCGGGATTAGCTTATGTATATCCAGTAACTCATATACCTAGGGACCTTCAGCTGCGGTATAAGTGGGCCGACATGACGACAGAGACTATCAATCGATTTTCATCCTTTGATGGTCGCTTTCGTTTTTGGACTACACTGTACTTACAATCTGGTGCACTTAGTCTTTACCTTTAGATTCTAGCTAGATCCTTTAGATACGGGGATTCTAGCAGAAAGATTCTGAACGAGTGGGTAGCCGGTGGCCGAAGAGTTTTTAACTGCCTTACGCTTCCTCAAACATCACGGAGGATGTCTGGGTTATTTATTTTGCCTATACCTTAATTCTTATTATTTATTATATAGATTCACTGTCAAATATTTTAATAATTTGAAGAAAAATACAAAAACTAAGATATTTAATCAGGTGTACTATTCGAGTGTAGAATATTATTATAAAAAAAACTTGAGTCAAATTATTCATCGAATATATTAAAAAGTACTAAGATCATATTTTGAATGAGATACTATAATAAGACTAAGTTAAAGACTTAACTTGTAGCTAATCATTTGTGCAGCGCACATAACGGCTTTTTGGATTAATAAAGTGCATTTAAGCAACATAGATAATATTAATCTGCTTAAGTCAATATTACTGTCAGTTAATCTTTACCTGGGAGACTCGTCGGAATTGTCTCTAAACCGACAAAGTAGTAGTTCAGGTTTATTTACACATCCATTTACCTTGTTATTTGAAACAAAGATTCGGTCTTCATAAGAAATAGCACATTGCAAAAAATAACTCAAGCAAGTAGATCAGATAGTGCGAAATGTATTTGGGTATAGGATGATAAATTGTTTTTGTTTATAAAACGTGATCATGGTCTTTGTGATGTAACATAACAAACGATAATAGCACTTATTACAAGAGCTGTAAGGTTACATTTTATATTGTCAGATTCTACTATATGGATGTTGGTAGAATCCCATTGTGGTCAAGCCCTGATTATTTTTATCTTTTCAATATCTCTAATGGTGTCAAAACGTATGTCCAGCACTCTGCGTGATACAGGAAGGTAGCAGGAGGTATGTCCGCCCACACAAGGTGATATCTTATTTTCGTAATAATGTCATAAGGGTTGATATGTGACAAATTGGTCGAGCTTATGCGGGAGGTCCGATTGTTAGAAGTAATAAGTCACTACCTTACGAAAACATGAAATAATAATTTACGTCGATTGTTAAATATTTCGTGATCGGAAGTAATTTATGGATGTATAACTGTCCTTTAAATTATACGCAGGTCAACCGCAAAGTTGTCAATAACACTGTAATTTGCTAGAACGGTGTCGGAATCTCTCCTAAAATTATAAACTATGTCTTACAACACACGTATAAAATTTAAAATTTAAAGTATAATTTATCTCCAAAATATAAACTCTGTAAAGAATTTATAACTATACGCCATACATAACTTTAGAAAAGTTAATTCTTTAAAATAAACCCATGATATAATCGGAAAATCAATTAATGGCACGCTGTAGAATTATTTATATAATAACTGTCTAAGTAACTGTACGATAACAGAATAATAGTGACTGAATGAAGGCCAATTTCTGGATGAAGCCGAAACCGCAAGCGGTTATTCGCTATTGCCACAACCTTAAGCCGAAGCTAAACCCTAATGTTGAAAACCCAATGAGTACACACAATATATCTATTGTATTTTGTTTTTGCGTATTTAGGTTTGATACGTCTTAGAAATATAATTTATTGTTGTGCACGAAATTGGCTGTGTAGCTTGTTGGTAGTAAATGACCTCAGAAATCAGGCGACCAAATATGGCTTCGCAGTCCACGGTACAACAGACCAGGGATGTTACGGAGCTTCGACTCCGACTCCGATAAGTCGGAACTTCCGATTGTTATTACACCTCCGGTTCCGACTTCGGTTCCGAAACTTTTTAATCGGAGGTATTCATCGGAAGTCACCACCACTGTTGTAGTCAATTCATTTGATTTCATTTTATATGTTGTTGTAACATAATATCAATTAATCATACAGTCAATTAATCATAAAAATGAATCAATCATAAAAAATATTAATAAAATATTATTATTTTACATTTACATTAAATTAAATAAAATATTAATCAACACGAAAACAACCCTGAAGCAAATTTTATTAATTTGTTCACTGTTAATGGGAAAATTTTAATAAGTATAAATGCATATTTGTCCTTAAATAAAACTACTTTCTTCTGCCGTCACTTGTGACTGATATTGCCTCCGACTCCGATAAACCAAATTTTAAAACTCGGACTCCGACTTCGGTTCGGATAAAACTGCCTCCGTTACATCCCTACAACAAACTGAGTGAGTTAGTTTGTAGCAAGCCCTCGACGAATTTCCACTGAACTTTATCAATTCCAATAGTGAGCTGTATTAATTCCTTCCTATATAATCACTCTCAAAATCCTAAGAAATTCATTCAGTTCCAGATATGCTAACAAGTGAATAATATCACGATTTTACAAATTATTTAGCAACATGTCAAAAATAATAATATTTTGAAATAGTTTGCGCATTCGTAACAGTTCGTTTAACTTTGGCGTTTATACGAAATCTTGTAAAGGTTACACTTTGGCCCAAACCGAAGATTCTGTCAAAGTTAATTTTTGGCCAAAACCGAACATCAGTCGTACACTAGAAAGTAACTATTAATTATACATTTTATAGGATAATTTTTAAGAAATAGTATAGAACATATTAAAACAGTTTTAAAAGAGTCATATTTAATTTACTCTACTATACATTATAGCTTATGTTATGGCTAATTAAGTTTTACGGAAAATTGTCATTCTGAAGTTAAATTAAATTCAATGCTTTTATCATTGACTACTAGATATAATTTAACAGGGTGACGCGCTTCAGCGAAAAACACTGCGTGGTGACGGGGAAGACGTTTGTCCTCCCCTGGGATAGTGGCCAAAGAGCGCGGCATGTCGGAGCTGTATAGAATTGATTACAGGACCCATAAGCCGGGTCTATACGCAGTAGTTGTTACCTTGGGGTTTTTAGTCGGTACAAGTCCGGCACCCAACACGTGCGGCCCGGATGGTACGGGATGATAAGGATTTTTCCCAAGTAAAAAACTAGGACGCCAAAGGCCTTGATCTTAAAACCCGGTACCACAAAACATCTTGTTAGAAGCAAATTAGTTTTTCACGTTTCATTGCTGACTATATGGGTTTAAGTAAAACAGAAAAGAAAATAAAACATTTAATCAACAGCAGCCAAACAAAAGTGTCGACATAATACAAATAAATCCGTAGGCTTTACCCTATCTTCCCTACACGTGACTCCTGGGTGGTGCTAAACGAGCAGCAGCGAGGTGGTAGGGCGCCGGTGCCCGTCTGGATCGCGACCACAGTACAAGGGTGTAAAGCCCGTCATAGTGACCAGTTTCGGCTTGTCGCGTTTCGGGATCAGCTTGTGTATAACCAGTAGCTCATATACCTAGAAACCTTCAGTCGTGGTATATGTGGGCCGACATAACGATGTAGACTATCAATGGATTTTCATCCTTTGATAGTCGCTTTCGTTTTTGGACTACATTGTACTTACAATCAGGTACTCTGTAGTTACTATGTAGAGCCTGGGTAAAAAAAAAATCACATATGAAAAAAGGGAAGAACAGTAACAAAAAAGCAATACATAAAAACTCTAGGCCGCTGCCAATAAGGAACCTGTCTCAGCTTATGCTACAGAGCACCAGACTCTGCAGCGCTGGTATTCTGACAGGGCCTTGCGGACGACACAGCAACTTCACTGGCATAGCCTTATATTCACATTTAAACAAATTGCCCATTTAAGATTTGATTACATAATTAAGATAGAGAAAAGAAAACAAATCAACAAAAGTGTTTATATCTTTGTCTGGTGCAAGCGCAAGCGTAATTTAACATTAGGTTTATTATTATTAGCCAAGTTACCATTTTTAATTCTTAAATGAGTATAGGAATACACAACCTGAAAATTATAAAGCTGCCTATGCATAATAGAATCTTACCTACGAGATAATACGTCGTGATGTATCTTCTATAATTTTTTTCATCGTATATACGCGTACTTTTTCGTGGTAAAGATCCACTATAAATGAAATAAAATACGAAATTTTTGCAAAAAATCTGTCGGTTGCACAGCGTGGTATGTTCGTGGCTTTTGTCGCGCCCACAACTTGACAAAAGGCAAATAAGAGAACAGTACGTACGATGGTTGAAAAAATATCATCTAAATACGGTCCTATTGAAGTTTAAAAGGCATGGAGTAACGCGCATTGTTCACGATCAGAATGCGGTGGCGATATTAGATTCGTATTATTTTGTGATATTCAACCAATGTGGACGGACTCCGTTGAAACCGTTAAAATTGCGGTTTATTATCTCAAGTCTGATAATATCTGCTATAAGTGTGTTTAGTATGTGCTGAAGTCTGTATGTGACTTGATCTAGGTACATTACCAATTTTGAAACACCCCCGGCTATTTCGAATAAAAAGGGGAACTTTTGTTTAATAAAACAAATTTTAATTGTTACAGGATATAATAATTTCCCCTGACCTTCATAATTTATAAAATCGAATACTACGGAAAATTCAAGATGTATCTCTGTAGAAATAGAATATATCTAATCGATTTTAATCAAACTTATATTATTATTATATGGCTGTATTCCATTCTAAACACGTTTTCATACTTTATATTCGCCTCCTTGATAAATTCTATCCATAATATTCTCGTCATCTTAATTGATCAACCTATGTATTTATGTTTTCTTCCAAGCTGAAAAATCCCAAATATTAAATTAATTACGAAAATCAAATTAGTTCGATTGTTTAAACCTTATGCGCATAAAAACAGATAAAAAAAGAGGTTTAGACCTCTCCGATAAGTACTTAATTTATAATAATATAATATAATACATAATATATACTTCATAAAAAACATTAACAATAGAGATATAAATCCTCTATTTTGTACAACGATAATTTTACTTGTAACTCTTTATACCTAATACAATCGGAGTCGGTGATTCAAAAGACAGCAAAAATCAGCAAACCACACAGAAAGTATGTTATAGTGCTTACTTATTTGATGCAAAGGGTACCCACTACACTTAAAGGACTGTACAAAAACTATAATTTCTCATAAACAGTGAGTTGTTTACATCGCGGCGACGGCAGTTTTACTCTTTTTTTGTGTGAATTTTTTCATTCACCATCGGCAGGACCCGTGGCCGAATGTAATTCGACCTGATCGTATCTGTACACTTTTTGCTCTTGTGGTCAGAGGCAGCTGTCCTATAAAGTGCCGTGTTTTGTGCATTGTTTATAGACAAACGCCTTGATGGCATTCGTAATCAGATTACCATTATGCTAAAGGTACAGCTACGTCATAGTTTTTATAATATTTTCAGATATTGTACAGGGTGTCCTGGAAGTTCTAGTTAAACTAAAGGGCTGTTAGAGATCCAGCAGCTCTATAACTAACATCTTAAAACTTTGTGATTTTGTGAAGAATGGTTAATATAAAAGAATTCTGTTTTTTTTTTTGTAAAATTGAATGTTATAACTATCCTCTAAATGTGTTTCTATTGGAGAATCCTAATTACAATAAGTTTTAAAGCTATCCGTACTCTAAAACACCTTTAGCTCGGGATGATTACTTGCAGAATGTAAGTATTTGGGGATAATATTATAATTGTCTTTAAATTACATTCTATTATTAAGGAAAGTACAAATACAAAAGTTACAACCAGAAAGCCGTCATCACTCTTATAGATATATGAAATAATATTTAGTTAAGACAAACTTTAAATAATTATAAAATAGTCTATCGATTTTTGCAAAAAAAGGGAATATTATGAATAAAATCTTAATAAGCGGTCAAGAATAAAAGGTGGGTAGAACGATTATGGAGATTAAAAACTAACAGACTGAAAAAATAGAGGTTTGATTAATTTTGTGGGCGAGGCGGGTAGACACCGTACGTGAGATAGGAGTTGCATATTGTCAAAATTGACACGATCGTCCTTGTTCCGATAGGGTGACCATAAAAAATAATAAATTAATTGAACTTTTAATTTTAGTGTATCTACTATAAATCTTTTAGTAAAAAAAAGATTAAAGTTTTTTTTTTAAACTCGTGATGTCCATATTATTTTCATCTTTTAGTAGACCTTTTAAAACATAAATATTTCAGTTTGCTTTTAGATTTTGTGCTATAACTTTCTTCAGTAAACTTACATTCATGATGATTTCATAAACCAATTTAATGAAATCATTCTCTTAATTTTACACTAGCTAAAAGAGGCATAAAAGTAATATATAAAAATGATTGTACTCTGCCAAACTAAATTCTCAAAATATGTATGATTTAATCGTGTTTCGGGTAAATTGGTATATTTGGTAGAGGTGGTAGTTAGGACGGTAAGTTTGAAACAAGAATGAGTTGAAAAGATAGTTGCACGGCTTCTGAATAAGCAAAACATGAAGTCAGTTACGAACAAATTTATGGTCACGATAGTAACCATTTAACGGTTTCTGAAACGCTTTATTAATATTTATATTAACAGTTAAACGCTTATTTCTTCTTATTTGTTTAACAGCAAGGGGCGTACAGGTGCCGCTTTTGATATTTTGCCGCACGATGTAAAACCGTATCAAATTCATGATATTAATAAAGGATGGAGTTAAAAGTTTCGCAAAGATTTTGGGCAAATTTATGAGGTCATAAAACTTAGTTTGAAAATTTAATGAAATAATTTTCTAAGTCAGCTTAACAAATTATATTCCACTGATTTATTTCTTTATTAACATGTATCAGGTATAACACACAAGTATTGAGACATTATAATAAAATAACTAAGTCAATCAAAACAATTGTCTAGAATTAACATACCCCGACCACTTTAACTTTGATTACAAATATCAGGATGATAAAATAATAATAAAAAAAGAATAGATCTATATTCTAAACGGGGATATAACTAAAAAACTAAGAATAATAAACGGTAATAATTTCGACAAGATAGAAAGTTTATTCAATGAAAGTAAAAAAATAAACACATAAAATTAAACAAAAATAGGCAAACAAATAAGTAAAAATTAAATGCAAAACACAAAAATGAAGAAATAACAAGAAATAAAATGACCATGGTGAAATGCGCGCTCCTTCATTTTTATACTCCAGATGAATTCAGTGTCGATGGTTTTCTTAAGGTTTGTTTCGTCAGTTTTTATGAGGATGATTAAGGATTTACTACTGCACTACAACAAACAAACAGACGCTAAAATAAAGTTGCGCACTTCTACTTTACTATTAACTGTCTGTGTTAACTTCGACTACTTCTACGAATTCGCCCGGTGAAGTTGTAACAGAGATCGTAAATCCTTGCTCCACCCACGGAGCGATGCGTTAGAGAGTACTAGGACGGATGTGTGATATAGATTCGCTCATTCTCACGGCATTCGATCGCCAGAAGCCTGACGAGGAGACGTTCAGACCCTGACGCCGTGTTTACGCCATGAAGGATGCACCTGTGCACTTTCACCCCGTGACCTGTCCGTTGAACCGGGCAGACGTGATCTCGCCGTCTGAGCCGAGAGGTCCCACGGTCACCCCGAATTCCCCTCACCTTGTACGAGTATAACCATTTTTTTTTTTACTTGGGGAAAATCCTCATAGGACCGTCTCAGCTGCACAGGGGGGTTGCGCAGCCGAGGTGTGTCGGACTTATACCGACTAAAAACCCCAAGATGACTACTACTGCGCGTTGGCGGGGACTGCGGGTCCTGTAATCAATTCGCCACAGCCCCGTCGCGCCGCGCCCAGTGGGCACGAACTCGGGGGAAGATGCCTTCCCCGACACTGCTCATTGTATTTAGGCAGAGCACGTCACAATGCTCTGCCTACTTCCCGAGGGTCGCTAACCAGTCGCTCAGGGCCCCCACCCTGAGCGATCACGACCCCAAAGGCATCAGCCAACCGGTCGTGGATCGACCGATCGGCTCGGACTGATGGGCCGGGGCTGTTGCCGGCATCCCGGTGTCTTCTTCGAGCGGCCTTCTGTCGCTCTCGCTCTGCGGCCTCCTTCTAGGACATGACGTCCTCACAGAAGGAGATCACAGCCCTCCAATTGTCATACCCTGCCAGCATGGCCGACACCACTGCTGGAACCTAACCTAACCTATATACTTGTACATGCTTTAAGTTTAATTTTGTAAATAAAGGCCTTGGCCCTATTCACATCAACATAATTGTAAATATGTAGCACGTAAGTTTCTTCCTTTTCTGTAAATAAAGTTGTAGTCGTACGTTTAGGTTAAGTTCCTTTTGCGTGAAATAGTTTAATATTAATGTTAATATCACATTATTTTTGTATTAGAAACTTTTCCTGAATAAATAAAAACGTCACACGATTTTCAGCAAATGTATGAATGCGTGAAGTATGTAACATATTTCAGAATGCCTGACGCAGTGAAAATGAATATATCTACGAAATAATAGATTTACAAGGCGTAACCCATCTCCTTGAATACTTATTACTGTCTCATCATAGTAGCAATATTTCTAAACCATAGAGGTAGCTATTAATCTAATTCAATTAGTTTATTTTACACTCGCAACGGAGACCGAAGATGGGCATTTAAAATCGGCCCTCTCTGATTTTATAACGCCAATCAGGTCATTAAGCCTATTAAAGATCATTACCACTATTATTGAGTCAAAAATACTCGTACCTGTCATGAATAGTGATGTTTTTAGAAACTTAATTAATCATTGCAGAATAGAACATATAATTCCATGCATTTCGTTATAAAATATTTAATTATCTTTTTAATATCAAGGAATATTATCCAATACTATTATATATCTTATTACAGAAATTTGTATGTTATGATTTTTGTTTTACTGTTTTGTATAATTTATATTATTATAAAGTATCTACAATTTATAAATAATAGACAGAAATATGAATAGTGAATATAGATACGATAATACAGATACGATAATACAATAATACATAATAATATAGATAATATAGATTACGTTTTCATTACGCCATTTTTGGTGTTTACTATTGTCTTTTCTGCAGTTCTAGATAAATAAAATAAACTAAGGCATAAACTCATAAATATCATACGTTTATATTAAAGTAAGAAATAAAAAGTAAATTAAATAGACTTGTTAATAAGGAGACTTGTTTATTAGCAACGATGTGATAAATTCACACCATATTGGAGATCTCATTTATTGATAATAAACGAAGTAGCGAATCGCAATACAATATAGTGATAATACGCAGCGTAAAATACAGTGGTTATTTCATTATATTGTATAATTACTGTGTAAAGGGTTTTAATTTCTAGACAATTAAGACATCTTTAATAGTAAGTATAAATAGATAATCTAGTTAAAATACTAACCAATTCATCATCATTGTCAACCCGTATCCGTTCATTGCTGAACACAGAGATGGGCAAAATGTAATTAATGATTAAAAAAAAAAAGAAAAAAAAGGATGTTATTAGAGAGGATTGTTGCATAAATTATTGGTTTTTTTTTTTGCTTTTTTTTGTTTTTATTTCTGTTATAAATTTTAATTAGTTTAATTAGATTAGTTTATTTCTTTTTGTGTTACTCGTACTTCCATTTTTATTTTTCTTTTCTTCTATGCATGTAGTCTACACTTTTAAATATAGTCTCATTTATAATGTATCTTGTTCATGTCTTATATAGTTTTATGTGTTAATGTAGACTGTGTAAGTGTACTTATAAATAAATAAAATAAAATTAACGATTACAAAAGTAGTCGTAATTTTAATTTTCTTGCTCTATAATCATGATTAAATCAATTTAAAACATTAAGAAATCATAAAAGTGTATGCAATCTGAAATTCTGTAGTGTTTAAAACATAGATAAGAAAAATGCAGTTATATTAGTGGTAAAAAACGTAAAATGTAATCGTAATCATTTTTATTAATCTAATTACATTTTTCCCATCTATGGCTGAACATCTCCTAAAGTTCGCCACTGAGCCCAATTTTCAGCTTTTCTTAAATAACTATTGCCTGCCACTTTGCGCAAATCATCACTACACCTAGCCACAGGGTGTCCTGCATCACGTTTGCCGAAGCATAGATTCCACACAAAAAAAGCGTCTGCTGTGATAGCACAGCGGTTATGAGTTCTCCGGCAAATATGACCAAACCACTGTCACTTGTCACTGCCACTTCAGCTTACTAATTTTCTGATCCATATGACTTTAGTTCTCTGACAAATCATCTCTTCATTTCGTTTACTAAGAAATCTGTGTTGATATCTAAGAAACCATATAAATTAATATAGCTTTAATTAATCCGGATTTTCTAAAGCCCTGAGCGTTTAACTAATTATAGTTATCTTTTAATAATAATAGCCGATAGGTTCCTATGGGAAGTAATGATGATTTAGTATTACTATTATAATAGCAAGCTTTTAATAAAATTAATGTATATTAAATTTAAATTCTGACGATATATTAAGAGTTAATTTTGATAGCGAACTAATTTTATTACACCTATGTTGAATATATTCGAAAAAAAGACTAATTTATTTATTGCACATGTAGCGCAATTAGAATAAATTATACAAAAGAACGGACAAAAGTCGTACGTGTCACATAAACTATCTTCAATTATTCCTACTAACTTACTAAGTCCTTTGGATACTTACGTATACCAATACTAGTCACTGGAATTAAATCAACTAAAATATACGATATTCTTGAAAACTACCTACAGGTTAAGTTACAATAATTCAAATCGTAAAACGTTTAAACCCCAATTAAGACGTTTGGTGTGCGTATAAAAAATGATTCCGATCAGACCAACGCCGGAAAACACTACATCGCGCCACAGCCTCTAAGCACAACGCCGCCCAACTAATACCGTCTTAAAACAAAATTTATTTTCTTCATAACCTATTGAATGTTTTTTTTTTTAAATGGAGCGTTCAATAAGCGTTGATTGGACTAAAAGAGATGTTTTCGAAGTGAATGCTCGAACAGAGTTCAATCGAATTTGCATTTGGTTTGTAAATGGTCGTCCATTTGACACTAATGATATGTTAGAAAATTAATCGCTAAGATTTTACTTTAAGATAATCGGATCGAAAAGATAAATTGGGAGGGAGACTTTCATGTGACCATTTAATGAGTGACTTCCGATTCCGATTGAGTAATATAATTACCGAAACATTACTAGACGATGATAAATAACTTCCCAATCGTCATTAATCCTTTATTCGACGTACCGACCTAACTTAACAACACTAACTACTGTACTTGCTCTAGAAATTATATCGATTGTGGTCATAATTGCACCATTAAAAACTGTGAAAGCTATAAATCTAACGATATCGTCGGCAGTGATACAAAATCAATCGTTGGTAATGATGACTACTGATCGTCGTTAACAAGCGGCACGTGATCATTAGGGCAATCACACACAATAGCACGAAGCACCCATGTCCATAGTTCGAAATATCAACCGTCAGATCAATATGGTTATCTCCTCTAATGGGCCCACGATGACTTTCTATAAATTAATAACAACAAGCTCTTAGAGCCGCGATGATTGGACCAGGTTAATGAGGAAGCACATCTTCATCTAAGCTGCCGTAGTAATAAATGTATGCGTGTTTTTATTATGCTTCAGTTTTTTTATTTCAACTTCTGGTTGCGTTCCAATATAATGCATTCATATATGCGTGGACTTCATATTGACTGAATATAACTGTGTCGGCATGTCTGTAATCATTCTACGGAATTTTGAGTTGTTCTATCGGACGAAATATTATTTCATTGTAAATCAAAGCTGTAAAATGCAAAAGGTTCAGTTACGCCAATTTATAATGATTTAATACGGTTAAACTATTTGTAAGTTAGGATATTATAAATATTTTATTACATTATATATACCTTACCCTCCAATTTTATTGTATCAGTACTTCCTTCAACCATTGGGACAAATTCCAATGCAACCGGAAATAATTCGTTACACATTGTAGATAGAATGAAAATATTGTGTAATGTTAGAAAAAATACTACCGGTGATACAATTTATATGGCCTAGTAGATCAGTCTCTGTTTTCTTGCCTCGAAATATCTTTAATTATCCTTATAATTATTTTTCTTTAATTCATTTGGTCTTGAATATTGTCTTCCTGAAAATTGAACTTTTCATATTTTCTTTTTTTATCTATTTGCTTTTCATATTATTCGATCTTGTCTGGAGTATTATTTTTGGTTTTATTTTATTCTGTATCATTACATTTACTTTCAAAAATAACTTTTTGATTTTAATATACGTATTGACTCTAAAAAGTACATTTTATTTTCATATACAAGTATTTGCTTATTCAATATGTATCAATTTTAATAATAAATTTTGTAATTAATTATTGAAACAATTCATCATTTACCATCATAAAACGTCTACGTTTGAACATAGACCTCCCCTAATTGAGGCCGTGTGCCTGTCGGTCAACCATTTGCCAAGCAGAATAGAATACCAGAACTTAATCTCATCCTGTGAATATCGTAAGAGCTGGAAAAGAGAAAACTGTAACCTACACAACATAGGTCAATAGATGGCAAGATAACCATTCTAGATCACGTAGTTTTAAATGTTATAAGCTGATAACAGGTAGCAGAGTCTTCAACATAAAATCTACGTTCTGCGCATGCCAACCCTTCCTTCCAAATGTGTGGCGAGCATGCGATATTTCCCTCATGATAACGAAAATTAATCAATACTAATTACTTTTCATTTAGGTATATAAAAGTAGTATTGATGAAAGTTATCCTCACCGGCATTTCGTAAAACACTGATGTACTTTTATATGCCGTCAGCTGTTTTTTTACAGTTGCTCAATAATCAAGGCTTAGAAGGCTAGTGCCGCACTCGCCATTCAGAATTTCCAATACATCTGGTTCTTCTATTGTAATTGTTATTTATAATGTTCAAGTATGCAACAATGGACCGAACACTCAACCTACAAATTGTCATCTAGTAATGGTTCTTCAAACTCCCTACAAAAGATCACGGCCTCGAGATATCCGTATAATTCATCCTTTATCTTTTCAACCATTGTGGTGTGAAGTTGGCCATTTATTTCCAATTATTGTTTCTTCACCAGAGGGAGTGGAACTTGAAGGCGTTATGTTTGCTTTGATCCCGCATTGAATTTATTGAGATTTTTGTAGTTTGTAAGCCGATTCCGATCATGTTGCTACTGCAATAAATTAGAAATTAGTATGGCGGAATGCTTGTACTTAAGGCATTACTGGAAAAAGTACTAAGAATGTAAATTGTGAATGAATAAACATCGTCGCGTGACAAGTGGAGCACCAAATGACAATGAGAACATATTAGTACAACACGATTTATCTTCACTATTCATTAGATTCTTAAAGGCGCCGGTACTACTAGTTTTGAATTGAATACAACTTTCAAAATAAAATTTATTAGTTAATATATTTCAGGTTAAATAATTAAGAAATTAATTTAATACACAGGTAAATTCGTAAATTTGATATTATTTTTTTACGCAAAACGTACCTAATACACTAATATGGATATCCTCTATTCCTTTATACCAATATGGATTTCCAGATAGATCTTAGATAAAATAGTGTTTTACCTATTGCGCACCGGTCGTGGTAGATTGCGAGCTCGCGCCCAAGTCTGGCGTCCATGCGGATGAAAGAGTACCCAGGACTTTTTTAGTCGCTGAGAATCCGACACATGGGGAGGCGGCCCTCGCCGACCTCTGACGGTCCACAACTGATTTTTCTTCTGGTAAAAAAAAGTGTTTTACCTAATCTTATATTATCTTATGCCAAATTTGCTCAGATAATTCTAAATAAGTAGCACTTTATAGACAATCTCCATTCTTAAAGAAGTAGTAAATTATATTTTTTCAAAATTTTATGACAATGGACTAAAATTTATAAAACCTGTCCTACACTTTATTCATTTTACGAAATCGCTTATTAACTATCCTTTGAACGTAAATACCCATATTTATTAAAAATATTAGAAATAAATATTTATTGATTGAACAAACTAGAATCAAAATAAAACATCAAATAATTGTTTCCCAAGCGAAACCAGCCTATTCATTGTTTGTCATAAGGGACTTCGTAAAATGAAAAAGATATAGAATATAAGTAAGCTGTAACAATATAAATACAATCCCTTTAGTTTTTCAATAAATCTTTAGTAATTACGCTAGAAAAATAATATGAGACTACCGTAAGTAGTTCTGCTTTCAAATCGAAACTGATTTGGCGGCGTGTGATAAATGATCGCTCTAAAACTTATAATTTCAAATGGGAAGCGCAATTGAGGAGTTTAAATTACAAATCTTGAGCGCGCTGTAAGTCGTGGAATGTATTGAGAATATTCGATAGCACGACTGATTATAAACAATAAGTGATTTGTGGGCTACTTGTAATTTAAACTTGGTTTAACAATTTCTAAAGACCGATTTGATCTATTGACAAAGGATTCCATTTCGGAACTAATTTATACTATACAATTTGCGGCATTCAAATAGTTTCATGATATTAATCGAATTCCACGTGCGAGTCCATAGTTTAAAATATATTTTAGTTTATTGAAATTAATCTCAGTATGATTGGTATAACCTTTGTAATCTAGGCATTTAATGAATATTTTTTATAACATGAATTATGTTTTCTGAAGTTAGCATTCTTTCTGATTTGATCGAAACTAGTACATTGATTTTTGACATTACTGGTATATCAGTCCTGTCGATTTTCCGTAAATATATCATTACGGTGAAATAGCATTTGATAGCTTATAAAGGAATCAAAGAGAATTAAAATAATTCTAAATAACACATGATATCATTTTATAAGAATTGTTATTGCGGCCTGTACGTACGTAGAAATAATCAAACATGAACATTTATCTATACTTTCTGAGTAAAACGTCCTCGTGCGGGCTGAAATCGTAAGCTTGTATCACAAATCAATATTGACTAAGCGTGGGCGTGAGTGTCGATCCACGGCAATCAATATCGAACAACTAAAGGCTTCACGATAGAATAGAATATTGCTTTGCATACCTACCGCACGATCATCGCGATAAAAAAAATATCCAATAAATTGTATGTATCTTGTAAGTATAATGCCTGTTATAGCGAGATACTTCTTTGTAGAAGTCATGGAATTTTGTATAAATATAACGAATGATGTATTTCTACGATAAAGTCTGAGGACGGTCAAAGGTCGAATTTAAGTAGCATATTTCGACCTATAAATATTAATTTGATATTAAAGTTAATCAAATTGTGCTCTGCTTATTATTCACAGCACAAAAAATAGTTGAAGTTTAATGATTTTATTTGTTACCTGGGTTTGTTTTAGGTATAGGAAGTTATTGTTAAACTAAGTAAGTTAACATTAAAATTTCAAAAAATCTAAAATTAGCGTTAGGTAGCAAGTATTGGCTTGATAAAAGAATCATATGTATCTAAACTTTTCGTTCTAATTTTTTTTTTACTAATATTAATCGGCATTACAAAGATGACTGATAAAGATTTAATTTCTTTTAGTGGCCATAGCCAGTCTTACATTAACATTTTAGTTATCTTCAAGCGCAGTCGTTCCTGCTATCTCAATTAAGTACACTTTATAGAAATAACCTTAAAACAAAGAAAGTATTCTAAAAATAGTTACAAGACATTGAATCGCTAAGGATAAACCATTTTAGTTACGTAAATATAGTTATTCTTTACACCACAATTACTTCATAAAGGACAAATGTATCTGAATTATAAAGTTATAGACTTAAAATTAGAATTCTATTAATTTTAAATGGGGTTTAAGGCTTTATGACTTTGATATGCAGCTCCTATAGTTGGAGTCAGTTGAATTAATCTCAATTTGTAAGTCGCGTCTTGTCACGGTGTTTGTATAATGAAATGGAGCAAGTCTGTAACATTCATTAGAGGCGGACACTTCTGTACGGTTAATTGTTTGAACTTGCCCGGGCTGCCGTTTAACATCGTCTCGGCTAATCAAGGCTCGGTTAACAACATCCGCTCAGTAAGTGGCCGGCCGATGACTCGACGCATCACTCGATGATGCAATTGTCTCCGGTTAAAGATGTTACGCGCAAAATTGCGACTTCAATTGGCACAACTTCCGATTGGGTGTCAAGGATGCCCACTCGATGTCAATAGAGTTGAACTTGCTTCATTTGAGTCAGAGTGTAACTGCTTTATTATAGATCACGTGCTGTAGAAGTTGTAGAATGAACGAGAAAAAATAGCACGTCTTAGTTAAGATAATATTCGTACTTGTAATACAAATTTAATTGTGAGAAATCAGTTACTACGATCTTTCATTTAGCCGAAATTAGGCTGTTGATTTATTCGCATCCATAATTTAAATCTATACTAATATTAGGTCCTTACATATGAAATTGGCGTTTTGTATGGGAGGAACAAAAAGTCGAATATTTTTTAATATAATATATTTAATTAATCAAAATATGAACCATTATTTTCTATGCACTTTTGCCATCTCATAGGTAGTTCATTGATCCCTTTACTAAAAAAACCAGTCGGACGGGAATCAATAAAATCTTTGAAGGCTATTTGGACTGCCCCATCGGAGTTGAATTTTTTCCCTTGCAAGAAGTTATCCATATTTCGAAAAAAATGGTAATCTGTTGGAGCAAGGTCCGGGGAGTACGGAGGATGTCTTAGACTTTCCAATTGAAGCTCTTCTAATTTAGTAGCCGTCTGTTGCGCAGTGTGTGGTCTAGCGTCGTCGTGAAGCAGCAGTGGCGTGGAGCGATTGACCAGCCTAGGTTGTTTAGCCGCTAGCTTTTCCATCATGGTTTGCAATTGCTGACAATAGACATCAGCCGTAATAGTCTGGCCAGATTTGAGAAAACTGTAATGAACAATACCGGTACTAGTCCACCAAACGCTTACAAGTAACTTTTTTGGGGTTAATTTTCGCTAGGGGCAGGATTTGGCTGGCTGGCCAGGATCCAACCATTGCGCTGAGCGCTTCCGATTATCGTAAAGAACCCATTTTTCATCACAGGTAATGATTCGGTTTAAAATACCTTCAATATTGTGCCGGTTTAGTAATGTAACGCAGCAGTCGACGCGCGTTTGCCGGTTTGCTTCAGTCAATTCGTGAGGTACCCACCTTTCAAGCTTTTTAATCTTCCCAATTTGCTTCAAGTGAATTAAAACAGTTTTATCACTAACATCGCAGCCTGCAGCTAACTCGGACGTGGTTTGCGATGGATCCGCTTCCACAATAGCCTTCAACTCTTCATTATCGACTTGAGTCTCAGGCCGTCCACGGGGCTTGTTCTGCAGGTCGAAATTTCCAGAACGAAAACGTTGGAACCAAAAACGAACTGTGTTTTCTTTTGCAACACGACCGCCATACACATCATTCACCCTTCGAGGTGTTTCCGCAGCACTAGTGCCACGGCGGAACTCGTACTCGTAAATAATGCGATATTTTAAGTTTTCCATTTTGTAAAATGAGTGACGCAAAAAGAAAAAAACAGAAGAATAAAACAAATGAATGACGATCATCGAAGCACAAATACATGAGTCTATAGCTGTACAAATTTGAATTTGGAATTCCTTACTTACTTAGAGGAGAAATTTGTGATTAAAGTGGCCAGTACGAAAAACGCCAATTTCATATGTAAGGACCTAATATTATAAAGCTGAAGAGTTTGTTTGTTTGTTTGTTTGTTTGAACGCGCTAATCTCAGGAACTACTGGTTCGAATTGAAAAATTCTTTTTGTGTTAAATAGACTATTTATCGAGGAAGGCTTTAGGCTATATAACATCACGATGCAACTATTAGGAGCGAAGAAATAATGGAAAATGTGAAAAAAAACGGGGAAAATTATTCATCCTTGAAGGTTTCCATTGCGTGCGCTGCGAAAACGGTACAAGATACCAAAAATATATGTAGGAAAGAATTATTCCTCCTGAAATGATCTAAAAAAATGTCCGCGACAGTATATGTCTATCTTTTAAGATTAAGTCACTAGAACCGTTTTTATGGTAAACATATTTGGTCGAAATTAATGCATTATTTGTTAAGAGTTGTATCAACGTAATAATATTAATCTTTATCCAAATAAATGTTTTGTTGATTAAGAGTATTTAATTATGAACAAAATTGTCTTTGACGTCACTTAATTTCAATGAACATCATAGAAGATATTACAATAACTTATATAGCAAAACTACGTTTGCCGGATCAGCTATGTCTTGATAAGCGCGAAACTCGAGAACGACTAAACCGATTTGACTGAATTCTTTTTTGTTGTGTTTGTTGAAGTATAGGGAAGTTATTACGGAGAGAAAAATTAAAAAAAATGGCTGAAAAAGTCTAAAAACAACACTTTTCTATATTCTCATACAAAAAATTCGTAATAATATTTTAAAGTCAATTTGAACTTTAACACTTTTTTGTGTTGTGTTGTGTTCGGTTGTGTTGTGTTCGGTTGTGTTGTGTTGGGTTGTGTTCGGTTGTGTTGCGTTGTGTTCGGTTGTGTTGTGTTGTGTTCGGTTGTGTTGTGTTGTGTTCGGTTGTGTTGTGTTGTGTTGTGTGTTGTGATGTGTTCGGTTGTATTGTGTTGTGTTCGGTTGTGTTGTGTTCGGTTGTGTTGTGTTGTGTTGTGTTGTGTGTTGTGATGTGTTCGGTTGTATTGTGTTGTGTTCGGTTGTGTTCGGTTGTGTTCGGTTGTGTTCGGTTGTGTTCGGTTGTGTTCGGTTGTGTTCGGTTGTGTTCGGTTGTGTTCGGTTCTGTTCGGTTGTATTCGGTTGTGTTGTGTTTTGTTCGGTTGTGTTCGGTTAGGTTAGGTTAGGTTCGGTTGTGTTCGGTTGTATTGTGTTTTGTTGTGTTCGGTTATGTACGGTTCTGTTCGGTTGTGTTCGGTTGTGTTCGGTTGTGTTCGGTTGTGTTCGGTTGTGTTCGGTTGTGTTCGGTTGTGTTCGGTTGTGTTCGGTTGTGTTCGGTTGTATTCGGTTATGTTCGGTTATGTTCGGTTGTATTCGGTTATGTTCGGTTGTGTTCGGTTGTGTTCGGTTGTGTTCGGTTGTGTTCGATTGTGTTCGGTTGTGTTCGGTTATGTTCAGTTGTGTTCGGTTGTGTTCGGTTGTGTTCGGTTGTGTTTGGTTATGTTCGGTTGTGTTCGGTTGTGTTCGGTTGTGTTCGGTTGTGTTCGGTTGTGTTCGGTTGTGTTCGGTTATGTTCGGTTATGTTCGGTTGTGTTCGGTTCTGTTCGGTTGTATTCGGTTGTGTTGTGTTGTATTCGGTTGTGTTGTGTTTTGTTCGGTTGTGTTCGGTTAGGTTAGGTTAGGTTCGGGCCTACGCCAACAGCCTTCCACCGTGACACGGACATACGCCGGGCGGCGCGCTTTGAGGGAGTGCGTCGCCCAGATCCTGGCGTGAGCGGTGTGCGATGTGTTCCCGCACACCGCTCTGATGACAATATCAAGGAGATGAGGGGGGAGTGGCTCTCTACACCACTCTCCCCGAAATGTGTTAGGTGCACGCGGGGGGCGGCGACTATTTAACCGTCCCCCCGCCTAGTAGGTGAGGCCTGCACAAGGCCGGACGTCGCCGGATGCCGAGGAAGATGGCTCGGCTTTGCCCTTAGCATCCGGCAGACGAGAGAAGGAACACCCCGGTGGTTTTAGTCGGGGCAGGTCCGACACACCGGGGGAGCGGCCCTCACCGCTCCCCTGAAGGTCCGTAGGGATTTCCACCGGGTTAACAAAAAAAAAAAAAAAAGGTTAGGTTCGGTTGTGTTGTGTTGGGTTGTGTTCGGTTGTGTTGTGTTGTGTTCGGTTGTGTTGCGTTGTGTTCGGTTGTGTTGTGTTGTGTTCGGTTGTGTTGTGTTGTGTTCGGTTGTGTTGTGTTGTGTTGTGTGTTGTGATGTGTTCGGTTGTATTGTGTTGTGTTCGGTTGTGTTGTGTTCGGTTGTGTTGTGTTCGGTTGTGTTGTGTTGTGTTGTGTTGTGTGTTGTGATGTGTTCGGTTGTATTGTGTTGTGTTCGGTTGTGTTCGGTTGTGTTCGGTTGTGTTCGGTTGTGTTCGGTTGTGTTCGGTTCTGTTCGGTTGTATTCGGTTGTGTTGTGTTTTGTTCGGTTGTGTTCGGTTACGTTAGGTTAGGTTCGGTTGTGTTCGGTTGTATTGTGTTTTGTTGTGTTCGGTTATGTACGGTTCTGTTCGGTTGTGTTCGGTTGTGTTCGGTTGTGTTCGGTTGTGTTCGGTTGTGTTCGGTTGTGTTCGGTTGTATTCGGTTATGTTCGGTTATGTTCGGTTGTATTCGGTTATGTTCGGTTGTGTTCGGTTGTGTTCGGTTGTGTTCGATTGTGTTCGGTTGTGTTCGGTTATGTTCAGTTGTGTTCGGTTGTGTTCGGTTGTGTTCGGTTGTGTTTGGTTATGTTCGGTTGTGTTCGGTTGTGTTCGGTTGTGTTCGGTTGTGTTCGGTTGTGTTTGGTTGTGTTCGGTTGTGTTCGGTTATGTTCGGTTATGTTCGGTTGTGTTCGGTTCTGTTCGGTTGTATTCGGTTGTGTTGTGTTGTATTCGGTTGTGTTGTGTTTTGTTCGGTTGTGTTCGGTTAGGTTAGGTTAGGTTCGGGCCTACGCCAACAGCCTTCCACCGTGACACGGACATACGCCGGGCGGCGCGCTTTGAGGGAGTGCGTCGCCCAGATCCTGGCGTGAGCGGTGTGCGATGTGTTCCCGCACACCGCTCTGATGACAATATCAAGGAGATGAGGGGGGAGTGGCTCTCTACACCACTCTCCCCGAAATGTGTTAGGTGCACGCGGGGGGCGGCGACTATTTAACCGTCCCCCCGCCTAGTAGGTGAGGCCTGCACAAGGCCGGACGTCGCCGGATGCCGAGGAAGATGGCTCGGCTTTGCCCTTAGCATCCGGCAGACGAGAGAAGGAACACCCCGGTGGTTTTAGTCGGGGCAGGTCCGACACACTGGGGGAGCGGCCCTCACCGCTCCCCTGAAGGTCCGTAGGGATTTCCACCGGGTTAACAAAAAAAAAAAAAAAAGGTTAGGTTCGGTTGTGTTCGGTTGTATTGTGTTTTGTTGTGTTCGGTTATGTACGGTTCTGTTCGGTTGTGTTCGGTTGTGTTCGGTTGTGTTCGGTTGTGTTCGGTTGTGTTCGGTTGTATTCGGTTGTATTCGGTTCTGTTCGGTTGTGTTCGGTTGTATTCGGTTGTGTTGTGTTCGGTTGTGTTCGGTTATGTTCAGTTGTGTTCGGTTGTGTTCGGTTGTGTTCGATTGTGTTCGGTTGTGTTCGGTTATGTTCAGTTGTGTTCGGTTGTGTTCGGTTGTGTTCGGTTGTGTTCGGTTGTGTTCGGTTGTATTGTGTTTTGTTGTGTTCGGTTATGTACGGTTCTGTTCGGTTGTGTTCGGTTGTGTTCGGTTGTGTTCGGTTGTGTTCGGTTGTGTTCGGTTGTGTTCGGTTGTGTTCGGTTGTGTTCGGTTGTGTTCGGTTGTGTTCGGTTGTGTTCGGTTGTGTTCGGTTGTGTTCGGTTGTGTTCGGTTGTGTTCGGTTGTGTTCGGTTGTGTTCGGTTGTGTTCGGTTGTGTTCGGTTGTGTTCGGTTGTGTTCGGTTGTGTTCGGTTGTGTTGTGTTCGGTTGTGTTCGGTTATGTTCAGTTGTGTTCGGTTGTGTTCGATTGTGTTCGGTTGTGTTCGGTTCTGTTCGGTTGTATTCGGTTGTGTTGTGTTTTGTTCGGTTGTGTTCGGTTAGGTTAGGTTGTGTTCGGTTGTATTGTGTTTTGTTGTGTTCGGTTATGTACGGTTCTGTTCGGTTGTGTTCGGTTGTGTTCGGTTGTGTTCGGTTGTGTTCGGTTGTGTTCGGTTGTGTTCGGTTGTGTTCGGTTGTGTTCGGTTGTGTTCGGTTGTGTTCGGTTGTGTTCGGTTGTGTTCGGTTGTGTTCGGTTGTGTTCGGTTGTGTTCGGTTGTATTCGGTTGTATTCGATGCTGTTCGGTTGTGTTCGGTTGTATTCGGTTGTATTCGGTTCTGTTCGGTTGTGTTCAGTTGTGTTCGGTTGTGTTCGGTTGTGTTCGGTTGTGTTCGGTTGTGTTCGGTTGTGTTCGGTTGTGTTCGGTTGTGTTCGGTTGTGTTCGGTTGTGTTCGGTTGTGTTCGGTTGTGTTCGGTTGTGTTCGGTTGTGTTCGGTTATGTTCGGTTATGTTCGGTTATGTTCGGTTGTGTTCGGTTCTGTTCGGTTGTATTCGGTTGTGTTGTGTTGTATTCGGTTGTGTTGTGTTTTGTTCGGTTGTGTTCGGTTAGGTTAGGTTAGGTTCGGTTGTGTTCGGTTGTATTGTGTTTTGTTGTGTTCGGTTATGTTCGGTTATGTTCGGTTGTATTCGGTTGTATTCGGTTCTGTTCGGTTGTGTTCGGTTGTGTTCGGTTGTGTTCGGTTGTGTTCGGTTGTGTTCGGTTGTGTTCGGTTGTGTTCGGTTGTGTTCGGTTGTGTTCGGTTGTGTTCGGTTGTGTTCGGTTGTGTTCGGTTGTGTTCGGTTATGTTCGGTTGTGTTCGGTTCTGTTCGGTTGTATTCGGTTGTGTTGTGTTTTATTCGGTTGTGTTCGGTTAGGTTAGGTTAGGTTCGGTTAGGTTCGGTTGTGTTCGGTTGTATTGTGTTTTGTTGTGTTCGGTTATGTACGGTTCTGTTCGGTTGTGTTCGGTTGTGTTCGGTTATGTTCGGTTCTGTTCGGTTGTATTCGGTTGTGTTGTGTTGTATTCGGTTGTGTTGTGTTTTGTTCGGTTGTGTTCGGTTAGGTTAGGTTAGGTTCGGTTGTGTTCGGTTGTATTGTGTTTTGTTGTGTTCGGTTATGTTCGGTTGTGTTCTGTTGTGTTCGGTTGTATTCGGTTGTATTCGGTTCTGTTCGGTTGTGTTCGGTTGTGTTCGATTGTGTTCGGTTGTGTTCGGTTATGTTCAGTTGTGTTCGGTTGTGTTCGGTTGTGTTCGGTTGTGTTCGGTTCTGTTCGGTTGTGTTCGGTTGTGTTCGGTTGTGTTCGGTTGTGTTCGGTTGTGTTCGGTTGTGTTCGGTTGTGTTCGGTTGTGTTCGGTTGTGTTCGGTTGTGTTCGGTTATGTTCGGTTGTGTTCGGTTCTGTTCGGTTGTATTCGGTTGTGTTGTGTTATGTTCGGTTGTGTTCGGTTCTGTTCGGTTGTATTCGGTTGTGTTGTGTTTTGTTCGGTTGTGTTCGGTTAGGTTAGGTTAGGTTCGGTTAGGTTCGGTTGTGTTCGGTTGTATTGTGTTTTGTTGTGTTCGGTTATGTACGGTTCTGTTCGGTTGTGTTCGGTTGTGTTCGGTTATGTTCGGTTCTGTTCGGTTGTATTCGGTTGTGTTGTGTTGTATTCGGTTGTGTTGTGTTTTGTTCGGTTGTGTTCGGTTAGGTTAGGTTAGGTTCGGTTGTGTTCGGTTGTATTGTGTTTTGTTGTGTTCGGTTATGTTCGGTTGTGTTCTGTTGTGTTCGGTTGTATTCGGTTGTATTCGGTTCTGTTCGGTTGTGTTCGGTTGTGTTCGATTGTGTTCGGTTGTGTTCGGTTATGTTCAGTTGTGTTCGGTTGTGTTCGGTTGTGTTCGGTTGTGTTCGGTTCTGTTCGGTTGTGTTCGGTTGTGTTCGGTTGTGTTCGGTTGTGTTCGGTTGTGTTCGGTTGTGTTCGGTTGTGTTCGGTTGTGTTCGGTTGTGTTCGGTTGTGTTCGGTTATGTTCGGTTGTGTTCGGTTCTGTTCGGTTGTATTCGGTTGTGTTGTGTTTTGTTCGGTTGTGTTCGGTTAGGTTAGGTTAGGTTCGGTTAGGTTCGGTTGTGTTCGGTTGTATTGTGTTTTGTTGTGTTCGGTTATGTACGGTTCTGTTCGGTTGTGTTCGGTTGTGTTCGGTTATGTTCGGTTGTGTTCGGTTGTGTTCGGTTATGTTCGGTTATGTTCGGTTATGTTCGGTTGTGTTCGGTTCTGTTCGGTTGTATTCGGTTGTGTTGTGTTCGGTCGTATTGTATTTTGTTGTGTTCGGTTATGTACGGTTCTGTTCGGTTGTGTTCGGTTATGTTCGGTTGTGTTCGGTTATGTACGGTTCTGTTCGGTTGTGTTCGGTTATGTTCGGTTGTGTTCGGTTGTGTTCGGTTGTGTTCGGTTGTATTCGGTTGTATTCGGTTCTGTTCGGTTGTGTTCGGTTGTGTTCGGTTGTATTCGGTTGTGTTGTGTTCGGTTGTGTTCGGTTATGTTCAGTTGTGTTCGGTTGTGTTCAGTTGTGTTCGGTTGTGTTCGATTGTGTTCGGTTGTGTTCGGTTATGTTCAGTTGTGTTCGGTTGTGTTCGGTTGTGTTCGGTTGTGTTCGGTTTTGTACGGTTGTGTTCGGTTGTGTTCGGTTGTGTTCGGTTGTGTTCGGTTGTGTTCGGTTGTGTTCGGTTGGGGTGCGAAGTTGGTCTCACCTCCTCGTGGTGCACCCTGGGCAACAATAGGCAGCAAGGTTTTTCTTTTTAGGCATTGCTGGCTATTGGCGAAGAGGACCAACAATTCCTTCTCCCATCTCCCCCTTTACCTTGTATTCCCGTCTCGTTTCTCTCATCCCTTCTCAGTTATTACTCCCACTCCTACCCCATCCCCACTTACTCTCGTCTTCCCCAACTCCAGGCCTGCTTTGATAGGATTATTTGTTAGGGACTTTATGTTAGGTTATGTTAGGCGACGAATGACTTGTTCTATTGTTTTCCCCTATCTTCTCTTTATGTCTTTCTTCTTCATTTTCTCCCCCGTCTATCTTCTACTTCTTTCTCTCTTCATCTTTCAACCCCTGACGATGTATGGAAATTAGGATGTATGCAAAAAATACCATGGAAGCACAAAGCAAAGAGAAACTACCCCAGGAGGGTACCGGCCGCCCCGCGGCCGGAGAATCCCTCCCAGGGCGGGCACTTCGGTCCCGCTCTGGCAGCCCCTTGTTCTCTGGGGGGGGCAACTCTGTGCTTCGCAGCGGTGGACTTTCCCCCATCGCTGCGCCGACGACCAACGCTAGCCCAAAGGACTCAGCATGCATGCGAGAGGTTTCCGTTCGCCTGGAACGGATGGAGGACTCCGACTCCGGTCGGAGCCTTGTGACGGCGGCTTCCGGCGTATCATCAGACCGGAAGCGCACCTACTTGAGTGCGCAGTCGAGCGATTGCGACTCCGAGGGGGAGCTGCCTGCCAAGACCTTGGCGCTCCCCCAAAGAGGACGAGGACACCCCACTACCCACGGCCGCCACGTGGGTATGTGGGAGGCTAAAAAGAAGCTCCTCGCGGAGCAGAAGGAGGAAGAGGAGCGCCTTGCGGCAAAGGAGCTCCTCGTAACGGCGCGGAGCGCGCGTCCCCACCTCACGTCGCGGCTTTCCGGCACGACCTATGAGGAGAAGGACCCGTCGGCGTACGCCCTCCACGAGAGGATTGGCCGGAACCTGGAGCAGCTAAACAAGTCTGTCCTGAAGTCCGGTAATTTAAAGGGCACTGTCATTAGGGACGCCAAGACCTGCATGGCGGACATAAAGGCGGATGTAGAGGAGCTCGTAGCGTCTCGTGTCTCGGACGAAGTTCGCAAGGTTCACACCCAGAACTCTCGTCTTCGAGCCGACCTACGGGCCCTAAGTGAAGAGCTCGCCGCTATGCGCACCAGGGAGCGCAAGCTGTGCGAGCGTCTAGGGATTAATCCCTATGACTTGGATGAGGCACCCCTACCCACTCCTGCGGGCGAGTCTCACAGCTCGCTTCTTCAGGAGCTGGGTAGGATGATGGACCAGCGGTTCGAGGCGTATGAGCGCAAGCAGCTCCGCCCGCCGCTGGCCCACGAGGAGAAGGCGTCCTACGCGGCGAAGTCTGCCGCGCGGAAGCCCCGGCCGAAGCCGACCGGCGCCGCCGCTGAGGACGCCACAAACCCGGACGTGACCGGGCCAGGGCGGAGCTCTCACCCCGACCCCAAACCCTCCAAGGCCAAGGGTAAGGGGAAGAAGACCCGCCCTGCGCCCACCCTTGACTTGGACTCGGCGGCGGAATTCCCGCCCCTAGCAGATCCCCAAGCCGCCGGCACAAGCGCCGACGGCTGGCAACGAGTGGGCAAGGACGGGAAGGCCGTCCGCCCCAAGAAGAAGAGGGCCCCCCCAAAGGAGGCCCCTAAGGCCAAGGAGAAGCCGCGTAAGCGGCGCCGCGCCCGGCAGCCGAAGACCGCTGTGGTCTCATTCAAGCTGCTGCCGGGTGCGAAGGAGCGAGGGACCACCCTTGAGGGGGTCCTAAGAGCCGCTCGGTCCCAAATGGGTACGGCGATGTTTGACGTGGGTGCCAAGGATGCATATCTCCGCGGCACCCTGACCGACGCCCGAGTGATCCACATTCCGGGCCCCCACGAGGAGGCCCAGAAGAAGGCAGACCGTCTTTGTGATCTGCTTAAGGCCGTCCTCCCAGCGACGGACGTCAAGGTGACCCGGCCCGTGAAGTGCGTGAGCCTTCGCGTGTCGGGCCTGGACGACTCCGTCACGAAGGAGGACGTGTTTTACGCCATAAAGGCGGTTTGCCAACTGACGGACGGGCAGGCTCATCTGGCCGAGCACATAAAGGCCAGCGAAGTCCGCTTCGGTACCTTCGGGTTAGGGGTATGCTGGGTCACTTGCCCAGTCGAGGTCGCCAACCTGGCGATGGAACGTGGCGTAATGGTCAACGGCTGGGCACAAGCCCAGCTCCGCCTAATGGAGCCTCGCGTGCTCCGGTGTTTCCGCTGTCTGGAACCCGGGCACGTGAGCCAAAAGTGTAGGTCGGGAGTCGACCGAAGCGGACTTTGCCACCGCTGTGCGAAGCCAGGCCACAAGGCCCAAGAGTGCGACGGGCGAGCCTACTGCCTGGTTTGCGCCGCTGCGGGCAAACCTGCCGGCCACCGCGTCGGCAACCCTGCGTGCGCGGCCGCCAAGAGGCCCGTCCGCAAGAGACGAGGGGGCGTCTATCACAGAGACGCCCCAGATGCCGCCCCCGCGGCAATGGAGACACAGGAACAGTCTCTGATTGCTCCTGTGCCGCGGGAGGAAAACCCTGCTTCGGCTCCGCCGAACTTCTTGCAGGGTTCTTCCTTAGGAGTGCCGGGCAGTCTGGCTGAGGGGCCAGCTGCTTAGGCGATACTCCCGTGGTGTAGTGTGTGGTCCCACACACCACAAGGCGGTGGGGAGGCGACCATCTGCCTCCCCTACATTCACGGTGAGCCCGTAAAGGGGCGACGCGCAGGGCCGGGCTCTGGGAAGGCGAGTAGCCATGCCCCTCGGCCCTAGAGCGCTTGACGGACCACCCCGGGGGTTTTAGTCGGTAAAAGTCCGGCATACCGGGGGGTGGCCCTCACCACCCCCTGACGATCCATGAGGATTTCCCCCGGGTAACAAAAAAAAAAAAAAACGGTTGTGTTCGGTTGTGTTCGGTTATGTTTTTTTTTTTTTTTTTTAAGGGCCCCGCCTCCACCCCGTCACTATGGGAAAATGTGACGTCATTGAAAACTTTTGTTTTTAATGATTCTATATAATACTAGCCCTTTTTGTGCAGAATTGCAAGGAAGTTAAACGGTAATTTAGAATACATTAATAAAAATGGTGCTATATAAAACAAACTTAGAGTTAAGTTTAACATATTTACGTTAAGACCAAAAGGAATTTAAACAAAAGAAGATTAAATATAGAAATTAATACATAATAGAAATTAATACATTAAAAGATAGATACATAGTAATAAAAGAAAAGTAACACTATCAATACAATGAAGAAATTAAGAGTAGAATACATAAATTATAAAAGAAAACTAAAAGAAATTGGATACATTATAAGAGAGGACTTAATATTAAGAAACAAAAAGAAAAATTAAATACTAGTAAAATTATAAGTAACAATTTATAAAATAAGGAACAATAATAATATTAGGAAAAACAAAAGAAAAGTAAAATTATACTAAATGATATTATAAGAAGAAACAATAAAATCAAAGACAAAAGCAAACTTAGGAGGACAAAAGAAATTAAATTATACTTATTAAGACTATAAAGAATAACAATAAAATAGAAATGATAAAAGACGATAATAGTAATGAGAGAAAGAAGGTAAAACCATTTTTTTTTTTTATTATAATTTAATATAAAAGAAATAAGTAATAATTAAAGAAAAAGATAAGTTACGGGCCATCAGGGAAACAAAGTAGGGAAATATTATAATAAAAATAAAGTATATATTACTAGTAATATAATTATAATAGAGAATAGATAACATAGATAAAAGGCATAAAATATAATAAATAAGAAAATATAAATAATATAGTAAGTATAATAATATGAACAAGCATAAAGAAAACCAGAGTTATATATAAGTATATAAATAATAATATATAATAAAATAAAATAATATAATGACAAGTAAATGAAAAAATTATCAAATTAATAGTACCAGGTATGAAAGGGTCAGGGATGTAGTACATGTGTGAAAAATAATATATAATAATTCAGATAATGACAAAGAAAGGTAAAATATTGATAGAAGTAAAAATAGATAACTGGGTATAAAGAAAAACCAGGAGCATGTATATGTATATAAATAATAATATATATAATAAAGTCAGATGATGACAAGTAAAGAAAAACTATTGTATTGGAAAGAATAAAATTATATATAAATGGAAAACCAGGAGAATATATATGTATTTAAAAATAATATAATTGTGAACAATAATAACGGATGATGATAAGTGAACAGGTAAAGAGAAGGGAATTGGAGAAGAAAGAAAAACCAGGAGTAAGTATATGTATGTAAGGTATGATATAATACTAAGCGGGCATTCTGTTCTGATAGCAAGTATCGGATCAGGTAACTAGGTATAATATCGCTGGGAATACATATATATATGAATATATTAAGATTACATGTGACGAGAACACATGATGGTAAGCGGGCATTCTGTTCTGATAGCAAGTATCAGAACAGGTAACTAGGTATAATATAGCTGGGAATACATATATATATGAACATATTAAGATTGCATGTGACGTGATCACATGATGGTAAGCGGGCATTCTGTTCGGATAGCAAGTATTAGAACAGGTAACTAGGTATAATATAGCTGGGAATACATATATATACATATATATACATATATATATATGAATATATTAAGATTACATGTGACGAGATCACATGATGGTAAGCGGGCATTCTGTAATTATGGCGGGTATAAGGATAGAAACTTGGTGTGATATGATTGGGAGTATACATATATATAAATATAATAAGATAACATGTGACGAGATCACGTGATGGTAAGTGGGCATTTCGTAATCTATAAATTGTCTATAAATAAATTTATAGACAAAGAATAAATATTGATAATATAATAAAAAATAAATAAATAAAAAATAAAAATAAATAGATACAATATAAATTACAAAATGATATAATAAAATGAAGAAAAGAAGGATAGAGATAAAAGATATAGATTTAATATTTTATTATATTGACCAAATGAGTAAGAGAGAAAATGAATGTTAGAAATAAAGCCATAGATTGTTAAATGTATCGTAATTATGGTAATTATGTAATATAGTGAAATGAGAAGTTAAGCATGAAAAGGAAGGGACAAACTATAAGTTTAATATTATATATTAAATTATAGAATACAAAGTAATATAATTAGCATGTGATAGAAAAGAAGAAAAGGACAGAAATATAAAGTTAATAATAATATATTAAGGTAAAGCGAGACGGGAGATAGATAATGTTAAACATATAAATAAATATTAAAATTTATGGTGACTATGGTAACTTAATACAATAAAAAATACAATGTGATATATTTAGCATAAACAGAGGAGTAAGAAAAGAAAAGGAAAATATAAAGTTGATAATAAAATATTGAAGGAAAGCGAGAAAGAACATAATGGATGTTAAAAATATAATATAAATATGGAAATAAATGGTAACTGTGGAAACTATGTGTCGTGACTATGTATGGTTGCTAAGTAAACAATAAAATATCAAAGGAAAAAATAACATATCAGATGACTGACAGATCGAGTGGAATGCTATTATTTAAGGTGCATGTTCAGGTACCAAAAATTAGAATATATATATATTAAAAAAGAAAAAATATTAATAAATATAAAATAAATAAATAAGGAATTAAATATAATACTTAATAATAATTAATTGGGAGCCGTGAAATTCTATCCCATTTAACTAAAATAGGACAGTCGGGACTAAAAGCTGAATGAGAATGGGGAAGATTGGCGTTTTTGCAATTAATGCAAGACGGCGATTTAATTTTATTGGGGCATGATCTCGAATCATGCTCCTCTGAACATACGGCACAATGTTGGTGTTCCGCTTTGCAGTCCGAGGACTTATGTGCGAAGCCCTGACACCTGAAACATTGTAAGAGAGGAGATTGATCATATGCGGTGATGATTTGGTATCCCAACTTGACTCTCTGCCCAACAAGGGCAGACCAGATGGATGGGTCGACCGAGATCACCACATTCTCCATACTCCCATTTCTCCACTTAATTCGTCTTACAATTTTCAGATGGACATCACTAGAGTTATTTGTCAAGTGAGACAGAAATTCTTTGTTTTGGGACAACAAAGCGGAGGTGATAAAGTCATTGTCAGAGTCAGATGTGACTCCGACAAGACGTAAAAGAGGGAATTTGGGTTTAGGAATCACCGGGATAAGAGAAGGGATGGTAAGGATGGCACTGTAGATAGTGCTTTGGTCGGATTGAGACGCAACAGAAATCGCTAACTTAGCGTCCTTACATCTCCTAACACCTGTGATGCCCACACCCAGCGTCACTACATCTACGTTCTTTTTTATGATTTTAAAAATTTCTTCCGAACAGAGTAATTTGTTTGATGATTCTACTAAAATAGTAAATCTGGGTTTACTTGGTATTTCCCAAGGTTTCTGATTTACTTTTTTAATTGAGTTATTTGTAGGGTTAGGGTTGTTGATATTAATAAAAGGAAGGGGAGAATTTGGAAGAATATTATTATCAGAAATTTTTGTCGAAATTTTAGCTAATAAATTATTAGAATTTTGGAAATCTCGCTTTAACTTATTAATGTTTGCTTCTATGTTAAGGATGGCTGAGTTTAAATAATTAATGTCGAAATTTGAAGTAGAGTGAGAAATGTTGGAATTAATGTTTGTTAAGGAGGGAGATAAATTTTGATCTAAAGTTGGGTCGGGGATGGTGGGGGTCAGTGGAGCATTCTTGGAAGCTTCAGATTCCTTCAACAAGGTATATAATCGATCGATGGCGGTGATTACGTTATTTTTTATATCAGTCTTAATGTTTCTTGAGTTCTTTAAATTTATCTTAGCTGAAGTAAGACAGTTTTTAGCCTCCTGCAACCTGTTTTTGAAAACTACAGGTTGCGGATTTGTGTTCGGTTATGTTCGGTTGTGTTCGGTTCTGTTCGGTTGTATTCGGTTGTGTTGTGTTTTGTTCGGTTGTGTTCGGTTAGGTTAGGTTAGGTTCGGTTGTGTTCGGTCGTATTGTGTTTTGTTGTGTTCGGTTATGTACGGTTCTGTTCGGTTGTGTTCGGTTATGTTCGGTTGTGTTCGGTTGTGTTTGGTTGTGTTCGGTTGTATTCGGTTGTATTCGGTTCTGTTCGGTTGTGTTCGGTTGTGTTCGGTTGTATTCGGTTGTGTTGTGTTCGGTTGTGTTCGGTTATGTTCAGTTGTGTTCGGTTGTGTTCGGTTGTGTTCGATTGTGTTCGATTGTGTTCGGTTGTGTTCGGTTATGTTCGGTTGTGTTCGGTTGTGTTCGGTTGTATTCGGTTATGTTCGGTTATATTCGGTTCTGTTGTGTTGTGTTCGGTTGTGTTGTGTTCGGTTATGTTCGGTTGTGTTCGGTTCTGTTCGGTTGTGTTGTGTTGTGTTGTGTTGTGTGTTGTGATGTGTTCGGTTGTATTGTGTTGTGTTCGGTTGTGTTCGGTTATGTTCGGTTGTGTTCGGTTCTGTTCGGTTGTAATCGGTTGTGTTGTGTTTTGTTCGGTTGTGTTCGGTTAGGTTAGGTTAGGTTCGGTTGTGTTCGGTTGTATTGTGTTTTGTTGTGTTCGGTTATGTACGGTTCTGTTCGGTTGTGTTCGGTTGTGTTCGGTTGTGTTCGGTTGTGTTCGGTTGTGTTCGGTTGTGTTCGGTTGTGTTCGGTTGTGTTCGGTTGTGTTCGGTTATGTTCGGTTGTGTTGTGTTCGGTTGTGTTCGGTTGTGTTGTGTTCGGTTGTGTTCGGTTGTGTTCGATTGTGTTCGGTTGTGTTCGGTTATGTTCAGTTGTGTTCGGTTGTGTTCGGTTGTGTTCGGTTGTGTTCGGTTGTGTTCGGTTGTGTTCGGTTGTGTTCGGTTGTGTTCGGTTGTGTTCGGTTATGTTCGGTTATGTTCGGTTGTATTCGGTTCTGTTCGGTTGTGTTCGGTTGTATTCGGTTGTGTTGTGTTCGGTTGTGTTCGGTTATGTTCAGTTGTGTTCGGTTGTGTTCGGTTGTGTTCGATTGTGTTCGGTTGTGTTCGGTTATGTTCAGTTGTGTTCGGTTGTGTTCGGTTGTGTTCGGTTGTGTTCGGTTGTGTTCGGTTGTGTTCGGTTGTGTTCGGTTATGTTCGGTTATGTTCGGTTGTGTTCGGTTCTGTTCGGTTGTATTCGGTTGTGTTGTGTTTTGTTCGGTTGTGTTCGGTTAGGTTAGGTTAGGTTCGGTTGTGTTCGGTTGTATTGTGTTTTGTTGTGTTCGGTTATGTACGGTTCTGTTCGGTTGTGTTCGGTTGTGTTCGGTTGTGTTCGGTTGTGTTCGGTTGTGTTCGGTTGTGTTCGGTTGTGTTCGGTTGTGTTCGGTTGTGTTCGGTTGTGTTCGGTTATGTTTTGTTGTATTCGGTTATGTTCGGTTGTATTCGGTTCTGTTGTGTTGTGTTCGGTTATGTTCGGTTGTGTTCGGTTGTGTTGTGTTGTGTTGTGTTCGGTTGTGTTGTGTTGTGTTGTGTTCGGTTATGTTCGGTTATGTTCGGTTGTATTCGGTTATGTGCGGTTGTATTCGGTTCTGTTGTGTTGTGTTCGGTTGTGTTCGGTTATGTTCGGTTGTGTTCGGTTCTGTTCGGTTGTGTTGTGTTGTGTTGTGTTGTGTTGTGTTGTGTTGTGTTCTGTTGTGTTGTGTTGTGTTGTGTTGTGTTGTGTTTTGTTGTGTTTAATTAAAATTAAAATTATCCAGGCGAGTGCGCTGTGTAACCCCGGGGGCTTTAGTCGGTGCAAGTCCGACATCCAAAAAGCTCCCTGAGGTCCGTCAACAATATCCCCCGGGCTATCAAAAAAAAAAACCTTATATACGCTTGGAAACAGTCTCGATTCTCAACATGTCTACACACGAGGGAGATGTAGAGGGAATTGGATTATGCTGTTGTCAATTCAAAAGTTCTGGCTTATACTTTCGAAGACATGTATCAATCCTGCACCATATTAAAATGGGATCAAATTTAAGATATAATAAACTAGCTGATCCGGCAAACGTTGTTTTGCTATATAAGATTTGGAATATCTTCTAAGATGTTCATTGAAATTAAGTGATGTCAAAGACAATTTTGTTCACAATTAAATACTCTTAATCAACAACACATATCTATACTAATATTATAAAGCTGAAGAGTTTGTTTGTTTGTTTGTTTGTTTGAACGCGCTAATCTCAGGAACTACTGGTTCGAATTGAAAAATTCTTTTTGTGTTAAATAATACGATGCAAATATTAGGAGCGAAGAAATAATGGAAAATGTGAAAAAAACGGGGAAAATTATTCATCATTGCGTGCGCTGCGAAAACGGTACAAGATACCAAAAATATATGTATTAAAGAATTATTCCTCTTGAAATGATCTAAAAAAATGTCCGCGACAGTATATGTCTATCTTTTAAGATTAACTAACTAGAACCGTTTTTATGGTAATCGAATTTGGTCGAAATTAATGCATTAAGAGTTGTATCAACGTAATAATATTAATCTTTATCCAAATAAATGTTTTGTTGATTAAGAGTATTTAATTATGAACAAAATTGTCTTTGATATCACTTAATTGCAATGAACATCATAGAAGATATTACAATAACTTTTATAGCAAAACTACGTTTGCCGGATCAGCTATGTCTTGATAAGCGCGAAACTCGAGAACGACTAAACCGATTTGACTGATTTCTTTTTTGTTGTGTTTGTTGAAGTATGGGGAAGGTTATTACGGAGAGAAAAAATTAAAAAAATTGTCTGAAAAAGTCTAAAAACAACACTTTTCTATATTCTCATACAAAAAATTCGTAATAATATTTTAAAGTCAATTTGAACTTTAACACCATACCATAAAGTTTAAATGTCAGTGGACGGGTTCCGGGAAGGCAAAACAATTGAGTGACATATAAATATTACTGTCAATATTTGTCAGTTTTTATACATATAGCATTAAGGCCAGGTTCTTTCAAACAATTTTCAAAAAAATCTGTCGGGGAAGCTATTTACATTAAAAAAAACAATATGACTTTGTTTTAGAGAAATAGGGCAGAACAAGGTCTGCCGGGACAGCTAGTATTAATATACATTGAAATATTACTTGAAAAAATAAATTCACAGACACCTAATATATTTGTGAAAAAATAAACGTGTTCTTAAACCTAAATGATACCTTAGTAGGCAAATCGCATTCATACTGAGATCTCAGACTGGGTCTTAATTTCTACATTTATTAATTTATTTTATAATAACTTCATGTCACATTATGAAGTCAATTATAAACGAAATAGAAAATAAAATATTAAACTTTAGTGCCAATACCGAAGTTACACTTTGTACATAATCTTTGACATAAGCTAGTACCGTTGTAAACGATCTACGTGATCGCAATGATCATTATTATGCTTAGTATTAAAAAATCTTATTTTTTTAAATATTGGAAATTGGAAAGACCAAATTATTTTTCAGATTTTTTTTCATAACTTAATGTTTCATTTATTCGCAAAATAAATTTAGTTATACACTAAATACATTTTAGATGAATGAGTGAATACAACAGAGCCCTAGTGTAAGCCTTATCTTGACAAATAAATATATCGAGACGACATAAAGTAATGATCGATAAGAAAAAAAACATACAGTATATTTCAAGGTTATTAAGCTCGCTGTGCAATATAATAATAATATATTTAAAATATTAAAATTCTCCTATTCAACGATAATAATAACGAAATATCATTATTTGATAAAATTTAGATGTACTTTTTGGTATTTAAAAAATGTTACGGAGTTTTTCCTTTAGGATACCTGTATTTTTAATTAGGGAAGATTCTCTTTGAGCCGTTGCGACTACATATAAGATGACGGTTGCGGTTTACGAAAATTTTCTAAAATCTCAAAGGTACACTCTAGCTGTAAGTTGACCTAATTCATACATGACTGTTCCACCTTTTTTTTTACTCAGGGATTTTTTTCTACCGGCTCTATCATGGCGAGTGTTCTGAAGAGTTGTTTAACCTTGTTCCACCCTCTCCTTTCCTGAATAGAAACACGCGCGCGGGTTTGCGGAGTCACAGCTTTACGGTTTCTCATATCCCAGCTAGGACTAAGAAGTTCTCTAACTCCTTCTTTTGCCGTGTCGTTGGGGTGTGGAATGGTCTTCCAGCGAGCGTGTTCCCACCATCCTATGATATGGGATCCTTTAAGCGTAACGTGAAGAGATATTTGTGCAGGCCGGCATGATCGCTGCGACTACCGTTGGATTTTTCTTGCCTATCGATAGTCGTCAGCGTTTTTTGGCTGCACCATGCTTACCATCAGGTATGGTGCAGTCACTGTGTCGAGTCAGAATAAAAAAAAAAAAAAACCTTATAGGACCATCCCGGTCGCACATGGGGGTAGCGGCCGAGGTGTGCGGGAATCGTATCAGCTAAAAACACCAAGATGACTACTTCTGTGAATTATTGAGGAGTGCGGGTTCTGTAATAAATTCGCCGCAGCCCCACTACACCGCGCCTGACAGGCGCAATCACAGGGGGAGACGCCATCTCCCCCGATATCACCCAGTGTACTTCGACAAAACACTTCACGCCGCTCCGTCGAAACATTCAAACTACAAGGTCTTAATAGAATGGAAGAGATGTTAGGTTAGGTTAGGTTTTAAGAGCGTCATAGTGACTCGCTTTGACCTGTCGTGTTTCGCGATAAGCTAATACTCGTATATATCCAGTTACTCATTGTACCCAACGACCTTCAGTCGTGGTATATGTGGACCGAAATGACGACGGAGACTATCAACGGATTTTTATCCTTTAATAGTTGCTTTTGTTTTTGGACGACACTGTACTTACTCTGTACTGTACTCAGGTGCACTGTAGTCACTTTGTCGAGACAGTGTAAAAAAAGTGCAATAAACAGCTCGATCGTTAACTTAAAAAAATAACGAATGTTAGTGGTTGTTACCATGTTTTATCGATAAAATTATCGATACACCTTTAGCTCTATTTCGTCAGAGACAGGTTTGGGTGGGCTGGTCGGTGCTTCAATTAAAGCAGTCGGCATTACAATTCATTCACGATTATTGTTATACGTCAGTGCGCCCGCGCCACTGTTGATGGATTCTCGTAGCACGCAACTGACAAAACCAGTTTTTAAAACTGTCTTCAAAATTCGCATGCACTCACGTTGCCATCCATAATGATGCTGACGGCCAAGCTATAACTTCCTTTTTTTCTAAAATCATTGTAATTAACAGAAAAATATTTTTAATTAATCGCACAAATAAGAAATATTTACATTATTACAGTTTAGAAAAAGGATAGAATTATCTACAGATTTTTTTCAATTTTATGATATGACTTTTTTTAAAAGGGCTCTGAACAACGTAATAAAATTATAATTTTTTGTCACTGTTATATAGCAAGTGAAAAATCATTCCCAATAATTTTACTACAATCATGATTTTTTTACTTTATTTTTTATGTGATTTACTCCAATTAATACTGTACAACCTTAATGTAAATTAAAATATATTATAACGCGCCTTTTTTCGACAATCATTTATTTGATTGTTAGTAAAAATTAGATTATTTTATAAACCATAGTGCTCCAATCATGCCGGTATGATATTTAACAGATGTTATAATTTCTTGTAACAGGTAGTCTATATGAGTGATTTTTGTCACTGTTATATAGCAAGTGATGCATGAAATATCCCATACATAATCAGTAGTCAACATCTAAAATCAAGAAGTTCAAAAATTCTCATCAGAGGCCTTATCACAGATTCTTGTTGCAGCTTTAATCATAAAATCTAGAAAATTTGGTATTGTATTTGCAGGCAGTTCAGGTACTTCTACAAGCCAAATTCTAGCTACATAAAACTGTATGTAAAAAAGTACATTTCTAGTGAAATTGGAACAACCTGTAGTTGTATAAATAACTGCATTGTGACAGGAAAACGTCATTCCAGCACATAGCCAGCACATTGTTGGCTTGTAAAACAAAGAAGCCGTGAGGCTGAGAAATGTCTGTGATATTTCCCGTAGTTATTTTAACAGTATAACCATTTTAATTGTGGCTGCTAGTAACCCTAATTGTTCCATGGGTTTCACTAGCCACGCTTTAGTATGATGTTTTTTTTAGTTTTACGATTCATTCCAATCATTAAAGTAAATAAAACACGAATTATAGGCACATTAAGAACTAATTACGACTACACCGATGCATACCGACTATCGACGCAGGCATTAATTTAAGTTTCACAGAAAGGTCTGTTCCATTTAATTAAAGTCCAAAAGTATTCCGGAGAACATTCATATCAATCAATGATGACAAATTTCAATTGTTACTTATCAGAGATTTTATCTTGAATTACCAATGAGTTTTAAAGCGTATTCCAGTGAATATAAAGTACGAATAATACCTATTTACGTTCTGATTTCTAACGCATTTATACCTTAAACTTGTTCTTTACATTAAAAATATTTCGCTAAGGCATAATGTGTAGATAAAATCGTTGTAATGGCCGATTAATAATTTCAATATAATCAAAAAGAGGTAAAGACGCTTTCTAAGATTACTATCTATATATAATTATTTTTATAACTAAAGATAATAAGCTGACAACACTACTGATGTAAAATTGCCATTCGAGTGTAATACTCAAAATGTATTTCACGGTACTACAAGTTTGTAGCTGATACAACGACCCATACTAAAATAATATATTATCTCCGAAAATACGGCACAGCACACCCCTGAGGTTTGCCTAGCCTGGGCTGAGGAAAAAGAGATCCTTCAAGATCGCATCAGGAAAGACCACTCACTGCCGGCGGTGTCGAAAGCCATGGTCGGCAGCGAAGAGGCGTAACAAGAAGTGGCATCCGTCTGCGGGTTTGTGATGAAGAAGAAGAAAGCCTCCAAAAGCATCAGAGAGCGAAAATTTTCTCTGGCCATTCGACGCCCAAGGCACCGTCGCCGAAAGGACGCATTCGCCCAAAGTGAGCGGGACATTCCGCGGTGACAAAAACCGGGCTGTAGACTTGAGGGAGTCTGCTGCCCGGATGAGAGGGAGGCGGTGCGCAGTGTGGTCCGCACCTTAGAGAGTGGTATTGGAGGGGTGGGCTCCTTACTTCGACCCCTCCCAGAGGGGTAGCCTCAACAAGGCTTTCGCTCCCCGGGCATCTGGATGAATTTGGTTTCCCAAGCCCGGGTGGAGCAATTAGAGCAACATCCCGAGGGTTTTTAGTCAGCAGGAGTCTGATCCACTGAAGTCGTTGCCCTCACCAGCGGCGTTGATGGTCCTAGGCAGAATTTTCCTCCGAGCTATCAAAAAAAAAAAAAAACTTATTCAACTTTAATGTCCAGCTTTTAGAACTTGTTTTTGATGTTCAGTATTAAAAATACTTTCTTCTGATGGAAGCATATTAAAATCGACCAGCTGTCTGATTACAGTGACTGATTTTAATTTTGTTAGATATACTTACTTCAATCACAAAATCTGAGTACAGATGGAATCATAATTATAATAATTACAATTTATTGGAATACTATAATTTCAACCAATACAAACTTGAGTTACGTTTATTATAACCTAATGTTTTGAGTTAGTTCAATATTTTAATTGCATGAATATATTCCATAATTACTATTACAAAATATTAGTCATAACCAATAAATATGCTTCTGGGTAATTATGTTAGATTAAAACATATTACAACTTGTTAAGAGTAAAATGAAGTTGATTGAACTGCTATAAAAGTTGAAAGTTTTTTTGTTAAAATTGTAATATTGAACTGAATTACACAGTAAATATACGGTGGTTAACACGAACTTTGAAATTAAAAGTCTGTAGAGTTAAGTACAGGTTTGTCGTGGTATTAAACTACATTATTTCTGATATCTTTCAGCAAAAACCCAATTCCATTACGTAATTTCTATAGAGTAAGGGTTTTCACCAAAATTTTGCCGGCATCGCAACAAAAACTTATTATTTGTGCATATTCTTTGTAAAAGTAATACGGAATGGGATGTTGTTGAAGGAAATTAACAAAATTAGATACTGTCTCTATAATTTTAGACTGTTCACATATCACTAGTCATAGATTTTGATGACACATGTA
The DNA here is from genome assembly GCA_036320925.1 of Automeris io. Classification (NCBI taxonomy): domain Eukaryota; kingdom Metazoa; phylum Arthropoda; class Insecta; order Lepidoptera; family Saturniidae; genus Automeris; species Automeris io. The sequence continues at coordinate 6,415,416 of JAUDJH010000009.1, read as the reverse complement.
TTGATTAAAAAACAATAAATTTGCTCTAAAATACTTCAGACGAAAGGCTAATAACACAAATTTTGTTATCCACTGTGCTGACCTATTTATTATAGATAGATCTGCACTCGATATCTTGTGAAAATAACTGTGGACTTTTTTACATCCTTTTACGATTCTAGCCTTTTTATAAAATTACCTGCTATTGTATGATCACGTTAAAGAAATAAGATGTTTAAGTTTTGTTAGCAGACAGTTACAATTTCGGCCGTTATAATTCTATAGAATTTCTTTATGCCGAAAAAGAATTGACGATTGAAATAAAAAATATATAGAGCTTGCCAGATTAGTTGAAATGGATAAATCCAAATTTTTTAATCACTTGAAAATGTAACCTTTTTTTGTTTTTACAATAATACAATGGCATTAATCACATAAATAAAAAAAAAAGTCATTATACTTTTTAATACCAATATCATTTTAGTTTCATTATGTAAGTAGTATGTATGGCACAAAAATATTTTTTTTTAAAGCTAGCACATAGGGAAAATCTTTATTTTTTGTTTTAGTAAGAGTTAGATGGTTGGGTCCTACTCTACGAGAGAGAGAATTGAGTCTACATGTAGCAACTGTTTGTATATCTCATATAGATATTTGTTTTGGCTTTGTATAGTATTAGTTGACATGTATGTAGTTTTTTTATAATCATATCTACGTTATAGAAGTAAATCACAAAGTATGGAAAATTCAAAATAAAATTTATATCTTATACCGATTAAAAAAAATAAAACTACTCTATAAGTTTTGTTCAATAAATAAGGTACCTGACCCGCCATACGAACTCTGCGCTGAGAAAACTTCCCAAAATATAATCTATAATCCATCGACAACACGTGCACGGAGCCATTATTGATTTTGTCATTTTTTTATACAAAATTGCATGGCCGTCCCTGTCCCAGTTTGACGTTATAAAAACCTCTTCGGAGTGTGGTGTGAATGGGCTTTTATAAGCTTGCGCAATGACATTTCAGTTTTTGTCAAACGGCATGCGGCTACGACGGAATTCTAAGAGCCGGTGTACACAATGCTTTCCGACGGTGGCAGTAAAGTGACCCAATGCATATATTTATTGCATTGGTGGGCATATGACTATTAAAAAAAGCTTTGGAAAAGGCTATATATATATATATCGATTCGGAGTCACAATTTCTTCTTTGCCTCGACTCGCGAGGTATTACAGGTATAATACCTCACTACATAGATGGGCGTAATCATGATTACTTTTAATCAGATTAATAATCAGATTACAAGTAATCATGATGAAAGTAATCATGATTATTTTAATGATTACTTTTGAGTTCTGGCTGAGAGGGAGACCGATTTAAATACTCGTTTATTTAATTTTTCAAGTTATTTTATTTCGAATTATATATGACCCCAAACTTCCGTCTAATAGTGGGGGCGGTGTCCAGCGGAGGGTGGGCGTGATGTCCAGCGGAGAGTGGGGGGTGGCAGCAATCGGAGAGGGGGGGTGGCGTCCGGTGAAGATTGGGGGGTCCAGCGGAGAGTGGGGGGTGGCGTCCAGCGGAGAGTGGAGGTGGCGTCCAGCAGAGAGGGGGGTGGCGTCCAGTGGAGGGTAGGGTGGTGTCGTCGTGTGTGTGCTCACACGCCGCCCAAATGGAAGGTATTGTTTGGGTAGTTTTATGACCCTCTCCCAGGGAGGAGGCCTGTCTAAGACTAATCGCTCGCTGGGCCCCTAGGAAGTATCTGGATTCCCAGGCCCGGCGAAGGCGAAGATTAGGCAGTGCTGGCACCCGGTGGTTTTAGCCGGTGCAAGTCCGACCCCGAATATCTATTTCGTTGAGCGAATCATAATCACTATAACGGTCTTTACAATTGTGTACCGTGTAGTAACTCGCTTCGACCTGAGTACATTCAGGATCAGTTAGAGCTCGGTGGACATTAAGTAAATCCAACGAAATCTAGCTAATCATTGATGCTTTTACCATTGTTCCGAGTGATTCATGGACTATTAGAACTGATTATCAAACTACCGCCCATATTTTACTGAAATACCGTCTCCAACCCGATAATCCACGCCCGCCTTCGGGATGGAGGTAGAGAGACAGAGCAAGATAGCGCAAAATTTTAATTGATCAGAACAAGACATCATTTTCTCAAATTTACACAAGCTTCTAAAGCGCAGAGCGCAACATCACCTTTCTTGGTCATCCGTCTCTCTCTACTGACTCGGTTTCGTCTTTGATGTAAACCGAACCGCCGCACACGTTCGTATCGTATTTTGAATTTAAACTCAAAACTAAAGTTGAGATATCGATCTGTATGCCGGTCTTTGCACTATTGTACTGCGGTCACGAGCCAGTTCGGGTAATCGCCCTAACACCTAACTATGTGCTGGTACTCAGTTCGCCAGTTTAGCTAGTAGTAGTCGTACACTATAAATAAAAAAAAGGCGAGTGCCGCTCTGCTGTCGGCAGCACATTTTACGTATCAAACAGAAAAGTAATCATAAAAGTAATCATGATTAATTGTAATCTGATTAAAGATTAATAATCCTTAATCACCGAAAAATGATTACTTTTTTTGATTAATTTCGTTAATCATTAATCATGATTAATGATTACAGAATGTAATCATAATCGTTAATCATTAATCTGATTACATTTTGCTCATCTCTGCCTCACTATTATATTTATTTTAAATATCTATATTTTTTATAATAATTTGTTTCATGTTGTATTGTAAGGAATTTTTTTATCAGAGAACTATTCAATTAAATATATTAATGACAATGCACACAAAAACAACAACAAGACAAACACAGTTACGCCATTTTTATTTAACTTTATTATCGTTAGCATTAAATGTTAATTAATTAGAAAAAAATATGATAACCTTATGTATTATAAAAAAAATCCTAGGAGAAAATTCACGTGGACCGCCTATATTAAAAATGGAAGGATGATACTTGCCTTTTACCTCCTAAAATTTCCCGGCCTACTCTTTTGCTAATCAGATACCTAAGTTTGAGATATAAACTTCTTTAAAAAATTATAAAAAAAAAGACGTGAAAGAAATGCAAACCGTGAATAGCGTCCACCTAAAGGTAAACGGTCACTATCGTCTATGGACAACTGCTACATAAGAAGTAATAATTGCAAAACCATATTGTAACATTAGTTTATATTTAAAATTATAAAATTAAAGTTATCTCCTTAGAAACACATGAACAAATAACTGGATTTATACATTACGTAACAGGAAATTCGGAGAGGTAATAACTAATCGGAATGGAACGTCGTTAGCTAAACAAGCCAGTGTTTGGACGGATGTCAATAGACTTGACTTTCGACCCTTTGACAGGACGGGCTCCCGGAAAAGGAGTTTAAAGTTACATGTGATGGCATGTTACCCTTTAGAGGAAAACAAACATTCTCCTTTATGTAAATGTCAACACGTTTTCACTTTCGATGCGCGGACCCATGGCAATCACGACGGGGGATTTAGTTCCCACATATTTTTGATGTCGTTTCAAAACATTTACATGACGTAGTATAATTGCTTCAACGTCTACGTATTTATTATTTAGGATATAACTAATTGTAGAATTATAGTTAAAAAATTAGAAAACAATATAAAATATAAATATACCTACAAGCCACAGTTAAGTTCGCAAATTATTTTCTTAAATATAGTTATTAAATTAGATTATCTTTATTCATTATAAATACAATATTATTACATTTTAAAATAAATACATATAAATTTTAAAATATAAAAACATGTAGAATTACAGGGGCGAAGCCTAAGGCCCAAGCCACCGGTAGTTAGGAGCTCAGAGTGAGGGACCTCCTAACAATGCGTGCCGTATCGAGTAGAACTACCTTCTGTATCCGCCCCTTGATCCAACAACCAAGCAAGAGCCTCTTAAGGTGGTAATCGAGGCTCTTTGCGATCAGCCCATTTGTCGATACGACTATCTGGACAATAATCGTAAAATCTACATCCCACATGCTGGTAATCTCGTGTGCTAAATATTTAATTTTAATAAATTTAATAAAAATTATATTTATTGTTGTGAAACACAAGCAAATGGGATTAATTATTAAATAAACTATATACAAAAATAACAATATTACGATGAAATAAACTAAATCAATATAATAAAAATCAAAAATTACATCACATAATAGTGAAAACTTCATATTACTTTGTCTACTATAGTAATAAAGAAATATCTATCTTTATTTATTTGATTATTCCTTTATCTATTTGAACATGCGCTGATACAATAGTATTCAAGAGATCTCATAGCATTAAAAAAATTTCTATACATAATAAGCATGGAAGCCGCCGGTGTGGCCAGCGTTTGCTTGCGGCGCTGTAACGAGAAAACGGGCTAGCCGCGCGATTTTTAAAAATTATCGCATATTATGTTGTACTATACAATCGATGTGTTTGCTGACAGTCTGCCAGTCTTTTAAATAGAAGTCATCGGGTGGTCGAGAGGACGCGCAGTAGGCGTTGGTGTGATATTTTTTTTTGCCATTATTTTCACTTTAGTTGAGTTATTCTTATTTATTAACGTGTTCATTTAGTGACTTGTATTGTTTATGTTTCTTATGCACGATGTGGTGGTTTTAAACGTTGCAACACATTACCGTACTTTACTTTTTGACTGTATTGTAGTGTGTTGGCCACAGGCCGCCCTTAATATTATAAAAATAAAATAAAATAATAACTTTTATCTACAACAGTATATAGTACGAAGGTATACCAAATCCAGGGTTAACCTCTTCCTGAATGTACCCATATGCGCGAGGTTTTATATTTTTTTGGATATGTTATGAGCAATGATTCCTAATTTATCAAACAATGCCAACATTAGCAGTATATGGTTACTTTATTAAATTAATGTAAAGGACGTGTATTATAAAAAAATATAGTTTCATTTTAAAGTTGCAAATACTATATCAACCCTTTATCTCAGATATTACCCTTATACAGGAAGAATGTTTCAAAGCGCCGACCTACAAGATTGATGGCATAATATAATCAAGTTTCTATAATTAACAACATTATTTTATAATCAAAATTTGAGTCTTATCTATTAGAAAGCTTGTATGGAGATATACTATCTAAAGAAACACGATCGTGTTGATTAGTCTCGTAAATTTGTACAAGCGCCATGTCTTATAAGAAAAATATGTCACTTTTAACGCTATAAAAACTCATGTCAATTTTTTTTGGTAAATAATAAAAACTATTTCTAAAAATGTTTGACACGTTTTATTATTTAATCTAATAATGTAATTGGTAAAAATGTTCATGAGTTTATTTATTTTCAAGTATACACATAGCTTATCAAAACATTTAGATAGCCAATAATTCCAGACCGCTGATAAGTCACATCAGTTGTTTTAATTTTATTTATTTTATTGTTTATATATATTTATTATTATATATTAGTTTATGTATATATTGTTATTTTATATTATTTGTAAGAGGCAGACTGCAATATTAGACACCTATAAAATAGAAATACCTTTAGCAGCAGTTTTTTACTTTTAGATTTTTTTTATTTGAAAAATAATAAGTATTTTGTAATAGCATACCTAACAATTGATAAAACTAGTAAAAATGAAAAATTACGTTTTATAGTAATACTAAAACAGTCTAATTTTAATGATAACTACCTAGTCTTCATTACAAATATTACAAACTAAAATATCGAAAAGATTAACTAAAGCATATTTATTTGCTTTAAAAAAATACATTAGCAGACAATTGATCGCGTGAGAAAAAACTTCAAAGAGGCATACAACTTGCCAAGGATTAAAATTCAGGAGCCGTGGCGTTGACTCACACCGATAAATACTGAAGATGAATGGAGGAACGCGTGAGACCACTATCTGATCATCCGTACCAACGTTGTTGGCTCGGTGTCTTACAAGTTTTTCTTACGCGTAACTGCGATGTCATCGTGTAAGCCACAAGCGTACTTACATGCCCATTCGTCATATTTATGACGTAATATGATCGCTTCCAGTCTTAAATTAATCGATATTAGAATTAGTATAGAAGTGGCAACAACGATTTATTATACACTACCTACACCCAAACATGGAATGCTTTAACTTAAGTTAAGATTTATATAGGCTATTAGAGGGTGGCGGTGTGCAGTGTCCGGCGCGCCGCCTGTGAGATAGGTATTGGAAGGGTGGGCTCTTTACCCCTACCCCTCCCAGAGAGGCAGCCTCGACAAGGCATTTCGCTCTCCGGGCGTCTGGATGAATTTGGTTTCCCAGGCTCGGGTGGAGCGATTAGAGGGACACTCCGGGGGTTTTTAGTCAGTAGGAGTCTGACACACCGGGGTTGCTGCCCTCACAGCGGCCCTGATGGTCCTATGCAGGATTTTCCCCCGAGAAACCAAAAAAAAAAAAAAAATATTTTTATAGGCTAATATAACTTTGCTTAGCCTTGAGCACTACATATTATAAACACATTATGTTAAAATTATAAATCAATCGGTACAATACATTCATTAATCGATCTGATTACTGCTGAATTGTGTTCCGCCGTTCCTCAGCACAGTCAGGTACACACATGCACCAGATACATTCGTGGACAACGGCGCCGCACTAGAAGAATAGCTCATTCGACTGTCGTTAACCGGGGCGTCATCGGCCCGAGACGCAGTATCTCTCCGACGCAGCCTTGAGTTTCTTTCGGCGTTTCTTCTCAAGGTAGTCGCTTCCGAAACGCTCGTAGATAACCTTAGGTTTAGGTATTAATTTCAAATTGGCTGGCCGCCCAACGCATAAATCGCTGGCTGAGCACCTTCACTGTTTGCCCACTCAAGTTCGCTGTAGCTTTAGAGGCCCTTACCCGGGTCACAAGCAAACGTCACGTAGAAAAAAAAAACATTCATTAATTTACGATTTGACAGAAACGGGCACTGAAACTTTTTCTTTATAAATATAAACATTAAGGTCTCAAGAATTTATTTTAGAAATAATTCTGTCTCTTTTAATTTACTACTAAATGATTTTAGATTTTCTTTTAATATGCTTATGATTTCTTTCATTTCCGTAGTAGATATACAAATTAGGTACATCATTTAGTATTTAATTACATCGTACAATCCAGCGGAAAAATCTTTTAAGTTTTTTATTTTATTATTGTGTTGTCACATCTAAGTATTCATAAGCCAACAACAGCGTTGTACAAAGCAATGTCATTCAAAGATTTCCCGAGCGAACATCTCTGGGGACTACTGTACATCCTTTTTTTACACTAATAAGAATTGGTTCCTGGTTGACGAGTAATGGAATCCTACTGCCTCTCTTGTTACATACCGACTCATAATATAATGTAAATAGATTCGATATAATTCCGTGAAAATCCCTAAAAAACATACACATTACTATGTCATTACAGCATTTAACAGAACCGGCCGGTCTTAACAAAATACTATAAGACCGTCGTTTTCATTTATATGTTCAAGAAAACAACTCAATAAACAATGATAATAGTTATTATTAACCCTTCCAGTGCATTGGTAAAAATTGGTAAGCTATTGTTACTTTCTAAATACATGTAAAACGAAATTTATCATAAATTTATTAATTCATTTATTAGAACACTTACATAGTCTCCATTACACATTTGTACATAAATATACAAACATGAACAAGAAACACTACAATTGTGAGCATAGATGGGCAAAATGTAATCAGATTAATAAAAATGCATTTTACGTTTTTTACCATTAATATGACTGCATTTTGCTCATCTATGTTTTAAACACTACAAAATCCCAGATTGTATACACATTTATGATTTCTTAATGTTTTAAATGGATTCAATCATGATTACAGAGCAAGAAAAATTAAAATTACGACTACATTTTGTAATCGTTCATCATTAATCAGATTACATTTTGCCCATCTCTGATTGTGACTATATTTAAAAGTGTAGACTACTTGCACACAAGAAAAGAAAAATGAAAGTATGAGCAACACACGGACAGGAACAGTAACAAAAATATTATTGTTATGATTTTTTTTTTTGTTTACTTTTGGTGCATGCCGCGGTAGCCTTCACCGGTTGATACATTTTAATGTTTTTTATTAATGACTGTCATTGTAATATTTTATATAACGTATCGGCTACTGGCTGCCGTATAAATAAATAAAAGAAAAACACTGAATCTAATTTGTAATATAATAGATCAAATAAAACAGAGAAAAAGAAAATACAAACAACATATTCCACAATACTCTCGAATAAAATTATTTTCATTAAGTATGAAAATATTATCACTGAATATACCGAGTTTTTTTTTATAATTTATAGACGAACGCTTGACCTCAATCACACCTGGTGGAAGGTGAAGATGAGTTCGATGATGAAACGCGATCGCCTAGCAAATGATTATTCACTCTTCTCTTAAAGACTCCCAGGTCATAAGATCGCAGGAATATGGCCGCTGGAAGCATAATTCCACTCCTTAGCCGTTCGCATGATAAAAGTAGAAGCGAATTTTTTCGTGCGAATATAAGGAACATCCACCACATACGAATGGTATCCGTCACGACGATCACTAGATCTCGACATAGAATTATAGTCTTATCATTCTACATGTACCGAATACAATTATTATATTCTTTTTCCTTGGGTAAAATTTGGTATCTATTTTATAAATAATAATGGCACTGTAAATAAAAATTATAGGGGAAACAAGTAACCCCAAATTAAGGGATAATTCTGGTTTAGAACTTTAAAAAAAAGGCTACTTAAATAAATTTATTTAGGATTTTATTTATATAAATATTTATAATTTATTGATTAAGGTCAGTAAATATGTTCTTGAAATACACGATTTTTTTTTAATTCATGTTTAACACTTCATATGTATGAAAATGGCCGACAAACGTAACGTCTCGCCTGAATCTACATTTACACATAAATATTCAATTTATGTATAACGGACACTATGCTATTTTTTATATAGCATGTTCCAGTGCAGTATTTTACGGGTTAAATAACTTATTAAAATTCAGTATATTCGCAAACACAACTGGCCAATCTTAAAAATTATGTTTGAACGGAATTTTTTTCTTCGGAAATAAAATTTTATTCGTTCACGCGCCAAAACGTAAAATTACGCTTCTTTTGACTTTAGTTACCACCTGTACATCCTCGTTGCGGAATACTTTTTATGTGATATTGGTTAAATATAATAATTATGTGGATGGACAGTTTCGTTTTAATTTTATTTCACGACTTAATATACACCTGCCCCGATTGATTTGAAGTGTGAGCTCGTAGGCACAGGTGTTTATATTGATTAACAATATATGCACATTTTCCCAGCTTAATAATTATGGGAGAATCTTATTTAGATTTTAAGTATTCCGATAAATAGGTCATTATACCCACTAATAACGGTATTTCTGCTCACACCAAAACTATATTATACAATATAACTATATACTATATAACTATACGATATATATACTATAGTTATATATACTATATAACTATACGATATTGGTGTCATCACATCCAAATAAAAATCACTGGTACAAAATGAAACAAAAAAAAATATATATATCCTCACGCTATGTCCCTTTCGGGGTAAGCACAGGTACTTTAGTGGATCCACTTTGCGCTTATATGTCGTGCCCAAGTGACCAGTAGCGCAGCTGACCGCCATTCTCAGGGCACTTACACTTGACATTTCTATAAGATGCCATGTGGGTTTCCTCACTATGTTTTCCTTCCCCGGTGAGTATGTGGTGCCTAAATCCGTATTTAACCTAGATGAGTCCAGAGAGACGTGCCTGGATACGAACCTAAAACCTCTTGCGTTGCCGCGCATTTGTTCGGGTCCTTTATCCATTAGGTCGCCATAGCCCTGTTGAACTCCTAACCTTAGATAGCTCACTTTTGCACTAATCACTTTCGCTTACACTTTTCACTTTTTGCGGATGCGGGTAATAAATAAAACAATCACTTGTCCAGAGGTGCTTATATTATAAAAGCAAAATCAATTGGCCTAAGCATTCGAACGATAATTTCGTCAGCGCGATACAAATCGTTTGTAGCGACATCTATTATTAAATTGACATAACTTTTTGTGATTGACAATTTGGTCTTGAACAGCCCCGTAAAAGAAACAAATTAGGATTAACACTATAATTACATTTGATAAAACTACCTTTTAAGATACTTAAAAATATTTTTGGTATTAATTGATATTTATTTTTATTTGTATAAATAAAAACTCAGTAAATAGTAAAGCAGAAAGTGCAAGTGCACCGTGAAATCTAAGTGAAGTGCGAATAAAAATTTGCTCTAATTCACAAGTATCATTGATTCTCGTCCACCGTTTTACTTTCAAGCTCATAATACATGTAGATGGGATCACTAACGCTAAATTTAACTTGAGATATGGTTGCAGACGTGTCGGCGTCTTTAGTACGACTCTTTTCTTCGAGGAATCGATATCCCATTGTTATTCTCGCTACGGAGTATACTGTTACACTTTTTCACGGCACGTTACTAATGTTCCCTTTGACATACTTTTTTGGATTATATGCCAGCTTTGCTTTGTAGGTTATATTGCAAAATTTTCGCAAAAATTTAGACAGTAATTTTTTTTTTGCAATACTTATGCGTAATAAAATATATAGGTCTAACATTGCTTTTCTCATACGATTATTATTTTAATTTCACTTTCATATGTCGCATGAATGATTCGAAATAGCAAAGAGTGAATCGGTGTTTGTTGGACGAGCGCGCGCTTCATCACTTTCCGTATGATGAGTTTGAAGATCACGTGTTTTTAGTAAAAAAATTAACTCTGATAAACTTACACTCATTCTTTCAAATTTTAAATAACTAAGTTTATTTCTTAGTTTTGTTTAACTATTTCAATGATCAGTAGTGATAAAAACACGTACAGCTGTTAAGACATAGTTAAATATAAATTATATATGTATTAATTAGTATGCATGCTGTTGTAGCGTATAATTATGGGGGAATTTATATGTTCTATGTTGGTATGTCACCCATATTCGGCACCCAATTATGTATAAAAGAAAATATTAATTTCCTTAATTAATATCTAAGCTAACATTTTTTTTATTATTAGTCATCACTCTTAATATATTTTCTCCAAAACTGTCTAATCCAGATTAAGAAAAAAGCGGACTCCGCAGATTCTTATTGTTTAAGCAAATAATCAGATGAAGATCAAACTTCAATATCCGTTGTATTTATTGTTTCTTGTTCTTTAAAAAATATAGCTTAATTTGGTTTCAATTCCATTTTTGTAATATGCCAAATTCTTTCAACGGAACAATGCGTCACGCATGTTCATCAAATCATTACAAACGTATGGATATTCTGCAGTCGTGAAGACCACCGGAGTATAGAAAATAAGACGTCAGTCGGACCAATTGAAACGGATTAAAATGAATGAAAGCTTGCGAAGGCATTAGAATTGACCGTTTCTACATTTTGAATAAACAAATACGAACAGGACTGAATTTCCAATATTGTAAACGTCGATGAGAATAAAATTGTAATCCACGTACAGGATGGTTCATTTTTAAATACAATTATTTTGTACTGGCTTAGTAATTATCCACGAACAGCAACGATTGATAAGATTAGAATTTGTTGATAATCACTATCGTTTGCATCATACCAGCCGCACCGGCATAATATACAAGACGATGAGTCTTTAAATATATTACCATATCTTAAAACAATATTATTTAATCTTATTTTGATGTTTCCAACAATCCTCAATTTGACATGCGAAAATAATATTGAAATAATATTGTTTTAAGAGATAGTGCTACGCGTAATGGATATACTATTTAATGCTTTTGCAATAGTAGGTTTGATTTTCAATACTTATAATACGAAGTTTCCAGAGCCATAGCGGTTGAAGTAAAAATATTGTCCTTGAACAGTTCGCTGCAGGATAATTTTCTTAAAAGTATTTTAATTTTTCATTGAAGTAATATATATTTTTTCTACAGATATAATAGATTTTGATATTCCTATTCATATAGCATTATAATTTTTATGTCCATTTAATTTGTGTTATACTTGTTTTGGCGACATCACTTGGGTTACTCTAGTTTTAACTGGAGATCTAGTTTTAATATATCATTAAAAAAATTTCTGAAAGGCTAATATTAATGCTTAGAAAAACAACTGTTTTTTAAATTTATACATATATTAATTTATCATTATTATTTATTGTACATATATATTGAACAAAAGTATAATATTGTGTCACCAAGATCGCATCGTAACTGAAGCTATCTCAAAAGTTCAATCGTAAATCGATGTGGCCACCCGTTACATCAGTTTCCCCGGTGGTCCAATCTTCAAGATGATTAAATTAGGATAGCAACTGATATAATATGCAAAATTACATACAATGAACTGAGTCCCATTCCGCATAATGAAGCAATCAAATAGTCTCCATTGTAAACCGATACTGATCAACGAATCAATCGTTAACTTTTGTATTTACTTAACTAAGTACATATTCTGAATTTGCTGTATATAAAATATAATTTTCGTAAATCTTATTTCTGTTTTATTTTCTTTAAATGTGAAATACAAAAATAATTATTTTTCGAAACAATGTATTAGTTAAGAAACGTATATTTTTGCAAAAAAAAAATCAATAGGTTCGTTGTCTATTTAAACAGAAGTCAATGATTCGATAGACCAGAAATTAATGACGACTTGACAGAATCAATATTAAGGTACAATTTATTTTAAACTCTTCTAAGACTTACATTACAATGTGATTAACTCTTTCTAAAGAAATCTAACAATATATTGAGTTAATAGATAAGATATGTGAACTTTTATTTACAAAATGATTACAGAAAATCTACGAATATAATCGTAAAACGAGAAAATACATATAAACGTATGCTGTGTCATTAACGTTACTTACAAGAAGCCGGATTCTACTGCAAATATTTTGCATATTGCGATTCGATTCGATTCGACTCTCTGGTTAACACAAAAACTTCATGCATTTTAAAATCCTTCACGAAAGTAAACATTTGACGTTTAGTTGGAAATTGAGCGGAAGAGTTTTTGTCCGTCTCATTTGGATTAAAGCACGAGAACACTTAAGGTAATCTGACATTCGGTAGCACTCTCACGAGGTTGAGAAACAACTTGACCGGTTCAACGAAAATGATTTAAGCCATCTTGTTTATTGATTTACTGCGATCTCACGGCCGATATATTTTGATATCACAGTCCGTCTGTCCGTTTGACGTTACATTCAGAGACACTGTCAATAAGGTGCCTTTGTTCGCACCAAAATTTATAAGTTAGACGTATGTCCATTGTAGAAGCAAGATAAAAGGCAGTATTATACAATGCAAGGTATTTTATACCGATCATAATCCTGACGTGTGGTCAAAATGTGTCGAAGCGTTAAAGATTTATCTTGCTGGCCATACTTTTAGGGCAATGGTCTGTATTTTACGTATATGTTCATAAAAACATGGATACAAATGAAACATGCGATTAACATTTTATAATGACAACAAAGTTGATATGTCACTTACATTTTCAAAATCTTTCGAAGTCTACAAACGATAAGCGTTTCTAATACGAGTAGCACACGAACATTGGTCTTTGACGTTCTGATAGCTCAGTTCGTAGTAAGAGTGACTCTTTGACACTGAAAGTCCTGGGTTCAAATCCTTGTCTCCACAAACTTTTCTGTTAAGGACTGGTTAATTTATTGCAAATTCTCGGGAATATATATCCTTGTCTATTAGTTCTAATAAAAACTACCAACGATATAAGCGCAAGCTTAGTTTGAAAATAGCGCAGATTCTTGAGTATAAATGATCGGTAAATTCATTAAAGAACTATTCGTTATATAACCAAATTCAGTAGATATAAATAACGTAAGAGATCCATTTAAAACCCTTCAATGTTGAACAATTTTTATAACAGCAATCTACAACCTACCGAACTGTGGTTATATCTAATCACTCGTCGCTGCATTATACAAGAAACGTTTAACAACGTGAAATTTACATTTATGATAAGTTTACATTGTAATGAAGTATCTCTTGTTGAAATTGTTGCTTTTGTTTATTGTCTTTCATAATCAAACGTATTCATTATAATTATTGTTCCTCGCTTATAATTTAGGAAGTCAGATATTGGTATTTATCTGGCTTATAAGTACGAATTTTGTTTTTCAAAGTTTACGAAAAATATGCAATATATCGAGGGGTGAAAGGTTATTTGTTTTAAGCGTCATTTTTGGGTGATAAAATAATATATATATATACCATATATATATAATATATATATATATATATATATATATATATATATATGGTATATATATACAGAGATGGGCAAAATGTAATCTGATTAATGATCAACGATTACAAAATGTAGTCGTAATTTTAATTTTCTTGCTCTGTAATCATGATTAAATCCATTTAAAACATTAAGAAATGATAAATGTGTATACGATCTGTGATTTTGTAGTGTTTAAAACATAAATGAGCAAAATGCAGTAATATTAATGGTAAAAAACGTAAAATGTAATCGTCAATCATTTTCATTAATCTGATTACTTTTTGCCCATCTATGTATATATATATATCACCAAAAAATGTCGCTTAAACCAAACAGCCTTTCACCCCTCGATATTATATATTGCGGAAGGTAAATAAAATTATTGATATTGATATAGTTTCTTTGTTATATGTAGCTGTGGTGGCCTAGTGGATAAGGAAAAGGTATCCATGCGTACTATCGCAAGTGGTTGTAGGTTCGTATCCCGGTACGTAGCTCTGGGTTTTTCCCGCTTAACTAAGAACTTGGGCACCACATACTCACTGGTGAAGGAAAATTTTGTGAGGAAATCCGCATGGCATCTAGCAGAAATGTCATGTGTAAGCGCCCTGAGAACGGCGATCAGCTGCGTTATGGGTCACATTCACCGCGACAGATAGGCGTAAAGTGGATATCTCTGCTCACCCCGAAAAGAATATTGCGTGACGGTTTATTATTGTTTATTAATTAAATATTTTGTTGTAATACGTAAAATGTTGTCTTGATCATAATACTTCGGTTTCAAATATTCCATAAAACATTGTAAGCTTTATTCATAGATATGATCCATAAGCTTGAATAATATCTGCATTTTCTAAAAGACTTTAGATACTTAACTTTCCTCGTGAAGCGGTGTCTCTTTACTGATCATTGTTACAGAGAACGATGCTAATTTAATTTATTAGCATCTTTTATAACATGTCCAATTGCGGAATGGCTTGCCTACTAGGTTTTTGTTGGGCGGTGGGCGGTGCGCTTTTGTATCACCGACGTGAGACGAATCGCTGTTTTAGAGTACCGTGTTTCAAAACACGATACTAAAATCCTTAGATCCATTATATATTATCACCTAGATTTTTTTTTACGTTTAACAATTACTTGGTAGTGGGCCCATAAGGATAAATGAAATTTAATTTTAATATGTATAAACTTTTAATTGCAAACGACAGTTATGCGATATAAAGCATTCCTTAACGCAGAATGCTTTTTTTTCATTATCAGCTCGCTTTAGTTCACTGTTTGACATGGGTCTCTCGGAATCAATTCGTGGTCTACACTCAAGAAACCTTTTTTTACTTTCTTGTACTAATTATTAATTTGATCTTATAAATCTAAATATTTAGTTTCTGTTTTCTTATTGTAATCACTGTACTATAGGCTGGAGGACAGATCATAAAGTTAAAGAAATAAGTTTGTATACGGAACACTTAAAAATATTGTGACTTTTTTTTTATCAAAGCCAAAGTTTCCTCGGTGCGCTAATGATGTTTTTTTCTTTTAACATTACGTAATAAATTAAAAAAGGTTTTACTACTTAACAATGATTCCATGGAAGATTTATACTAAAACAAATAGAAATACCTAATTAATTTTTTAAATGTGCCAAATTAGGACCACCTGTATTGCGACAATCAATGTTTTTCCTAAAAAAGTAAACTCATATAGACAATACACGCATAGCAAGATTATTTATTAAAAAAAAAAAAACGGTGTAATAAAGCCAATTCTGCGCAACTTATAAAAATTATACTTTCTGTAAAATTACACACCGCAAACGGATTTAAGAAGTGATTTATCGCTTTGTAAAGCCTAGACTGAGATTTGTAAACACTACTTTGACTTTACTTAGCACTTACTCTAATAATACAAATTATATTATTTAATTAATATCAAATTACATGGTAACTCACGGAAATCGTCACCTTCGATTTGGCTTTACGAACACTAAGTTTCTATTCTATATTCGGTTTTTCTCGTTAAAGACGAATCTATTTCTGACCAAAATTTAAATCAAGTCAAAGTAACGTCTATAAATGGCATGCTAAAACTGAGGACTGCTAACTTAATGATAGACATTAATAAAGTAATATCGCTCAGTATCTCGAAAATGAAGTGATTATTTATATATTTATTTTAAAGGGAAACATACAGCAATATAAAAATGATAATAATATACACAAAAAATGTTACATAAGCCAGCAAAGTTTCCACAAAAATTAGTACAAAAATAAAAATCAAGCTAATAAATAACAATAAAAAAATCAATCAAATATACATACATATATATGTTACATATAAATAGTACATTTATATTAAAAAAAATACATTATAGAACAAAATTGAACTTAGGCTAATATTTTCTTTCTCACCATTCGTTTAAAGGGCCCAAAGGCACAGGACAGTATATCTATATCGCAAAAACGTTTATTATATAGATCACAGGCACGAAAAACAAAAGTATTATTAACATAGTTTGACCTTAAGAATGGCACCTTAAACATTATCTAGCTTATCTCCGTTTATAAATTGATATTTTTAACATTGTATAAGATTACGTTCATCAAAACCTTAGGGTGTGAACTCTTTCACACCTTGTACTCAGTCAATAACTCGATAATGCACGTACCCTATTAAAGCCCATATCATATTGGTCAGTGACTGGCGACTTGCAACAGCCCTTACGATTGTCTGACATACGGCTATATTGTTTGTAGAATAATACAAAAAAAGAGATCTAAAGTACATTTAAAATTAACAATAGCAATTATATGTTAACAATTTCCATATTTTTGGATGTTGGCAGAATAGAAGCGCTGTGATGAATATATTGTTTTTTTTTGTCTCCGTTATCTTTTAACAAATATATTACCTAAATCTATTCTATGTTTATATTATTTTATAACTATAATTTATAATATATAATTTCATTGTATATATATTCAAAAAATTAAAATGATATACCTATATATAATTTTTACTGCGTTACTGTATGTAGATATCACCAGTCAACCGAAACATTATACTGTAATCCATAAAAAAAATTGAAACTGTATGCTTATCCAAATTACAAACATATATCTGTAAACTGAAGAGGGGTTTCAATTATACAAATTATTATTGTATGGCAAGATCTTATATTTGTGAAGAATACAATGTTATAAGAAAATGTTCATAAAAAAATCATTGACAAAACAATGGATCCGTATGTAACACTTCTAACATCTGCCTAACCCGTGCATGCGTAATCAAAATAAAAATATTATTTTAGTAGATTTATTCGATAGTGGTCGGCAGATGTGACGGCGCAAGTTCTTCGCTCTCTATTTTTCTTCATCCTTCATTGTTTGGGCAAGTTCCGAGGGTCAATATCCAGAACAGCTTCCGTTCAATATCCGACGTCTTCGTTTATCTGCAAAAAAATTAAATAAAACCGTGAATCATTAGGAATGTTCTGGATCTAAAGAAATACTTTCTTGAGACGTTATCCGATAAAGAGCTCGTCTCGAAGGATATTAAATTGATTTCGTAATCAAAGAGAACTTATTTATCCCCATCAGAATGTCAGTTAAGTCACGTAATAGCAATACATTATCGCAAAGACGCTATGAATAAAATAAGAACTTGATTGCGCTTTAAAAAGTTCGCCATCCATTATGAATTTAAGTTACATCAAGCTTCTGTAGGTAAAGTAAATGTTTTTCATGAAATGTTTTCACATACTCAGTGTTTTCATAAAGCTTAATAATAATATTAAATCTACAACTGATTTTCTTGTAGAATCTTAATTCATACAAATCAAATATTATTTTGTATGTATAACGGTCCTTCGAATAAAAAACACAACGTAAACCATAAAATTGCTATATTTTCGTAATCACTAATTGGCTATGTAACGATTTAATCTTATGTAGTTAATAGTTACTAAACTAATGGATCACTACTTGTATAAATTTAATTTCATAGAAATATCGCAAAAATTTCATAAATACTTTAGAGGCATTGATGTAAAATATAAAGTAAAACCTTTTGTAAAAAATGCAAATTGCTGTTTACTATGTTTTTCCAAAATACGTTCGATATAAGGTGTTGTATTTATTAAATGAAATGCAACATTTATATTAAATATGTACAAATATACACATAAATTTCATATAATAATGGATGGGAGACTATATCTAGCCGCATTCATCTTTAATCGGATTAATACTATTTACTTCTTATTTCGCGCAATACTATTTTATTTGATCTTTTTAATGTATAAATTAATTTAAAACAACCTTTGTAGCACGAAATTCCCAATCCATTACCCACGGGACAGTTTAATGCGCGTACCGAGATTCTCTGCTCTGTACTAACAGTCTACGCAAAATCCTAGTATAACCAACATACTGGTCACAGGTGGTAAATTCTTGAAAAAGAAAAATTACCTTGGACTGCATTTTTCCAGTTACATTACCATCGCAAATACGTTGCTTTTTTAATTTAAATTCATGCTTAATTAAAATTAATTGGACTATCACTATAGGCGTTAAGAACTAATTGATAATCGAAAATAAATGACCGGCTTTATGCGATGCAGCCTAATAGGTCCATGGTGTGAACGAGAAGTAATCAGTGTCCACTTTTCAGATGTCGCTCAAGCGATAATTCCTGCGAGCCCCGCTATATCGGAATCCGCCAAGTGGTCTCGGCAGGGTTGCCATATTTATAAGAAACAATCCAACAATATTTTTAATATTAATTCGCTAGACAGACATTGTACTACACTTTCGAATTGTCAGTAATATTTTCATATATAAATCTAATAGCAAAAAGTCTCAGCTTTCCTAAACGATACGAATTTTTCTGTTCCTAAAAAATTACGAAATATTAAATGTTTATAAATATTTACAAAATATTCAATTCAGCTCAACCATTTTCAAATAATACACTTAACTAACAGCATGTCATTTTATTTAGTTAATTTAATTATTAATAAAATGGCATGAAAATCATGAAAACTATTATATTTTAATGTAGAAATGCTGCACTGTTTAACTGGGTATTTAATTTTCGATGTCGCTTTTAATAAAGGATTGTTTTGTTTAAGATGATAAACCATTGAGTGCAGTATAACTGGCACTGACGTAAAAGATAACGGAAATATGTCATCATTCACAGTATTTGCGAAATATTTAGATTACTGCAATTATTTTCAATAATATGCGAATATTATTTTCTCTTATGTACTAAGTTTTTATCGACTGGATAGATCTTTGAATAATTGGACATTCCACTCCAAAACCAGACATCTGGCAACCCTGAGCCTCGCTAACACCAGAGATTACTTTACAATCTCATTATAGCGAAACTGCACGGTACTTAATATCAGGGATAACTAAGAGATACGTTTTAATTTTCACGTCAGATCTCGTTAATGCGACTCTTAAATATTTTTACTGCAGATCATTCTACACAGAAACAAAAGGAATTTAGTAATTACTTTTAAGTTTTATTAAATTTTATGACGATGTCAAAGTTTTTTTTTACGTAAAATAAATTAAATACACTTTTAAATAATACATTTTAATTATTTTGGAATTATTATATCATGGTAATGAAAAAATATAAGTACTACGTCAAGTTGTTTTTAAGAGAAAGTATGTGGGAAAATATTAAAGTCAAAAGATAAAGTTTCCGAGCACATATTTGTTTTTTCGCGTCTCCGATGCGACGTCGAGTATCATTCATAAAGATTCATTGAAAATCTGAGCATGACGCCCCTTGGCAGTCTTATAAAAGCTCGATGGACGACTAAAAAATATTACCACTTTACTGTGTAAATAACACAAAACGATGGCAATATTTTCAAAATAATTACGTTAATAATTGGCACGCAACTGGAGAGAACTTCTAAGATATTCGTCTCATTATTCGCTTGAGGATTTTACCACCAACCGAGACAGATTAATCGTTTTAACTATAACTTTATATTTGAGCGTAGATTCCCGTACTGTCAATTACAAGGCAAAAATACAACTCTCTATTATTCATTGAAGTCCATATGCATGTGTTTTGCAGGCTAAAGTCCATATAGCATCCGTGAGAATGAAGCATACCGCAATTACATTTTGATTTATATAAAAAGTTAAATGTTTCTACTATGTTGCTGAGCTCTTTAAAAAGTTCCGACATTAATTCGTTGAGTGGAACATTAATAACGCCTTGGATTATCAATCATTATTGATCAGGTGTAATTTACGCGTGTTTTACCATAACACATCATAATATTGTTACGCAAAATCAATAGTTAGAGGTTTCTGCCTTTCAAATGGGTTATTATTTCATTAGATCTGATATTGTTCCTACATCTCTCCGGTAAGAGAACATCGTTAGTAGATGCTCATTATTTAAAGACTATCAATTCAAAAACTTGTAATTATTTTATTATCTGAATCCTACACCACAACCTCTTTACCAGTAGGGATGCTGCAAACTCATATCGTTAACCGTGTACGATTAAACATATCGTATAATTTCGGATATCGTGTTACGGGATACTCTAGAAAAACCTTAATATATGTCACAAGGCCACCACAAACATAAAATATTATTTAAAAAATCATAAATTAGGTATATAAAAATAAAAAGGATTTTCTATAAAAATATCCATAAGCAGAATTATACGGTTATCCGCAAAAATTTCAACGTCCGTAACAAAATTACGACGTAATTCACGATTTTAAATATTGATATCCATTGTAGAAACTATATCCCTAGCAATCCCATTTTATATTCTTATAATAATATTCGTCGAACTAAATACCACCACTAGCTTTCATAATAATAATATGACATTTAATAACAGAAAAATCCATTACTTTCTATAAAAAAATGCAGGTACCTACTGCCTACCTGTGTAATAAAACATTTTTAGAATATTTTCTTTTTTATTAAATTCTAACAGCCATTTGCAATTTAGTGACAGACAGTGAATTTGTATAGAATCCATCAGCACCTTACGACTTTTATTCAATAGGTTCACAGATCGTCCTTTGAAAGCTATCAGGTACAAAAGCGATGAAACAGTTGACGGTTATCGGCGATCAGTCAATAACACTCATTCTTACTTTCAATATAAAGAAGTATTATTCAAAGGAATGCTTCTATCAGTGATATCTTTGATAGGATTCAAAATTGAAAAATGATATAGCCTGTGGTCAAAATAGTCAAACATTGTGTATGGAGATTACAGATATTTTAAATCGCTTTGATGATAATCATCGCGGCCTTTATTATGTAGTGTGAAACCATTAAAATATGTTAAATCAATTTTTTTTTTGCTTATAAAAACTACTATACGTGATTCATAAATATAATTGAGAATTCGTCACTTACAGAGGTTATGTCTAGAATCTAGACATAACCTCTGTGCGAAGCAGATGTGTTATAAATACCTTTATCCGTAACCAAGATAATTAAATATCCGAAAAGATTTAATATAAATATCCATAACCTAATTCTATATAAATAATTACAATGATCTCATCATTTATCTCATTTAAATAAGTGTTTTCGTGTATAAGACCCGTTAAACTATCATGTTTATAATCGAGAGGGTGGCGGTGTGCAGTGTCCGGCGCGCCGCCTGTGAGATAGGTATTGGAAGGGTGGGCTCTTTACCCCTACCCCTCCCAGAGAGGCAGCCTCGACAAGGCATTTCGCTCTCCGGGCGTCTGGATGAATTTGGTTTCCCAGGCTCGGGTGGAGCGATTAGAGGGACACCCCGGGGGTTTTTAGTCAGTAGGAGTCTGACACACCGGGGTTGCTGCCCTCACAGCGGCCCTGATGGTCCTATGCAGGATTTTCCTCCGAGAAACCAAAAAAAAAGCATGTTTATAATGAATACAAAATGAAAAAATTAAAAATGTATTCTTCTGAAAAATTTTAATATACCACTTATCACGTTAATAAATTTACTTATCTGTACTATATTTTCGTGCAAACACTCAAATGCTTGTTATATTCTTAGAAATTAATTGAATATATAATAAAAAGTATCCGCAAACTAAATCGTAATTGTCTGTTTTGTATCTATGTATATTAAAAATTGATATTCCTTATACAATTCATTTCCATTTATAAATGACTACCATGATAAATATCAAAATCAGTTTCAAGTTGAAGATGAAAATCCCATAATTGCGTAACTTAAAAAAAATTATAGTTAATTGTTGTAATTTGTTATTGTATATATAGTGTTTACGACTTTCGGTTATAACTACTATTCGAAAAACAATTCAGGTTATCGTATGAACAGTAACAGTTTACCGCGAGGACACGACGCAGCATACCCTTGAAGTGTGCCCAGCCTGGGCTGAGGAAAGGGAGGTCCTTCAGGGCCAAATTGGGGACGAGCTCTCGCAGCCGGTGGTGGTGAAAGCTGTGGTCGGCAGCGAAGATACATGGCAGGAAGTGTCATCCTTCTCCCAGGTGTGATGAAGCAGAAGGAGGCCGTCGAAAGGGTCAGAGAGCGATCATAATCTCTGGCTACTCGGCGGCCAAGGCACTGTCGCCGGAGGGACACGTTCGCCCAGAGCGAACGCGACATTCCCCGGTAATAATAGCCGGGCAGTAGACTTGACGGTGTCCGGCGTATCGCCGGTAGAGAGATTTTGGAGGAGTGGGCTTTACTCCTTCCCCTCCCAGAGAGGTAGCCTCAACAAGGCTTCTTGTTCGCTGGGCGTCTGGATAAATTAAGCTTCCCAGGACCGAGTGGAGCAATCAAAGGGAGACCCCGGGGGTTTTTAAATAGTGGGAATCTGACACACCAGGGTCGCTGTCCTCACACCGTCCCTGATGGTCCTATGAGGGATTTTCCCCCGGGAGACAAAAAAAAAATGAACAGTAACAATTTCCAGTAACAAATGTTAGTGATTTGAAATAAATAATATATTCATTTCCATTCGAAGGTCGTATAATATCATTATTACTTAGTACCAGCGCGAGCTGTGCTTTAAATTATGAAGTTTAATAAATAATTACTATCAATACGATAAATATTATATATAAAATCATTGAAAACTACGGCCATTCTAATAAAATAATGCTGGGTACTACCCAGCTACACACTACTACATTTTTTTAATACAACGGACTTTTTTTAAGTACTTTGTACTTTATTAATCACGATTAACGTATGCATATATGATCTATAAATAAATAAAGTTGAGATTTATTGCAGCTTTGACTTTACCTCAAATATTATAATATGTATTATTTTATTAAAGCCCAAGTATATGGTAAGTTACCATTTTTTCCATTAAGATTTATCTTTGCGGATATCTAGGCTATACCAATAGCGTTCATTCCATAGATGCATAAAAGCATTGCATCCCCTAATGATTAATAAGTTTGGAATACATTGCTTAAATTTAAACAAAAAAGGAACCATTTACATTGATATCTATTCTATAGTCACGTCATTTATCTCTCCTTTGAAAGCAATATAATATTTACTATCATAATATATTATTAAAATTAATTACGCGAATTCTGTTTACCCTTTCCAAATACCCTATGCACGTCACTGGGCTATACCTATGGTATATGTTAAGTGTTTTTTATTTATAAGTACACTTACACGGTCTACATTAACACATAAAACTATATAAGACATGAACAACATACATTATAAATGAGACTATATTTAAAAGTGTAGACTACATGCACAGAAGAAAAGAAAAGAAAAATAAATATATATAAATATTTTCTCAGCAAAATGTGAGCTAATTCTAAGCAATCTCTGTAATTCTCAGCCTTAATAACCTCTATACTTATTCTAAGCCAGTGCCTACAAAATCACTAATTAACCGACTTTAATTATATTTTTTTATATATCAGATAAACAAAGCAACCTCCACAATTAATATAAATATAATAATGGATTCAATTATTCGGGGACTACAAACGTTTTACTGCAAAATCCAAATAAAACACGATTCATACGTATGGTACATCCAAAAATAAAATAAAAGTTTATGCTAAGGTAACCGTTTGAAATAGAAATTTAATAATGATAAGACGTCAACTCTTGACCTTTCAAAATCATAAGTTTGATAAAGACCACTACAACCTGACCACAGATGAAAGAGTATTCGATTAAATTCGTAAAAACTAAGTTATCCTTGCTAAATTAAATTAATTTTAAATGAGATAACGACTATATCATATATTCTCATTTGCAAAAAATTCAATCGTATATTTAATTCTGTAACCCATCAAGTATATTGTTGAAATTTACCTGCCGTCGTATTAGTATGTCTGTCGCCTAATCAAAAAATCACAAGCCATATGGCAGTTGTGTTCCCTCCCCAATTATAACGGTCACCATAACGTCATACACTAGTATAGCTATGCGTTGTGGCCTTAAATTCCCTCAAATAAGGGGTGATACACACCTGTCCCGCGCCCTCCGTGACACGCGACGGTCACAAGTTGCACGAGCTCTCTCGCCAAATTAGTCGGACCTCTACATAAGTTACTGATTGTACAAAATTTAACAGCTTTCACGTGTTACGATATTTCTTAATAAAACGGATAATTTTGCTAGGGGTGTCCATAACGTACTTTCGAAATCTGTGAAGCTATGTGCATTGTTTGAGTACGGTGCGGTGCAATGGATTTGAATCGACTGCTTTGTTGGGGTGTTTTATTATTATTAGCTTTAGGTTTTTGAAACACGTATTTGTAAAAACAATAATAATAATAATATTTTTACAATAAAAAAATATAAAAATACCTGAACCTGCCGAAGCGAGGCCTGAGGCCCAAGCCACCTATAGTTTGGAACTCAGAATGAGGAACCTCTTAACAATGCGTGCTGTATCGATAATAATGCTGTCTTTTGTATCCGGCCCTAGATCCAACAACCAAGCAAGAGTCTATTAACATAATAATCAGAGCTCTTTACGATCAGACCAAAAAAAGCGCAATGCAATGAATAATATATTAAAGCACATTAAATAAGTATGTATACATATATCCATTATCCAAATATTTGTAAAATTTATAACAAAACATACTGTACTTTAAAATAGTACAAATGCTATTTAACCGTATCACACACGCTTCAAAGAAAAGAGATATATCTCAAAAATACAAATTGTTGAAACATCGCTTTTAAAAATACAATTATATAATATTCAAAATATATATTTTATTATAAAACTAAAACAAATCATTTTTTTTTATTTTAGTATTAAATCACGAAGATATTTTCATGACTCCTTTTAACATAGGCCTTCCAAAAATTTGTAATTTATAAAAAGATTGAGCTGCGTTGAATAGTACATTTCACGTGAGGTTTTCTTATAAGAAGAAATAGTCCTATCATTGAATGTCTCTAGAAGTATGAGCTCATGTATCAATCTTTTTGGTTATCCGCTTCACGTGAAATGCCCCCGTATTGAGAAATAACACCTAGTCGCTCGTTATTATTTCCCGCGAAGTCGTAATTCTCTGACGCCGCCAAACACTTTGTGCCTCACTTACAAGTTTAGCAGTGTAGCATTAAATTATAGCAATAAAAATATGGTTGAAATAGTAAGTGACGCGTGGCGTACGCGTGGACAGGTGGGCCTCACCCCTCAATTCAAACCGAGAGGGTCGAAGAGTGAGTGCATAACAATTTCGCAATTTACATCATTCCAGTTGATAAACCACTATTATTAAAAATTTACATGAGTTCTGTTTTAATGATACACATAGTTATACTTTATCAACAACTAGCCGAACACACGTTTCACCCGTCTGTAATTCATGCTTTACAAGAGAATGTGATAATGTCTAGGTTATATCCACCCAAAATAACTATTCTTAATATTTTTGTGATGGAAGGGTGATTACTCGAACTGGGTCATAACCACAGTACACTAGTGGAAAGAGCATCATACTGACTCGCTTTGGCCTTTCTCATTTCGGGATCAGCTTCTGTATATCAATTAAAACTCATATACCTAAAGTGATGGTATTTGTGGGCCGACATGACAACGGAGACTATCAATGGATTTTCGTCGTTTAATAGTCTTTGGCTTTAGTTTTCGTTTTTGGACGATACTATACTTACCATCAGATGCACTGTAGTCACTTTATCGAACCAATGTAAAAGAAAAATACAGTTAGCCAGTTTCGTCCTACTGTAAGCCAAAGGCCTCCTTTCCTTTTTCCACTATATTTGCGGAATCCATGAGAAGGGGTTTGAACATTTAAACCTCCACGCTTGTCCAATGCGGACTACACAATGTTTCAGAGAAGTTACATGGAGTAGCTTAGATGCTAGCAATCTGTGTTCTGCTAGCATTCTAAATATTAGATTTTTTTTTTAAATCGAATTGATGGTTGGGTGATTGCCTCCGAAATAAAAACCAACGTTACCTATTTTTGATATTAACATTGATATATAGTATAGAAACATTGTTACCAGAATAACTTAATAATGTTAGTTGTAACCAGAATCCAATTAAAACTAACGTAAACAAAAATATTTTAACAACTCAAGTTCTCTAACTCGTAGTTTTACTGAGTCGTTGGGCTATGGAATGGCCTTACGAGCATGTTCCCATTATCCTTTGATATTGAGTTTTTTAAGCGAACTATAAAGGGATATTTATGCAGGCCGGCATGATCCGTAAGGCAATCGATGGTTTTGTATTTAGTATTGGCAGTTGTTGTTGTTTTTGGACTGCACCATACTTACCATCAGGTGTAGTGTGGTTGCTGTGTCGTGTCAGGATAAAAAAAGTTTTAAAACATTAAATTACATTACATTTAATTTTATATAACTTATGATCGTAAATTCCAGTATCAGACTAATTTATTTATACACTAATTATAAGTGTGTATGCCATGCCACTCAGGACTGCACTGGGTTTTTCGTCGCAGTGGACTGTATTTGTATAGGTGCTGGTAAGGTTGTCTTTCAGGCCCTAACAAATGTACACGACCATTATAGAATATACATATATATTTCCTTCGCTTACTTGCTGCCTTGGTGATCCAGGAACAGTTTCTGGGGCAGCGAATACTGTATTGTGCCCGAAGAAAAATTTAAAAGTCCGTAAATTGATGCCGACTCCGTGCTAAGCGAAATTGTCCCACACGCACATATCACCGAAAGCACGAGAACAACAATAAAGCAATCCGTAGCCGCGATTTTAAAGACAATAGCCGATAGCAGATCCTATGTAGATACAATGGCGGCCTCTGAACGAGTGTGTATTGCTGAGGGTCGAATAACGCCATCTAGCGGTAGGCTTGCTGAAACACATATACATATATAATATATTATATATATACAACATAATAGAGTGTACTATATCCGATAAAAGATAATATTCTAATTGTCCTGTAAGATACTTTATAGTTTTTATTATTTTAGTGGTTAGGGCGTGCATTCCATAAAAGCAAAAAATCTTTACCTTGACATACTCGGAGGCTTAATATGTTGTTTTTAAATATATTGACTTTAAATTTGATCCAAATTGGATTCTTAACTGGGAAAATTGTAATTACCTTATTTTAAGCCTGTGGCTGGGGTGGCCTAGAGGATAATGGACCGGATTCTATTCGCGGCAACGCTAATGGTCGTAGGTTCGAATCCCAGTACGTACCTTTGGATTTTTCCAGTTGACGTGCAGATTTAGACACCACATGCTCACCGGTGAAGGAAGACAGTGCGAGGAAACTCGCATGGCATCTAATATAAGTAAGGTAAAGCAGGTAAGTGCCCTGAGAACATCGAGCAACTACGCTACTAGTCAAATTACGATTGACATATAAGTGCAAAGTAGATACAGCCCTCTAATGTATCTCTGCTCACACCGTAAGGGATAGAGAGTGAAGATATATTATTATTATTATTATTAAATGTCAAAGTATAACAAGGTAATGTTCTTTATGCTTTTATGGGATGTACGACACTAATAGTGGTGAAGCTGAAACAATTGTGAAAATTATGTTAACATTTCTTTTCGTAAATAGTAAATACAAAATATGTTAAATATTCATACTGATTTACTAAAATAAAGGTTTTAATATATATAGGAGGAATATAACTCATCGTATTATGTCTTTATGTAACAAATTGTGTTACTTAAGCCCTCGAGAGGAAAATGTAAGAGCCTAAAATTACTCAAGTCCTCAAACGCCTGTGTAATGAGTTAAGCACGTCGGACTACTCGTATTAGGTTTAAAAATAAACTTCTCATGTCATAATTTAAGTGGTGGCTTGTAAATAAATATATGCGGTTGTCCTGGTAATCAGTGCAGATATATTAACTGCAAAATTACCCTGCCGCCGGAGGGCGAGAATCGCGCCAGACGACCCTCTCTCTGCTGCAACTTTGCCATCTACGTGGGCAGAATACATATGTTACAAACACTCGTGTTTTTCACTCAATTAGCTTTATAGAGTAACGACTGAGACCTCACATTAAAAATTATATCTTGAATATTTGTTCAGTCGACCAAAAATTGGTTTGTCTTTTATACAAATGGTTGAAAGAAAAACATATTCAATTACAACTTTGGACAGTCATCAATTAATGGATAACATATGTATTAAAAAATGTAAAAATGAGGCTATGTTTATTTTAAATCATACTTAAACACTATTAGTATACGAACTTTTTTAAATAAAATAATCTATCTATGTATTAACAATTTATAGTTGTCACAACTTCAAACGAGTATACAAATACGAAGTGTTAAGATACATTTGTGTGCGCCGAAATAATCGCATCGACAGATTGCTTTTTTTGCTGTCGATAGTTGTAGACGGTTTTTGGCCTGCGCCATATTTACCATTAAATATGGAGTAGCCACTATGAAGTGATTTTTTTAAATAAACTTTTATAAATTTAATTTAAATAAAAGTAATACTGACCTACATAATTAAGTTAATTTCATTTTATCTCTCTATTGATTAAATTTTTAGACACTGGAAATCTGCTTAAATATTAGATCTATTATGTTGTAATACAACATATTTAAATTTATATCGATGAATAGACAACAGTCCTTGAATGTGATATCTTATAAAGTTCATTTATATGAAAAATTTTCATCCCGAGGTATCCATTACATCGATTCGCTTCGGTAACTACCGTCATCGATCGACTCTAGTATAACCCTGTTAATTGCAGGCTCCGGCATCGATTTAAATCCCTCGGTAAAACATCGTACAAAACAGAACTCGGACAATTTATTGTGGGATTTAATAATTGAAATTCAAAAGACATTACTCAAGTACAATGTACCTACCTGTTATGTCGCATACTTTTTGTATTGCCAAAAGCAGTTATCCGGTCAGAAGACCGTTCAATATCATATTGATTATCCCACTATTTGGTAAGATAAAAATTTATTTTATAGAAAATACCAATAAGATTATTTATTTTATTTTAACTTAATCCAATTGGCTTCAACTTTGAACTAATCCAAAAATCTCTAAACTTTTTATGCATTAATATTTATCATTGATTTTCATAACGTAATGATCAAGAATTGTCAAGACGCTTAGGCTGTAATTTATAGACGCTATTCCGACTTTGCTTAGCAAAGTTTTCATAAAATAAATTCGATTTGACAAAATACTGAATATATAATCAGAACTTGAGTATAACCATAGTATTCACAGAGCCAGTCCATGTTGACAAAATCGGTGACTTACCAAATCCTTTGACATTCATTGAGAAATATAAATTCTAATGTTTAAGCAAAATCTAAAACTTAAACTTGCTTCTATAAATTTTAGCCTTAGTAACCAATTATACAGACAATTTTTCTTTGTCTGGACACAGCAAGAATATATATCTAATTTGCATTCATTTATTTCAATTCTTTGCAATCCTTCCTAGAAAAGAAAAAAGGCGACCTATTTTTCTTGTCTACGTTTCTGTAACATTAATTACGATTATATTGATTATCATCATTCTTAAGTGTTTCTCAATACTACATACTTTTTACTCATCAAGGATATTCATTTTTATTAGATACGGTTCAGTTTTAACCTAAGCTTTATTACGTTATTGAAAAAAAGGAACTAATTATCAATATCATATGGTTTTGATACTTCATTTACCCTGATATGCGTATAGTAATTTCACCGGTAACAATTAAATACCCATTACATTTAAGTGTAATAATGATAATGATTAATTTTAAACGGTTGTATGGTAAACGTGGGAAAATCCCAGCATTTACAACGGGGCCGATTCATTGTTTCTCTTTTAAGAAATTTAAGATTGTTAGCGGATGCCGATACATGAAGTCTCACTTCCCTAGTACGTCATTTCCGCCCAATTTATTGGAAAGTATTAAAAATAATCTGTAAGTATACAAATACTCGTCCTGACCGACATAAACGTGAAACCTAAATTACTAAAGCTAGAAACAGGGTTTTCTTTCTATAACATTGGCATCTTCTAAAGGCGGTCTTTTTGATGTTCCACCTCTAGGAAGGCGAAAAAGGGGTTGAAAGTTTGTTGGAAAAACTGCTAGTTTTTAATTTAAATTTCATCTACTCAAAGTCAGGCCGGATCCGCTAATTTGATATAAACCATTAATGCTTTTATAATTGTAAGCTAAAACAACGATTCGCAACAAATAGTCATTGAAGTCATCAATCATAACTATTAATTAGGTGATTCGGATATGCTGTGGTTGTAGTGTATTCGGACTGCTGTGGTGGGTGTTACGTAAAGCTCGTTATAAACACATTTCGCAGTTTTGCGTTAAAAGAAGGCGGTCCTTGTCTAGAATGAAGTTCCTTCTGAACATACATTCAATGTCTAATGAACATAAGATTAATTGCTCCGTAGCTCTTTTACTTCTAATGAGCCAAATTATTAATGGCCTTAGGGCATACTGCAAAGTTATATTTAGCTTCTGCTAAGTACTTTAAAACATTCTTTACCTGTATCAAGACAATGTTGTTTTGTATATTCTTTTGTAAGCATCATCAAAGCGCAAAACCGGCCTTGTCAAAAATCGTGTGAGGAAAATAAATTTCATGTACGAATATTTCTATTAATTCGCATTTCATTCCATGTATGTTCCTGCATACTGTGATATTTTATTTTTGAATACATAGCAGCGATGTAGAATATTTTTGAACTTGACACGATTTTGCTCTCTTATATCCCAATTGCTGATTGTTTTCATATCTCATTTCAGAAAGCGGAGGGTTTATCTGAATAATTAAAGAATTATCTTCAGTCAGAAATGCCGTCAGAACTTTATCGAAGCGCGTCCACACTAGCGTTATCTTCATTACGAGTCTGCGCCGCAACTTGAATTCACATGTCCATTAATTTCAAAAGCTACCGCTTGCGTTTGTTAAACCAATAATTATCTTTACGTGTAAGAAGGCTTAAAGTTCCTACTGCACGGTAAATCATCAGTAAATCAAACGACGTCAAACGCGGTCGATCTTCTATAAACTATGATGTTTTAAGTCTTTCTATACTCGACATACTAATTGCTAGCTTACAACTTGCTAGATAATTAGCTTATACTTTATAAAATTGGGGTTCTCATTATATTTATATATCATGATTTTACATACGTTGTCGCATATCGGAATCAGCTTTTGTATATAAAGTTACTCATATACCTAGAGACCTTCAGTCGTAATATATGTGGGCCTACTTGACGACGGAGACTATTAACGGATTTTTAACCTTTGATGGTCGCTTTCGTTTTTGGACTACACTATACTTTACGTCAGGAGCACTGTAGTCACTTTCTCGAGATAGTATACAAAAAAGGAAAATGCCTAAGCCTAAAAATAGGTGAAGATTGAGCTGTAAGAATAAAAAAGATATCTTAAGCTTTGAAACAATGCAGTGTAGTAGGATTATATAAATTCCGACAGATTACATTTCGTTTAGTGACGTTTTCGTTATTTCTTGTCATATGTATATTAATTTTTGATTTGCATAAATTGGATGAACGAATATATTGTTCCAACGGTTTATTTATTACACTTATTTATGCCTTATGAGCTTCTACAAAGATTAAAGTATAGCGTAAATGTGAATATATGTTGTCATATAAACACAGCAGGTTATCAATTCTTCTCATTATGCCAAGTTTAATGTATAACGAGTAACGGACCAAATTATATACTTGATAGTGTTGGAATCGATCATTTAAATTGAAGACAATATCGATTTTCGAGATTCTGCTCAGGAACATTTAACAACACAAGAACTAATAATTAATTGTCGTCCATAAAGCACGTAATATCGAATTTAATTTATTGCATCATTTTATTATTTCTCCTCATTCTCTATTTTTATTTTTTATTTCTTGTTTGTCAAATAGGTTTTAGTTTTAAAGACTTGTTTACTTTAAAATTATTTGTTTAAATTGAATTGCTTGGCCACGGAACTATCAGTAATTTGTAGGTAAAATTAATTACATAAACCCATTACAGAATAAAAAATATAGATAAAGAGTTCCGAATAGCTTTTTTAACATAGTTGTAGCTGAATATGATGATTGAAATAGCAAGCTGACGGGGCTCGCCCACGTTAATGCCAAGTCACAAAGATCGCTTACTCGTACATTGTAAACCGCCTTTAGCAGCTTTACAATAATATTCATTACGATGCGATGTTCAGTTACCACCCAAGTGAAAAAGTCATTTTGATTAAAAGTCTTTCCAATACTCTTAATTTACAGCAAAAAGGAAAGAAGTACAGTTTTTGATCATTGACAAAAATAGTACAAACCTTCGCAATGTCTTAAATTGTTAAGTCAATTTACCAAATTATCTATATTGCATTTTATACTGAAACAGATTCGCTTGTCAGAATAGTTGGTATCCTTTTGCAGTCCTAGTGCAGTCAATTTGCAAAATCATACTATACGTTAAGATCATTAATATGCCTAAATGTAATCCGTTTGTATGTCGAACATAAAATTCCCGCGTTAGAATTTACAGGTGTCATTGTATACTAGATTATGCTCAGATTATGCCAAAATTATAGTTGCCTTATATCATTAATATGCCCTATCACATACATACATAAAAGAAATTCTAAAGTAAACACGCGACACGTGGTAGCTGTGGTAGCTACTTATTCATGCGCTACCAAATTTCCCCACTTATGCTATGGGAGCATTTGTTTTTCTCCTCTTATGCTATTGAAACTATCGTATTTCCCCACTTATGCTATAATATTTCTCTTTTTAAATTATTCGCGCCACCGTAATTTCATAATTTCCTTGATACCTGGTAATATTTTATAACTGGTTTTATTACCCCGTTGCCGCATTTTCCACTTATGTCTACAGTAGTATGATATTGAACTCCTTGAACACGCCATTAACGCCGTCGTATCCATAATTTTTCTATATGTTAAATGCAGCTTTTTTAAACTAAGATTTACTTTAGAAATAAACTCGAAAGCTAATGTAATCATTCAATACACATTATCAATACACAATAGCTTTTGTACCGCCAAATTGTTTTGATCATACCCATCCATCCCTTAATTGCTTGTCAACAAATTCTTGAATGGACAGCACCGCTGGACTCACAGAATTCCTCTTTTTACACAATCGAATACTTGATAAACAAGCCATCAGTGTTGGAACCCTGTCTCGTTAAAAAACGTAAGTGATAAACTGAAAATTTTACCACAATCGTAACAAAGTAACAGCTATAAATTTTCTCTGCGGTTGCCTATTTATTAATAATGGAATGTTTTTATACCAATTATGTTTTAATAAAATTAATAATAGAGCCAGTTTTTATGCATTAAGTACTTATATCGATATAAGTATAATCTTATATAGTATAATAATCTTATATAAAATCTAATATATAATAATCTCATATATAATAATCTTATATAGTATAGTAATCTATAAGTACTTATATCGAATAACCTTTTTTTATTCTGACTTGATACAGTCACACCTGATGATAAGTATGGAACAGTAAAAAAACGATTTCACCTATCAACTATTAAGAACTACACATCGGTAATAGCAGTGATCATGCCGGCCTGCACAAATATCACTTCACTCTATGCTTAGAGAACCCCAAATCATAGAATGAAGAGAACATTACGTCAGAAGACCACTGCACAACCCAACGACATGGCAAGAGTAAGAGTTAGAGAACTTCTTATTCCTAGCCGGGATGTGAGCTACCGTACAACTATGACTCCGTAAACACGCGTGCGTGGTTATATTAAGGAAGGGAGTAGGTGCAACATAGTGAAATAACTTTTCAGAACACTTGCCGTAATACAGATGATAGAAAACGCTTAGTAAAACTTTATTTCTGCGCAACAATTCAAGGTGCTTAGTTACGTCAGCCACAGTAATGTATTATTCAATTGAAATACTGCTTTTATTGTTTTAATCATTGTTTCGATCACATATACATCATATTTTACAATCCATTATATACAGGTTGGAATCTTTTAGCGGGGCAGTAAGGAGAAGTAGCTTATCCGTTGCAGTTACACGAAAGTGGTCTTAGGAGACTATACGTATTATTTTATGGAATTCTGTTTCCCATTCCATCCATCCAACTCTTTCTTTTTGAGTACTCCAACGATGGTAGGTCCCATAGAAGTT
The DNA here is from genome assembly GCA_036320925.1 of Automeris io. Classification (NCBI taxonomy): domain Eukaryota; kingdom Metazoa; phylum Arthropoda; class Insecta; order Lepidoptera; family Saturniidae; genus Automeris; species Automeris io. Next base: position 6,380,358 of record JAUDJH010000009.1, on the reverse strand, counting down.
TTTAATCAATATTAGTAACAGGATCGATTGGCATCAAACATTTTTTTTTGTATAAAATTGCTATTTTTTGCTAACTGTACATTTTTTTGAAAATCTGTTGAATGGGAAACAGAATTACATAAAAAAATATGTATAGTCTTCTAAGACCACTTTCGTCTCACTGCAACGGATAAGGTACTTCTCCTTACTGCCCCGCTGAAAGATTCCACCCTGTATACATCAGTAATTATATCAAATAGTATGTTTTACTATAAAAATAGGCAGAATATTGTAAATATATATATATATAATTTTGAAGCCACCAGCCAGGCCATCTAAGGAATGTTTTTCGGAAAACGCGTCCCCAAAGTGATTAAAATGGGTGCTAACATTCGTATAAAATTTCATATTTCGTGCCGTTATAAAAATTTAAATATGTACGAGCCATTAGGTCGCCATGTAAAACTTATGGTATTTTATTTCCAATTCATTGTTTATTTTCTAAGAAGCCTGAATCTAAAAATGTCGGAAAGTTCTATTTTTATCGGTACTTAAAGTCATTTTGTCTTGAGACAGTGATGGATAACAAAAAAAGACGGGAGTATAAATATTCGTGATTAAAATACAAATACCTATGCAGATTAGCATAAAGTCGAACTGCATGCTGTTTCACTAGTTCTTAATTAAACACCAGAGCCGAAGCACTGCCGCTTTGCTTATTAAGAAATAAATGAAATACACGCCTCGTTCGCAATGAACAAAAAAATAACAGATTAATCCCAACATTTGTTACTAAAACGAGAATTCTCTGCGGCTTAAACGGGAATAGGAATTGTAATATTTATGCACTAATGCAAGTGTATATAAACAAATTATAGAAGCATTACTAGTGCTGGAAAATAACTTAATTTTTATTTAACTTTAGTAGTTTTCATTGGCCCTCAAACTTGGAGAAAATGTCATTACCAACAGTATAAATTAAACACAATCAAAATAAATTAAGGTCAATCTATAATTAAATATTATTAATAAAATGGACTGAATACTTCGATGACTTCAGCTTTTTTGTGATTTCCAATCTTGATTTAGAACTATTATGCCTTCAAAAAACGCTTTCATGATTTGTGCGCATTCATTGATTAATAAACTAGGTATAATTGATTGTCTGCGATCAATTAATTAGTTACTTCTTTATTTGTTGTTTCAGAATATTTTGCGCATATTTAGTAAACAGCAAATATCCACTCAATATCATTACTTGTTTATAATTAAATCATGATGAAAGTTACAATTTTCCCATTAAGTTTTGGTTAGTTCGTTTCGGTTGGTGTCAAAATCATAAAGTAAGAAGCACCAATAATATATGATACGACATTTAAAAAATATTTACTTTTTCTATCAAATTTGTCTATTATTATCAGTCTATCAGGTAGACTTCCTATTAGGGTAGATAGAAGCAACGAAACGCTACCTCTCTATGTTTGAAAAGTTCTTTCGTTTCTATTTTTTATTACAGACGGGCTCGCGCTTGACCTCAATCTCATCTGTTGGAAAATAATGACGATGGTTATTTTTGTAAAAGTTACTATTAATTCTGTTTCTGAGTAAAATAATTGCAGAATTTTAGGTTTTGTATATTAGATATTATGTTCAGGTTTGTCCTGTTTGATCAGTGGAAAAGAAAGCTATCTCGATATTACTCGTAATATATAACTAAAAAAATTTAAAAGTAATAAAACGTATTTTTTATTATTAAATTTTTACAGAGTTGAGTACCAATTTCTGGTTCGAATGTGGACGAAGCAAGTTCCTTGAAATAATTATGATATCAGCAATGATACGGCTGTAATGACAACAACTCCATTCCTCAGGAATCCAAAAGGATATAAGTTTATTTTGAAGTGAATTGCTGATGGCCGTCATCGGGCGCGTATATTTGTTTTTATTTAGAAATAATCGGCACCTCGAAACCTGAGAAACAAGTAGTGATGCGACACGAGTCTGATTTTATCATTCGAGTCATCCGTGTAATTTTGCAATTTCACCCAAGTTATTGGTAAGCTCAAACCAATAGAAAGTGTATTTTTTGAGACATTTAAATACTCGATTCACTCAGCTCACATGTAGTAATTTTTCTATGTGATTAATTAAAGCTTAAGGAACAAAATTCGGCATTTAATCAAAGTATTTATTGAAAACAATCTTTAAAACCAACATTTATTCGATACAGTTAACGCAATGGTAAAGCATATAACTTCAGCGCTCGGGATTCTGTATATTTACTACATGTATCTCCCCTGCTTACCCCAATAGGGATATAGCGTGATGATATAATATTGTTATATTATGTTTAAAATTAACATTTCGAGGGGTGAAAGGCTATTTGGTTTAAGCGAAATTTTTTGGTGATATAGTAATATATATATTTTCGGAATCATCATTTTTTTACCGATTCCAAGAATATATACATTACTGTATCACCAAAAAATGTCGCCTAAGCCATATAGTCTTTCATCCCTCGATTTATTATATCAGTTGACGCAATGGACGAGTATGAAGCTGCTGCGCTCTCTGGAGCTCTCTACACGAAACACATACTTTTATGTGTACCAAATAGTTGTTATAGATATTTATTAAAATGTAATTCATATTTGTAAATTGACTTACAACTTGGAATAAACAGTACTGTGAGGTAACGTTTAAAAAAATATTTAAAAAAATACAATAAAATATGATGTCTGTACGAGCGGTATTAAGTGTGTGATAACTGTTAAACTCGATTCTAATTGAATTTGAATCGATATATTTTTCATTCGATTGTAATTTCTCACAACTTACGAGTCTCTCGTAAAAATAGACTCAAGTCACATCATTAGGAACCAGTCGCAATGTGCGCGGGCGCGCCACGCGCCTCTTTGGCAACACGGAGTCTCGTTTTACATACCCTACCATCGCCTGTCGCATGACTTATAGTATAAACCCCATCTCACAGATTGCGTTTCAATTTTTTTTTTCAATTTATTATTTGCAATTAACTTAAACTTAACGTTGAATATTAAGTATACTATTTATATGTCCAATAACGTAAGAATGGATTTTTTTACAATAATTATTAAAATATTTTTTCTCCATTTTTTATAACTATAAACTTTAGATAAGGCATAATTTTATTAGTTATAATTATAATAAAATTTCAAAAGTTGTTCTTTTTCAACAGTGCATTATATTTTTGTAAAAAATGTTATAGTTGTGTGTAATATAAATGTAAGTAGGTAAGTAAGTAAATATATACCAAAGTGCAATCGACCGAAAATGAAATAATGCAAGCAAGCTAAAGGTGTATATTTCATACTTACCCCCTTACTCGATAATTCGGTGGAAAATCGTGACGTGTCTTACCGAAATTTACCAGGTATTATCGGAGAAGACGGCTGTGTAATATTACCACGCTACACTGCGTTTCCTTCCAAGATCGTGCCCAGAGGATGCATGGATCGTGCACAGTAGGGTTGTGAATAATTATAGAACCCATAGTATCCAGTAGTGTGTAGGAGTAGTCATCGTGGAGTTTTTAGTCTGTGTAAAACCAGCACAACGGCCTCTATCCCTCCTTGTGTGTGTGACCTACGCATAGTTTCAGAAATTGTAATTTAAAACGATTTTAAACATTAATAAAGATTACAATTATATGGAATTGACGATTCATTAATGCTTAAAAGCGCCTGAAAATTTAAATAGCTTTTCTGAAACTGGGTGTTGAACGAGAGGATTTCCCCAAGTAAAAGTTTAAGTAAGAGTTCTAAAAAGAAACGTATAGATTAAAAATATATATGCATAAAGTCATCAGTAAGAAGAAAGAGCTTCCATCAATGAGAGACTCATCGTCAAAAGAAACAAAAATTAAAAGGTAATTCAACTAAAGATTTAACCATTTAATTGAAATGTCAAATGCCTTTTACTGTTCCTTGTTTTTACAAATTCTCGCGCAATGTTACTGAGGCTTTTTTTCATCATTGCCGCAAACAGAAATAGAATGTGAAGCTTAATCGGTCAGCAGATGAAAAGGAATCCAGCTGGTGACCTTCGATTATCCAGTAATCACCATTGCAAAATAATAACCATCACTCGATAACCGGCAGACCAATTAAGTTCGGTGGCACCTCTGAAGAGTTCTTGAGCAAGTTTTTGTCACGAGCTATGTATTGCGGGCCAAGTTTAATTGAAGGATACTCGTCATTACGTATCCACAACAAGGCATTCGCAATTTTCTAACCGAACGCTCGGCAGATAGTTTGATTGGTTTCTTAATTATCAGGATGACATATTAATATGCCATTTTAGATTAATTTAGATCGACCCTTTAGCAAACAATGTTTTGCTTAAAGTATTTAACCTTTATACCAAAAGGTGGCAGGTAGCCCGAAAGCCAGTCTGATAGAAAATGGGTACTGTCAACTATAGCTGAATGCAGTCTCGGTAGTATTGATATCGTGGTGCTGCTAAGCATGAAAAGGATGAAGAGAATAAGCTAAGTGGAAAGAGAACATATACGGTTTTATTCCGATACGCGACAGACCGAGGCGAGTTACTGTCATGATATTTGCACTTAATATGTATTCTGATTGCTATTCTTTTTTTTTCCTTTTCTTTAGTTTGAACCTGTGTATATAGCCTTTAACTATAATTTATATTATTGATGCATACTTATTATAAATTGTTTCAATTAAATAGGACTTTTCTCGGTGATAATATTTGGGATTTCAATATATAGTTCGATTATTTATATGTGTGATTATATTTAAAATCTTCATTTCTATCGTCAGTGTATGCAAGGGTTAAAAATAAGTATAATAAACATTCGTATACACCATGTAAATGGAATAAATTGTAAAAAAAAATGATAGCCATTAAAGTACAACAAACATTTTACTGCGTAAAACTGAAGTTTTACTTTTCTTATCCCCAACTCGGGAATATTCAAGCCACCTCCAATTACTTTTCCTGTCACTAAGAAGTCATTAACAGGCGCCCAGCCTATGTTTACTGCATAGCAAATCATTATAATTAAATAATATCACTTTTAATATTACATCTCTACAGGTTTTATGAGAAAGCCTCTAGGTATTATATAAATGGATGTACACGAAATGATCCTAAATGCGACTTGCCGAAGCGAGTCATTATGACGATTTGCATGACGCAGTGGCTGGACCAGATTTTTACAATTACTATTTAGAATAAATATTTCTATAACATATAAATTCGTGTATGATTGCTTGCTATGAAAACCATTTGAGCGTAAAAATGTAATTTTCGAATTTTTACCACCGAATCCATAAATCAGCTGTAGGCATTTTTTTTAAGTATTCTTGTAAATTTCTTATGTTGGCTCGATTAAACAAACTGAAATACCTCGGAGACAAAGATATTTGAAAAGAAAATATATTTTCTATATGTAGGAAGATTTGGAATCGATTTAGCGGGAACTTAATATTAAGAACTCATCTCTGGTGGATATTATTTTACATATTCAAGCCGCTTCAGAATCGCTTTTTAAATTTATAGCACTTTTACACTTCACTTCACTTTTTTATACTTCCATTAATTTGTATCAAGATCACGGGTTACTGTAAAAAACGTCTTCAAATTTTAGGAGCCTTTCTGAAACCGCGCTTAAGTAATGTATCGACAGTTTGACGAAAATGGTTTCAAAGGAAGCAGTGGCGTGCATCCCATATAAAGCATAAAAAGCATTATCTCGCTATAGTTGGATATTTAACACATAAAGATACTTAAAATTTGGTTTAATTTGGACTATCACGCTGCTATTTAAACACAAGATTTTAAGTCAATATATTTATTAAATGCCCACGTATAAACAGGAGGCTTTTTTTGCTTTATGTGGGATGCACGCCACTAAAAGGGAGCATCAATATATATCAAAAATTACAACAATACTTGAAACGAACACAAAGTGGTTCAGTTATTACAATTGATCTCTAAGTAGTCTCAATCAAATATATCATACGTCACATATTAGTACCGACTTCGTGTTAATCATAACTTTAACCCAGCTCGGCAACCGGCTACCGGTCTATTAATAAAAGCTTGACTTCGATCTTACGGAATTCTCGCAACCTGCTATTGTAGTGTAGTGGTTAAAGAATTTGTCTTTTTAATCGTGCTACGGCCTCATGTGCCCGGAGCCTATTATTAGGGTTAATTGGAATTATTAAGTTTTTTTTCACGGCAACTAGGAGTTTACCAGATAGTGGTGATGCATACGAGATAGGCACGAGAGTGAAGCGCGCTTTTAGATTAATTTATGGTTAGGTACACGTTATGGAAATTTTAATAGTGGCCGTTTCAAGTGAGCCTCTAATGTTGAACTCAGAGAGAGGTTTTATTGTGGCAAAGAAATATATATACTGTGAGAATAAACGCTTACTTTTGTTTATGTTAATAAGACATTATTTATATTAGTAATGTACATTGAATGACATAGGATAACCTTTTGCACAGTATCATGTAACTGAATCTTCTATAGTTCGCAGTTTTTTTTATGATTTTCATCCAAATGCATAATTTCAATCATACCTAGTGCTGGTTTATTGTCTTTTTTATAAGTCTATTGCCCATTATTTTTGCTTACCTCAGCTTAATTTTTATTTATACAACTTGTTTTTATTTAAGATTAAGTGAAAAAAATACGTAATCAATTATAAAATATTTCTACAATATTTATTTTTATCCGTAATGTTTATTTGTAGAATAGAACGGTGCCTCCCTTTTTATCATACTGAGGTGTCGTAAGAAGTGCTTTTTTTCGACAGGACTTTGCTGATTGGCCGGGACAGGCCATCACAACTAAGCCGGGCTTGATGGACGATCCCAGAAGGCGCTTAGCCAGCAAATTTTATGGGTTGGTACGCAAGGGTACCCCTGTGTGTACGGACATCGACTTAAGCGGCTGGCAAGAGCTGATTAAGGTATACAACATGCTGAAATACACGCAGATTGTTACCGTCTAAGCTGATACATGCTTCTCTACACATTGTGTACATCCGTCAGCCCGCATTGGATAAGTGTAGTGGGTTTAATGCTCAAAACCCTTACAATGGATTCCACAAATACAGTGAAAATAGGGAAGAAAGGCCTTTGTCTTACATTAGGATGAAACAGGTTAATATTAATGGTAATATTTTCTTTGCTAATGTTATAAAGTATTTTATTGTATAAAAATTGAGAAAATCAACTCTACCGTTTGATACTTTCTTCTTTTTAATTCCTATGCCACGTTTTTATTCAATATTGTCAATATATTCATTGATGACTTTTCTCACAAAGTAATAATTTGTATCTTAATAGTAAATAAAAATATTATCTATGAAATTAATGAACTGAATATAAAATCTTATTTGCTTGGTATCCATTAATTTCACCTAGTCTCAATAATGAGAATACATTTCGATAAGTAGATACTAGAGATGCTATGAATACCCACGTTTGTAACCGAAACTATTAGATATCCGATAGATTACAATATCCGAGTCTGATTATTTTGTATGTCTCTACGTAATAATGAAAACTCAATAAAAATGTTGAAATACTCATTCTCAAGTTTTGACACATCTTACTTATGTTATCACTTAGCTATATTGTTTTCAACATAAATAATTATTTGAACTAATTGTTTTATTAAATATGCAACAGATATTAACTCTAATTTAACTTAAATTGCAACATTTTTTTTTAATGCTCTATGGACTCTTGCAATATTTAATTTTTCAGTTAGTTTTTAAGACAGAAGTGTTATTTTGTAAGTGACATTATTTAATCATAATGAGAATAAATTATTTGATACTGAACTTATTATATGTTATCCGGAGATATGGTGATACCCGATAAAACTTCTAACCAAAACATTTGTAGGTGTCCATATCCGAAATCTTTTATTCCAACAACCCTAGTAAATATATCAAATATTCATAAAGCTATACTACGAAGGCGTCTAACAAGATAACTATTAAATAGAAGACGATCGTGGCCCTTGTTATTAACACAATATAAATATTTATTTATGCCTGGACAAAACGAATGTTAATCCAGAAGCGCCTGATATAAAAGTGATTTCACAATAACCGTGTATAATAACTGTTAGATTGTCAGTTTATAATTGAACATAAAGTTTATTATTATTTGAATAACGAATGCATGTACAAATCCTAATTTAATATAATAACTTTAATATTTTATTGGTAGCGATGCTATTTTAGCTACAAGCTCACAATATTCAAACTATGTATAAAGTAATATTATACAATATAGTATATTTAGAGCTATGAATGGTTATTTGCCTTAAGCGACATTTTTAACAGACATTAACAAAATTATAATCTAAAATTATATCAGGGAAAATGGTGATTCCGGAAATATAACTCAATATCGCCAAAAGATTATTGCTTTAAAGCAATTCCCTTTCAATCCTCGATATGCATTATAAAAGCTCCGTGAGATAATATTATTTAATTGTAAAAGTAATTATTACATTTACAACTTATGGGCGACACTCAATAAAAGAAAGCATTTACTAAAAGCCCAATATATATAAAAAAGAATTGGAAGAATTACAAGGAGATTACCTACTATACTGTAACGTTCCAGAACCTGCCATGTTATAGGGATTTGCCTGCTAAATATGTAATATTACAAACCCATCCTGAGAGACGATAGAGTACCGACAGCACCCGGTTACTTCAGGTATAATGCCATGTTTGCATGAGGCCTTTTGATGAGATATCCTACCAAGCCAAGTCACTATTGGCACTGTAAAACTATAGATAGTCCATGTCTATACATTAAATTTATTAAAAATGAAAATCCATTAAAAATGGAACAATTTCTAACTTTTGAAGACACTTGGCTTAGTGGAATGTCTTATCAAATGGCATCGTGTTATATTCTTTGGTAATCTTTTGACGACATTGCATCGTGAATTCAATCTGAAACATTCGTGGTATAGATGGTTATATTATGATCTGCCTATAGAGTGGAATAGTAAATAAGTTCTTTACATATAAAATCAAACACATTTACTGGTAAATTTCACGTGTGCAGTCTCCTTTAATACAAGCAGAGCACTAAATTCAACACTTCATTAAGACGCGGAATAAGTCAAGCGCCCGCGGCGACCGCCAACTAGCGCCACTAAAACAAACATCTCTATTAATTCCCGTGTAGATACTACAGCTAAATTATACGAAGAACGATATCAATCATACACACGTTTGAAAAGATAATCGATAAAGATATTCAAATATTTAAACGTTCATATCGATTCAATGTATAAAAAAGTTAAGTGTTTCGGTATACGCATAAATGTTATCTTTCTTAATTAATTTCTGGTATTTTGAGAATAAATTTTCCATACTTATCTATATGTATATGTATGTAAAATACATTTTCAAATCATCTAATAAATATTACATATGCGATAACCTCTAAACGAAGATTGGCTGCGTTACTAAATTTCGTTGGAGACCCTATATATACGCGATGGGAATATGGCCAAATGTAAGCCCGGTTGAACTGTATAGGCCTGTCCCAGCCATCAGTAGATAGTCCGTTCCAAAAAAAATGGCCAAATGTATATATTTTCTCATCCCTAAAGAGATATAGCAAGACAATATATTATTTATAAAAAAAAATATTTACTAAATATATTGCACTTTTCATATAAATTTCTAGAAAATGTCTTCAGACATAGAATTTTATTTTAGTTTCCATGGTGATATAAAAAAATTTACAGCATAATTGGCGTACTTTACGATCTACTTACCGTATTGTTGGAAGTCCGATGTCGGTATTTCAGTACACATAGTCGGTATAAAATAAATTGCAAACTTGAATGTAGCTTTTGTTAAGTCTTTAAAACATGTTTAGTGTCGGATTAGTACCGAGTAAGTATGATACATGGAAGTTATATAAGCTTTTATTTTATAACCAGGTTATAAAGATCTGTCGATATAGTTAACCCGTCTACCAGTTTCAACAAACTATGATATTTGAATTCCCACTCAATCACGAATCAGTCAAAATATCTTGGCTTATGTTTTAACATGACTGCAATGACGCACTTTTATTAATCATTAAAAAAAATAAGGATTATAATAAATATATCATCTACGGATACTTGCAAACCACATTTCACATAACATAAAATACTTACCCTCACGTCCATACATATTCCAGAAATTAGTAAAATTGTAATAATACATCCAGGGTTTTTTGAAAAACGAACAGACATGTAAATAAAATTTTCCTCAAATCCAAAAATAAACACGACCTCCCATATTCTAAGTTAAGCACGCATTCTGGCAGTCTCTATGCAATGACAAGAAAAATATATAATAAACAGTCCAAAAATAGTATAGACGAACGACATACTTAACGTACTATCCATTGGAAATTGATGCGGATGTTAATTGAAAAAAGCTATTACACGGTAGATGATTATCTAAAAGATAAACTATAGATTGTATTATGTGAGCGATTATAAATACAATAATAAAGTATAAAAAATAAATGTGGTATGGTGTGTGTTTGTAGGAACGTTGACATGCGCATACATAAATACATAGATATGGGATACATAATATCACATATTCTCCGGTAGACTTGAGTAGACTTGAGGGAGTCTGCTGCCCGGATGAGAGGGTCCTGGAGGGGTCGTTTACACCCACTCCTCCCAGCGAGGAAGCCTTACCAAGGTTTCGCTCCCCGGACTTCTGGACGTAGTTGGACTCCCAGACCCGGGTGAAGCGATTAGAAGGACACCCCGGGGGTTTTTAGTCAGTAGGAGTTTGACACACCAGGATCGCTGCCCTCCCAGCGTTCCTGATGGTTCTATGCAGAATTTTCCCCCGGGTCACAAAAAATACATATTCTATTATATGGTTGTATAGATTATGCTTTATATTTCTCTAACAAAATTGTAGCCCTCTTCTACGTATACAAATAGCATGCCCGACAGTATCCATGATTTTGACAATAAAACTTAATGTGTTAAGCTTTGCAATTATGGAATACATGAAATAAATTAAATTAAAAATATTTTTTTAAACTAAAATCGATGTTATTCATACGTAAACCGATGGTACTTTTATGTGTAGGCAAGCTGTAAGTTACATATTAATGTCTAATATTTTTTCCTTTCATTTTTTTTTTCAATCAGTTTCCTTTAATGAACATATTAAAGGATAGATGTTTTGGCAATAGTTACCTCTCTAAAGTGTTTAACTCGTGTTATTCCTGTTTCTACTCCACTAATACATATTCGAATCACTAGTAAGTTTTCATTGTCACTCAGTATGCTGTAATGAGCTACTAATTTGAGAATTAATGGAAATTCGATAAAATAAACTAGACCACAGCAGCGATTGAAGCGAGAAAAGATCAAAAAGGACTTTACTATCGTTCACATTACTCTCACAAAATTAGTTTTTGTTTAACAATAAAATATTTACATACAAAAGAAAGGTTGCCGCCGAATGAGAAACGTATTCCATAAGAGCCCAAAGGCATCTCACTCGATATCTGTTCGGAAAAAAACATTCTTTTATCGTTACTCCCATCGTAAAAAATATTGATATCAACAAAAAAGTGGTTCAAAAACAATAGAATGGATGGATTGAAAGGATTTCTGCGTCAGATAACGAGTCGGTTAAAAAATATATGTATTAATAATAGGTGCGTGGTGACCGTCTGTGTGAACGGTTGACCGCTAGGTTTATCATTGTTACCTGAATTCGTAGTAGATACCAAACGACTACGATGTTTCAAACGATACTCTAGGGATGTAGGTGATATCTATATTAGTTTCCGATACTGTGGTATATATCTGATTATCTGAAGTGATTTGATCTCTATCACTAACAGTAATTTATATATACGGATTTAATATTTTTGTTTTTATCGATAATATCGAGAAAACTCTGAAAATGATCGACTGGAGATTAAAATATTCTTAGTTTTGCTGGATTTTCTGAAACTTTGATCACTATTGCAACTCTATTAACCTAAACTATTTCTAATTGCAGTTTATCTAGATTTATTACCAGAATTTGGAATATTTGGAGAAAACTTAAAACATTCGGTTATATATTTTGGTCAAAGTCTATCCGTAATTTGTATGCTGTTGATAATTCATCTCGTACCTTTGTATCCATATCTTTATATGGACCTTCTCTTTTTACCGCGTTTTGCCGAGAAGTGAGATTCGCTTTCCACATATATTTATGCAATATTATTTGAAAGAGAACTTTCAAGCAACGGCGGAATCCCTAGGCCTGACAACTTTTTATTAGGTGAAATGAAAAGCAAGAGTAAAACATTTTATAACAACCACACGGTTTTCGCAGCTCTGCGTTGAATATTTCCTTGGAGTAGAATTTGAATAATTTAATTGTTGTCTAAATTGAACTTTTGGAGTGTGTCAATTTCGTTTAGCGATTGCTGAAATTCGAAGGTAAATATATTTGAATTATAACTTTCTTTACAAAGCACACATTACTCATTTTAACTGAAAATAACATGTCATTAATGAAATAGAATAAACATAATATGTAACATTGTATGTATAATACGCAAGTTTACCCAAATTATGAATACAATACTCAAAATTACCAATCACAGGTCATGGTAACTGGTAAGTTAATGAATTCAAAGAATAGGCATTTTGCAAATATCGAATGTGTAAAGTTATGAACAGTATAAAGTAGGACCACTTTCTTTACATATGTAACATGGACTGAAGATTATATTATATTTGTAGTATTCCGTAAACGCTGATAAAAAGGTAAGGATTCGTTATGACATCAATTTTTAATATCAGATTGAAATTGGAGCTTGAAATCTCAAACTAGTTCGCGAGTCGTGAAAATTAGTTGCTCTATTGTTCTTATACAAGCAAAGATATTGTACTGCAACTAATGTTTTAAGCCTAGTACAATTCAAAAACTGACTACAACTGTCGGTAAATTGGATATTATTCGTCAATAGTATCTGTAAATTATATTAGAATGCTTAAAAGACTTTCAGATTCGATATTATAAAGGTACCTAATATATCGGCTTGAAGGTCATGATTTTCAACTTTCACTTGCAAGCAATTAATGCTTCCAAAATACATATGTCAACATTTGTTTCTTTTTTGGTATCTCGAGGGAAAACCTACATAGAACCATCAGAGCCACTGTGAGAGCAGCGACCCGGTATGTCAGACTCCTACTGACTAAAAACTTCTGGGGTTTTCCTCTATTCACTCCACCCGGGCCTGAGAAACCGAATTCATCCAGACGTCCAGGGAGCGAAAAGCCTTGCTGAGGCTATCTCTCTGGGAAAGTGGGAGTAAACAGCCCACCTGTCCAAAAACCTCTTTCGAGCGGCGCGCCGGTCACTTTGTACCGCCTCCCTCCCTCTCATCCGGTCAGCAGACTCTCTCAAGTCTACTGCCCGAATATCAACATTTGTGAACTAACTTAATATCAATTTCTTAGTCAGACAGTTGAAAACCATTGATTTGTAAATTAATTGTATAACATAGTGTAATATAATAGCTAATTTGCTTGATTGGATTAGGACATTAAAGCGTGCCCTCCGTTTTACAGTCAACAAAAAGATCGGATTACTATCGATAATGTGGGAAAGGGATCTCCTTATATTTCGTTAAAATCATTCTACCGTTCAGTTCAGTTTAATACTAAAGTCTTAATTTCATTTATTAAAAAACAATTTATCGTCACGCTTTATCTCTTACGGGGTGAGCAGATAAACATTAGTGGTTGTATGTACCTTGCACTTATATGTCGCGTGCTCAACGTAACCAGTAGCGCAGTTGATCGCCGTTCTCAGGACACTTCGGGACATTTTTTATTAGGTGACATGCAGTTTCCTCACGAAGTTTTCTTCACCGTTGAGCACATGGAAACGGTGAAGTCTTGGGAATTGAACCAACGACAATTCGCGTTGTCGCACATGGAAACCGATCTATTATCCACTAAGCCACCACAGCCACTAAAACAACTACTAAATTAAAAAAATATATAAATATCACAACAATATTTTAGTGTTTCCTAAAAACAATGTTTAAAAATCTATGATGTTGTGTAATAATTTCTATCCTACAAGTACGGGGCATAATGTAATCTGATTAATGATTAACGATTACAAAATGTAGTCGTAATTTAATTTTCTTGCTCTCTGATCATGATTAAATCCATTTAAAACAATAAGAAGTCATAAATATGTATGCAATCTGGGATTCCGTAGTGTTTATAATATAGGTGAGCAAAATGACAGACACAAGTCACATTATCTATAACCAAAAATAAATCTACTACAGACATCAAAATTTGGTTTTTATTCGAATAACTTATGATTTTTTTTGCATATGCTAAGATTACTTTATCCATCTATTATCGTTCTGATAGGCTGAAAATAACAAACGTCACTTTTTTTTTGTTTTAGTAAAATCTCTTTCGCCTCCTGACCATTGGTTTCCTTCAGTACTCTCGCTAATTCATTAAGTATTATTACTTTAACTAGCAAAAATAAAAAATATAACATTTTAAAATGAATTTGGTACTGAAAATAGGTATAGACAGATGTTTTTAAAATATGCAATATTCCATTATAGTATATGGAATCTTTTAACACCATTGTATTTATACCTAACAGATGTTTACCTTAAAGTTATGGTTCCTGAAGAATGTATCAGAATCAAATTCACATACCTTATACATTATATATTAATTTTAGTACAAAATATCCGTCTTTAATATTATACAATTAAAATACCTGACATAAAATAAACCCACAACAAATAAATATTCATAAATAAGGTATGCCGTAATGGAAATTCAATAGGTACCTACATATTAACATAGTTCGATAATTAATTACTTATTTAGGAATCACCACATTACATGTTATTTTATACGCTTGTAAGGCTATTTGAAAGAAAACCAAAGCTCAAACATAATCCTCCGGATTATCAAGCTGAAGTGGTTGGATTTATAAATAAGGCTGAGTTTTGGCGAAAATTGCGAATCAGCAAACTCTCAGTGAGGAAGGTCCAAGGCAAAGGAGAACGAGAAAGTGCCCTAACGTATGAGAAGAATCAAATACTGATGTCATAAGAATTATTCAAGAGAGGACATTTTGATGTTGACCAGTGAATTAAAGTACGCTGTATAGCATGTTGATGATGAAGGTTGTACTTTCAGCTTGCATATACCATTTATTAGAAATCTATACCTCAATAGGACAAAGAAACTCTTACAGTACCACTTTTCTGTCAATCTATCTGACAAGACGTTTTTTCACAATAACGCATGAAGGTATCAAGTTGAAATATATCAAATATTCAGGTCTGTAGTCCTTTGTTGCGGTGAAAAAATCAGATTCCTATAAGGTAACGGAATCAAAAGTTGCAGCCGTTTAATATTTTACGGGTTCTCAATAGCACTATATATAAAACTGAAGGTACATAAACAAATATTTTTATGTATATAGATACCTGAAAGATTACCAATTGATTTTGAAATATAACAAGGTATTACGACTCACTATAACAGAAAAGATAGGAACAAATGCCTCATCACCTGAATGCAACTCCTTTAGTACAACATTACGGTAACGTGTAAGCATGCGAAAGGTTAAACATACAAACCCAAGTAGTATCAATGTCCAAACTGTTTCTATTTATATAATAGGTAAATGAAATAATTATTCTTCGTAATACAATTATTTTTACTTTGCTTTAAAATGAATACCCGATGGTAAGTGACAACTGCGCTGATGGATAACAGCAACACAAAGGGAGTTATTATTGTTTTTTATTGTAGTAGAGCTTGCACTTGACATCAATCTTACCGGATGGAAAAATATGATGAGGAAGATGGTTGAACATGTTCAGTCACCAAATACTGATTCGCTCGTCGTTTGAAGGTTATCATAAGATATTGGAAAAGCAGACAGATAAAAAGAAAATGTGAATCGCCTTGTGCGGGGTGCTGGAATGTCTACCAGATATGGGTGCAAGTCCGCTCGGTGTCTAGTCAATTTATGGTAGAAAGGCGAGGGGGGGGGAACTAAATTATACAACTCAGCCGCACACTCTCTAAATTATAGTATATAGAAAATCGAAAGGCAGGCCACTCTACATCAGTGTTCTTTACTGAGTAATTTAATCGACGTAAGAGCCTCATCGCCAATGAGTCGCCGAACTCTGTGATCGATTGGCTCCAACCCCGCCAAATGGTGTTTGGCAGTACCGTCCCAAAAGTATCACTCCACACGCCACCGTACTTGTGTCTAATACAGATTAAGAAGTCGGGTCGGTTTGAAATGCAGCGTGACCTTGAAAAGAATTCTGTTACTGAGTTTCAGCTGCAGATGCCGGCCAAGAAGGACGTTGTTCACTACCCTTTTGAAGAATCCCATATCCCCTTTAGGGAAAAACTCTACCAAGCAACCCGTTCCACAACTCCAAACTGCGCCACTAAAATGTTCTAGAAAACTGCTGCATCGTTGCGGTTGCGGTCGAGGTGGTTATGCCTGGTTTACATAAATATACCAAGCATCAAAAGACGTTATAAGACCATAAGATTATTGAAAAAAAAATTAAAATAGTGGGTTAAAGCGTTTTTATATACCTAATGACGATATTTTTAATAGAACTCAGGTGTAAACAAAACTGAATTAAGACATTTTAAAATAAAACGAACTATACTACTAACATTATGAGAATTTATAGGAAATTCCAGTCATAATTAAATTTCATAGAATATATTGCAGTCACACTCGCAACAAAACAAAGATAGCCTAATACATTTTCCTAAACGATGATTAGAACGCAAATAATCAGGCCAAATGACAATTCGTATGCAACTTAGGTCATTCTATTAGACAATTAGCGGTGAAATATCGTTCATTATATCTCGTTAAATATTTAAAACAGCAATATTTTTTTATTGTCAATGGCTTAATCAATATCAATACATTTTTGTGTCATACTCCAAAAATACAATGTCTAAATATTACTTTATTTTTACCTAAGTAATAATAGAATGTCTAAATTATAATACAATATAGTCAAGCAATAATTTTAAATTCTATTAACTTTGGTAATATATTTGGAAGGAATGTATATTTAAATAAATTGCCGCGTGATTAGTGGCAGCAATAATGTGAATAATTATGCATTTTCTATCAATTTTTAAGGTCTCGTGACTAGTAGCGTAACTTGTAGTTTTCTGGTTGCACAGTAAATCTTATTAATTGATAAGAAGTCAGAAAATTCATTAAAGCATTAACTTCAAATCGCTTTCAAATGTTACAAAATTAATGATTCAGTAATAAATTCGTGTAGACAAACTTTAACTGAGCAATTCATTGATGTCAACTTGCATAAAATTAGGCGAAAATAGGTGTAATTTATTTGATATCTTTATTAGTTATTATTATTTATTATTATTAGTTATTTGAATCACATCAAAGTAACTATTTAAATTCGGCATTTAAAGATCTATTGTCATATTTTGAGAGACCTACAACACCTCTTTTTTTTCTTGGGAAAAATCCGCTCGGACCGTCCCGGCAGCACGCAGGGAGCTGGCGCGGCCGAGGTGTTCCAGACTTGTACCGGCTAAAAACCCCATGGTGACCACTTCTGCATATAGACAGGGAGACTGTTGAGGGTCCTGTAAATCAGTTCTCCTCAAGCCCTACACCTTTAACTGAAACAACTAGTAGTTATAATAAATTCATTCC
This sequence comes from Automeris io, assembly GCA_036320925.1. Lineage (NCBI taxonomy): Eukaryota > Metazoa > Arthropoda > Insecta > Lepidoptera > Saturniidae > Automeris > Automeris io. The sequence continues at coordinate 6,362,548 of JAUDJH010000009.1, read as the reverse complement.
TCAGCAACTTATATGATATTATCCAGATGAAAAATAATTTTTTTTTTTTATATATACCGCTTTACTGAAAAATTTCACTTGCGTGATGTAGATTGATAAATATTTATCTAAATTATTAATTAATATACATATATCTGTATGCGTTTGTGTTCCCTAATCTCCTAAACAACTTAACCGATTTACATACGTGCTATTTCCACTATTGCACTGATGAAAGACTCATTTAACTATTATCAGTTCATAAATAAATAAGTTATATTGTAATTTATATAAGAAAGAATCTATATATAAGAAGAAAAGGGAAGTTAAGCCTTTGTCCTGCAATAGGACTATATTAGCTAACAATAATCATAATATATAAGCGGAAAAAGAAAAATCTTTAAAATATTTAGAACTCGCTCACGAGATTACCAGCATGTGGGATATGGATTCTGCGATTATTGTCCCTATAGTCGTATCGACTAATGGTCTAATCGCGAATAGCCTGGATTACCGTCTTAAGAGGCTCTCGCTAGGTTGTTAGATCAAGGGTCGGATACAGAAGGCAGTATAACTCGATAGGGCAAGCATTGTTTGGAGGTTCCTCACTCTCAGCTCTTAACTACCGGTGGCTTGGGCCTTAGGCCTCACCCTCGTATTTTTATGTTTTTATATTTTAAAATGTATATGTTTATATATATTTTGAAATGAAAAGATGTTGTAAATATGATGAATAAAGATATAATATTATGTAATCTATCATATTGATTGCTTTATACTGTCTATAAATTTTCATCTACTGTTGAAGTCTATTGTTTTTGGAGTATCACACAGGAGGTGAAGTTTCATTTTTAGCATAAAAAACATTGTTCTTTTAGGTTTTAAATAAAACATTCGGCATAACAGTTTTTTTTATACTATTATCTCAAAACAAGAGGCTTATCAGCGATTCCCTTGTTTTGCGGTGGCAATAAATTGTGTAAATATGCTATAATTCTTTGCTTCCCAAGAGATCACACCCCGATAAGCGTTAGAACATGGGTGGTGAGTTTGTGCGGTATCACTGTTAAACACATCTAAATGATAAAAAATATTTTTTAGTTTTTGCAAATTTCTAAAATCGTTTCGAAATGTTTAAATACCGAGTTCTTATCTCTGTTTCTTTGGTTAAAAAGTAGTCGCGCTGTCGTTAACAACCTGTAGGTTTGTTTTGATACCGAGAGCTTGCGAACACTGTTATAAAACAAAGTTTATAATTATAATGGTGTTAAAAACAACAATTACATTATTTTTATAATACTAATAAAATATTTATTCCAGAGGTATGCTTAATATATTTTGTAACATCGAAATTAATTATGCTTTTAACCTGCGCTAAATTTCTAAACGCCATAAGCCCGTAAAAGTTTTACCGATATCAACAAATTAAGTCAGTGCGAATTTAAGAATACAATCATTTTTTATTCCTCCTTATGTACAGGTATGACCTTTTCCATTCTTCTATTTTTATTTAAAGTTAAAGTTCTGTATAATTTCTCATTTAACTTAATGGTAATAAAGCCTAAGAGACCTTCATCGAAGATCCGAAGCGATTTTGAATACGTGACATAATGCAATTATGAATGAATTACGATATCGGTATCCGATGTAGTAAATTAACGATGCAGATCGACGCATCCTGGAGATTTATGAGATAAATTTGTCTGCCAGTTGCGCCGTGTCTCATTACTGCTGCCGACAAAGTATACACCGCCATACATTTGTCACATGAACAGTTGCAAATAGGGAAATTTTTTATAAGCCACAATTATATCAATGTGAATTCGACTTGCTAATTAGGCGTATATCACTTTTTGCACTTAGTGGAGGTAACGAGGTAGAAAATTACAACAGATTTCGCAATAAACCAAAGATTGCTAAAAAAAATTTTGATTCGTTATTTTCAAATATCGTTGATGTGTTAATCGAAATCAGTTGTAATTTTGTTGTATCAGTTGTTTGTTTGTTGTTGTTGGGTAATTTAGAAAACTAGACTTTTGCAAAGCTTTATCGGAATGTTTCCTGATATTTTACCTAATCTTATATCTTAAATTATCTTCTCAATATTATGTTATTTTTTGGCTTTAAATCTTAAGGACATACGCAAACGAATTAAATCTAATTAAGACTTAAATGAAATTCTATTTAGGGTGGCTTACACCAATAAATTAAATCCAGTTTTAGCTTATATAAAACGCTATTTAATTAAAGAGGCTTAATTAAGGCGAATTCGAACTCGGGTGTGATTTAAATTTGACAGTTGTTAAGATTGGAAAATACTTCCTAGCAAGACATCAAATACAATTTAATGTAAAATTATGTTTTATAGAAGTTTAAAGTAGATTTAATTTGTTGATGCGAGCCACCTTTAAACATTTTTTTTTTATCTTGACTATCTTAGAATCTAGTATATTATAGAAAACAGTCAACCTTTATGACAATATTGTACAGAATTACAAACTAGGTACATTTTGGAAACACTGTTTTAATCATTTTTTTACCGTTTAAATATGTTTCAAAGTTTATCCTTATCAAACCACCTTACACGAGTTGTTCGTCCAATTTCCATGAACTGAAAGTTTTATAAATAAAAATTACCTCTAGGGGATAATGTAGTTTTAGACCATTTACGCATTGCATCCGATGTGAATCCGTGTAAATACTTTCCGTATTGAATGATGGCTTACGCACTGCATCCGTCATCCATTATTATTTGATTTGGTTCGGTATTTTCGGAATTGTCATAGTATTATTTTTAGGACCGCTCGCGCACTGGGCCAAAACCCTATACGAGTAATGTCCAAAAAAAGGGGCAGACGATGGGATAAGGGGAACAATTATATGACTTGGCCAAGTATTCATATTATATTTAAGATTTTTTTATCTATAATATATTTAAGACCTTTCAATTCTATACATCTATTCGTTTAATTTTTTATTGTTCCTGAGTGGCGTTTTTCCTAGATTTGTATTTTGACGGATTAAGGTCAAAGGCAGTGCGTGAAGCAATACCCAAATTAGGTCCTGGTTTTCTAGATCCGTCTATTTAGAGATTCAGACAGTACGCTGAGCAAACCCGCCCTTAGAATAATTGATTTAATATTTTTACTTAATATTCTTTACACGCATCGCTACGATGGCGCGTGCTCGCTTCCTTGCAAACTCTCATTTTATAAACATACCGTCGATCCACTGCTGACATTGTTTTATTTCACCAATTATATCATTCGATAATCATCATATATTCTTGTTTACCCGTACATTTTAGTCATTTTATTAATTTTTTCGATATTTCTTAAATACATCACGTTCTTTTAGTCTTGACTCTTTTTAACGATAATTCCATACAATAACAACTTTTAATGTCAAACATTTATCTTTTTAAATACTTGTGAGTTAAATGTTGTTTTAAACATAATACATTTTCAAGCAATAGTGTTGATAGTTTGGACATATAAAACCCATTGGTAGATAAAATAATTAAGTATTTGAGACTGTACTGATATAAACTGTGTTAAATTTGAAAGGAATATTCTAGGATTAATTAGTAAAATAAAGCTTATTTGTATTCAATATGTTAATTACCGCCACCGTTTAGTCACCGTATTTAAATTCAATAATTTAAATCGCATATTGTATTTCTTTTAGAATATATTGTATTTTACAACTCGTGTAGCATTGCCTGCATTGTAAAAATCTGTAAAACTGTACGTCTTGGAAAGATATAGCCTACCAGTCACAATGGGATCGAAAAACTATTACCGTCTTAGTCATGGATGCATGTTTGCGTTCTCAGCAGTATATTGGGGACATTTAATGCGGATTCCCGAAGGGGTCGCCAGTAAATAAGGCATGTTTACGGTCCTCGGGATGCGCAGGCGGTATGCCATTGTAACCTTCGAACACTACACTTTATTGGCTAATTTTATTCAATTAAATCGTTCTCGTTGCGCGCAGACATACGCTGCGTTGTTTCAATGAAAATTATTTCAATAGATAACATAATACACGGTTCTACTGCTGATTTAAAGACAGCCAACCACTTATGTTTGCGCGGGAGCGAATTTATTAAAACGACTTACATGCGCCGCTACTTGAGTCTATAAACATAAACTAAGTCAATATTACTTATTATTATTTCTAACTACATCTACCGCTGAGTGGTAAGGGTTAAAAATTGTTATAATATGATAATTTGTAATATTATGACTGGCTTCTAAACAGTGAGCTAGCCCGTCAGTCTCACGCTGTGATATCGCTTAGAGGTTTCATCACAATATTGTCCATGGGACAAAACTATTTACCCTTTCAGTAAAAAAGTTAGTTTGACTAAGCAGAGTCCGTGTCATGCTGACATCGCGTTTTTAAAATCGTTTATAATAGAATTTATTTGATGCGCGATGCGTATGCAGAGTCGTTGATAGCCTTGATAATATCGTGTGGTTAGAAATTTTTGAACAAAACAGTCCCACTAAAGGGTTCTTTTGACAATATCAAGCAATTAATCTGCATGATACTAAAGATGTTCGTTGTCATTAATATTTATTTATTTATTTATTCACTATAATTGAACAGCGCATACAATTATAATACATACGGTACGATTTTAAAGCTGTGCCAATTACACAATGATAGTATTTAAAAACTATAAAGCTAAGGAAAATAGAATAACAGAAACTCGCAGCAATAAGAAATACGAGTGTGTTTATGTGTGTGAATGTGTTTTTGTAACAATTAAGTGCATGTAAGCTATTATATTACATGTATATTGTATGTGTAAGCAAGATCAGATTAATGCAGTGTGGCGTCTGTAGCCTTCTATTATCGTTTTAACTTTAACAATGCTAAAACCGAGGCTATGAAATTATTTCTATTTTGGGGAAATATGTCAATATTGCAAAAGTCCTTATTATAAGTATTGAGGCATCTGTATATTACCGAGTTCTTTGCGTAAGTATGTTGTATTTCTGGCAAGGCGAATAAATCCGGCTATATAATGTGCAATTTATAGTTACATTTTGAAAACAAGAATTAACAAAATTCATTTTGATAGTGACATCGACCTATAAACGGTTTGCATTAATTAATTTCAAATTCTCGTACCTTTCACTGCACTGAATCATATAATAAAACATTATTACTATTATATACTAGATCAATAAAGCCAATGAAATGTTTAAATTATGAGACATAATTAGAAGTGAAACCATTTATTTACTGACATTGACTAACTAGTGAAATATCATAGAAATTAAAAATAATTAAATAACAATAACCTTTTATTGTTTCCCACGTACTTAATATCCGAAAGAAATATACTGTAATGAGATATCATTATTACGTACATAGCAACGTAGTATGTAATATTACATTACCATCATCATGGGCTCTGACATAAACTAAAGATGATACATGCCATTTAAGTATGAGAATCCCTTTAATTTCATTTTCTATAATTATTTAGGTATTTTATTTAAATCTTAAATCCTTAAAAACAAGATGATACTAATAAAAGATAAGACTTTTTGTTATTTAGCAACAAGTGGCTTTAGATTAAAATTACAGTGTCATAAAACATGTCAAAAAATGGCACCAAAATGTCCGTGACAATAAGGAAAGACGCAGATAAGCAATAAATCGTTAGAAAAACAAATAAAATTATATTTAATAGGCTCGTGAGAACTGTCCACCACCCACTGAGGGTGGTTCGTTAAATATTTTAATTGTGCCGCTAAAAAGGTCCCCAACATTTTTATTTCCCGTAAATCAAAGACTTCTCCACAGTAGTCTTCTGTTTCTGTTTACAGATTCTGGAAAAAATACTTGATTTTGGAGTAAATTGCATGTTTACGTAACATCTATTTTTTAATATGTACCTTTACAGAATAAATACACTATTTTTTACTAACCAATGTAATACCGAGAAGTGTTGTATCTCTTTTTTGAATCAAAAGGTGATAATCAAGCTACAGCCCATTTTATTTATGGACTTTTATAACTAAGTTTTTCTTTTTGGCGCGATAATTCTTGGCTGTCGTGAAAGACCTTGACAGCTAAACCGGGGGAGAGGGCGAACTCAGAAGGTACTCAGCCAGCGATTTGTAGGTTGTGTGGCAACCCAAGGCCACTTCTGTGGGTATGGACCTCAACTTGGGCCGTCAGCCAAAATAAGAAACCTAGCGGTGATCTACTAGCGTTTCGGAAGCGACTGCCTTGAGAAAAAACGCTGAAAGAACCTCAAGGCTGCGTCGGAGTGTTACTGAGCGTTGGAACGTAAACACACCGGTTAGCGACAATTAACTGAACTATAAATAACTACAATACCATAAGTAAAGTCATCGTGCACCATGAAAAAAAAAGAAAAGGATGCCGAGAATACATGGAGTGAACTCAAAACGTGACTATCAGAAGTAAGTTACTATGAGGGTCCTTGCAGATTACACGGACACAGTTTATTTACTGTGGCCACGATTCAGTCGGATATAACCACTCAATTGGCAACTTGGAAATGTTTCCAGGACAAAGATACTCAATTCTTAAGAAATAGAACTCAATCATTTACAATTATTTTAATAATAAACAACTAGGAAAATACGTATTATTAAAAAAAGCCAAATTTATTTACGGAATTGTCCGAAATACAAAAGGTTAACCCACGGTAACAATGTCATCACTGAAACGTGAAATTGAACCGTACAGTCAAGCAACGATTACAATCGCTGCCTACGCACCGTCAGCCCGATGATTTCATTTCTGATATTTTGTTAAATTTGATATATTTGCCACAATCGGATTCACAGATAATTTTCAAGCTGAACTCATTTGACTAATTTGATATTTTTTTATATGTGCAGTCCACTGGCAGCATACCGCGCACAACACCTCGGTACACCGAGATCCCTTCAGGAGGCAAACAGCAACATTAGCAGCCGGCTGGCGGATTTCCTAAAGGAGCTGGGCTGGGAGGATTAAAATCATCCCAACCCAGTCCCACGCAAAATGGGCGCAGATGGACGTCCAGTTGCGGAGAGTGAGCCCGTTTAAACCTATAATATATTTATATATCGGTGTGGGGACTTTACGGAGCACTGAGAAACCAACATGAATAACGTAATAACTAAAGGAAACAGCAAATTATAACTAAAGTATTAGTAACTTTCGCCGCGAAAGAAGGGAGTTCCCAACATAAATGAATCATTAATTTCATGATAATTAAATAAATTTCCGTGATTTTGCTGTTTCCTTTAGCTATAACGTCATTTATTTGAGTTTTGTCAGTGCTCCGTAAAGTCTTACCATCGATATATAATATATGCTGCCATTCTGTGCAATATATAGAACAAGTTCTAAAATGTCGGGTTTTGTACTTATTATAAATACCTTAACGTGTCTTATGGGTGATTTAACTCAAATTATAACAAAAGCGGATAGAGGAATTTATTTCCTGTCCCTGGTGAAAACTCCGCAACGCTACAGTTTTCTCGTAACTATAGCCCACACAGGGGAACCAGGTCAAAACGTCGAGCTATAATTAAAAGTAAGTTAATTTACCCATAAGACCTGTTAAGGTATTTGCAAAGAAAGATTTTTTTTTATAGTTTATAGACGACCGCTTGACCTCAATCACACCTGGTGGAAAGTGAAGATAAGTTCGATGATGAAACGCGATCGCCTAGCAAATGCCTATTCACTCTTCTCTTAAATAATGCAATCACTAGTGTTTTTTGATTAGATTAAACTATTATAATTTACTTTGGGAACACGTTTATTTCACTTATAAGTACTTTTTATATGGCTTATAAATATTTTAAAGCAAAGATCGCAAAGAGGGCGATCATATTATAATAGACTCTAAAATAAACTAGTGTTAAGCAGTGTACGCTGTGCTGCTCTATAATTATCTATTTTGATGACCCCCCCCCCTGTATATTTTCCCTTTCAATATTATCCTTTTTAGGTAGCCATTAATATAAAATAAAATAAAAAAGTTTTTTTAGATGATAGTTTCTTAGAATTACTTTAAATCCGTCCAATTAGATATGGATACAGAAAGATATTCGTATTAAGACGTCAAAGAAACAAGATTGCTGAGCAAAACTGTTTGGTTATCTAAATTACAGTTTTCTTGAAAAGTCATCATTATAAACAGTCTCTAAAAATGTCCCCTAAATACCAAAGGGAGCTTATAATTTTATATCATAAAACATCGGAAGCTACATTCCATTATAGATCGTTCGTCATCTATAATCCATCACTCATTCGCAACTAGACATTTAAACTAAACATTTCGAGTCAATAAACGTGTGTTTGTTTTTCTAACAGGAAATCTATTTAGCTTTGTAAAAAGATCGGTAAAAAACATAAAGGCTCAGTGTGGGTGGCGGTTGACGACAGTTTAAGTAGTGTAACTTGATATAACAAGCTAGTAGTTTGTTTTTCTTACACACTAAATTGTCGGAAGCCAATGAGTTGATGATATTGGTATCCTATAAAAGGATCTTTAAAACAGTTTGTGTTGGACATCTCAGCGATTTCGGAAGCGAATCCTTAGCGCTTTTACAAACTTTACGCTGAGATTTATAGACGGTAACACAATTTAGTTGAAAATAGTTTGTCACGATTAATAGTCATAGCACAAATTAGTTAAAAATAGAAATTCGTAATGTAATATGAGTAATATAATATTTAATTTAGAAAAATATTATTTTTATATTTGTAAAATCACCACACGAACCTTATACCTTATACAGTATCATTTTTACGTTTCCAAAAATGTTTTTCAATGCCACGAAACCATATTTTTTTTTTTATATAAAAGCAATTTGTACTGTAACTGATGTATAAAATAAAATAGTGCGACATAAATCCAAGTAATTATTAATCACAAAATTACACTTACTCTAATAGAACTTTGCCTTCCAACATTGACATTAATCACAGAGATTTTTTCACGGGATCAATAATATAATCGAGGGTTAGTTTACCTGTGTGGGTGAACAACGGGGAATAAGGTCACGTGGCAACCCTCGGCGCAACCCCTATTTTTTATCTCTCTCTTTTACACCGATAGAGGTAATACATGAGTTAAGGTGAGATAGTGATAATTGAGCATGTGTGCATAACCGGCATGAGCCGAAACATCTGCCAGGATCTAATATTTTTTAGTCAGTTAGCCTTAGGATAAATAATAATAATGAAAAATATTTAATTGCTTTATATTCTGAGATTCGTCTGGTTTGTAGCATTGCTTTCCTAAGTGTTTCGTCTTCAAGTTTTAATCAAAGTGTTCTTACCTTGGATTGTAAGTAGATCATTGTTTTCCTACTGTTATGACAATTATGATTAGGAATTTCATCGCTGCTTTTATTAATTTACAAAATAACATTCCTCAAGCAAGACCATTACTGTAAATCAATCTCGAATACATTTAAAAAATTAGGCCTGGATAGGAGTAAATCTCAGACCTACAACAGTGGGTTAAAACGGGATGTGGATGATGATAATAATGGAGTTAAATAAAAGAAAAAATAAATATTCAGTAGCTTAAATCTGGGATATGAGAAAACCATTATTGAAGGTAAAGGAATATGATCGTACGTGCAACAGGAGCCAAATCGTTTTTAATTGTCAATGCATACAACTCTGGCTAGTAACAGACTTTTTCATCCCAATTCAATAAGCTAACACTCAGCATGTAACGGTCTTGCATTGAAAACGAGAGTAAATTCATTCTTTCTCAACTCTAATAAAGGGACCTGATTTTGTACAAACGCCAACACAAAAGTACAACTACGTAAATAAAACAGACATTGTACTACCTGCGCCAAAGGAACAAAATCGAATGTCAGAATACTTTGGAGAAGCACAAATAAACTTGCAAGTGAGTAAGAACTTAGCAATGAGTTCATTGAAAACGAATGCTATGGTTTTATAGGTCCCAAGGGAAAAAGCAAGTTTCGCAATGCGTGTGCCAACAAAGACTCGATTTGAAAAGAAGAGTGAAACGAGACCTAGACATTGAATACAACTACTTGATGAATGAAATAAATTAGTTACATTTATTTGTAAATCAGAGAACATTTTTTTATAATTTCGTAATAATGTATTTAGCCTTATTGAATTCAGGATGTCATAATAATTAAGTTATTAAAACCGACCTACCGACTTTGGTTAGTCTTTCGTACGGGACATCTAGCATTCGTACTTTTCACGTTTGATCAACATTTTTGCGTTGTATAATTCAGTCAATAAACGTAACGTCACATAAAATAAAACGAATGTGACATTTAATTGAAAGAAAAACAGTGTACATTTGTATTAACATGCAAAATGAAAGAAAAATTTCAAATGGTAAAATAAACTCTTAATTAAAACACCAATTATGGCAACCTTTATGACAATTATTTCTGTAAATTTTTATCAAACGTATCTAGTACCTTAATGTGTAACCCTTCCATAACCATTAGTATACAATCCTATTTATATTTTTAGTCAAGAATCTTTAAAAAAATTACCCAATACAATAAAGGCCGGATATCATGCCATTATACCTCCCCCTTGGAATCCAATATGAATGGCTAGTCTAGTCGTCTAGATGCAGTCTAAGCGAATGAGCCGATGCTTTGTGATTATGACCTTAGCTTATTTCAATTTCAAGTTGAAGGTTCTCTTTTATAAGCTTTTTATAATAAACAATACGTCTGGGCCGGGGAAGTAATCAATAGCATAGCTATTTCAAGGTGTCCTATATTGAGATAGGTTAGCATTAGACGTAATTCATCGTGTCGGCACTATTCACAACTCAGCTGGCGTATGAAAAGATTTATTTAACTCGCAGGTTAGGTTCTTTAGTGGCTACTGGACTGGTATTTTATTATCACTTAAAATATAATCCTGACTCTCAGCTATTGAAACAAGCAAGTTTTTTAATGTAACTTTATCAAAACTGTCTATTTTGCATCTTTAATATAGCTAACTTTGCCGTCATTATTGTCTGACATGACAGAGACAAGAGTGTAAGCGTAAAACTTTTATTTTATATAATCTCGTAGTTACAAGTTTAAATTCAGCTAAAATGATCATAAAATATTAAATTAATTATTAATCATTTCAACAGTTATTCACCGGAGTCGTAAAATATTATAATAGTTCATATATTTTTTACTTCATTGTATTTTTTTTTTGTTCATATTGTTTTCTTTTTATACTGGCTCGACATAGTGATTAGATTGCACCCGATGGTAAGTACAATGTCATTCAAAAACGACAACGACCGCCAAGGGACAAGAATCTGTTGACAGCCGCCATTGCTATTTCTACCTACATAAAACCACGACAGGAGGTCTCTATTATAAAAAACTGGATAGACAAACTGATCCGAAAACGCGAGAGGCCGAAGCGAGTCACTATAACTTCAATCATTGTATTTCAATAATTAATAATGAGAATTAAAAGGATTTTTGACTTTTTATCATATTTTGCACTGTGAACAAATGGATTAAACCAGGTATAGCATGGTTGCAAAAATTGCTATATGTAGAATACATTTATATTTATTAAAGGGTTTTTCATTGGTAGAATTAAGCACCTTATGTTCCGAAACTTACTGTGATTTCCCCTCAAGGTCTAACATATGGTGATGCTAAATATAGGACATGTAGCCTACACCGTGACGTTGATATTACGTCTGCCACATGTTCACAAGATGCGAGGCTGTGAGCTTCACTTTACGAAGCAGATTGATGCGAAAAAATACTTCTTGTATTACAGGATACACTTATAAGAATTATGGATGTTATTTTCGAATGTCACCTGTGGTTCGTGAATCTTCTATTTCAATGACAGTGCATTTATTATTATAAAATACAATTATATTTCAAAAACACTAAAACACCTTCATTATTGTAAAAAAGAATATATACATATTTATATTCTATTAATTAAATTTTTATTGCAACGCCTATTTACAACATAAAACAACATTTTAAATTATTGCTCTAAACTTTTGTCAGGCGTGTTTCCTGTGCTCACAATAATTTGTTTAGATTATAATTATCTCATATATGATCTTTTGGTCAAGGAATATGACCTTTTAGATTATGAAGTCCCGCATTCGATTTCCGCTTAAATATACTGATTGTGAGTACTGATTCTAATTTATACGCCTATGTATATACAAGTAGTTTAATATAATGAGACATTTTCTATGTCATGGTGTCGAATTAAAGAAATTTCGGATTTAATGAGCACACAATACTTCAAATATTTATCTCATAACAAAAATTCATGGCAACAGGGCGAAACGAATACTAGACCTCAATTTTTTTTTTACGCTTGCTCTCTAAAGTTACTACTTTGCTCCTAATGGTAAGTGTAATGTAGTCCAAAAACAAAAGCGAGCATTAAAGAAGGAAAACCCATTAATACTGTTCGTCGTCATATCGGCCCACATATATTACGACTGAAAGTCTCTAGGTATATGAGTTACTGGATATACATAAGATGATCCCGAAACGCGACAGGCCAAAGCTAGTCACTATGACGGTCTTAACATTCGTGTAATGTTGTCACCACTCAATTCGGGTAATCGCCCTACTACCACAAAATTCAGTTTTGATTAAATTGGGAAATATATAACTTATTACATTTAGACAAAGTGTGAAAAGATGGCGTCCCTCAATCGGCTTATTTACCATAACAACTTTTTTATAGGAAATTAAATAAAATCAGAATAAAACTCTGAAATATGTGCGATCGTTTTCTTCATTTGCTAAATAAAAAAAGATCTTACATCTAGGTGTTAAGGTTCAATATCAGCAAATAAAAATGTGTTCTTCTTTATACACAGATAACAATAGTCTAATACTGGCGCGTGCCGCTCCACAAGAGTTGAAAAGCATGCAGCTGGCGTAGGCGAGCACACATATAAATACCCTAACGGAATTCAATAAAATAGATAACAATTAAAAGAACCACTATAAACATACGACTATGTACTTACTTCTAATATTAGGACTCTGGATACGCTTACATATCATCATCATCACCATCATCAGCCCATCCTAGTCCACTGCTGAACATAGGCGTCTCCTAACAGGTGCCATTGAGCCCGGTTTTCGGCTGTTCTCATACAATACTTTCCGGCTACCTTTCGCACCCGCTCCGCCATGCCAGGGGCGCCTCACGCTACGTTTACTGATCCGCGGTCTTTACTCAAGAACCCGCCTGCTCCAACGGCCTTCGGTTCTTCGGCATATATGGCCTGCCCACTGCCACTTCAGCTTGCTAATACGGAGAGCTATGTCCACAACTTTGGTTCTCTGTCGGATAACCTCATTGCGGACTTTATTCTTCAAAGAGATCCTCGACATAGCCCGCTCCATCGCACGCTGAGTGACTTTAAGCTGGTGGACTAGCACAACCGTTAATATCCACGTCTTGGCTCCGTACGTCATAAATGGTAACTTACTAATTATATTATTAATATAAATTATTAATATTTGACCTGAATTTAAGAACGTTCATACATTTTTCGTAATAACTCTGCGAAGCGACTGTACTGTATCGGATATTAAGCACAAATAATTTTAAGGCTGAGATTTATATAAAGATAGTACTTTAGCTTTGCTTACGCTTTACCCAAACATACATATTATATATAGCATTACTTATTATATTATGTAATTACTTTACAAGTATATGGACTTTCACCGAATTCGTCAACATAGCCTTAGTTAGCACCGCGAATACTTGAGCTATACTCATATTCCTATTATAAATATTCAGATTTTTGTGTCAAAGTGTTGGAGTAGTAGGGTATCACTTATATGTTAAATTGTGTCAGAAACCTTCGGGTTCGCCTGCGGTAAAAAACAGCCGGTAAACCTTTCAAGTTCAAATTCATCAATCGGAATGTGATTATTATTTTCATTTACTTTTCGACTATTGCCATGATCTTCGGCCAAAGTCGAAGTCGATGGTTTTAAGGTCCCTAATAATTCTGTTCAAAATTATCTACAATTGAATAAAATAATGATTTGTAAAACTTTTGCATGTAAGGTTTATGTTAATATGTATATCAATTAAGTCTAAACATTATTAAAATTACCTCACAACTTATTAAAAGATGGTTAAAGTAAAGTACGGAAAGATGCTGCAGAAAATTTAAAACGATACAAAAATTGCATTGAAGATCCTATAAAAGATTCCTTAAAAAATACTATTAAATAATTCAATGTCTTTAGAGTGTTAGAAACTTTTATATCCGGTGTAAAATATTATCAAAGAAATGAAACTTTTAAAATATACATTATGCTATTTGTATATACTTTTATCATTTTATAACTTACATGTGTGTGTTAGATTTCTATAGTCGTACCCATACAATGACATCGCTTGCTGGGTTCGACACCCCAATGAAAATTATTGCCAGAATGTTCACAATAGTATACCAACAACGGTTCAGTAAATTTTATATTTATTTAAGAATTATAAAACCGATTTTTTCCTCTTATATTGGTACGTCAAAGTGCCTGCAACTCACCCAATAGTCAGTGTAATGCAGTAGCGTTCATTCCATAGATGCATGAAAGCATTGCATGCCCTTACGATAAATAAGTTTGGAATAAATTCCTTTCATTTAAACAAAAAAAGGAACCCTTTATATTCATATCTATTCTATTTTCATGCCATCTATCTTCCCTATGAGAGTAATATAATATTTATTGTCATTTTATAATATTCAAATTCATTAAGTGAATCTGCCTACCCTGTCTAAATACCCTATGCACGTCACTGGTGTTATGCAGTCCAAAAACAACGTCGGCTGTCAAATAACGAGAGTTTAACGACAGCCACTAAGGTCATGCCATGCTGTATTTAATTATACCGTTATTAAAGGTCTCTATTCATTGAATAATGGGACTGGGCCAAAATATCGAGCTGATCTCAAGACGCAACCGTTCATAGCAAGTCCCTATAAAGGACTTTTCACGATGCTTAGCATCACCTGGAGGGCACGTGTATAGAGAGTTTACCTACGGAAGCATGTAGTATCAGCTGCCCAATACAAAAAGATGTCTAAAGTAACTCTGTTGTGAACCTGATAAAAATGATGTAAATTATGTACTTTAGTACTATGATGATGTTTGTATCACATTATAAAGATAACCCCTTGATAACTATTACTGCATGACCAACTGTTGATATCTGGCACAAGCCGAAATTGAAGCGGATTAATCGGCTATCATCACATCCTTCGATAGAAGCCGAAGGCGAATATTTCTAAAAAGGGTCGAAATTTAATGAACTATTATTAAAAAATATATATATTCCTACAAACGTTTAAAGTAAACCTTTATTTTGACTGTTAAAACAACCTCGAGAGATAATTAAAATTATCTTACCACTAGTCTAAAACATTTCGAAATAATATGTATCCGTTCGTTCAATTTCAACGGGTTTTTTGACTAAAGGTGGCTGAAACTTCGGTCTGACTCTAATAATTATTACTTTTATATTATGGAATAGTAACACAAGTGTTAATTCCATAACCTCAAAACGATAGTTTATTGCTTTCAGAAGATACGATATGAGCATCAGTTGTATAAAGTATATATTTTTTACTTTGCCAGGTATGCTATATGGAACGCGGATCACTTCTGATCCGCCCTTTAGAAAGAGCATGTGTGCACCTAGTAAATGTAAGTACCCCTGTTTATCCCCCCGCAAGCCACCCCAGGTGCGCCCGCGCGGCACGCGCCATTCCCTTTGCGGCTGGCGCCCTGACGCCACCTAAGTCTTCTAACAACCTAGTACAAATGTACCGTTTCTTCAAATCATTTACGTGATCCAATCAACGTTCCAGTCCGCGACTAATTCAAAATAAACAATCTTAACATGTGAAAAACACAAATCACCCCGCCGAGATGAGCTCCATCAACGTCATTTTCCGCAACTCGCCACTTAACAAGACGCAGGTGCTTCAAGAGTCCGTGAATAATTGCGTAAATATTACGAACAATGACGTCAATCAAAACATCAGACGTGAAATTATCATAGTGAGAAAAAAGCAAAAGATTCAGTCACCGAACACGATATCCGTGACGTCATTAGTGCGCACTACCGAATCTGATTCTTCTGGCTCAGTAACAAAGAAGTCACGATTGCGTGAAAATAGTACAGAGGAGGCTGCAAGGACGCCGACGCCGCTCGCAGTTGCAAGGCGAAATGCGCGGGAACGGAACAGAGTACGACAAGTGAACGATGGATTTGCAGCGCTAAGGCGACACATTCCCGAAGAGGTTGCTTCGGCTTTTGAGAGCGCTAATTCTAATAGAGGACCAAATAAAAAACTCAGTAAAGTAGAAACCTTACGCATGGCAGTGGAATATATCAGAAACCTGGAAAGTTTACTCAATATTGGTCATGCTGATAAAGAAAATGCTAACCAACCGTCAATTGAATCATTTCCATCACCAGCATCTTCATCTCCTAGAGAAAATAGTCAAGAGAGAAACTATTTCACATTGAACTCACCAGCATTGGAAGATGATGATATAGATGAAGATGAATTAGATGGGCCAGTGGCACAAATGCCTCGACAACAATATATTAATATGTCAGTATCAGAAACGTTTCATTTGATTACTACACCTCATTTATACGATGACGATGAAGTTGCTGGCCCACCTTTAACACCTTCATCTGATCTACTAGGGCAAGAAGAAATAAACAATCATATTTTAGGTGGGCATTTCCCATTCGCGAATGGTGCTGAACAGTTCACAGTGATTCCCGAACAAAGTTATCTCAGTGAAACCGAGGTTCCTATGACTGAAAATGACTTTGAAGTTAAGTTTTCTAATTCGATAAATCAGTCTATTCATGAGAGTTTTCATGGTGATGGTGAAATACCATTAGAAGCTATTGATCCTGATTTAATATTATCTCAAAATCAATATAAGTTTAAAAAAGATGGATCTTACACAGAAAATGATGATTATTCTGATGTAGAGCTAAAAAAAGAGTTACCTGATATTCACGTGACGCCTGAAGATAGAGAGCAGTTCGAGGAAACACTAAAATGGTGGCAAGAAAAAACAAAACATGCCCGTCCTTCTAAAACTTGTATCAAAAATTGATTATAATTTTAGTTTGTATTTAAATTCAGATGAATTAATTTATTCTAATGTAAATGTAGCATAAACATACAGCTGTGAGTGCCAAAGTGGATAGCGCATGCGCAAGGTGCACATTAACGGTCAACGATAAAGGCCTGTTGGATGTCAACGTCTATTTCATATGCTCGGTTGAACTGGTTTGTTAATTTTTAGATAACTGTATGTGGAGATAAACAAATTGATAGTCGATTAAAATAATTGATTACGCGTTAAAAGTGTTTAAATAAATAATTGTAATTGTATAAAAAATAATGTATTTGATGTATTTTTACGATGTCCATTTTAATGATGTATTCTGTCTTTTTTGGTTTTTGTGTATTGTATATACTGCAGTGTAAATTTTATTGGGCACATATTTCTTATAATTACTAATCTAGTTATTTTTGTATTCGTAGTGCCTTTTAATTTAAAACTACATTGTGATTTAGATTTTAATTAAAATTAATTAAAAAAAACTGTGTATCAATAAAAACTGCTCCATTATTCTCGTAGTAACAAAGCTTTTAGATCCCGCATCATCAACTTAAATTTTAACAGCATTCATTCCGCTGCTGGTTATGTTAATGAGCATATTTTTCGACAATAAATAACCCATTTAAATATTGCTTACCATGTTGGTATGGGTTACATATAATATTGGTTAAAGATAGCAAGTGGTTAAATTTAAGAATGATTAACTTTCTGTTCACTAGTTTGCAGTCCAAAATAATTTAAATTATGTTATTTAATTTCTTTTTGTCGCTAGATAAATACTCGAATTTAATTTTTATTTTGCAAAGAAACCTAGCTCAACATAATTACAAAAGATATGTTAAGACCTTAATGTGGTTTAAAATATACATTTGTAACTCGTAGTAATTTCAAATGATGAAAAGTTTATAAGAATACGTTCAAATACTCTTTCTATTTCTATACTGAGCATACAGTAAACCTGGCGACTTACCAGAGATTATACCAAATTAGATAAATTATAACCAACATCCTGAGGTAAGAATCACCAATCCATTCTTACGACAGTAACGGACAATATATTATTGGTTCAAATATACAAACTATATATTCTTTACGTACTTCATATACAAGGACTAAAGCTATTAATTTACTACAGCTCGACCCCAAAATTGATATAGCCTCATGATATATTATTATCTATTTAAATTTAAAAAATACTAAATATATTATTACATTTTCAAATATTATCAAAAATTGTTACATTTTAATCTCAAATAAACTCACCCGCCCTTGCTACGTAGCCGTTAACGGTAAGTTGATAGCGCCATTATGATTGTAATGTGCCGCCGTTATCCCGAGTAAAAAATAATCCAGTAAAATGGAGCTTGCACGAACAGGGTTATTGTAGTTTCGGGGTTCAGATTAAGATTTCGATTCTATATAAACTTGTATATTCATATCTAAATAATACATACAACTACTATTTAATTTATTATTATATCGAGGGATAAAGGCTATTCACTTTAAGCAACGTATTTTGGTGATATAGTAATATATATTGAGGGGTGAAAGGCTATTTGGTTTAAGCGACAAACCAAATAGCCTTTCACACCTCGATATATTTTTGAAATCGGTAAAAAACGCTTATCCCGAAAATATATATACTATTATATCAGCAAAATATGTCGCTTAAACCAAATAGCCTTTCACCCCTGGATATATTTTTGGAATCCGTGAAAAACGCTGATTCCGAATATATATATATATATATCACTATATAACCAAAATATGTCGCTTAGACCAAATAGCCTTTCACCGCTCGATATATTTTTGGAATCATAAAAAAACGCTGCTTCCGAAAATATATATATTACTATATCACCAAAATATGTCGCTTAAACCAAATAGCCTTTCACCCGACGATATGCATATGTATGTAATCTTTGAAATTTTTATTATATTTTACAAATGTCGGTATGCAATAATACTACAATATATTATTTTACATACATTGATCTAGATCCAAACTATTTTTCACGATGAAACGATATGCTGTTGGACTGGGAGTGCATTTACAACTTCACCAGGCAATCCCAAACTAAGCTTATACTTGTACTATGGGTACTAGATAAAGATTTTCAAACTTACATGTATACATTCTTATTTACTATTACAATTTTCGATAATCCATTCTGCGATTATAATTATTGTATCGTAAGTTTAACAAATTTTTATTTAACATTTATAATTTTTCTTTCTAAACAATCCAACTCAGCTGACACTGTTTCAAAATGGTGCGTAATGCGGAGAAATGATCAACTGTCAAAATTTACAATATGTTACGTTGATTTCTAACTTTGCGGAAGTTAAGCCGAAATAGAATGCGAACTATGCTGGTGTCTGTAAACAAACTTAACCTATTTCTTGCCTCGTTCCGCACGCTTCCACATTTCCGGAGCGGTGAGAATTTTAATTTCTCCTTAACTTTTTACATCAACATATTCCCATATTTTACACGGCAAGGCAGCACGCTATTTTGGCTTCCATTTATATATTTTCCGCTTCATTAGTCAAGCGCTGTTTTCATATTATAAGCCATGATCGTTGTTATGGTTGAAGTATAACATTTATACGAAAAGTTTTATAACTAACTGATTTCCATTCTTGTTTTACTGTTTTTTTTACAACACCGTTGATGCAGTTATCTAGCGTGTGAGCTACTAGTAATGAATTCGATACCTACATGAGACAATATATTATATATATTTTATGGCCTCTGGGTATTTTTGTAGCTATGGGTGTTTCCGCACATAAGATTTGTGTTTCTAAACTCACTCACGACACAAGAGTAAATTATTTGCGGGGCAACATTTTATAAAAACAATAAAAACACTATTCCTATCATATTTGTTTTATTTGACTACAGTATTTTGTTGTTGTTTTTCTTTGTAAATAGTACTGTTTAATTTATAAGGCTAAGATTTATAGACGGTACTTTGCCTTTGCTTAGACTTTACTCAGAAAATCAGTTCGATTTTGACAATTTAGGATATATAATAGAAACTTGAGTATAGAATAAGTTAATAAATTTGGGAGTCGAAGCTGCTCGCGTCCGTAGGCTTTACCCTAGTTTCCCTACACGTGACTCCTGGGTGGTGCTAAACGAGCAGCAGCGAGGTGGTAGGGCGTCGGTGCCCGTCTGGATCGCGACTACAGTACATGAGTGTAAAGCCCCTCATAGTGACCAGTTTCGGCTTGTCGCGTTTCGGGATCAGCTTGTGTATATCCAGTAGCTCATATACCTAGAGACCTTCAGTCGTGGTATATGTGGGCCGACATGACGATGTAGACTATCAATGGATTTTCATCCTTTGATAGTCGCTTTCGTTTTTGGACTACACTGTACTTACCATCAGGTACTCTGTAGTCACTATGTCGAGTCAGTGTAAAAAAAATATTTGCAAAGTCAAGTCTAAGTTAAAAATATCGCTAACTTATCATATATTTTTATATAAATTAAATAATATAACTTATGTTTCAATAAAGTCTAAGCAAACTCAATGTGAATGTATTAATCTCAGCACAAATCTTATATTATATCCAGCGTCTTCAGGAAGAACATCATAGGTGGCAAAATTTTCAAAATGTTTTCATTCCCTCGCTAGCTCTGCAACTAAATAATCTTCAACAATTAACAGTTCCGAAACTAATTTATAAATTGGATTTTATAAAAATATAAAATACTATAAATACTTTAGAAGTAATACACAAAAACCCTCTGCAATTTTTTTTTATTTTCGCTTACAGTGTTCTTCTGTTACATCTTAATGTAGTTATTATCTTCATATATTTTAGATAAAAAAAGAGCAAAGCCAAATAATTCACTTACAAACAATTATTACAAGTTTTATCATACAAGTGCCTTTTAAAGGTTCATTAAATGTACCCAATACGTACTAAGTAGACGTATGCGCTTACTAGAGCAGCTTAGTCGCATTATCACTATCTTATAGATTATTACTGTAGTTAAGTTGTTTAAGGACCAATATCTGGTTAAAACTGCAGAACATTGAAACAAGTGTTTAATTTTTTAAAAGCGCTTCTTTTAAAACATTTGTATTGCGCTTAGAAACAACTACGCAAATACAAGGTGTCTCAAAAGAAAGTTCACATTTAAATCTTTTTTTAAAAGAAAAGTCTTAGCTTTATTGAAAAAATGTTTATTTTATATTGAAGTACACTGTATGGTAATTTATTTTTTAAAAATAATATCGTCCAAATGTAAACCGTTGCGGTTTCGGCATTCATTTAGTCGGGCACTAAAATTGCCTATGACAGCTCGGCAGGTAGTCTCCGTGATGGCTGCCATTTCATGACGGATATTTTCTTTTAATTGTGCCAGGGAAGTCGGTTTATTAGCGTAAACTTTTGATTTGACATAACCCCACAGGAAAAAATCCATAGGCGTTAAATCGGGACTCCGTGGAGGCCAATTTATGTCACCTCGCCTGGAGATTAATTAGTTCGGAAAAATTTCTCGAACTCGAGGCAGAGATCTGTTGGACGTGTGTGAAGTTGCTTCATCCTGCTGGAACCACGTTCTTTGGTTGTAACCAGGAAAGTTTTGCAGTTGGGGTACGAAAAACTCGTCTAACATCTCCCCATAACGCTCTGAATTCACTGTAAGTGTGCGTCCCCTTCCATCTTCAAAAAAGTAAGGGCCGATAATTCCTCGCGCCGACATCGCTGCCCATACGGTGACTTTGGGTGAATGTAGTGGTTTCTGATGTTTTTGTTTTGGGTTGGTTGCACTCCAGTAACGACAATTTTGCTTGTTTACATGCCCATTCAGGTGAAAATGGGCTTCATCGGAAAACAAGATGTTGGTGAACGTTGGAAAGCGCTCAATCATCTGATTTACAAAGGCAAGCCTCTGACCAGCATCTTGAGGCTTCAGTTCTTGCACTAACTGAATTTTGTACGGGTGCAGCTTTAAATCTTTGTGTAAAATGCGGCATAATGAAGATCTGTGCACATTTAAAGCAACAGCATGCTTCCGAATCGAGAGGTTTGGATCATCTCGAATAGACTGAGTAACACTGTCCACGTTTTCGGCTGTTCTTGATGTTCTTGGCCGCCCAGATTTTGGTTTCTCCAGAGTTGACGCAGTCTCTTCAAACTTCTCAACCCATTTTGCAATGAGTCGAGTGCTAGGCGCATCATTTAAGTGACGAATATGTCGAATACTGCAGAATTTTCTACGCGCTACAGTCGCCGAATTACCGTTTTTGTAAAACTCACGTACGCACAACGCACGGTCCGCACCAGAGAAACGCTCCATAGCGACTAAATTCCCAAAAGCCAGACTACCGACTGACATACCCCCCGCGCCCCTCAGAATAGTTGCTTTCGCGTAATAAGATAAGCAAATGTGAACTTACTTTTGAGACACCTTGTATATGATAAAGTAGCGCTCGTAAGTTCGATGTGTTATTAAACTAATTTAAAAAATTGTATAATTAACATTATTATTTAAAATAGAATAGAATATGCATTTTTTTTAGGAAATCTTGGTCTGTTAACTAAATTAGACTGGTATGGGGGTGGAATTATGAATGCAGATAACAAAGGATATACAAAACACAAAGTTCTGGCTTCGGTTGCGAATATAAACATTAAATTCTTTTATCCCGATAATCTTGAAAAATTCTGGTTATAGATAGTTTTGTAGAAATTCCGAAACTTTCAAACTTTTAACGACAGTCTGAATATTGAATTTAGCTTTGTTATTGCAAGTAATTACTAAGTATTAAGCAAGCGTGCAAAATACATTTAATAGAGGGTATTTTAAGTTTCACCAGAATATTTGTGGTCAATGATGGAATTAGAAAATAGTCAATTAATGTATTGCTTCTATATACGGATATCCATTATATTTGTAAGCTAATCAAATATCATTTTAAATAAATTTTGCATAGTAAACAATTAGCTCGATAATTTTTATTTGACTGTATACTTCTTATACGCAATTCGTAAAATAATTCAAAGAGAAACAACCAGTTCCTTATATCGCAATGGCTCTTCTCAGATCTTCTTCTTAGGGTGCCTCTCCACTACCGGAAGTTGGCCAACAGCTCAGCGAACTTCCCTCTATCTTGAGCTAAACTAAACAGATGTTCGACGCTGGCAATACTGGTCCACTCCCGGATGTTGCGCAGCCACTTCTTTCTCCTTCCAGCGCGTCGCTTTCCGTCTTTTTTGCCCATCATTATTAATTAATATCTTCTCAGATATTGAGGTAAAATTTTCAAAAATGCACGGTGTTGTAAAAATATAGTGGAAAATATTTGGCTATATTAAGAAAATTGGATATGGAAATTGGATGGAACTGTTTCATTCGAGAACTAAAATTAAATCTCCCGATACAAATCTATATAACGTAAACATAGTTTTCATAATTTTTGACTCAGTAAAGTTAATTAAAACAAACAAGTAATATGAAAGTAGGCTTTGCTATAAGTAGTGCAAACTATAGTTACCGCAAAAGACATCTGCTTACTCGAAAGGAATATGACATGTTGATATTTATTTGAAACAAATATGTTCTTGGCTATTTTTGGGTTTGGTTCCTAAATTTTTATCATTTTTTTCATGGTTTACTTCTTCCTTTTAAAAATATTGATTATTATGTGTGATATTCTGTTTTGATACAACCATACTTAGTACAAATCACAATCTGACTCCAGATGGAATAAAAAAAAAAAATCTCATGCCTTACTACATATAACAATAAATGTAAAAAATACATATAGCTTTGGTGAAGCAATTAAAATACATTTTTGATATATATTCGTTAAATTTCTTAATTATATAGGACGTGAAGTAATTTGTAGTTTATACTTATATGTATGTAGATGTTGCGTGGGAATAATCAGTTCGCTTTAGTATAGATAAACTGGATTCACAAGGAAAAGATGCCGATCGTCGGTATTCGGTAAAAAGTCCGTTAGGAGTCGCTATATCTTTTGTTGTATCCATTTATAGCGCAATCGTGTGATCTAGATACTTGTATTTTAAATATATAATGTTTTTGAGTATAAAATGACCTCGATTTAATTATGTCATCTTTTAAATATTTATAACACAACAACTAAAAATAGATACAAAGTATATTAGGTAATATAGATGCGGGATAAGATAAGGTAATACAAATAACTAACAAAATAAAAAATAACAAGGCCAACATAGCTATGGAGCTCCATAATTCCAAAACACAACCAAAACCACAACAAAAAAGTTATATAGGAACACCGTTATATATTTTATGTTACATTTTACAAACAATATATTTTAATAGCAAATTATATTTTATTATCAGCTTATTTGCATCCACTGCTAAGTATAGACCTCCGCTCGACCATACAGTGAACGGGTTTATAATTACATTTGCTTTATTGAATCTATAAATTAACTATTCAATCCTATATTTTTATAAAACAGAAGAATTTTCCTAAGTTCACATCGATATCATACAAATACTTAAACACTATTTCGAATAGGTTTAGTCATCTATTATTATCATCAGCCAACATGAATCCACTGCTAGACATACGCTTGTCATAATAAGCGTCTTCTAGCCTCGTCTTCGATTCTTCATATCTACTTTTACTTTTTTTTCTATATTATAGGTTGATGGTCAGGAAAGACTTTCACAACTAAGCCAGGCGAGAGTCAGCTTTTACAAGACGTCCGCCTTGCCGAAAGTAGTCTTACTATACTTTTGCTGATTCGCAGTCTGTATCCTAAAACCTACTCTACTGAGTTAGAAGTTATTCATAAGCATTGGCGAACAGTGGTATACTCAGAATTGCCATCATTCTATTTACTACATTATAATATAAAAACGTAAAATTTAATAGGCCTTAAACCTTCGCGCTTTGCTCTCATTATTAATATTTAATGGGTCTTATGCGTAAATTAACACATGAACTAATTCACACAAAAGATCTGTTAATGAATGTATAACGTAAAATGTATTATACGATTAAAAGTATCAAGATCACACAATCGTCGATCACACCAAAGTAAAGTCAAAGAAGGTAGCTACCCTATTGTTGTGTAATATTTATTCTTGCATAGATCTTCTCGGTGGATTCTTTCAGCGAGGTCGACGCATTGTCGTAGGGTTCATGGGAACCAGCAAAAAATGGACTTTACCTTTAGGGAGTACCCAACAACGTATAAAAGTGAATAAGCACTTTTTCAACGCATACTTCGCGTATGCGATCCACGTGTTCAAAGATTAGGACGGTGTATATTTTATTTATAATCTCGACATTTTATGCGAAGACCCTCTGCCTAGGTAGACTTTTGTTAAGCAAACTTCAAAAACGATCATGTTTGCTTATACTATTAACAAAGAATGTTGATAAAGATAAAATCTATCCATCCTGATTAATAGCTTGCGAATGTCCCTGGCTCTAATGTGATATCGTTTATTAAAATATTACATTTTGTAATTAATTCAATTCTTCTATGTAACCTTTCGTACAAAAAACGTTTCAATAAAAATATCTATAAATACCATTTAGGAAGCAGATCCAATGCCTTTAAAATGGAATCAACATACGTTTGAGCTAAACAGAGAAATCATTAAGATCGGCCAAATGTATGGCGCCATACGGCATGCGTGTATGCAACCATATGTCGATACTCTCGAATTGTACAAAACCTAAGATCTTGTATTTGTTGAAATGACAATTACAAATCGAATTTGAATAAATCACTGATTTTTAATATTCCGTTGTTATACTAAAGCTTTTATAGAATTAAGAGTGATCCTATAATTATTTTTGTAATCGTGATAGAATCGAACAGCGACCTTGCACCAATGTTTATCTATTAACCACCGGAAGCATCAAACTAAAATATTTAATTTCTATGTGACAAATACTAAGCTATTGTTATATGTATATTCAAGTTATTATTAAATGCTAAAACTTAAAAATAAAACGATGGATTAAGTAATTAAATACATAGAATCTGGCAAAAAGCGTCTTTAATTTGATAAATAATTAAAAGATTTTAAAACAATTCTTGAATGTCATCAAATGTTATTTATTAATTATAGTTTAAATGTTATTTATTAATTATAGTTTAAATGTTATTTATAAATTATAGTTTAAATGTTGTTTATTAATTTAATATTTATTTTTATAATTCAATCATATTATAACTATTATTGAGTTTTTATTAAAGCGCTGATACTTAGAAATGTCAATGTTAATTGATACCAGTTTCTACAAATCACAGAAATCTATTTTAAACGTGTTAAAATAGCATATACATACATTTTTGTACGTAGTGTTCGCATAGTAATCTATGGAAACGTTTTTAATAGATGATGTATCGAATTTGTTTAAATCAAATTAATACTTTTTTAACTAACAATACCAGCTAAATCTACTTAGATCAAAAGAGCACTGAAATAAAATCGAAAAACGATATAGACATAAAAGAAGTTGTGGAGTTTAATACAATGATCTAAAAATATTCGCTGTTGCTTTTAAAATGATAGCAATGCGTATTGAAGAATACGCAAAAGCAAGTTTGGAACACCAAGGCTATAAACGTGATTTTGTAATATGTCTTTTTCTGTCTAGACCATTGTGTAACAGCCATATCATAACATTTTAAAGAGAGCACACATCAGTTAAAGATATTTCCAAATAGGTTATAGGAATTGGCAGCTTGTGTACATCTTTCAACGATACTCTAATAATACTAAAAAGATCAATTTTCTTTTTTTTCTCGTTACTTGGCACAATTTCCACATCACGCCTGGTGGTAAGCGTGGTGTAGTCCAAAAATGACGACTATCAATAGTTAAGAAACCCATCGGTAGTAGTAGAAATCATGCCGGCCTGCAAAAATATCTCTTTACGCTACGTTAAAATGCACCCAAGTCCTAGGACGGCATTTCTTTTTTGAGAAGTAAGTTACCAATTATATTTTGTCTGTTCCGATAGAAAAAATCTTACTGGCAATTAGGAAAAAAATCCCTATTGCCCATGTATATTAAATTATATTCTAATAAACGCCATTTAAGTAGTATAATTAGAATTATATTATTTACATAAACGACCAAACAAAGATAATGTAGACACATTTGAATCACTCCTGTTAGTTTTTCAAGAGCGTTTTTGCATTTCTCATTGTTGCAATTGGAATTCTTAAAAATATGAATCACCCTGATTACTTAGATGAGGCATTATAATAAATTCCATATTCATTTAAGAGTAACTACATATTTATGTAGTCTTTGTCTATGGTTATACTCACAATGAACACATTAACTCAACAATAATAATAAACTAACTCAATAGTGACACATCACCAGATGTGATTATTTATGCAAATGCCAGATATGAATTCAAGTCAGCCTGTATTACATCCTAAATTTATATTTTTAATTAGTGCTTGGAATTCTTGACAACTTCGTAACACAACATCTCAAACTTTTGTTAACATACAGATTACGCATCAAGCGTATGAATAAAATATAAACGTAAATTCTGTAATCACTTTCAGAATGTGTAGCTATCAAATGATAACAAAGTGTATTATTTTAAAGAATAAATGCAAACTGGTTAGTTTTTGGCATAAACAGCATTTCAAATTTATGTAGGCTTTTATACTAAAGTACCTTTTCTTTATTACAGTATTCTACTAATAATAATATACCATTACGCTATACTTTTTCGGGGTGAGTAGAGATAAATTAGTGGCTGTATTCACCGTGCGCTTATATATCATGGCCAACGTGACCAGTAGCGCTGCCAATTGCCGTTCTCTAGGCACTTACTCATGACATTTCTATTAAATGCTATGTGGGTTTCCTCACGATGTTGTCCGTCTTGGCCAGTTACCTTTTTTCGAGATTATAATTTGTTCTTTAAGCTAAACCAAACAGACACTTGGCATTACCATTTTTTTAGTCAATTAAAGCTAAGTAAAACCAAAGGACAAAACTATTTTTCCGAACAAGTTCCAAAAAATCTACGTAAAAACCGCCAAATTTCAAATGAGTTCCTAATTTTCCATCTGATTTAGTTTAATGTAATAAAACAGGCATGATAAAAAAAGTTAAATGTTGTCAATTTTTGTACTCACTTTTTTGATAGAGATAAGCAGAAAAGGAACACTACACGATATATATTCATTGTTTATTAGCTGATAATAGATATATTATTTATTAGGAAATAATATAAGAATTCCCATTTGTCATAAGAAACTTTATCTTAAGTTTCCCCACTTCACTGATGTATCAACTGTTTAACCCATATCATAAATTCTCTTAATGTTGATAAAGTTAAGGCCACTTTGAATAAAGATAAATTCCAGTCTATACATACGAGTATTTATTTTAAAAGATTTGAATGCTCATTACAAACCAAGAAATAGATCTGTAGAACTTAGATGAGGTCCTTGGTTTATTGTTTAGCTTGAACATGGAAATAAAGAAGGAAACGCTCCATAAAGGTTTTCTTCTTATTATTATATTATTAGTTATTGTATAATCCTTTAAACCCTTTGTTCAGAATAGTACAAATATGAAACTATATGTTAATGAAAAACAAATACTCAGGTATGCAGTCTTTTGTAGCTCAAAAAAAATCTAACCACTATGTCAACACAATGAAAAAGTAAATCGCAAATAGCAGTTTTTGCAAGAGAATCAAAACCTATTGTATATACTTCTCAAGTGGACCAAGTCATCATGAAATTAGGTAAGAAGCAATTTCTTATATCACAAACACAGTGAAACAGAAAAACCATAATTTTGTTTTCACATCAAAAAATTATTTATTGTGATTACAAATTTATTTAATGTTGGTAAAGCGATCGCCACCTATGTCAATATACGAGGACAGCCATTTTCCAATTGCAACGTTAACATACGGTTCAATACGGTCTTCGTTTTTTTGTTATAACAATGTTCTATGCTTTCATAATTGATTTTTACGGAACACTCGGCGCGCAAGTCTGACACTCTCTTGGCCGGATTAAATTTTTTGACATCAATAAATGTACTTCACGGCAAACTATACTAGCTATTATCTTGTGGACAATGTTTAATGTCCTTAATCAGGTTATATTATTTTATTGCGTTGGATTACCCAACACTAGCTTACGAATATTTTATATATATCCTTCTTATCTATACACTAAATTAGTTGTTAACAACTTCTTTGGCGCATTTGACGACACAGTTGTTTTAATATATAGTTTACTTTATCCACTAAATATATTTACGATGAGATGTTTAAAATAAAAATTGCGGATAAACACACCTTAAGATTAGCAAGCGATTAAGCGATAATAGCTACTTAGCAGGACATGGGAAACCACCTTTACTGTCTAATCTATTTATATACATAATCATTTTATTTTCATTTTTTTTTAAATTATTTTATGTTAAATCTTCCGCTTTTTATACTAAGTAGATTTCAATAATTTTACCTGATAAAAGTGATGATGATGTCTATGCTTACATGCAATTGCTCAAATAATAACGATTTACTCTTCCCTTGAAAATCTTCTAGATTGTTTCATCAACCAAATTAGTCGCCCATACTTTTGTTTTTACAGACTTTCTTGTCTATCTATACAAAGAGCATGTAATTAACTATCGTTGCTTTGATATGAATACTTTTTTTATTCCGTGAGAAAATCCTGCATAGGACCATCAGGAACATTGTGACGACAGTGACTCCGGTGTGTCAGACTCCTACTGACTAAAAACCCTCGAGGTGTCCCTCTAATCGCTCCACCTGGGTCTGGGAAACCAAATTCGTCCAGATGGACAGGGAACAAAAAGTAATGTTGAGGCTACCTCTCTGGGAGGGGTACGAGTAAAAGGCCGCCCCTCCAAAACCTCCCTCCCAGGCGGCACCGTCTTCCTCTCATCCGAGCAGCAGACTCCCTCAAATCTACTGCCCGGTTGATGTGAATACAAATTTAGCCATAACAAAAATATTGGAATCATGCAAATAGTTGATATATTAATATCGTAGTACTTCAACTCACAAAATATTGGTTTTGATTTTTAGATGTTACTAGCAAGCCCGGCGAACTTCGTTTTGGTTTTTAGTTAGCGTTTGAAAGAACGTGCGCATAATAAATGTCACATGAAATTAACTGAGCAGAGTACAATGAGTAGCTGTCAAACAATGTATAACGCATCGGCGCCATCTACTTAAAATACTGGTGCGATCTGCTCCACCACCATGCAAAACCATATTGGTTTGTAGTACATGCTATGTATCAGAGATGGCGCTGCATGTGAAAAATGATTTTCTTCGTTTTCCTGCTTTTCTCTTGAAATTTTTCCTGAATTTTGTTTGCTATAAGCTTCACGGAGCCCGATACCTTTCCAACAAATACAAAACCGTGGAAATCGGTTCCTGTGTTCTGGAGTTAGATAGCGTTAGGAAGGAAAACCGGACTTATTTTTATATAATAGACTAGCTGACTCGGCAAACGTTGTTCTGCCATATAAATTATAGCAGACCAGCCACGCTTTGCTGTGACTGGTTTTTGAATAATTACTCAATCCAGTCAACGGATAGCGCCATCTTTTAGAATCGGTTGGAGCTAACTGTAAATTATGACAAATAATTTGCAATAAAATAATATTGCGACTATTAATTGAGATGAAAACTATCCTATCTTTTAAATTAGATCAAACTTCACGTGGTGTATAAATTTCATTAAAATCGGTTTAGTAGTTTAGGAGTCCATCGCGGACAAACATCGTGACAGGAGATTTATATATATTAAGATTACAGCAATAGTCCAACTAATTTCTGACCACAGTACACAACTACCTAGACTGCCATATTGATTAGTTTCAGCCAAATATTCAAAATGTCCAATTATTCATTTAACGTAGAATGAAGCCTTGCATCTTAGTACATGACGACATGATAACAGTTACTGCCAATGAATATTAATTCCTTGCCGGTTGCTGGCGTTTTTGTAGTACACTATAGTTTCCATCAGGTGCTATGAAGTTATTTACTAGGCCAGGATTAAAAAAACTTGTTCCAGTGAAATATTGTGAAATACTCTAAAAGTTAAAGGCGACAGTACGTCATTACCCAGCGGTAACTTATTAAAAATCAGAAATAGAACAGGGTCATGTGTGCCGCTCTGTCGGGAAGCGTGTTATGCACCTTTACCACACATGCACCGTTCATAATCTCATCCATACTGGTGCCATTAGCTCTACAAACGTGGCAGCAGGATAACTGACTGATTAGTTAAGAGTTGACTCTGTTTTCACTTCAAACTTAATTATATTGTCGGACGCTATTTCGATTATAGATGCAGATTTTTTGGTGGTAGGGCGATTTCCCGAACTGGGTCATGACAACAGTACACAAGTGTAAAGACCGTCATGGTGACCCGTTTTGGCCTGCCCCCTTTTTGGGATCATCTTGTGTATATCCAGTAACTCCTATACCTAGAAACTTTCAGTCGTAGTATATGCGGGCTGACATGACGACGGAGGCCATCAATGGATTTTCATCCTTTGATGGTTGTTTTCATTTTTGGACTACGCTATACTTACCATCAGATGCACTGTAGTCACTTTGTCGAGCCAGTGTAAAAAAAATTGATCTCTTTAACATATCTTTATTGTAATACTAACCCCTTTCTGGAAAGATTATTAGATTGGCATGTTGTTCAAATAGTTAGCAGACTTCGTGTCAAAGTATGTTTTTTACTAGACAAACCTTTTTGTAACATACATGTTCATTTAAAATCAAATTTACCTCCGTTAAAGGGCATTTCTTTAGTATGTAATATTTTTATAGATCTAATAAATTAATTAAAGTGTCCGGCATTCAAACATATCCATTTCATTTAAAGTTTTTACAATTTAGATTTAAGTGTTAAATCGGGTATACTAACAAAAAACCTTAACAATTGAATTTCGCCTTCACATTGAGATGCCTTCATTTGTTGCATTTTAGGTCCCAATCATATGCATCCAATAATACTGTCAAATTCTAATAACCCTGTACACATTATCGCGATTTCATGTATAACGAGAATTCCGCGAAAATGAAACCACGGGGTGACACTAGTCATTTATAAAAAACGTTTTAACCCCCATCAAAACCGGAATCACGGACAGTACAGTAATGCACGCATGCCCCATTCTCGAACCTTGCTTCCATTTCCTAGTTAACACGTGTCGCAGAATAATTTTATTGTAAAATTCTAAAACTTGTGTATACTTTATTTAAAATAAATAAACGTTAAAGTTACGACGTGGTGATCTTATCATACATATTTATTATGCATTTAAATTAATTATAATCATTTGGACTATGAAATGTGCGAAACAACGCTGTTTGCAAGTAACAATAGAAATTCAATTCAGTTCAGTTCAAAAAAAAATTATAGAAATACTTAGAAACTGACCAAATATTTTAATTTTTTAGTGATTTTTATAATAGATTTGGAGTTGTGTTTTATCTATAATTGGATAGTTCAATTTAAGAAATTATTTATTACTTTCTACATACAAATCTCACAAAAATAAGTTTAAAATGATTTCGTCATTAGAATCACTAAAAATAAAATAATTTATTGAATCTAGAGTTTTACTTTTAATATGGATTACTTCATATTAAAAGTAGGTCAGATTGCTTTATGAAAATATACTAATAACAATTTCAAACAAATCAAGAAATGGGTTTGGTAATTTAACACGAACCCTTAAGGTACAGTTTACACTCAAACGTTATACATTATTTCTTTAGCAAATAGTATTTTAAACTTATTGACAAGTGGAGAATATCTGTTGTAAAAATACAGACACAAATACTTAAGTTCTAATCATACTATTGAATATGTAATTTTACCTTTTACTGCTTCGTACACGGAACTCTCAAGGCTTGATAAACTTTAAATATTCGTTTATAATGTTTCTTCAACCGAAGGATTAATCAATTTTTTTTACCTGCTACACCATATAACGGTAAGTACTGTCCAATTTATGAACAACGGTGACCGCTAAAAGATGATTCAATTACAATCACCGTTGCTACATTGATCAGCTTGAATATACCACGACTGAAAGTCTCTAGTTACATTAATACCGACAAACATCGCATATTGAGGTTTATTCAAATTTTAAATTACATTTAATCAGTAATTATTAATTAAACAAATATGATTGTGAAACAAACTAATCTTAGCTTTAATGTTTCTTTTAGCTATGTATTATTCATTTTTATACAATAATTTATAGACAAAAATTCAGACACTAATGGCACATATAATGGTATGTATATGCCAGGATCATTGAAATGGAATAATTTTTTTTCGACCAATATCTAGAGATACATAAATACATAAAATGCATGTGTTAAAACGTTATAAAATGAATATTTAACGCAATCCAAGCTTTTTATCTAAATCCTACCAAGGATCAATCAAGTTTACGTGGACATCATAAACCTTATCTATACTGCTATTGTGTGCAAGTTCTTGTCAATACATTAAATAACACTTCTGTATCTACTATCTAATTGGCAAGGAACATTCACTCAGTCACGTGTTTTAAAATGATATAGTATATTATATAGTACCATAATAAAAATATAATGACGAATTAATAGCGCAGTTTGTACTGATCCTACCTGCGATACTGAATGCCTTGGGTTTGATTCCAAGTACTGGCAAATAACACTATGATGAGCAGATTATTTTCTTGTGAGTGTGTGTTTGTAAGTGTGTATGCTTTGTCTAGTACTTATAGCATAAGCCTAATTTGGGGCTAGGTCAATGTCTATAAATGTTGTTAAAGAAAATGTTATAAATCTATTTAGCTATATTTTGATGTAAACAGACAAGCGAACTATTGACAAGCGAAGAATTGAGTTATTAAAATCTATCACAAAGTAATAAAAGCCTATAGGTTACTATCTTTCTATCTCCTATATCACAAGTACAAGAAAACATCCGAAAACTGTTATGAATACCAGATTGTTTTTAGTATAATATTTATGTTACAATGAAATGATTTATAAACAATATAGCTCAAGACCAGTTATTTTATCATTAATTAATATTATTTGTAATGATTTCAAGCGACAAATAAAAGAATTAAAATATTCGTATTTTTCCACGGCTAGATCAACATGAAAAGTTGTTGTTACAGAGACAGTGTTTTTTTTTTATTTGTTTTTGCCCCAGCCTTATGCATAATCATGTTTTAATACAGATACTTTATTATCCATATTTTATACATTATACATAAATCTACATATATATTTATAATCACACACATATATAAACGCTTTTCCTGATTGACATATTATCATCGTAGAAGCTAAACTACTGATACTAGAAACAGGAAATTCGGACATTGGGTTCTTTGTTTGAAGCACCTATGCTTCCACTAAGGAAGGATTTTTTTAATATTCCACCCCTAAGGGACAGAAATAGGGAGTTGACAGTTTAATTAAAAATCCGCTAATTTTGGCGTAAGCACTATAAAAACTGGTATTTAACTTTTTGGTTAAAAACAAAAAACTAGTGTCCGACCGAAAGTTCGGTTTCGGTTTCGGTTTCGGCCTAGTTTCGGCCAAAAATCATGTTTCGGCGGCAGTTTCGGTTTCGGTCAAAATTGGCCGAAACTTTTGCCGAAACCGAAACTGATTTCGGTAGTTGTCGTACATGCTTGCCTAACTTCGTTTCTCGCGGCAACGCTTTGGCGGACGCTGGCGGCCCTGTTCGGGATTCGTGCGCCGTTCGCGTTGCTATTTTTTTTTTTGAATTTACGCATGTTTGTTGACCGGGAAAGGTCTTCACAACTTAACCGGGCGGGTGGGCGAACACTGAGGGTGCTCAGCCGGCAATTTATGGTTTGGGTAGCAATGCAAGGGCACCCCTGTGGGTACGATCCTCGACTTGGACCGCCAGCCAAAAATACAAAACCTAACGGTGATCTACTAGCGTTTCGGAAGCGACTACCTTGAGAAGAAACGCCGAAAGAAACTCAAGGGTGCGTCGGAGTGTAACTGCGTCGTTTAGACGACAGTAGACGGATCTAATTCGCATTGCTCTATAGCAACACAACTTAGTCAGTGCGTTATCACCCGACGTAAACATTCTTTAGAGGTTATGTTTTGATGGAACTGATTACATGTAAGTTTTTGTTTCATTTTTTTACTTGACCACGTTGACTTTTATACTTGACCACGTGAGTTTCGGTTTCGGTTTCGGCCGAAACTGAAGCCACGGCCGAATATTCGGTTTCAGTTTCGGTTTCGGCCGGAAAACCAGTTTCGGTCGGACACTACAAAAAACATGTGTTTCGACATTTTTGAAAAATCGACCCCCAATGGTATATAACAGGGGTAGAGAAGAGAGCTTATTCGAGAATTCGTTAATTTTGAAGTAAGCAGTATAAAAATTGGTATTTAGATGTTTTATTGCAGATGAAAATATGTGTTTCTGCGTCTTTGAAAAATCTATCTAAAATATTTTATTTACCGGGCAACGCCGTGATACTGCAGTTAGTATATATAGACATAAAAATAATATTCATAAGAGTAAAAGTATAATATAAAAACTTGATTTCACTTTTTACTTCAAAGGAACCTCACCAACATCATTTTTTTGTGTTCCACGTCTAATTGATAGCACGTGTATAGTTTTCGTTCAGACACGTGGCTCATTGTCAATTATTAAACTATTCGTTCCGATAGAATTGGACCGAGACCTACATTTCATAAAACATGGAAGCAAACGAATGCACAGGAACCATTTAATATTAAAATGAAGGTAATTTGTAAGTGCGTCCTTTATATCTGAGTTTAATGAGGTTGATAGGCTATCAATGCCCTTAGATATTGAATACACTAATGAGATAAAATAACCTTTAATTAACCTGTTTTATATATTTTGCTAATTTATTATAACCATTTATTATATAGTAATTTTTGGAACGTACCAATAATATTATTTAATCTTATTAGCGACAATATAATATAAATTTAATGTAAATACCTATTATTTATACCTATCCTGCTTTTATTTCCTTTTCCTTTATTCTTTATTATATAATCTCCAGTAAAATTGTAAAGATGTGTTGTTTGTAAGTTTGGGTATATAATCTGTAAGACTAACCATCAGTTTAAAAAAAACATTTAATATATAATATAGATCTTTAGGGTAGATGTAGACTATAGAGTGAATCTTTCGTGTTTCTAATGTCAAACAAATAGTCTTAAATAAAAATGTGTTACTTGAGTCTTCTTCATAATAAATAAGTTTAAAAGACGTTTTCATTGGGTATATACTCGTTAGAAAATATACACTCGAAATGATAACGTAACGCTAGCCTAGTTTGATTTTAAACCAATTATTATACAATGAAATAAAATTTGTTGGTGCTAAATATATCGAATATGAGGAATTTTCCGGCGGCGCCGACGGCGACGATTAAGGATAGATCCGTCAACTGTTGTTTAAATAACGCAGTTTCACTCCGATGCAACCTTTAGTTTCTTTCGGCGTTTCTTCTCGAGGCAGTCGATTCCGAAACGCTGGTAGATCACCGTTAGGTTCATTTTTCAACTGGCCGGCCGCCCAAGTCGACGTCCGTACCCACAGGAGTGCCCTTGCGTAGCCCCCCAACCCATAAATTTCTCTGGCTGAGCGCTCTCTGCGTTCGCCCACCAAGCCTGGTTTTGTTATGAAGGTCTTTCCCAGGCCATCAACGTAGGACATGCCGAAAAAAAAGAGGAATTTTATTGCAAAGCTATATAGTGAGTAATAAACATAAGCCAAAGAGGCATATTGTTATCATGGTAATATTACCAAAATACATTAGAAAATTATATCATTTACGAACACTAATTAGTAAAAATAATATACTTAATTGAAAATATTATTACAAGCTGATATCAACAAGCACTAAAAGTACAAGTTTTAAAAGACAGCAAGGTAATTTTGCATTGTCGTTTATTTAAAACAGCTATGATAGGTATTATAGTTGTATTCAGTATAACATCGGAGGTCGCTTAAAGTCAGGTTGATCGTAAACCAGTTTATTACCTTAAAACACCTCATCGACAATTTAACATACCCACGTGTACTTGGCTACCTTATTCCACTAAGTTGATAAAGATTCGGTATCCTTTCGCGAAAACTAATGACCTTAGGCTTACATTTATAGACGCTATTTCGACTTTGCTTGGCAAAGTACTAAAAAATAAATTCTTTCTGATAGAAACCTGAATATATAATAGGAACTTGAGTATAACCATTGTAATAGCAGAGCCAAATCCATGTTGACAAAATTGGTGACTTACCAAATCCTTTAACATTGATTAAGTAATTTAAACTGTAATGCTTTAATAAAGTCTAAGCAAAGCTAAAGTTGCGTCTATAAATCACAGCCTTAGATTCATGTCTTACCACGTTCCTGTTAGTTTTTCTCTTATAGTACGGATTTCTTTATTTACAGGAAAATAAATAATTATAATTACATATGTGACATAGTACGCTAAAAATACATATTAAGTCAACTAAGTTATAAGAAAATACTTATTAACAAAAAAACATGTTTTTTTTTACATTTTGTAGGCAAACGCCAATTATGAAACTTGTTTGTCCAACTATTTTAATTATCTAGTAAAGAATCTTCTTAAAGAGCCTTATATTCTTAGATACACTAGAAAAATGGCCGCAGGTATTTAATTCCACAAGCTCAGAATTAAGGAAAACAGGGAGAAGAAAGCCACATATATACATTTGAGCTGCAGAGGAGTTAGACAAAGTCATCAACGATAACGCTATGTATGAAATTAACATAAGCTTTCCAAATATTACCGTGGACGCATTTGCACTAATCTACTACTAGCGTTATTAATAAGCGTATCTTACTTTATGTGGGGGCTACAGCTATTACCAAGGAGGAGGGTCTTCGTCAGAGGCTTTCCTCCATAGGACATAACGCTTTGGGCCGCGCAGATGAGGGAGTGCGTCGTCCAACATATCCAGGCTTGAGCTATGTGCTCCCGTACACCGTATCAATGTCTTTAGGCTAGTGAGGAGGCCTTTTACAATTCCCCCCTCCCCCCGCATAAAAGTAGGTGAGGCCTGCAGAAGGCCGAATGTCGTCGGGAGCCGAGGAAGTTGGAGTGGCCGTACCCTTATCTCCGGCAGAAGAGTAGTTGGATATCTTTGGTGGTTTCAGTCAGTAAATTCCGACACAGGAGCCGCTACCCTCAAGGCGGCCCTGACAGTATTTGTGGACTTCCACTGGCTCACAAAAAAATGGGCTACATCCATTATTATATCTCTGCAGAACCCGGAAAGAATGTAGTGATATGAATTATTACATTATTAGCATACGTTTCTTGTCAGAAATAAACATATTTCATTGTAATATACATATTAATATAATGAAATATCAACAACCGCATATGAAATGTACAATTTATTGTAAAACGTAATATGGTATAAGCATTGTATGTTTTAAGATGTTAAGGCGATTGCCCGAACTTGGTCGTGACCGCAGTACACAAGTGTAAAGACCGTCATAGTGACTCGCTATAGTATTAAAATATTTACATTTTATGAAATTAGAAACGATATAAGTTAAATAACTGTAGGTACAAAGAAATCAGTCTCTTAACATATATTGCTGAAATGTGGATAGTACCTAAATGTATCTATCACGCTATAAAATGTATTCCTATTAACATTGACAATAGTTATATTTACAGACGATGAAATAGTACAATAGTCTCAAACAAGCTCAACTTTTTTATGTATTCTGAGGACAAAACAAGGATACTTAAAACTTACACGCATGACTTATAACATACTAATCTGCTCATAGAGGCAAAGTTTGCGGACACCTGGATTTGAACCCACGATCTTTCACTTTTTCGATAGTCTCAATTAAAACCGAGCTATTTTACCGTCGAAGTCTTGTCGCTTTTACTCTTTCTCTCTATGTATAAAAGTTACTTACTTTGTTATTTTGTACAACACAAACGTTCATCAACCACTTCCCTCATACTTCACTCAAGATACATTAAATCCTGATCCAAAAATAGCAAGATCCCCAGATGTTTTCCTGACAGTTTTTGTCACCGATAAAAACAAGTTCAGACGTGGGAACTTCGGGTCGGTTAAAAAAATCTTCGCAGATGCGAATCGTGCTAACTCACGTGTTTGTTGTACGGAAATGTTATGTTTCATCGAAGACGCGTGCCACTTGTCGTGCTTAACGGACTGTGAGATATACAGTTTTTATTGCAATCGGTATATCAAAGAAAAACACTATGACGTATGTTTAATAAAACGCTCTAATTGTTTTGAAAGAGTATTATTATTCTCAATCGATATATTGTTTGGGTCAGAATTATGATATTAAAAAAAGACTAGTTACATAACAAATAAATATAGAATTTCATTAAAATCTTTGTTCCATTATATTCTGGTAATCGTATTTTTTTTATTCTGACACGACACAGTGACTGCACCGCACCTGATGTTAAGCATGGTGCAGTCCAAAATACGCCAACGACTATCACCAGGTAAAAAAAAAAAAAAAAAAAAAAAAAAAAAAAAAAAAAAAAACACTCATCGGTAGTCACAACGATCATGCCGGCCTGCACAAATATATCTTTACGCTATGCTTAAAGGATCCCATATCGTAGGATATTGGGAACACGCTTGCCGGAAGTCTATTCCACAGCCCAACGACACGGCAAAAGAAGGAGTTAGAGAACTTCTTAGTCCTAGCCGGGATGTGAGATACCGTGAAGCTGTGACTCCGCAAACACACGCGCGTAGTTCGTTTTAGGAAGGGACAGCGTGGAACAAGGTAAGGTAAGGCAAGGTAAGGTAGGGGTAAGGTGGTATTATTCTAGAAATGCTTAAATGATTGGGTTACGTTTTCCATTTTATGATTATGTTAGTACGAAATGGTTATTCTGTTTCTGTCAAAACTACATAATTAAACGTAAAATGTTAATTTATATAAATAAATTACAATTACAAAATAGACTGTTAATGTATTATACTATAGATTACATGTTTCAAGGTCTCTGGGGCCATTTCTGACATCATGCGTTGATAGTGTTTTTTTATTCTATAGTCTGACGACGGCTTAAACTATAGAAATGATTGCAGAGTATTTTAAAGGCATTAATAGCGATAAAAGTTTAGGAGTTGAAGAATTACTGTGATTGTCATCATACGCCATCCATATCGGAGCCTCAATACGAAAAAGCAAGAATTTAAAACACTGACTAGAGTAGAAATCAGAGCAATTGTTTAACTTTATTTACTTTAATATACTCTCATGTTATAACGACGAATATTGGGGTAACGTCTGAATTTTCTTAAGAACTGTTCAACTTTATCAGAAATTGGGTAATCCGCAATTGAAGCTATGTTTTATCTATTCTCTTTAGAAACTTATAGATTCATTTATCATGGACAAATTTTGACTTTCAAAAAAACTTAGTATATTCAAGTTTGTAACTTTTACCGTGTCATTATGATACAAATTGTACGATTTTAGTTGTCGAGGTTCGTATATTTTTATGTGTAATTTGAAGTCCGCATAAATTTGGATTTACACAAAGACATTGTAGAAGTTTAAACACTAATTTAATATTTAAATCATTTAGTATTTTCGTTTATATTTCGTAACAAAGTTACCGATTTTCAACACTCAAACATATTACTATCTTGACAGGATATATTCTTTTACTGTCAAGATAGCGTTAAATTCGATCTTAGATTACAAAATTTTATAACAAGAACATAAAATTATCGCATTTTTTTATATATTTATATATCTTGTAATATACAACTACAAGTGACATGCAATTTTTTAAGTAACAATTATGGTTCTTTAATTTTTTTTTTTAAACTTTTTGTTCTATATAAATTCTCTTTTTAACTTGTAATATTTTAATACGTAATTTTACAATTAAGTAATACTATACTACTCCACTTATCGTTCATATTTTTCTAACTGTTGATTTTTCCTCTAAATAAAACAAATATATCAAGTGAATTAAATCCTCTAAAATTTATCTTGTTTCTTCAAATACACGTTTAAGTGTTTATTAACAAATGTTTTAATATAAATAAGGTAGTATGCTCAGATAAGCGAATTTATTTTTAAACGTGTCTCGAAAGCGTTATGCAATAATTGCATGTCAATACTTGAATTTGAGTTTCCGATGTAAGATAATGTTTATCAACAAAATACATTTCAATTGTTATAGTTTATTTTTTTTATATACCTATATATACGGACAGACAACCTGATAGAAAGCGGCTTCTCTCGCCTGTGATCTAGTAAATATATTTATTATTCATTCGTAGCAAAGTTATCAGAATTGTCGATAGCAATCCATATTAACAAGCTGAAGTGGCAGCGAGCTGACAGCATACTCCAAAGAACGGCGATAAATTCAACGGAGCTTATCAGGAGAGCCAACGTTTAGCAGTTGACTATTGTGAGCTGATGGTGATTGGTATCGAGATCTAAAGCTTTTTTTAATTATTTTTATCCTAATTTGATACAGCGACCGCACTGCACCTTATGGAAAGCATCGTGCAGTTCAAAAAACGCCAACGACTATCGACAAGTAAGAAAAACCCATCGGTAATCGCAGCGATCACACCGGGCTGCGAAAATATCTCTTCACGCTACGCAAATAAATTTTCACTTCTGAAAATGTTCTCAGTTACTTTTTATAAAATCATATACAACAATCTCATTAATAATGGTATTTTATTGCGTCTTTTTTTACATCATACATTTGCCACATCG
Organism: Automeris io; assembly: GCA_036320925.1. Classification (NCBI taxonomy): domain Eukaryota; kingdom Metazoa; phylum Arthropoda; class Insecta; order Lepidoptera; family Saturniidae; genus Automeris; species Automeris io. Next base: position 6,320,503 of record JAUDJH010000009.1, on the reverse strand, counting down.
GTAACTTAACCTTATAAATATAATATAATTAATCTCGTATCAAACATCTTTCCATTTAAATAAACAAATGTTACGTTTTCTGAACTCAGTCGACCTTTATAAGTATTTATCTAAATATGTTATTTTCTAGAATAATTTTATCAATATAAGGCGCACAGTACACATTATTTTGATAGTTATAAAACAGTAGTTCGTTTCTCTTGAGTTATTCACTGTGTATAATTTGCTAATTTGTATTTTTTTACTATTTGTCTATCACAGCCAGTTCCTTTTAGGGGTCTTATCACTTTTCTCTACACAAAATAGGTCTTGCCAATTTTTCATACTTTATTATCTGTCGCAGTTCTTTTTACTTCTACACACATTTATATTGGACCTTAACATTTAATAGTTCTTTTTCAGGATATATTTCCTCTATGAAATTAAAATATTCAAGCATGACTTTATGTGTTGTTTTGAACACTATCTTTCAGTTATCCTTCGTGTGTTTTCGTTTCGAATGCAGTCCGCAAATATAATTTCACAAAAAGATTACATTTCAACAGAATTGAATACTTTCATTTTTCTTTTATCTATCACCAGAATGGGATCTTTTTTACATGGATACAAAATACAAATAGATGGGTTATAATGAGAATCGGTTTGCGTCTATTATTCTTATTAAAATAATTATATTACTACAAATTAGATCTTACTAACCTTAATAATATGTTACTATAAATACACACATCAAAAAAGCCTAAGCGACATATTCTAACTGTAGAATTGATTGACTCATTCTAATTGTGGAATGTTTTTTTTTAATTCTTAATTTTATTTTTTATACTTTTGGTGTCTTATTGATGTGAGAACAACAACTTGTTTTAATAATATAAATTAATCACATAAATATGTATCATGAATAGCACAATCTATGGTACGTAAGCAACTAAACTTTAAAAAAAAAAAACTAAATTGTTAAAATTAATTATTTGTAAAATAATTAGATAATTTAATACATAGTGTGGTGTCTTCTGCTGTTCAAAACTTATCGACATCTATTATTCATACAATCAATGAGTCTGTTAAAATATTATCTTGCAGCAATCGTTTTCAATGGAATTTTGGCAAATACTTTAGCTGGTGGGTTGTTGCCACTTTGTTTTAATCCTCTAAAACACGTTCTGGAGCATATTTAATGCATTCTCAGTGGGGTTATCGTTTGGCGATTTTGTATGCCAGAAGAATGCGAAGGTATTTTCTATTACTAAGTACAGAATAGTTCGCAATGCTATTTGCGAATGAGCAGTATTGTGTATTAATTTGAAATAGGAGCCAAGTGTTTGTGCAAATGGTTGGGCATAAGTCACAAGAAAATCCACAACATAATTTTCAGCGTTACGTTTCTATCTACAAAAACGAGCTCAGTGTATCTCTTCTTCATAATACTCGCTCATACCATGATTGTTGAACAGCTGTATTGATAAACTTCTTAAACGCAACGAAGACTTTCAAAATTGCGGGTTTTATTAAAAAACAAAACATAATCAAAAAGTCTTCTTTATAATCAGCTTGTAAGTAATCTGGAACAATAAAAACTGCTTACCTACCTATCATTGATAAAAAGAGAGAATAATTGATAAATATAATTTAAAAAATTCAAATTAATACATGTCGCTTAGACTGTTTCGATGTGTTTAAATTAATTAATTGCACACATTTTACTTCTTTAAAAATGAAATGCATCTAAAATATAGACAATAATCAACATTGTTAATTAATTATTAACATTTTATGAACTGGGAGAATTTATTGTTTCGTAAACTTTAAATTTCACTACTTCCTTATGTTACTACGTCTTCATCAAAATTTAAAAATCCTATTAATCTAACAATAAATATTATAAGCATTATACATTGTTCACATCTTTTTCGTTGTTCAAACTTTTCCTTTTACCATACCTAAAATATTCCTCTATTTCGAGAAGAGTTTTTGCTTTTGTTTCTGGCAAAAAGAAATACAAAAATATCGTTCCGCATAAAGTTGATATTCCATAGAAATGATACGCTCCATGGTGCCCAATGCTTTCAAACATTGATGGAGCCGTCTTCACAGCAGCAAAAAAGGAAATTGATGTCATCATAACACTTATACCTGATCCCAAACCTCTTGTCTCTACTGCAAAAAGTTCACCCACCATATTCCAAGGTAAAAGCACTATGCCTAAATTAGATACAATTATGTAAAATGCCATTAGCCCTAAAGATATCAAAGGGAAAATACGATGAATAGCACCAATTTTCGTTAAATACAAATATGACGCCAAACCAATCAGAGATAAAGCTGTAAAGGAACCACTAAATAATGCCATCGGCCTCCGTCCCAACTTTCTAAGTAAAATACAAGCAATTGCTAGCGATACACATCTTAAAACATCTATACTTAACATTGCTACATATGTATGTGAGCTCTTTGAATTACTTCCGATAAGCTCTTTCATCATATCTGGAGTATAGGCGCAAACAACGTTAACACCAGTGAGTTGAGTCGTTATGAAAAACGTGGTCATTATTATCAGAGGCTTCCAAAACTCTGGTTTCTTTATATTTGCTTTTAAGGTTTCTAGTTTTCCTTTAGTTTTATCTTTTTTCACTTGTTCTGCTAACATTTTATCGAGTTCCGTTTTCATTGCAAGAGATTTTCCTCTGTACCATTGGAAAGATATAATACATTCATCTATTCTGTTTCTTGATGCTAGCCATGCTGGTGACTCGGGTGCGTAATAAAGTATTATACCTCCAGTTAAAGGAAATAGTCCACAGAGAAGTGATGCGTAACTCCAATGTAAAAGTGTTCCGAATAAATGCGATAGAAATACACCTACCGCTATGCCTAGTGATAGTGCTGCCAGAAAGAATCCTCGATATATCGGCGCAGTGATTTCTCCTACAAAAACAGGACCAAGCGGTCCAAGCCAACCTTGACATATACCAGTAATAAATCTTCCAATGAGAATCAAATATAGTAAATCATTTGCAAAGCCAATAACTCCCCAGCCAAATACAAAGAATATACATAACATTAAATGTGATAATCGTCTTCCGAATTTTTCCATTAAATATCCTGACATTAAGTTACCGAAAAACAACGCCAAACATGAAACCGCCGCTGAAAATAAACATTTAAATAAGATTCTAAAACGAGTTTTAAACATTGCATTTGTATCCAATAAAACAACACATACCTACCCACGAGACCATCTCCGTCGAAAATTTATGTTTCCCTTTGGCATGATTTAATTGTGGTATTAATATTGCTGCTATTCCGGAAGTTGCTCCAGCACCGAGAGTCACCATGAATACGCCAAATGATATAAGAGCCTGTAGAAAATTAGTTTTTATAAATTAAATTTGCTTTTGAAACTAATTACATGTAAAGCCACAGATAGATTGCATCCTTGAACTAATATTATTGGGCCTAAAGGTCGCTGAGATGGAAGGGGCGTTAGCCATACTACCATAGTACTTGGGTGCAAAGTTTGTCATGGTGATTTGCTTTGGCTAATTGTGTTTCAGGATTAGCCCTTGGCCTTTTTATTTTCTATTTTTTTAATAACAGCAGAATGATAGTAACGCTTCTAGTAATGTACTAGATTATAAGCGATAGTATACAATTTTGATGTAAAAAATGTCATACACAATACTGTTGGCAAAGATTATATTATCATATCTGAGAAAAAGACAAAGATTAATAACAAACAAAATGTAATTCAAATCAATTAGTACTGTGAAGCAATATTTTATAAAGAAAGACTAGCAAAGTTATTTGGCAGTTTTTCTCCCTGGATTCTGTTCTTTGAATCAGTAATAGATTATTTTTATTTATTATTAAATACTGCTTTATTCTAATAGAGTTATTACAAGCTAGTATGAGTTAATTTTAAAGAGATTAAGATAAAATAAATATTGACTGGTATAATAAACCGAATTTATTAACACATATACAAATGATATGTAAATGGGGTTTTAGACAACTATTAATTAGGAAATGATGCTATTAAAAAGGCAGTATATCATATTAATTAAGATAAATTGTACAATACTGTATGGTAGTGTATAGATAGTGTAGGGAGGTATATTTATCTGTTCCAGAACAATATGGTTTGGTTTAATACTGATTAGTAACACAGAATTAGCCCACAATTATACAAATGTCAAAAAGTAGATAGTTTTTAAACTATAAACTGCCCACTATGAAAAATAAAGACGTGTAAATTAGTACCTTCTTGACCCTTAGGCTGAGATTTATAGAGGTTATTTCGACTTTGCTTGGCAAAGTACTAAAAAAACAGTTATATAAACTGAATATATAATAGGGACTTGAGTATAGCCATAGTATTCGCAGAGCCAAGTCCATGTTAACAAAATCGGTGACTTACGAAATTCTTTGACATTCACTGTGTAATAAAAATTGTAATGTTTTAGTAAGTCTAAGCAAACTTAAAGTTACGTCTATAAATCTTAGCCTTAGTGATAAATTAAACAATACACCCTTTATACAGGCACAGTATCTGCATCCGTTGGTAAGTACAGTACTGTTGAAGAATGAAAGCTGCCACATCATGCTCGCTTGTCAAATACACTAGTAATTCCTCTAGGTTTAAAGTATCTGGATGTATAGATGATTATCCCACATTAGCTTACGTACTTTGGGTATGACTAAGGTGAGTGTGAACACCCTACCACCTCAATAAAACACGACCAATTTACCACTTTCAATTAAAAATAAAGGATAAATAGCGACATTAATTACCAATTCAATGCATATAATTAAGAATTAAATTATACATAGGAATTACGTAATAGACTCCACTATATAAATTATATATAAGTTGCCAGATCTTAATACTTTTTGTTTTTGCTAGTTGTAGAACTAAAAAGGTTGAGACCTCAGCAATGTCATGTTACAATGTCAATGCCAAAAAACAAACAGATAATTTTTGAATCATACGACATAATTATTTTTTATTTCACGAATATGTAATTGATACATATATCATTGTTTTTTTGGTAACTCGGGGACTCCTACATAGGACAATCAGGGTTGCTGTGAGGGCAGGGACCCCGGTATCGGATTCCTACTAACTAAGGATCCAGGGTATCCCTCTAACCACTCCACCTAGTCCTGGGAAACCGAATTCGTCCAGTCGCCCAGGGAGCGGGGTAAAAAGGGGAAAAGAGGCCATGCCTCCAATCTTTTCTCACGGGCGGTCCACTGAACACTGCGCACCACCTCCCTCTCCTCCAGGCAGTAAACTCGCTCAAGTCTACTGCCCAATATACATATAAAATGTAGTAACAAAACATATTTTAAAAGGATTTGTATTATCAGACAATTAACGTTTATAGCATTTCAAATTTATATCGTATTTTTACTATTTTATTTCTGTTACTGTATCACGATTATTTTATACTTTTATGTCATCTACAATGTTTTTTTATGTGTTATTTCTACTTCGTGTTTAGTGCGTTCATTAAATTCCTGAAGACATATTTAAACAACTGATATCATTATTTAATATATAGCAAGTCCAGGGGCACGCAAGCTTGTTGAACAAAGCTCCAAACGTTATCAAATGGTAAACAAAATGCTGCAGTTTGTTTTAATTAAAGAATAAATACACGCTCAAGACTCATGTTTAAAAAAACATACTGAAACAAATACTTTTATAAAAAGCAACATTGTAATAACACCTATATTTGACATAAAAATAATTGTGTGTGGCTAATAGACACCTCGCGGCATTATTAGACTGTATCGACACCGAAAAAGGATATTTCGAAACCTTGTCCTAAACATTTTACATTCAGCACATTTAAAGTAAAATCAATACTAAGCGAAATTATCAAATATTGATATACAAATGTATGATTTATTATAAACATAATGAATTAAAATATTGGCCAATTGCAAGTCGGATTTGTGAACAGAGGATTCCATATAAAAACACCTAGAAGGGACTAAGTATTTGATATTAATTTCAATTCAAAACTTCCACGCGTTCTTGAGAAAAAAGAGCCTTGACAGACAGACGGACAGGCAAAGATGTAATTCTATAAGGGCTGGTTTTTTAATTTTGATTTCCAGAACCCAAAATATATTTTTTTTTTAGTATAATTTGAAATGTTATGCTACTTTAGGCTACATTTTAGATGACATAGTAAAGAAAGTGTATCAAATACGATACGTAATAAGATCTAAATGAGGAAATTTGCAAGAAATTTGGTACAGGTTTAAATCTTTAAAGCAGTACCTAATGTTCACGCTTACGGATACATTTTTACTTTTACAAGACATAAAAAATGTCTTTTTTTTTAATAATCATTTGTTAGTCATTATTGCCTAAGCTTGGAATATAACTATTGTATACATTTTGAATTTCCAACTCCAGCTATAGCGTTTGTACTCGAATTAACATCTTGTAAAAACATAATTTTTAATAGAGTAAAAAAAAACAGGGATAACACAACTACAGGGCGAGACTTTTTTATAGATGTGATAAATGTATTGTGTATATAGTAAGGATACTATGCGTTCATAAATGCAAAAGACTATTAAAATCTACTCGAAATATTATTATTGAGTAGTCAATGATGTATTATTACTGAAACTGAGGTTTAATATGAACAGAAAGGATTGCCAAACAAACGTACTGAGAGATATTTTAAACCTTATTAAATCTTTACTATAAGAAGTATTGTTAGTGAAAATAGGTCAAGGTAAGTTAGGTTTTAGGACCTTCTATACAGATTGAGGGTAAGTTCAAGTGGCTTAGTGTAAGACCCGTCATCAATACACACGTGCCAATATATTCAGATGCGTTACAGTTGTGTCACAGTTCACTATTGGTTGTCTTCTAGTAATATCGTATGATAAATGACTTAATATGTTCCATTTATTGAGAAGATAATTGTGTCAAATCAATTCTACTCTATATTGTTGTTACTTTAATTTATATTTCGATGATTATTGCAACAAACAGTTACGTATTTAGTCAGGCATGTTAATAAATTAAAAATTATGTTATATTCTACCTAAATGATTAATTTTTATTTCAAGGTGATGTATTTGTTTACTTTACACACTATTATTACAATATGAACACAGCTGATTGAATAAATTTTTACACATGTGGTAAATATTACTTTTCTTTACAAATTATAGCTTATCAATTTATAAAGTAACAATACAAGCATTTACCCCCAGCACAAGCGATTAACACAGCGATATTATAACATTCTAAATAGTACTTTTAAACTCTGTACTTTTTAATTAGTCTATTATTGATATTGACATTGGTATACTCATATGCAGTGACGTGCATAGAGTATTTGGACAGGGTAACCAGAATTTGCGTAATTATTTTTTATATTACATTATGATAGTAAATATTATATTCCTTTCATAGGAAAGATAGACGGCGTGAATATAGAATAGATATGAATATAAATGGTTTTCGTTTTTTGTTTAACTTTAAGGCATTTATTCCAGACTTTTTTATCATAAGGGCATGCAATGCTTGCATGCATCTATGGAATGAACGCTACTGTTCACATGCCCTCAATGCTCAAGAGTCTTCCTAAACAAGATAGGGTATGCGAGTCACCTAAGAGCACACGACCGGAGAAATCGGTGTTGAAACAGTCGCTGTGGCCGAATCCGGCTAGGACATCGTCATCATTATTGACAAAAAAAAATTGATAGCTGAGCGACTATGCGAATTGTCGTATTTTTTTTAAATATTTCTCTACTGTATTATTTATTATTATTTATATGTTATAATTTCATTTCTACAAACTCTTCAGGTACAATCATACAAAATCGAAACAATTGCTTGTACTCGTATAAATGATTATTCCGGGATAAAATTGAACCCATGACTCTTAGCGCGTAAAAGGCGGTAGCTTAACCACTTCAAATATATAATACTGCTCGTATAAACTTTAGTTTTTTTTCCTTGAAAAGTATGATAAGCCTTATCATATTCTTGGGTAGGAAGAAAAACCTCTTTAGAAATTCTGTTCCCATATATTATACCAGTAGACATACAATAGCGCTTCTTAGTATAGATTATGCCTCTTAGTTAGTAAACTATAATAATAATCATACTTCTATAAGCAGAAAATGGTTATCAAGAATGTAACTTCAGAAGCCAAAGGAATAAATATATATATATATGTAACTCTGTTTACCCCGAAATCGATATTAACGTCACGATATGTTTTTACAAAACAAACATTAAAATGAATAATTACTTAATACCGGTTTATTATTTTAAAAATTTACATACCATTAAGAATAATGTTCTAATTATTACGTTAAATTTTAAATATTTTTTTATTCTATCAACTAAGTTAGAAACATTACAAAACTTATTTAATAAAAATATTAACCAAGAGATTTTTAAAAAGAAATATACTCCAATAACCAGGATTCAGCAAATACACACACCTGTCTCCGAAACGGCGTATTCTGCTCATGACCATCACATTTACTTTCACTGATATCTTTATTTGTTGGATTTTTATTAATTTTCACCAACTCGGTGATCGTGCCGTCTTCCATGTCGAAAAGTTCCCGCGACACTGGATCACTCATGGTCAGAACTGGAGACTTTTGAACCACAAACAATAAACGAGATTGGATTTTATCTTATCATCGACACTAAATGTTGACGGCGCTTAGATGACACTACTCAACAGGCGATATACGAGCAATAATATAAAAGTTAATGTTGCAATGTACGCTGAGATCGAATTTAGTAGGTACATAATCTGGTCTTTAACGATACGGGTTATGCAAATTTTTGGGCCTAACAAAATCAATGTATTTGCAGTGTGCCATTAATTGTGACCCTGATTTCGATTGAAAGGGTAATGACTCAATGTTTTGATATGTTTTCATATTCAAGAAAAATGTAATTTGATATTTAAATTATTAAAACTAGACGACTCATGAATACTTATATATATATATATATATATATATATATATATATATATATAAGTATATATAAGTATCTATATAATATTCTTAAATATACAATATTGTATTAATTACTACGATCAAATTCTTTTACAAGTTTACTTTAAAGATTTCAGTTAAATAGATTGTTAATTAAATACTAGAAATGTTTTTTAGAATTATTTAAAAAAAATTATACCTATATAGAATACATAAAATTTACATACTACGTTGGTTAAATACATTTATATGTATATACATTTTTAATAAAATAAATATCTTACAGAAACTTAAGCAGCACCTAATTCTAAAGCACTTAGGTATTTAGAATAACGAATAAATTAGTCTGACCAAATTAGTCCATTAGTCTGAAACAAATGTCTAGCAAAAAAAAACCCTTTCTACCCCCTTCCTTCTTTCCAGAATGTGTCACTTGCAATATGCGACAGCCTAAATATCTTAGGTATGAATATCCGCTGTGATCTCAACCCTAGGGATCATTTAGGATCTGTCATCTCTACAAGATCACGTAGGCTAGGTGTCCTGAACAAGGTTCAACAACAAAAAGTGCAAGGTGCAAGGTAGAACAAGGTTTTGGGAGTCGAAGCTGCTCGCGTCCGTAGGCTTTACCCTAGTTCCCCTACACGTGACTCCTGGGTGGTGCTAAACGAGCAGCAGCAAGGTGGTAGGGCGTCGGTGCCGGTCTGGATTGCGACCACAGTACACGGGTGTAAAGCCCGTCATAGTGACCAGTTTCGGCTTGTCGCGTTTCGGGATCAGCTTGTGTATATCCAGTAACTCATATACCTAGAGACCTTCAGTCGTGGTATATGTGGGCCGACATGACGATATAGATTATCAATGGATTTTCATCCTTTGATAGTCGCTGTCGTTTTTTTACTACACTGTACTTACCATCGGGTACTCTGTAGTCACTATGTCGAGCCAGTGTAAAAAAAAAAGTTGCGACGGTTTTTCACGCCGAATCAACTGTTCCTTTTATATAAGGCTCAGGTCAGGCCTTGCATGGAATATTGTTCGCATCTTTAGGACGGTTTTGCTCAGTACTTACTTGATGCCCTAAATAGGTTACAGCGGAGGGCTGTTCGGATTGTGAATGATCCTGACGTGACTAAGCATCTTAAACCACTTCAGTTGCGCAGAGATGTTGCCTCACTGGGCGTTTTCTACAGTCTGTATCATGGCGAGTGTTCTGAAGAATTGTTTAATCTTGTTCTACCCTCTTCCTTCCTGAATAGATCCACGCACGCGGGTTTGCGGTGTCACAGCTATACGGTATCTCACATCCCGGCCAGGACTAAGAAGTTCTCTAAGTCTTTCTTTTGCCGTGTCGTTGGGCTGAGGAATGGTCTTCCGGCGAGCGTGTTCCCACCATCCTATGATATGGGATCTTTTAAACGTAGCGTGAAGAGATATTTGTGCAGGCCGGCATGATCGCCGTGACTACCGACGGGTTTTTCCTGCCTATCGATAGTCGTTGGCGTTTTTTGGACTGCACCATGCTTACCATCAGGTATAGTGCAGTCACTGTGTCAAGTCGGTATAAAAAAAAAAAACAGAATTTATTGGCAAAAATATATGCCAATTTGTGTCTAAAAAAAAGTAAACTCATCAAAAAAGTCTACACGACAGTATGTTAAATATATTTATATATATTTAGTATTTTAATAGATAGTATTTTAAATTTAAGAATTATTTTTCGTAAATTAAAGTTTGTTTTTAATTATAATTTTGGTGTTTACTGATATAAAACAAACAATATTTTATCTTTATAAATAAAAAAATTAACATGAATGTATCAAGCATACTAAAAACTAAGGTACCTAAGTAACTAAACTTTTATAAAACAAAATTAAATTGCTATACCCTGTCCATTATATTAACCATCTTTTGATAGATGACGATTTACATATTTAGTGATGTCCTAAAGATTCTCAAATGCGATACCATTCCGATTATAGTACCTACTATCATTAATCGAATTACGTACCTACGTAATTCGATTAATGATAACCTACGTAAACTAATAACAGATATAGAAATCAACATTTTGATTTAATATTGCCTTAGTTTTTTGAAAATAAATGTTAATCCGTGTGTATTTATTGTAATCATAAAAAATATATTATACATCAACTGGCAACATCAACAGACCTTCCGCTCGGCCGCCATTTTGACGTGATCTGTCACTCGCAACGAAGCGCCCGTGATAGTCACACGCATTTACGTTCGCTGAGTGTTCTCTCGCATCTGTTACACCTTGAGTTGAGTAGCTTTATTCCTCGGTAAAACTTTTGTGAAACTTATATTAATTGATCGTGAAAATGCCGAAAGGACGTGTGTTGAAAGCACAATCGAGACAGTTAGTGTTAAAACTTCATGAGTATTTTGAGCAAGAAAATCAAAATGGCGGACCTCTTATACCTATCACGCAAGTCCGAAACCGTGTTGCAGCCGCGTTGGGGATCAGTCTATCAACTGTGACTAAAATCACTACTGATGCCTACGGCAGGAGCGGCTTGGAGCAAAACAAACCATCTACACCAAAAAGAAAGCGCCGGACTCATAAGGTGACAGCTGTTGATGACTTTGACGCTGACGCTATTCGTCGTCATGTATATGATTACTACTTGAGAAAAGAAATTCCAACTTTGAGAAAACTCATTGTTTCTTTGAAAAGAAGTGGTCTATTTCATGGTGAAAAATCTTCTTTGGTCAAAGTTTTGAACACAGTTGGCTTTACATATAAAAAGTCAAATAAAAGAAAATTATTAATGGGACGCACAGATATAGCTATAGCACGTTGTGATTTTTTAAGAGAGGCAAAGAAAATACAAGATTGGGCAAATATTGTTTTTCACGGATGAAACATGGCTCAACGCTAACCACACACTATCTCGTTTCTGGACTGATGATACTGCTGATTCCACTTCCTCAGTACCAATGGGAAAAGGTGAGCGCCTAATCATTTTGCCATGCAGGTACAGCAAAAGGATTTGTACAAAACGCACTGTTGGCATTTAAATCGAAGAAATCAAATGACTACCACGAAGAGATGAATGCAAATGTGTATGAAGAGTGGTTCAAAAAAATGCTCATTTCATTGGAAGAACCATCAATAATTTTTATTGATAATGCGCCCTACCACTCCCGTCAAATTGACAAAATGCCAACACAGGCTAATACAAAGCATGAAATAATTAATTGGCTTCGGGACAATGGAGAAAATGTGGACGAGTCAATGTTTAAGTTTAATTAATAAAAATATTAAAAACCAAAAAGAGAGCAAAACGCTATGTAATCAATGAAATGGCAGCAGAATATGGCCATACTGTTCTGCGGATTCCTCCATACCACTGCCAGTACAACGCAATAGAACTTATATGGGCACAAGTAAAAGGGCATGCTGCGAGATGCAATACAAGCCCACCATTCACAGCGAATAAAATGTTGCAATTGCTAAAAAATGCTTGCACCCACGTAACGGCCGAGAACTGGGCAAGTGTGGTGGAAAGAACTAAAAGAGTAATATTCTCTGATTGAGAACGTGATATTGCGTTTGATAATATATTATCTACACAAGAGCTAATAATAACTGTTACTGAAGACTCCTCATCGGAGGAGTCTAGTGTTGATTATCATTCCGACGACTCGTGCTAATAAAATAAATTAAACTATCCTGATTGTTTTATTTGTGTTCATGTATTAACTAAGAAGAAAGTAAAATTTTATATAATGTTATTAAATGTCTTTTTTATCAGTACATTATTTAAATAACATATTAACTACACTTTATTAACATTATAGAAGAGTATTTCTTTAGCAGACTTAATACTCGTAACATCGATTTCTACCGATTATTTTTAATCTGTGGCATAATCGTAGTAACCATTATGTGTGACACATCACTAAGTGGGCGGTACCCATCCATAAAGTACAAATATTATTTGTATGACATTTGTACGTAAGCAATACAAAACTTAATGAGCGTGAGCTGTCAAAAGACTGATAATATGATGGACAGAGTATAAACCAAATTATCTCCTTGTAAAAGAATTGGATATTTTAATACATAGTTTGACCTCCTCCATTGTTCAAATTTCTCAGCACCAATTATTTACAGAATCGATGAATCGGTAAATGTTATCCTTCGATAAGCGTTCACAATGGAGTTTTATCAAATCATTTAGTAGTTGAGCTGCAGTCACTCCACCCGAATCTCCTAAAACACGTCCTTAGAGTCTATGGCATACATGCTCAATTGGGTTGAGATTTAACAATTGTGCATACCACCACAATACGAAGATGTTTTCTATTACTAAGTACAAACTGTATGCGAACGCTCATTATCATGCATTTACTTTAAATCGAAACCAAGTGTTTATGCCAATGGCCGGACGTAAATCACAAGAATAACATCAACATAATTTTAAGTACTCATGTTTCCGTTAACAGAAAAGAACTCATTTCGACTGTTCTCCATAATACCCACCCAAATCATAATTATTGAGTGGCTATATGGATGAACTTTCTGGACGCATATAAGCCTTTCAATATTACCGAGGCGACAAAACACTTACCCTTGTTGTACCAAGGCAACTCGAATAGAGATTCATCGGAAAATAAAATATTATCCTATTGCTTCTAGATCCATACAAATTTAAAAAGTAATAAGATATTTAGTAACAAATATTGTATCGTTTAATTTTTAAATAAGCGAAAGAAATTATAATTGAAATTAATTAGAACATAACGAAACAACTTTGTTTACCAGTTTTAAAAATACCACATAAAACGCCTGACGTTTTACACTGAACCAAGATGGTAACAAAATTGTATCAAAGAAGATTTAGGAACTAAAAATATTTTATGTAAATAAATTTTCATTATAAATTAGTATTAATGAAAGAAATAGTAATGTTTATAGTATTTTGTAATATCGAGTTCATAGTTAATTATCTACGCAACTATATATGTACAATTCAATACTTAATACGTACACTTCTAAAACACTAACAGTAAGCAGGTTAATTTTCGGAACAAATATATCATACACTATAACATAAAAAAAGAATATACGGTAATAAATAGGATTTTTTACGAAAGGTGAAACTTTTAATAAAAATAATTTTAATAAACACGAGATATACGAACAAAATGAAAAAGCGGATTGTTTACGGATCACATATATATATATATATAAGTATATAGTTGTTAGTTATAGTTAATTATATTATTAGTTGTTATTTGCAGTCCGTAGGAGAGCAGTTCCTCCATTTTTTATTTCTTTTATATTTCAGTATGACTATGCATATTATTTCTGAAAATTTTGGCAAGACTGATATTATAAAACAATAATATATCATTACGCTATAACTCTTTCGGAGTGAGCAGAGATGTATTAGTGGTGGTATCCTACCGAGCAGTAGACTTGAGGGAGTTTGCAGCCCGGAGTAGAGAGGGGTGGTGCGCAGTGTGTGGCGCACCGCCCGTGAGAAAGGGTTGGAGGCATTTGCTCTTTACACCCAGCCCTCCCAGAAAGTAAGCATGAATAAGGATGGACGCCCCCCGGGCAACTGGACGAATTTGGTTTCCCGGGCCTGGATGGAGAGATTAGAGAGACACCCCGGGGGTTTTTAGTCAATACTAGCTGATCCGGCAAATGTTGTTTTGCTATATAAGGTTTTGTAATATCTTCTAAGATGTTCATTGAAATTAAGCGATGTCAAAGACAATTTTGTTCACAATTAAATACTCTTAATGAACAACACATTTATTTGAATAAAGATTAATATTATTACGTTGATACAACTCTTAACAAATAATGCATTAATTTCGACCAAATTTATTTACCATAAAAACGGCTCTAGTGACTTAATCTTAAAAGATAGACATACACTGTCCCGGACATTTTTTTAGATCATTTCAAGAGGAATATTTCTTTTTTAAATATATTTTTGGTATCTTGAACCGTTTTTGCAGCGCACGCAATGGAAGCCCTCAAAGATGAATAATTTTCCCCGTTTTTTTCATATTTCCATTATTTCTTCGCTCCAAATAATTGCATCGTGATGTTATATAGCCTAAAGCCTTCCTCGATAAATGTTTAATTCAACTCAAAAAGAATTTTTCAATTCGAACCAGTAGTTCCTGAAATTAGCGCGTTCAAACAAACAAACAAAAAAACTCTTTAGCTTTATAATATTAGTATAGATGAGTCTGACACACCCGGGTGTTGCTGCCTTCACACCAATCCTGATGGTCACCCGGGTTATCAAAAAAGTGGTTGTATGTATACACTTTACGCATATATGTTGTTCTCAATGTAACCAGTAGCACAGCTGATCCCCATTCTCTGGGCACTTACACATGACATTTCTATTAGAGGCCATACGGGCTGCCGCAAGATGTTTTTATTCACCGGTGATCATGAGATGCCTAAATACGTATCTTAAAACCTAGATATACTGATATTATACCTATTAGATTTATTTTTATGCGTCTCTTATAAAATATAATTAAAGCAATCAATGTTTAATATTAACTCTTTGACACTCTCTATGAGTGGAAAAGAAACATATTTTTTTTACACTGGCTCGACATAGTGACTACAGAGTACCTGATGGTAAGTACAGTGTAGTCCAAATACGAAAGCGACTATAAAAGGATGAAAATCCATTGATAGTCTACAACGTCATGTCTGCCCACATATACCACGACTGAAGGTCGCTAGGTATATGAACTACTGGATATACACAAGCTGATCCCGTAACGCGACAAGCCGAAACTGGTCACTATGACGGGCTTTACACCCATGTACTGTGGTCGCGATCCAGACGGGCACCGACGCCCTACCACCTCGCAAACATATTATAGGTTTATTAAAGCGCATTTGATAATGACTAATTTACGCCTACTAGTCCTTTGTTCTTTTCTTTCGTATGGAAAATTATTTAAATGTCTATTTAAAATTTTAAATTATTAGTTACAAATGATTTGCGTCAAGGAATCAATCAGCAATAAATTACTAAATTATTACATTACACGCGTAACTAATTCAAGTTTTTACATCAACGATGAATATATTCTGAGGATTTGTATCTTATTTTTACCAATAAATCGAAAGTTTGGGAAAACAATTATATATCATAGGAGCAAGCAAACAAGTTAGGTTCCAAAAAAAGACTTTCCAGCTCTATGCCCACTTTACTCAAAAGAAGAATTTGTTTGCTCGTAGGTATATAATTATATTCCCATTCTTATAGATATTATATGTAAAACTTAGTCATTGTTAGCACACGAAATACATTGTCGTTTATGTCGGCTTCCAAATATATATTTAGTAATAGGTCATTACAGGTCAAATAAATTTGCGTTGGCAATATACGAGTATTATAGGAAATAATGCTATCATTAAATATATAAAATTATAAAAGGATATGAAGTCAGTCCTAATAACACATATTATTATTACAAAAAAAAAAGTATATTTCGTATTACCTTTTAAATTTATCTACCAAACAATCAAATAACAGACGGATAATATTCAAAGCCAAACCCCAGGTATACTGCATTGTTTACACGATCTGATGCCCCATATCAGCATCATTGTCATCATATCATAAGTTGCAAGTAAGTTAAGCAAAGCAAAACTCAGTTACCATAAAATATATATTGCTAATATAAAAAGAGATTACCATTTTAACAGTTTTAGTTTAGTTTTATAAGTGATATCTACTAACAATATATACGTATGTTGTATAAAATATTCACAGATAAAAATCGGATCATTTTATGCTTGTATAACGTCAATAACAGTTGAATATCATAAAGTTTTATTATAAATTTATGACGAAATGATAAAAAAATCTCAGATAAAGATAGTATCGGTATGTAATACTAATGTAATCGTCGTGTTGAGGTCATATCATGATACAATTTTTACAAGATTCCACTTTATCTTACTGCCTTGTAATTCATGTCCTGTGTCCTAATTCTATCGTTTTATACACCGGTAACTAAATAGTAGAATTCAATTGAACCATATATAATTATCTGAATAATAATTAACTTAAGCGGGCGACAAATTTACACCCTAAAGAAGTTTCAGTCTTAAAACATTATTATTTCCACCATACTAGACAATTGATTCAGTTCGTCTTTGCTAATTATCTTTGA
The DNA here is from genome assembly GCA_036320925.1 of Automeris io. NCBI lineage: Eukaryota > Metazoa > Arthropoda > Insecta > Lepidoptera > Saturniidae > Automeris > Automeris io. Next base: position 6,303,301 of record JAUDJH010000009.1, on the reverse strand, counting down.
ACATAAGAGCTAGAGTATCCTTTCATATTTTATTCCTCTAGCGCTGACGGTTTTACACCTCGTCTACCGGTGTCAAATTGATTTATTGATTTTATCAAAACATCTTTATGGACAATAAAATAAACAAGCTTACATTTAAGGTGTCATATAGATTTGTATGTAAAGCAATATGAAAATTACATATGATTGTTCATCGTAAATATTTTAACGGATCTTTATATTAGGTCCTTACATATGAAATTGGCGTTTTGTATGGGAGGAACAAAAGGTCGAATATTTTTTAATATAATATATTTAATTAATCAAAGTATGAACCATTATTTTCTATGCACTTTTGCCATCTCATAGGTAGTTCATTGATCCCTTTACTAAAAAAACCAGTCGGACGGGAATCAATAAAATCTTTGAAGGCGATTTGGACGGCCCCATCGGAGTTGAATTTTTTCCCTTGCAAGAAGTTATCCAAATTTCGAAAAAAATGGTAATCTGTTGGAAGCAAGGTCCGTGGAGTACGGAGGATGTATTAGACTTTCCAATTGAAGCTCTTCTAATTTAGTAGCCGTCTGTTGCGCAGTGTGTGGTCTAGCGTTGTCGTGAAGCAGTAGTGGCGTGGAGCGATTGACCAGCCTAGGTTGTTTAGCCGCTAGCTTTTCCATCATGGTTTGCAATTGCTGACAATAGACATCAGCCGTAATAGTCTGGCCAGATTTGAGAAAACTGTAATGAACAATACCGGCACTAGTCCACCAAAGGCTTACAAGTAACTTTTTTGGGGTTAATTTTCCCTTGGGGCAGGATTTGGCTGGCTGGCCAGGATCCAACCATTGCGCTGAGCGCTTCCGATTGTCGTAAAGAACCCATTTTTCATCACAGGTAATGATTCGGTTTAAAATACCTTCATTATTGTGGCGGTTTAGTAATGTAACGCAGCAGTCGACGCGCGTTTGCCGGTTTGCTTCAGTCAATTCGTGAGGTACCCACCTTTCAAGCTTTTCAATCTTCCCAATTTGCTTCAAGTGAATTAAAACAGTTTTATCACTAACATCGCAGCCTGCAGCTAACTCGGACGTGGTTTGCGATGGATCCGCTTCCACAATAGCCTTCAACTCTTCATTCAACTTGAGTCTCAAGCCGTCCACGGGGCTTGTTCTGCAGGTCGAAATTTCCAGAACGAAAACGTTGGAACCAAAAACGAACTGTGTTTTCTTTTGCAACACGACCGCCATACACATCATTCACCCTTCGAGTTGTTTCCGCAGCACTAGTGCCACGGCGGAACTCGTACTCGTAAATAATGCGATATTTTAAGTTTTCCATTTTGTAAAATGAGTGACGCAAACAGAAAAAAACAGAAGAAAAAAACAAATGAATGACGATCATCGAAGCACAAATACATGAGTCTATAGCTGTACAAATTTGAATTTGGAATTCCTTACCAAAGAGGAGAAATTTGTGATTAAAGTGGCCAGTACGAAAAACGCCAATTTCATATGTAAGGACCTAATATAATATATCGGATATAACGGAACTTTCAATAATGGTACGTTTCGACCCCTTTTCACGAACCATAGTCACGAGGAGACTGAAAAACCACTGATTTTTCGTCGAAGACGGTAGTTTACTTCTTTTACCCTCTTTTTTTTCTTGATAATTTAAATAATCATGATATATAAAAATCACAGTATGTAGCTACAATTTTTTCCAAAGCGACATGAAACGAGTTCTTTGACTTGATTCGAGAATCCCGATTAAACGTTTTGTGCTTCTTTATCTCGATCGTTTCTCGAACCAGTTTTAGATAGCGATGACCTGTATAACTGGGTCAAAATATCAAGCCATAATTAAAAGTAAGTTAATTCACGCATAGGACCCGTTAAAATATGTATAATGAGTACCAAACGCAAAAGTTTAAAATGCGTTATATTAATTATGTGGAAGATGGTTATACGCCTAGATTTTATAAAAAGAAATTTTTTAAAGTGTAAAACTTCACCTCCACAGCCGCAACTCTGCGTAATTCATAGATTAACAGTAGTGACAGTTCATTTTTATAAAAAACAGCTAATGTTTTGTATAGAAATCTAGTTATTAAAAAACCGTTTATTTAGTAGAATACAGATCATAACATTTTATACATTTTTAACAACGTGATTCCCCAGCACAGTGTAATGACATTTTTAAAAAATACTTCATTTTAGTAAAAGTTAGGTGGATCTATTGATTATTATAAAATTTACAATAATTTTTGTTCTTTATTCAATTTTTTCCTCATCATAATATGTGTCCAGAAAAAAATATCAGCATCAAATGTAATTCTAACAAATTACATTGCGTACACAATTGAAGTAACAATGAATGTCGCTTGTGATTATTTCATTTTAAGGAATCAAGGTCTAGAACAATGTCTTTTTTTTTTCTTAAATATTCATTTCCTAACTATTAACGTCAGTTATCAGAATATTTATTTATTAGCAAAATGGATTACAAACAATTTTGAACTAAAATAATCTTTATTTCAAGTTTCATGCTCTTAAAGTTTTTACCCATCATAAGACGTCATAATCAGTCTATTCATTCTCTTTGATTTTTTTATTAAACAAAAGATATCTTAAATTTGTATTTTTAATTATAAGCAAGTACGTTACATTTTAAGTATTCAGACAATATTTACTATGGATGAAATAAAAACGAACAAAACCTTAGACTATAATTTAGTCACAGATACAAATAATAAGGTACACATACTATTACATAATACTGAAATTAGTGATAAATATTATCGATAAATGTAATATTTTACTATAAAATTGGAAATTAAAAAAGAATCGTAATGTACACGTGGCACATTAAATGTTTTACCTAAAAATTGGTGTAGTGACAAAATAGTAGTTTGCAACTCCTTAAATTATTTATTTTATGTAAGAATAAATTAATTTAATTCACTAGATATTCGTATATTAATTAACTATAAGTCAGTGTATGATTAAACGATGTCACAAAGTCAATATATAAATTGTGATGTCTACTAATAGGCTAGTCATTTAATGTCGGCAGTTTCTAGACAAAAGAATAGCAACAAAAGTTTCACATTGGACCGGGCTTTGTTACTCTGGTAGGAATATTTTATAATTATTTGATTTTTATATGAATTAAGAATATTGAAAATATTATATTGTTTCTGACATTATGAATGAAAATCATCTAGTTTATAAAAAAGGTAATATAGAGATGGAAAATGTTAACCAATTATAGACAAATCCGTCGACTGGCCGAATTTGGTTTCCCAGGCCTGGGTGGAGGGATTAGAGGGACACATTGATGGTCCTATGCAGGATTTTACTCGGGATTCTAAAAAAAAATTATAGACAAATCTAACGTATTTATATTCACAAAAATACATTAGCGAATATATCTATATTCCAAATACGAAAGCGACAGAGAAGAATTAGGTACTAAGTGGTAATATATTGTTGTTTTACCCTGGCTCAACAAAGAGACTATATTGCACCTGATTGGAAACTACAGTGTAATCCAAAAACAGCAAGGACCGCCAATAATGTCCTCTTATATCACGACGAAAGGTCTCTAGGTATATGAACAACTATAAAAGAAGCTGATGCCGAAACACGACAGACTAAAGCAAATCACTATGACGGTCTCTACACTTGTGTACTGTGGTCACGGCCCGATTTTGGCGAACGCCCCACCTCAGAAAACAACACACCAATAAGTTAAGAAGTCACCGTATGGTATTTCATCGGTAACATTAACATAGTTTGTGTTTAACATAGTTTTATGTTTACTTTTTTATTACTAACCAAAAGTCTAAAAACCCTGTTTTCATATTTATAACACTTGAAGTATGTGACAGATTTTCTAAAAATCTTTCAACCAGTGTTTCTCCCTTCAGGGATGAAATATCAAAAAATCCGCTCTCAGTTGTGGGTGGATACGTCATACAAGAACTCGCTCGTTTTTTTTAACTTGTTTGCTGTTTGGTCTATGTTGGCACATCAATCAGGACAAGTATTTCATATATGACGATTATTTTGTTCTAGAAAAATGACGGCGATCGTCGATGATGTCCAAGGCTACCACATGAGCTCACGGCTCATCTTCTACCCATTACTATTGATTGCGTCCGGTCTCTGGATTATACATCGATGGCATAAAAAGTCGCGTATGTACGAACTAGGTGAAAAGATACCTGGACCGCCAGCTGTACCGATATTTGGCAATGCACTTCTTGTTGTAAGCAAGTCACCAAGTGGTAAGTGGCTATCACAAACTAACACATAAAACATATACAAAAAACAAAAACAGGATAAAATTTATTTGATAACAATAAATTAAAAAAAAAATAAAACGGCACTATGGAACATTCTAGAGTGGAGAAACATTTTTTGTAATTACATAAAATTTAAGGACAACTGCATTCGTTGACCGAGCCAAAAACTAAGCTTGCGCTTGTACCGTATATACTAAATAAAGATATTCATACTTTTATACAAATACAGAACTATTATTTGCGTCAAATTATTCTGCTCATCATATAGAAAAGTTTACCGGTACCGAGATTAGAATCCAGGACGACTACAGAATGCGCTATTAAACCCTCAGTCAAGCGAGGTAGTTATTTATAAAAGTGTAATACAACAACTCAGTTTTATTTTTGTTATTTGGATACATGTATAGATGGAGGATGAAATAATGATGAAAAAGAGAACTTTGAATGTGAGTGGAAATAAAACATCTGGAACGAAATTTATTTGTGAAAACTAAATAAGTACTATGGTAATATGTTAGGTATTTCTGTATTAGGGTACGATGGGGCTAACATACGTACACACGTAAAAATCCCTTAAATAAATAGAATTAAAAAAAGTACTAAAAATTCTATAAAAAAAAAGTCTATAAGTCACCGAATTTTTTTTTAATTTAAAAATCTTTTTTAATATTACAGAATTAGTGTCGCTCGCGCTAGATTTTGCCAATAAGTTTGGCAATGTCGTCCGAATATGGGTCGGATCAAAACTGGTTGTCTTCCTCATGGATCCCGAAGACGTTGAGTTTATTCTCAACAGCAACGTTCACATCGACAAATCTACTGAATACAAATTTTTCAAACCTTGGCTTGGAGAAGGTCTTCTCATCAGTTCAGGTATAATGTTTAATACTGTTTACATTAAAATGACCAATTTCAAATATTTATAGTAATGTCGAATACATAGTGTCTTTGATATTTATGTTAGCCAGCCGAATGCTTGTTTAATTTACAATAAAAAGTAATAAAATTATATTTACGATGTATACAGCAGTCATTAATTGCTCACGTGTGGTTGGTTAGTATAACTAAAAAAACTGTCACACCTTCAGACCAGATATTTGCATTGCGTTTTCGCCGATGGATCAACGATTCAAGAACTATTTAAGACAATATACAATCCTCGAATCTCTTTGTGCTCTATTATGTTTTTTCAACATAGGGTCAGAGTTATGATGAAGGAATTGGTTTTAATTTAAATATTGTATTATATACAAACTAGGTCAAATAAACTACAGGTTTTTGACTCATCTTTAAAACATATTCGGCTATGATGTACTAACTATAATTTAGAGTTAAATGAATGTTAACGTGTCATTCTGTAATAAAAAGATTATTAAAATAAAGTTTAGCAAAGTGCATACCAGGAACTAACTGTTTTTTTTTTCTGCTGCGCGAATGCAGCTCTATTAATAAACTAGATAAATCAACTTGTAGACAATTTTATTAGAATGGGAGTATAAAGGTATATACAATTTTATAAAGCACGCAACAGGTTAATTCCAATAATCGTTTACTTACTATATGTATGGATTTTGTAGGTACAGATTAATATCCAAAAGCAATCAATATATTTTTTACTTTTTATAATCAGTTAATCACCCAACACTTGGCTATTATATGTCTATTCGCTTTAAACGCAAGTGAGTAGCTGTACATTTTCTTCCCCTGAAAAGGATGTAGCGTGGTTACATATTAGTGTTAATACTTAAAAAAAATATTGAAAAATGCTTAACTATTCTTAACTCTGTCGTGACATCTGGTTACGGAATGGTCTTCTTTGAAGTATGATGTCGGTGTTGGGTCTTTAACACATTCGCTACCAGCGCCGTATATATGTGTCGTCTCAGATTTTGCATCTGAGCCTGCCGCCGCAAATGAGCGGCGTGTTTATTTTTTCAGTTTATTACAAATTACTCTTATTTTACTTCAAAATAGTTGTAATGGTCTGTAAAAGAACATAATGCATGCAGACTAACCTTGGTGAACCTTGGTTGCGAGGTGGTAGCGCATCGGTGCCCGTCTGGATCGCGACCACAGTACATGGGTGTAAAGCCCGTCATAGTGACCATTTTCGGCTTGTCGCGTTTCGGGATCAGCTTGTGTATATCCAGTAGCTCATATACCTAGAGACCTTCAGTCGTGGTATATGTGGGCCGACATGACGATGTAGACTATAAATGGATTTTCATCCTTTAATAGTCGCTGTCGTTTTTTGACTACACTGTACTTACCATCAGGTACTCTGTAGTCACTATGTCACACCAGTGTAAAAAAAAGTCTGGAGATAATTACATATTTTTTATAAATATAATATTAAAAATTCAATGTCATTTAAAGTCACATTATAAGAAAATATTCTATGGGCTGTGGCTTATGATTTATTTCGCGCGGTAGCGAACGTGTTAAAAAGAAGTATGAAGAGACTTTCAAGCAGCTCGACCTGATTACGGGGACTATCAACTAAGAATCCCCTGTTTTTTGATAGTTGCAGGGAATGTATGGACTGTCCTGGGCTAAACATCAGGTGCAGCGTATACACTTTGCCGTGCTAGTATAAAAAAAGAAAGTTAAAGTATGATATAATTTTTGTATGTTTTATCTAGGTATATTTTTTATGGTTGATTAATTTTAGGTGAAAAATGGCGTTCTCATCGAAAAATGATCGCTCCGACGTTCCACATAAATATTCTCAAATCTTTCATTGGTGTATTTAATCAGAATAGTAAAAATATTGTCGAGAAGTTGCGTCCGGAAATCGGAAAAACTTTCGACGTACATGATTACATGAGCGGTGTTACTGTGGATATTTTATTAGGTAAGTCACTTAACAGCCGTTAAAATTCTACACTTTCTATGATTAGATCATGGATTTTGAAAGTTATTTGATTGATTTTTCGCAATGGCAAGATGCTAGTGACAAAAAACTGTATGTTTAATATTAACCAATTCTTGCAGAAACTGCCATGGGAATTACAAAAAAGACCCAAGACGAATCTGGATTCGATTATGCTATGGCTGTCATGAAGTAAGTTTAACAAAAATAAAATATATAAATAAATTAAGATAATATAATAAATACATTACTATCTATTAAAAAAGTTTAATGATTAAGAACCTGTTATTTCGATATTTAAAACACAAGCGACAGCTCAGTAAAATAATATTAGGATATACATTTTACGTAGTATAGATAGTATACAGTAAGTCCTGTTTTTGTGCGATTTTATTTTTCGATTTGTTTCTAAATCACACGAAAAAAATCACACTAAAATAAAAGCGCACAAAACTAATCGCACTAAAAGAAAATCACATAAAAAAGGACCGCACAAAAACAGAATTTACTGTATACGTATATAATATTAGGTCCTTACATATGAAATTGGCGTTTTTCGTACTGGCCACTTTAATCACAAATTTCTCCTCTTTGGTAAGGAATTCCAAATTCAAATTTGTACAGCTATAGACTCATGTATTTGTGCTTCGATGATCGTCATTCATTTGTTTTTTTCTTCTTTTTTTTTCTGTTTGCGTCACTCATTTTACAAAATGGAAAACTTAAAATATCGCATTATTTACGAGTACGAGTTCCGCCGTGGCACTAGTGCTGCGGAAACAACTCGAAGGGTGAATGATGTGTATGGCGGTCGTGTTGCAAAAGAAAATACAGTTCGTTTTTGGTTCCAACGTTTTCGTTCTGGAAATTTCGACCTGCAGAACAAGCCCCGTGGACGGCCTGAGACTCAAGTTGATAATGAAGAGTTGAAGGCTATTGTGGAAGCGGATCCATCGCAAACCACGTCCGAGTTAGCTGCAGGCTGCGATGTTAGTGATAAAACTGTTTTAATTCACTTGAAGCAAATTGGGAAGATTAAAAAGCTTGAAAGGTGGGTACCTCACGAATTGACTGAAGCAAACCGGCAAACGCGCGTCGACTGCTGCGTTACATTACTAAACCGGCACAATAATGAAGGTATTTTAAACCGAATCATATTACCTGTGATGAAAAATGGGTTCTTTACGATAATCGGAAGCGCTCAGCGCAATGGTTGGATCCTGGCCAGCCAGCCAAATCCTGCCCCAAGCGAAAATTAACCCCAAAAAAGTTACTTCTAAGCGTTTGGTGGACTAGTGCCGGTATTGTTCATTACAGTTTTCTCAAATCTGGCCAGATGATCTGGCTGATGTCTATTGTCAGCAATTGCAAACCATGATGGAAAAGCTAGCGGCTAAACAACCTAGGCTGGTGAATCGCTCCACGCCACTGCTGCTTCACGACAACGCTAGACCACACACTCCGCAACAGACGGCTACTAAATTAGAAGAGCTTCAATTGGAAAGTCTAAGACATCCTCCGTACTCCCCGGACCTTGCTCCAACAGATTACCATTTTTTTCGAAATTTGGATAACTTCTTGCAAGGGAAAAAATTCAACTCCGATGGGGCAGTCCAAATCGCCTTCAAAGATTTTATTGATTCCCGTCCGACTGGTTTTTTTAGTAAAGGGATCAATGAACTACCTATGAGATGGCAAAAGTGCATAGAAAATAATGATTCATACTTTGATTAATTAAATATATTATATTAAAAAATATTCGACTTTTTGTTCCTCCCATACAAAACGCCAATTTCATATGCTAATATTTAAATACTATAATGGAAAATAACGGCCTTACCTTACAATAACCTTATACCTTAAAATAATATAACTTATTTTTTTTATTACTCGTGTGTTTTTGTAATTTGTTACTTACAATTTAAAGCCTTCAGCAATAATACTTTAATATTTTCTTAACCTATGTTATTGTTTGTTGTTGTTGTCAGCTTGTTTATATGTTTGCTTTGTTATTACTTTGACTTAATATCATTATTACGTGTAATCTTAATATTTTGTTATTAATCGTATTCTATTCAATATAAATATCATTTTTTTATAAAACTAATACGTATATTTATTTATTATATTAAAAAAAAAATTGTCTGAGAATATGTACTAATAAAGTCAATATATTTCAGAATGTGCGATATCCTTCACCAAAGACATTATAAATTCTGGTACCGTTTTGATGCTTTCTTCAACCTATCAGGCCTGTATAAAAAACAAATCCAACTTCTTAATATAATCCACGGACTTACTAAAAAGGTTGGTTACAATCTAACCATTAGTATTATTTGTAACTTTTTTTTTTAACGCGGTGGAAATACCCTCCGGACCTTCCGGGGAGTGTTGAGGGCCACTCTCCGGTGTGTCGGATTTGCACCGACTAAAGCCACCGGGGTACCAACTCTATCCTCTCTTCGCCTTCGCCGGGCCTGGGTATATGTATACTTCCTATGTTCCCGGCGAGCGACTGGCCTTGACAGGTCTCCTCGCTGGGATGGAGTCAATTGTTATCCCCTCACTAGCTCTCAATGAGGCGTCATGTGGGCACAAATACGACGCCTTGTCTTCTCTGCTGAACGGCGTTCGCCCTCAACGTCCACCGCCTGGCTTGTATCAGGAGGGGAGCGCGCTCCGAAATTGGTCCTGCACGAACTGCTCTGTATTATTTGTAACTAATACATTGTATTACTATCCTAAAAAATATTTTTCTTGCATTAAACAGAACACCTATTACATCATATAAAAGATAATTTATTTCATTAATATTTTTAAAGGTTATCAAGAGTAAAAAGGAAACTTACTTCCAAAATCTATCTAAGGGTACCAAGCCACTTAGTATAGATGAATTAGCACGGTCAACACCAGGCGACGATCAAATTCTAGCTAATGAGGCAAAAACATTATCAGATACTGTATTTAAAGGTTACCGTGACGATTTAGACTTCAACGATGAAAACGATATCGGTAAGAAAAAAAGAAACTAGTCAAACTTAATTTATCATATAGTATCAAAGTTCTAAGAACAAGCTATTAGAAATAATTATACTAAAAAATATGAACGGTGATGAAATATACGAGTAACCTACAAAGTTAAGGCTTTTCAATCGTAATTATGTAAATTACTAGGTATATTGCCAATAATTCTACCAATGATTTATCAAAAATAGAATCCTTTTAGTGTTTTTAACTACAATGCTTATAATATGTACGCAATAAGATTTTATCATTTTTTTTTTCTTTGGCTCGACATTGTATGTACCATAGTAATGGTAAAACTTGATGATAAGTAGTCCAAAAACTAAAGCGACCATCAAAGAATGAAAATTCTTTGATAGTCTCCGTCGTTATGTCGGCTCATATATACCACAACTAAAGAACTCTAGGTATATGAGTTACTGGATATACACAACCTGATCCCGAAACGCGACAGGCCTAAGCAAGTAACTATGACGGTCTTTACACTTATGTACTGTGGTCATGACCCAATTCGGGCAATCGCCCTACCCTATACGGTAACTCACATCCCGGCTAAGACCAAAAAGTTCTCTAACTCGGAATTTATTCCGAGTCGCTAAGCTGTGGAATGGTCTTCCGGCGAGCGTGTTCCCACCGTCCTATGATATTGGGTCCTTTAAATGAAGGGTGAAAAGATATTTATTCAGACCGGCCTGATCGCTGCGACTATAGATAGGTTTTTTTACTGTTGATAGTTCTTGTAGTTTTTGGACAGCACCATGCTTACCATCAGATGTGACGGGGTCAGCATGGCATGACACAATAAGCAAAAAATATCTCTGCTCACCCTGATAGTGATATAGCGTGATAATAATATTATTATTATTATTATGTATAAACTGTTTGCACTAAAAATGTAAAAAGTATCCACTGTGATACCTTACTAAGAAAGTGACAATAAATTTGTAGGTGAAAAGAAGCGCCTAGCATTCTTGGATCTAATGATTGAATCAGCTCAAAATGGAACAAATAATATCACTGACCATGAAATAAAAGAAGAAGTTGACACCATTATGTTTGAGGTACAACTCTGATGCCTGTATTTTAAAAATAAACCAATAGGTTTACTAGTGTATCGACATTCGCTCTAAAATAATAATATTTATTGATATGTGTTGTAAATTGAACTAAGATTTCTTTTAATTTGACTTCAATTGTGTAGGGCGTTGACCGACTTGATTATAAGGATAAGGTACTCACTGGGGTCTTTTGATGGATAGGCTTGCGGTCCGCGTTCAACCACACTGCGCTTTATCAGCCGACAATTCATTGCGACTCGTTTTTTGAAAGAATGCTCCGGCGCTAGTAATGCCCGCGGCGTATGTTTGCACGTATCAATTATTAGTGAGGGGAATGGTGGGAAAGGATGAACAAGTCGTAACAATACCGGTCCACTAAAACTAAAGTAGTCCAAATGTGACAGACTAAATTGTGATAAGCCAAGTAATCTGGGCTTTTCTGAACGAGTAATATTCGATAACCCCTTGAGTGGGATTCGCCCGACAAGATTTTCTGTATTAAATCCGAAGAATTTGACAGGCGTCTCCCGCAGTCTATTATTTTTCATATTAATTTCTTTCTTTTTATATAAATATATTAAATAAAAACAAAAATATTTAAGTTGTATTTTATGATAATTCCACTCATAGAATTGCGCTAAATTTAATTGTCTGCACGCGTACTATTCCTCGAGATTTAATCGTAAAGCAAGGGGTTAGATTTCTACAATTAATAAAAATAGTGTTCTCACTATTTTCAGTGTCATAGATTCCTATCTATGACATTGTAATGAGATAATGTAGGAACACTAGGGAATGAAAATATTTTTTAATATAATTGTTAAACATTTTATGTAATTGCTACACCTGGGTCTTATAAAGACTTTAGTCGGTATACTGGTAATGTTGTTATTATATTCCCCAGGGTCACGACACAACTGCAGCTGGATCCAGTTTCATTCTTTGCTTATTGGGATTACATCAGGATATACAGGCTAAAGTATACGATGAACTGTACGAGATATTCGGTGACTCAGACCGTCCGGCCACATTCACAGACACCCTTCAGATGAAGTACTTAGAAAGAGTGATCCTTGAATCCCTGCGTTTGTACCCGCCAGTACCGCTTATTGCTAGACATTTGAAACAAGACGTGAAAATTGGTAATTTCTCTTCTCTAACCTCGTCATGATTATTTATCAATATAACATTCTATATTCATAATATTTCAAAGTATTGAAGAAATATGAAAATCAGTATTAATTTACAGACTATCCTTTGACTTGAGCCACATCTAGTGAAAAGAAACAATAAAGCGCGCAGATGTAATTGATGTCCTTTTTTAGAAACCTCCAATATTATTATGTCTGTTTCAGTGTTTTATCTTTTTTTTCTTACAATCTTCATTAATAGTATTTTTTTAAATTCAGATTTCACTTTGTTTAAATGTAAAAATGAAATTTGTTTTGCTTTGTAGTGCATGTTGTGGTTTCATTTAATTGGAGTATTGCACTGTAATTGTATATAGTATTTCTATAATTATTTGTATATATCTACACACTTTGTTTGAAAGCTTATCAAAACAAAGAAATAAATTCAAACAAAAACTACCAATTCTACTCCTTATTCGTTCGTATTATGAATGACGAAGATGTAGCAAAATTCCGTATACCTTTAATTGCTATTATTATTATAGTAGGAGCAGTTGTTATTCTATAAAAATAAATATTTTAAAATTCAAGTTTTTCATAAGATATCGATGCTAACGATTTTTAGCTTTACTATATACGACAAATATAGAAAATTAAAAGTACATATCGCGGGACGAAAGGCTATTTGGTTGAAGCGACATTTTTTGGTGATATAGTATAGATTTGGAATCGGTAAAAAACGCTGATTTCGAAAATATATGTATCACTATATCACCAAAAAATGTCGCTTAAACCAAATAGCTTTGCACCCCTCGATATGTAGTTAATAAATCGCAAGCATAATAACGATTTGCATATCGCCAAAGGTTATTCTCCTTAAATATTATACTACGTTCAGTTTTTGGTCACATAAAAGAGTAGTTTTATATGAAGCCAAAAAATACACGCTGATTCATCTTCGTAGTCTAGAAATTGCGGATCTCTATGCAAAACCACTATTTTCAGTATATTCGGTATGTAGTTCCTAAAGTAAGAATATGTTTTTATAGCCACGAAAAACTACATCATTCCCGCCGGTACCACTGTCGTGGTTGGCACGTTCAAAGTCCACCGAAACCCGAAGTACTACAAAAACCCTCTAGTCTTCGATCCGGATAACTTCCTCCCAGAAAATACACAGAACAGGCATTATTACAGCTATATTCCCTTCAGTGCTGGACCCCGAAGTTGCGTTGGTGAGTTCGTATAACATTTACATTACATTGCATGACATTGCATCCCATTACATTACATTACACTAAATCTACAGACTAAGCTTGCGCTTGTATTAAGGGTACTTGATAAACAAATACACATCTATGACTCGCGACAAACTAATCTGATCACCACAGAAAAGTTTTGCTGATGCTGTGATTCGAACCCAAGACATAAAGCGTCGCAAGTAGGGTTACTGCAAATTGTGCACCAACTAGGACATTTATTCTTCTTCTATTAGACTGCCATTTATACTACTAGGTGGCGAACTTCGTACCGCCATGAATGCCTTTACTTACAATGAATAATAACCACTAAAACAAATCAATATACATAATTCACAAATACACAACACAATACACAAATTATTTTACAGCTACTATATATACCATGAACAGAAAAAAAATAGCGAATACATTTAATGTTTAACAGTAACTCACGAAAACATATTATAAATACAAACTATATACGTCAAGAAGATTTAATGACAATGACAATAAAAGCTGACAGATGAGTTGCGTTCAATTTTACTCAACACATTTTTTCCAATAAATGATCGACGTGTTTTTTAAACTAACATAACTTTTTTATTTATAAACCGATTGAAATAAAATTAACACTATATGTTAAAGGCAGATTTCCATAATACAATAGTACAAATCTCATTTTAAAAGGTTATGTCGATTCAGAATTAGGGTGCACTAACGTGTACGTGGCTACAGAACGGATTTATGTATTGACATTGGCGGGACTAATTAACTACAGCTTATCTGATACAAAACATAGTGCAGTCCTTAAATGGCCGCGAACACAAAGAAACTACATAGAATTCATCAATAATCGCCGTTATCACGAAGGTTTAGATATACCATGACAGAAGGTCTCCAAATTCGTAATCAACTGGATGCACATAATTTGATGCCAAAACGACAGGCGTGTCACTATGACAGTCTTTGAAACGAACCTTTTTCCAAATACTTTTGAATTGTCAAAAGGAAATGAATTTACCACCAGTCTAGAATGCAGAATCTGTCAGTAAAGCTGGCTAGAAACTCTAGTAGTTGCTCTTTTTGACATAATTAGGTTCAAATATAATTTACTATTATGTACTGTGGTCACAATTTTTTTTTATTACATACAAGCTTGCGCACCTGCACCTCAATCTCACCTGCTGGAAAGTGATGATGAGGCCGATGATGGAGCGCGCTAACCCAGCAAATATCGATTCACTCGACGTTTGAAGATTCCCATGTCATAAGATGCTGGAAACAATCTTATTCCGTAAATCAGTAATATGTTGAAATTGAATTCTTAATCACGTTTATTAAATTTTAAATAGGCTGGTAATTGCATTGCATGTGGTTAGAAAATGGCACTACAGTCCACAGGCCTAAAAATGAGGGTTTTTTGAAAATACTCGCCCTATTGCCGGCCTGTATTTACCACGGTTGAGGACTTTTAGTTTTAATGTAATTAATAAATGATTACTGAGTTGTGTAATGTTTCAGGTCGCAAGTATGCTCTACTAAAGCTAAAAGTTCTGATATCAACAATTCTCCGCAACTACAAAAGTGTATCAGAAATCCCCGAAGAACAATTTCGTCTGCAGGGCGATATCATTTTGAAGAGAGCTGATGGTTTTAGAATGAAAATTGAGCCCAGAATAAGGGTCCCATCGAACATTTCAAAAATATCCGCTTAAATGGGCAACAACTCAAATGAATTTGTTTAATATTTCGTTTAATTTCTTTTAACGTATATAATATTTATATATTTATTTATAGCAAAGATCGATGTACAACATTTTTAGATAATTATATGACTTTAACAATCGACGGTAATTAGTTACGTTTATAATTTTATCTGTATAATAATTTTAAGTTATTATTACTTCAAATGAGTTATAATTGTTGTTTACATATGTTTTTGATTAAATCGTATTTAATTTTAAAAAATCTGTGGTATATTTTAAATAACATGACATTATAAACTAGTGATGCCACGAATAATGAATTGGCCGAATACCGAATATTCGGCCGCCGAATATTCCTGGAAGTAGCGTGTTTAGTAATAATAATAATCTTTATTTCAACACAAAACTTATGCATATACACAGGGTGATAAGTCTCACCAATTAAGTAAATCTTGTCTCTGGTGAGACTCGCACTTCCGTTCGGGTTATTCAAGGGTGTTTTGTGTTTTTATATGGATATTCACGGTAAAAGTTTATTCGTATGTGTGCGAGCGAGAGAGAGAGAGTGAGTGTGAGAGGTTGTTTTCTGAGGCTGGTAACATTTAAGATGAAAAGCGTAATCGTTTGCTATCAACAAAACGCTGAAAAGCTTGTTTTTATCCAACACAACTTACCACTGATCAATTTTAATTACTAAAGTGTTGTAATTTGGAAATAAATACATAATTTTGAGTAATATAACGTGTCTTTTTTACATGATTTGGTATTCGGTATTCGGCCGAATAGTATCTATGTATTATTCGGCCGAATACCGAATAGCAAAAAAAGTGGCCGAATAGGCCGAATACCGAATAGTTGCCGAATATTCGTGGCATCTCTATTATAAACATATAAGAATTATGCTTATGTGTATTTTTTTTTACAAATCATCACAATGTATAAAATATATACGGCACGAATTTAAAACTATACAGGCTTTTATTTAACTAAAAAATAACTTATAATAAATAAATAACATGATATGCTTATTGGTTCAGTATCTATACACGTTTCTCTATACATACATTTATAATTGAATTTGTATTCAAAGCTTTTTATCAAATAAAAGGGCCATTAACCGCAGTAATGTATGATTTGATATACTCATAAAGCAGCGATAGTAATCAAATAAAGGATAACTATAACTTATAAAGGATAAATAAAATTATAAACTCTAAAACTTATCTGGTAGTTGGTAAACACGCCATTCAACATCTCTTTTATTTTGGTTCTCCTTTGTCTTCGTACTGAATCGATGGACACCTGTTCGGACCATTGCATCAAACTCCGACCGAATAATTATTTGTTATTCATTTACAGAACTCCAACACAATATCAAACGCCTTCTTTTGCGGCACACTCCTACTTAAGCCGCCGCCATTAAGAAGTGTCATTCACTGCCATATCCTTCCTGTCGATTTTTATGCTTGCCGACATAAAATATAATTATTGCGAAATATACTTAATTGTTAATGGTGTTCACATTAATTTAGCATTTAATAACTATTATTTATATTATATCTAGCCTAGCTTATCAGTGATATTTGCTGCTGTGCTTCTCTATTATTGTAACACTTATTTTATAGATAATTCATTATTGGCAAAGCTTACCTATTGCCGCATATTGCTAACATCTATGCTGCTACAGCTCCTTGTTTGCACATAGTGCACATCCGCCGACCCGCGT
Source organism: Automeris io (assembly GCA_036320925.1). Classification (NCBI taxonomy): domain Eukaryota; kingdom Metazoa; phylum Arthropoda; class Insecta; order Lepidoptera; family Saturniidae; genus Automeris; species Automeris io. The sequence continues at coordinate 6,286,256 of JAUDJH010000009.1, read as the reverse complement.
TGCACAAGCGTGGAGGGTTAAAGGTTCAAATCCTTCCATAGATTCCACAAATATAGTAGAAAAACGGAAAAGAGGTCTTTGCCTTGCAGTGAGTCGAAACTGGCTTATACATATCGTCGGGTGAAAGGCTATTTGGTTTAAGCGATATTTTTTGGTGATATAGTAATATATATATTTGGAATCAGCGTTTTTTACTGATTCCAAAAATATATATATTACTATGTTACCAAAAAATGTCGCTTAAACCAAATAGCCTTTCACCCGACGATATATATATATTTTTTTATCCTAACTCAACCTAATGCAGTCCAAAAAACGACAACGATTATCAACAGTTAAAAAAAACCATTGGTAGTCGCAGCGATCATGCCGACCTGCACAAACATCTCTTCACGCTACGCTTAAAGGATCCCATATCATAGGTCGGTGGGAAAACGCTCGCCGAAAGACCATTCCATAGCCCAACGACACAACAATTTTTTTTTTAAATCTATAATTTGGTTAGAGCTTTAATCACACAGTGATTACGCCAGCCCTGCTTAGCTAGAAAACATTTACTAAAATAAAGATAACATAAATTAAAACACTACACTAAATTATTCTGCTAAAATTTTTAACAGCAACATGAACAGGGATCTAGCCGCATCACAAGTGGGTGCGCCAAGGATTCCATTGAACATGCCCATGTCGAAAGTATTTATACTATACTTACTCATCATGTCCGCTCTCATAGTCTCGCTCCGGTCACACTCGACCAGAAGATGAAAAACATCCTCTAGGGTTCCGCAGACTGAGCAGGAAGAGGATTCAGCCCTCCCCATTAGATGGTTGAAGTTGTTAAGTGGTATGTGACCAGAGCGAAGCCTATGCGCCATCATAACAAGATCTCTTTTCATATTGCTGTTTGTACACCATGGTATTTGAGGAGGATGAGGCTGCAGTGCTCTATGGCATATACATTTTACAGTACTGATATTAATATAACTATCTTTCCATTTTTCATAATTTTTTTATCTATAAATAATAATATAATTTTTTTAGTCACAAATTCGGTAATTTCTGGTATAATATAAGTCTCCACACCGTCAGAAATTGCTTCCATTGCAAGCCTATCAGCGACCTCATTCCCCCAAATACTACAGTGTGATGGAATCCATTGCAGCCTCAGATCTACACCTCTATGTAAAAAAAATATAACTTTCCTTATAATTAACAAAGTTATGAGTTTGAGAACTTCTTAGTCCTAGTCGGGATGTGAGATACCGTATAGCTGTGACCCGTGCGCGTAGTTCTATTAAGGAAGATAGAGGGGGAATAAGGTTAATCATAATATAAAAGCCTACCTATTGGCAAGGTACACACTTAAAGTGGCAATTATTTTCTTCGTGGAGTTAAAATGACTTTATTATTACTAAGTAAAGTTACAAATACACTAGGAATATGATTATTGTTAACGAGATGAAATAAAGAGCTGAGGCTGCTAGTACTTTAATAGTTTTACTGGCCATCTTGAAAACTTTGTGAATGAAACTGTTGATCAACGCTAGTAGGACAATGAAAATGTATATAATTGACAACGTTCAAAAGCTAAAGTCATTTCCATAACCTCATGTAACCTCCATTTAACGTCACTCGATTTAACGACAAACTCCCTTTAGCGTCGATATCACTCGGCTTTGGGTGGTTTAGCTTGTTTCCCATATAATGATATAATACATTCTATATAGCATTACACCCACTCTCAATAACGACAGCAATTTAATAATATAAAGTACTTTTTAAGTTGCCAAATTAGTAAAAACTGCGCAGCTGTGTACGTTCTTTTGTAGCTTTATTATCCTAGCCCGTAATAAACTCGACTGTCGGCATTACACATACCGGACTTTCTAAGACATCCGTTCTTTTGTTTACAAATTGGGATTGCTTATACATGTTGACTGTTGTTAGATGTAGTACAGATTTTTCTTCTCTCCGTTTAACGACAACTCTCTATGACGTCAAAATATGCACAGTCCCTTGAGGGTCGTTATATAGAGTTTGCACTGTATTTTATACTTTTCTACCAGCGTTATCGTTAATCGATTGTTAATTTATGTAAGCCCTTTGGCAATTTTTTTTTACTACCAAATTTAAACTGAATTTAATTAAATTATATTGATAATACGTTGTTAATACCCGCATGAAATATAACAGAAATGTCATGTGTCCCCTGAGAATAGCGATCAGCTGTACTACTGGATATGATGGGCATGACACAAAAGCGTAAACTGGATACAACCACTAATGTATCTTTGGTCACCCTGAAAGGGATATAGCGTGACGATTTATTATATTATTTATTCATTATTACATCAAGCTATATCTTTACTTTGTAATTACTATACCAGAAATTATCAAATACTTTTTTGTTTTGTTAAAGCATTATAAACATGAAAAATACGTATAACTTCTTGATTAATTTGCATTAAATTATACGACACTAACCAATTAAATGAATATGGATTTTAAAACCTTATTTATTAATTGCCTAATAAAACGACTGCATATGCAAACGCTTCCTCGCAAATCGCGTCATAAAATTCTTTTTCAGCATTTTTACGATAAGACCTTGATCGATTCGACATAGTTTTATACACTGACCATCATAATATTCGACCCGTGTGCTAATTTATTTACCTTATTAATTTTAACTCATTTATTTAAAGTATTTTCAGAATACTATATTCTATGCCAATAATAATATTAAAAATTAATTGTTACATGTACAGAGACTTCCCTAATTTGTTTACGAGTAAAAATGCTTAAAATTTTTATCAAGAAACGATAGCTCAATAAATTGTAAAATCAATTATCTTCTTATATATAAAAATGAATCGCTAAATGTCTTGATAAGCGCGAAACTCGAGAAAAATTAAAAAAATGTCTGGAAAAGTCTAAAAACAACACTTTTCTGTATTCTCATACAAAAAATTCGTTATAAGTCATTTTGAACTTTAATACCACACCATAAAGTTTAAATGTCAGTGGACGGGTTCCGGGAAGGCAAAACAATTATTGAGTGAAGTATAAATATTAATGTCAATATTTGTCAATTTTTATACATATAGCATTAAGGCCAGGTTGCTTCAAACAATTTTCAAAAAAACAGCCGACGGGAAAGCTATTAACATTAAAAAAAACAATGTGACTTTGTTTTAGAGAAATAGGGCAGAACAAGGTCTGCCGGGACAGCTAGTTTAAAATATTCTTTTATTTTTCATTTTTTAATAAATAATGCAATTCGACTCGCGAACTTAAATATTTAATATTACGTATTCCATACTTAAGTTAAGATTTATAGACGCTATTTCGATTTTGCTTAGCAAAATTCTCAAAATATAAATTCGTTTTGACAAATAACTGAAAATATATTAGGAACTTAAGTATAGCCATAGTATTCGTAGAGCCAAGTCCACGTTGACAAAATTGGTGACTTACCAAATCCTCTGACATTTATTGAGAAATACAAATTGTAATGTTTTAATAAGGTCTAAACTTGCGACTAAATAAATTTCAGCTTTAGATCTTTATAATGTTTCGTATCACCTTGCCGGCTTCATTTCATCTACATAATGAGTGTAATCATATTTTATAGGGATATGCTTTCCCCTACTTGTCTGTCACTATTCGTGAGTTGAGAACTGATCTTTTTTTTTTCAATTTGTTCTCAGACGCGCTGTCGTATTCAAATCTGTAGCAAAGCCAAAGATTTTTATAGCAGTTTTGTATAGCAATTTGTTATAATATATAAAAGTTATACTGTATTCCTGTCTATAAAACAGAATCCGATAAGCTGTGATTGATTTGTTTCATTTAACTTATGGTATGGTCGTTAGTTTTCATACTACTTATTACAAAGTCCACAAAAGGTGAAGTGGGTCGATATTTTGGAAGATCAGTGTATTTATTTATACTTATTAAGCATTTTTGATGAAACAATGTTACACATAAGCACGTATTTTATTATCGTCAGTACGTATTCGTGACTTTACAGTAAGCTGGAAAAACACATGGACATTTTACTATTGGAAAATTATTAACATAATACTTAGGTAAGATAAATATTTAAATTAAATTCAATGCACTTTCATATTAATTAGCCTATGTATAGTTAATAACTGTTTTGGTATCTAGACAATTTTCGAACTGGTCTATTTAATCTGTTAGGGCTCACATTATTGATTAAAAATTAGTAGGTATCCAACCTACTGTTAATGGATTATAATTTCTTAACGGCACCTGGAATTCCCGGCCTACATCATACAATATAAACTATATGGTTATTGTGGTGAATTAGTATAAGAAAAGAATAAAATATGTCATATTAATAAACACCAGTTTAAATTATCGTGAATGTTATAGGTTCCAAATATTTAACAGAATGTCAAACGTAGCTATTCCAGCTAAAGAAGGCAATATTACGTGCTGGAATTTATTTTTCCCTCTATTATTGGTTGCTATAACGATATACATACTACATTTGTGGCAGCAGTCTAAGAGGCTGCATAAATATGGAAACAAACTGCCTGGGCCTCCTACTCTACCATTATTTGGTAACGCTCTTATGAGTATTGGGAAAAAACAAACCGGTATGTATTAATCTAAATATTGGATACCAGCGACCATAGTCCAACCTTTTTCAGAAATTGTTATATTTTCTAAGATATTTAATCAAATGATTACACTATAAAAAAGTTACTAGTACTGAATGCTTAAAAAGTAACTAACACCTTTTAGTAATTGAGAAGCTAAATTATATAAGAAATTCAAATGATTGATTTTTAAAACATTAAAAGTTTTTATCCGATAACTTCTAATGAAACACATGCTGCTGAGAAATATTGTTGGTCTTTTTTTTTTATTTATACTACACTAATTTCATATAATTATTAAGTTATGTTAGAGCTCTAAAATCGTTCTTTAACAGAGCTTGCCTCATGAAAACCATCGGAATATGTTTTATAATACTCAAAAGTTATCAAGATTGGTTTTATTAACTTTGAAGATTAAGGAACATGGCTTTCAATTTCTGTAGAAACATGATGCATAGCCATCAATTCAAAATCGTTTATGTATTACTTTTGTGACATTAAAATATGAATCTTGTCTTACAAATACATAAAGAAGACGTAGACAAAATAATATTCTATCAGCGACAATGTTAATAGAAGTAAAAAAATATGTAGTATAATATTTCGAATACTTGTTATGTGTCAGTTTTATTGATTTTTTTTTGTACTCGCGTAATACTGATATATTAATTCTTCTCGGGCTCTTGTTCTTACTTCTATGTTTTTTGAACAGAATTTTTACAATGGGGCTTGATTTACGCGAATCAGTACGGGTATGTTGTCCGGGGATGGATTGGGTCAAGGTTGGTCGTCTTCCTTGGCGATCCTCGCGACGTAGAAATCATTCTTAATAGCAATGTTCACATCGATAAGCCTGTAGAATACGACTACTTGAAACCATGGCTTGGTGAAGGCTTACTTGTCGGTACTGGTAAGTTTTAGTTTTTCATGTTATCAAATATTAACTGGTATTTTTTTCATCGAAGAATTATCATAATAATTTTTGTTTTACTAATATTAATATATTATCACGCTATTTTATCTTTTCGCGGTAAGCAAGAGCTGTATTACTAGCTATATCTACATCATACTGGTCTTTTATGCTCAGCAGCGCTTCTGAATGCTGTTCTTATGGTAGAACATCTCTACAACCAGAGATAGGCAAAATATAATCTAGTTAATGATTAACGATTACAAAATGTAACCGTAATTTTAATTTTCTTACTCTGTAATCACAATGAAATATATTTAAAACATTAAGAAGTCACAAATGTGTATGCGATCTGGAATTCCGTTGTGTTTAAAACATAGATGAATAAAATGCAATCATATTAATGGTAAAAAACGCAAAATGTAATCGTAATCGTTTTTATTAATCTGATTACATTTTGCCCATCTATGCCTACAACTATTGTTTTAATTAGATCTTTTACAAAATAGGACATCTTGTTTCAAGTTAACTGACATTAGAAGTCTGTAAGAAAATTGGGTACTGTATAATGAAACAAGACTACTGTGGATGGCCTAAAAACTATTCAGGCTAAACATCGATAGCCGATGGATCAGCGCGAACGCCAAGCCAGAGTATCACAATTAGTATAAAAGCACAGAAATCAGTTTACTTTTTACTTTATAGTCTGGCCCCGACTTTTATAGTTGCGATCGGTTTTCGAAGTGCGCTGAACTAACACTATCTTACAAAAATACAAAAGTAGATTCGCCTTAAATACAATTATCTACATTTTCCGTTTTCATAGTATCTATATTTTTAAGCACTGATCTTTGCTTTGACATCTTGTGTAGGTGCAAAATGGCGTTCGCACCGTAAAATGATAGCACCCACCTTCCACATTAATATTCTAAAATCATTTATGGGAGTTTTTAACGAAAACAGTAAGAAAGTTGTGGAGCAAATGAAAACGGAATTGGGTAAAACTTTTGATGTCCATGATTACATGAGCGGCGTAACTGTTAACATTTTACTAGGTGAGATATAACTATTCATTGATGATATTATTGCTAAAAATACCTGATTATTTTTTTTGGCTGCGTTTTTCTATAAAACCTAATGAAATAATTTATTCTATAGTTCTCATTGTTATCTTCTACAAGTTGGCAAATCCAGTCCTAATTTAATTTCTTTCGATATTGTAAAGTTTAATGAATACCACTACCACTTTAATAAATTACTTAAATATTTTCAAACTTATTAAAATGTTTAACTCTAGATTACCCAAAGCGGTAGTTTTAATTGCTTTTAAATTTCAGTTAGAAAATTGTTTATATTTATAGTTAATGCAATTTATTTGAACTTTGTGACTATCTATACTTAAAATAAATGCTAATAGTATTTACCTCCCTGTTTTTATATCTGATATATATATATATAGCAATCCCAAAACCTAACGCTAAATCTTGTGTACAATTTTCAGTTTTTTCTATTATATCTTATAAAGAACTAAACAAGATCATGGAAAGTTTATCAACAATGCACGAATATATGCACTGATTTCGAATTCAATGATATTATTAAGTTCATTTTATAAATTATATTCATTAGCCGCATATCCAAAATAATCAATACGGTAAAAAGAAAAATCTCAAATTCCTCCAAATTCATTACGGCAATTACATCATGTAATTCTCTTTTCAATATATTAATCAAAGTACTTAGATATTTTGTTTATTTTTACAGAGACGGCTATGGGTATACCGAGAAAAATACATGATAATAACTCTGGATTCGAATATGCGATGGCTGTTTTAAAGTAAAACACTTTTTTGTTATTATTATTGACCACCACTTCACTCAAAGGATTGTTTTTCTCACCTGTACTACTATTGTTTTAAATTTGCTAAGAATAATTATTATAATGATTATTATAATTTGATATTTCACAAAAACCCATTATAGTAGGTGAGGTGAGGCAGACGTCACTGAGATGGTAGGGCGATTGCACAAACTGGGGTGTGATCACTGTAAACAAATGCTGAAACTCCAATTCAAACTGTCACGTTTTGAGATCAGCTTTGTATGTCTAGTTGCTTCTAAAGAACTACAATCGTAGTATGTGGGCCTGAATGAGGGAAATGACTATTAATACATTCTTGGCCCTTCACGATCGTTCCGATTTCGCAACATCACACAGTCTAAACAATTTTCATACTTCACGCAATCATCCGTCATCTGAAATGGTTGTGATGATCCATTAATTCATTCCTACAGCTTTATTCTTAATACTAGATTAACAATAATTATATAAATAATGATGATAATTGAAATCGGGCCGCGGAGAAGACCTGCCAGACTGTCTCTCTTCCCCGCGGTGACTAGGCTAAGTCTTCTGGATGCTCAGGCCTAATTCTCGTTGTCAAGGTTGTTCACGATCCTTGTCGTTCTTGGACTAAAGTACACATTCCATCAGGTGTAGTGTAGTACATCCAGAATTCCAGCTTTTTTGAGTCTGTCTTTTAATCTAAGTTAAATAGTACAGGATTATCAACTTTTTTGTTTTGCAGTCTGGGCTTAAAATATTCTAGTAATATATTTAATTTTTAAAGGACATTTTTAAAACATATCTGTTAGAAAAATGTTTAAATATTGAAAAAATTATAGATTATTTTATTTCTACTTTAAATATTGCCATCATTTTAGAATGTGCGATATAATTCATCAAAGACACTACAAGATTTGGTTACAACCGAATTTTATTTTCAAACTGACGTCGCTTTTTACGAAGCAAACAAAACTTTTGGATATTATACATGGACTTTCAAACAGGGTTCGTTTTTTTATATCATTATAACTTTAATGTTGTAGTCTTTAATTGGTGTAAAACATTTTTTATTTATGTTTTTATTACAATTATTCGCCAAAATTTAAATACAGGCAACTGAAATACCATTTGCGTAAATAATGTTACTTTTAATCAATTATATTATCTAAGAGTGACACTATTGAATTGAAAGGGTATTTTACTTAAAACAAGGATATCTAATTATCTATTAATATGTGTAAGTCATCCGGAAATTTATGTATTTTAAGTTTTGATGTATTTTTTACAAATACTACAGGGAAGAAAGACGTCGTATATAAAACATTTTTTTTAAGTGACATATCAATTGAATAATACTATTGTTATATTAGGTCTATTTCACGAGCACTTAAGTAACTGACCAATTAATTATTTGTGGCTTATGAAAAATAAGAACAATTAATTACATGTCTACCAAGATAACAAACCTAACTCAGCGTGTTATATGACAGATTCGTCTTCGTACTGTAACTCCATTACATACGACGTCTATCTTATATTATATCTATGATTATATACTGATACGTGAATAAGGCTTTAAATAAACGATTTTGTAACTCTGAATTTCAGGTAATAAAATTAAAAAAGAAAGCTTTCATGCAAAACAACAGTAATTTATTAGAATCAACTTCCCCAGTCAACGATTCGTCAAAACCTAGAAATAGTGAAGCATTATTTGCAAATGATCCGAAAACTGTTTCTGATACTGTATTCAAAGGGTTCCATGATGACCTTGATTTTAATGATGACAATGACGTCGGTAAGGCTAAAGCTATTTATTTATCAACTTACAAAATTATTTATACTGCACGTGACGACAAATAATTAAATGGATCTTATACGCGGATTAACTTACTTTTAACTATAACACGTCATTCTGATATGCTCAACACATATACAAGCCATGGTCACGAGTAAACTGAGGCATCGTGAATGCACATACTGACATGACAGCACGTGCAGAGATCCGCCGTAGCGAAACACATGCTCAACAAGTATCCAATCACTGGATATACCACCATAAGAAAAAAATTCCTCTGCAGGGATTTTAGATATCAAGATTCTAATATCCAATACTGGTTTAAAACCGAACCGCCAAGGAGTCGAATTCGCTTCCTGCGTCTGTTTTTCCTTTTATGATATGAGAATCATCAAAAACCTAGTGAATAGGTATTTACTGGGAGAGCGCGTTCCATGATTGGCCTTATTATCATTTTCCAACAGATGAGATTGAGGTCAAGCACGACCCTCTCTGGATAGGAAAAAAAAAACAATTTGAAGTAATCATTGTCATGGAATCCTGTGGTTAGGAACCTAGGCTCTCAATTTATATCACCTTGTCAAAGTGTTAATACTACGTTGTGTGTCATGAAATACTATATTCTTATATAATATATACATACCATGTTCAAATTATCAAGAACTTACCGCCCCCAACGAAAACTTTGCGGCGATTCAGTCTGTGACCACGGCCAGTGTAGCCAGTTCAAGACAGCGAGTCATAAGTAAAAGTATGTTAATTCGCGTGTAAGACCCGCTTCAGTATTTATAGTGAGTACAAAAAGCGAAATTTTGAAATGTGTTACTTGATGATAAACACCACATACTAAATACATGAGCGCCTTCAAATATATAAGAATATACTGACGATTATCGTCATCATGTCTGCTTTTTAATATAGTACGAAAAAAACATATTATTTAATATATGTTATCATAAAAACAAATGACCAAAACTGTTTGGCCTTGTTATATTTATAACCAAGTTTGTTCTTAGAGCACTACTATTTTATGTACCTATAATTTAAATTAGTTAATTTATAGTAACGAACATAATCCAGTTTTTAAGCCCAAAGATAAATATAATTTTATAATGAAATTCTGTTAAACATGTTTACTGTCTTTAATGTGTCAAATATTATTCACAGGGGAAAAGAAGCGTCTTGCGTTTTTGGATCTCATGATTGAATCATCCCTAAACGGTCAAAATAATATAACTGATCACGAAATTGAAGAGGAAGTCAACACTATAATGTTTGAGGTAAATAATACAAAAAACATGTGGACATTTCCTGATTCCAAAAGTTTTTCGGCTCTTCCACACTATACCACACATGTGCAGTTATATACAGTGAACTACCGCTATATATATTTAAAAGATAATTTAAATCTATTAATTTCTAATCTATTAATTTCTTGGTTACAAGTAAATTGTAAGTGAAACACTGTTTAATTATACATTCAAGTCTACTGGTGTAAAAATCCTAAGTTGTTACATTTAGAAGATTTTTTATCGTCTGTATTACGAGTGTTCTGAAGAGTTATTTAAACTTGTTCATGTAAATAGATTCCATTTAAATACATTTCATTTCATTTTTACCCTAACATAACTATAACCATAACAGAACCACACGCGGAAGTTTAGAAAGAACGAAAGGAAGAAAAAGAAAGAATCGTTTGTTGAGAAAAGGGTTCAATACACAGCACACACATTAACATAAGACAATATAAGAATAATGCATATCATCACATCATTTGTATGCTATCGCCAATCTCAAAAAACACTCAGCTCAGCGTCTGCTGAGTGTCACTGTTACGCGACATCCTACGATGATTTTTAGCAGACGTTGAATAGAACTAATTGCTCGTACTCCACTGTGGTTATATCAGAGCCGTCCACTATAATAAATCGTACAGTAAATATTAGGTCCTTACATATGAAATTGGCGTTTTTCGTACTGGCCACTTTAATCACAAATTTCTCCTCTTTGGTAAGGAATTCCAAATTCAAATTTGTACAGCTATAGACTCATGTATTTGTGCTTCGATGATCGTCATTCATTTGTTTTTTTCTTCTGTTTTTTTCTGTTTGCGTCACTCATTTTACAAAATGGAAAACTTAAAATATCGCATTATTTACGAGTACGAGTTCCGCCGTGGCACTAGTGCTGCGGAAACAACTCGAAGGGTGAATGATGTGTATGGCGGTCGTGTTGCAAAAGAAAACACAGTTCGTTTTTGGTTCCAACGTTTTCGTTCTGGAAATTTCGACCTGCAGAACAAGCCCCGTGGACGGCCTGAGACTCAAGTTGATAATGAAGAGTTGAAGGCTATTGTGGAAGCGGATCCATCGCAAACCACGTCCGAGTTAGCTGCAGGCTGCGATGTTAGTGATAAAACTGTTTTAATTCACTTGAAGCAAATTGGGAAGATTAAAAAGCTTGAAAGGTGGGTACCTCACGAATTGACTGAAACAAACCGGCAAACGCGCGTCGACTGCTGCGTTACATTACTAAACCGGCACAATAATGAAGGTATTTTAAATCGATTCATTACCTGTGATGAAAAATGGGTTCTTTACGATAATCGGAAGCGCTCAGCGCAATGGTTGGATCCTGGCCAGCCAGCCAAATCCTGCCCCAAGCGAAAATTAACCCCAAAAAAGTTACTTGTAAGCGTTTGGTGGACTAGTGCCAGTATTGTTCATTACAATTTTCTCAAATCTGGCCAGACTATTACGGCTGATGTCTATTGTCAGCAATTGCAAACAATGATGGAAAAACTAGCGGCTAAACAAACTAGGCTGGTCAATCGCTCCACGCCACTGCTGCTTCACGACAACGCTAGACCACACACTGCGCAACAGACGGCTACTAAATTAGAAGAGCTTCAATTGGAAAGTCTAAGACATCCTCCGTACTCTCCGGACCTTGCTCCAACAGATTACCATTTTTTTCGAAATTTGGATAACTTCTTGCAAGGGAAAAAATTCAACTCCGATGGGGCAGTCCAAATCGCCTTCAAAGATTTTATTGATTCCCGTCCGACTGGTTTTTTTAGTAAAGGGATCAATGAACTACCTATGAGATGGCAAAAGTGCATAGAAAATAATGGTTCATACTTTGATTAATTAAATATATTATATTAAAAAATATTCGACTTTTTGTTCCTCCCATACAAAACGCCAATTTAATATGTAAGGACCTAATACATAAGTTTACAGAGTCTCAACTTTACAGTAACTTATATCAATGGCTAAAAACAAGAACTTCACTAACTCTTACTTTTGCTTAGACGTTGATCTCTTCCGCCGAGTATGTTCACCCCGTCCTATTATACTATATCTTTAAGCGACACGTAAAGAGATATTTGTTTAGGCCGGCATAACCACTGCGATTATCAATAGCTTTTGTAGTGTGGATAGCTCAGTGTAGTAATCAATTTTATATCCAGGGTCATGACACCACAGCCGCTGGTTCCAGCTTCGTTCTTTGTTTACTCGGCATATATCAAGACGTTCAAGACAAAGTATACAATGAGTTGTATGAAATCTTCGGCGACTCCGACCGGCCTGTCACTTTCCTGGATACATTAAATATGAAATACCTGGAAAGAGTTATCCTTGAAACTCTGAGATTGTATCCCCCTGTTCCTCTGATTGGCAGACAATTAAAACAAGACGTTAAAATTGGTATGTCGTTGGATTATAACACTTTTTGTCATATCTAACCTCCTGCCCACGATTTTATAATTTTTAGCAATCAGGAAGTATTCTTTGCTTAAGTACATTGTACTCGTAGGTATTGTGGATGTGGTGGCCAAGTGGATAAAGTATCGGTTCATACGCTACAAAGTAAATGATCGAAGGTTTGAATCCCGGTACATATCACCTGCCACTCCTAGGCACCCTATAGGAGAAGGAAAACATCGTGAGAATACCCGACAAAAATTACAGAGAAGAACCAAAGATCGAGCTCAATTGCGTTTATTAGAGGTCAATGTTCATCACTGGACTAAATCAAGTTGATGATAATAAAGATGATAATATCTCTTAAGAAAAATAATTCTTAAAAGCAACTTTATTTTACAGTAACCAATAACTACATCATCCCCGCCGGTGCGACTGTAGCAATCACTCCGTGGGGAATTCATCATAACCGGAATCACTATAAAGATCCTTTCGTGTTTAATCCTGACAACTTTCTACCAGAAAACATGCACAACCGCCACTACTACAGCTATATACCTTTCAGTGCCGGCCCTAGAAGCTGCGTTGGTAAGATTTTGATGGCCCTCCCCACAAAAGCCGATCACAAAATACACATAACCGTTACCTTTCCAATATAATATACCAAAGACCTCCTGGTTTCAAAGAGATGTTGTGTATTAAGTATAAAATAATATTTAAGTATAATACATATTCTCCTGAAAACTATAATTTCTTCTTATAAAAAGCTATTTTATTTGGTTGTTTAACATAACAAATTCCTTCAATAAGCCCACGTGAAAGTCAACAACTCCCTCGGGCTTACAAGTCGAAGCAACAAATAATTAATAACTGCATCATAGCTGCTGAAATAATAAACCAAAATATGGAATTTGAAGATACATATTTTTCATGCTCGCCGCCATTTTGAAAAAGCAAGTCGATGCATTTAAAAAAAAAATCCTGTAATGTTCGAGTGCCATGATCACCTCTGATCATAGTAAAAAGTTGATACTTTTGTGGTATCATTGTGATAAAAAAATTAGTTCGAAAATGTTCACTATTTTTCACGTTTAAATCCGCCATTTTTTTTTCTCGGTGTTGAATCAAATTTTTGGGCTCAAATTCTGAAAGAGCACCAAATTTCGCGTAGGAATAGAGGTATTGCATTAAAACGGAAATTTTACAGTAGACACTTCGGCCTACAAACCGGCCTTGCAAGCCTTGTGCTATAGCCTCATAGCTATAATAGTTGGTCGTATATTATAATTAGACGTTTACATGTAACTAATCTGAATATACATCTTTTTTACAGGTCGCAAATATGCCTTATTGAAGCTGAAAGTGTTGCTATCCACATTTCTACGCAACTACAAAGCCATATCAGAAGTCCCGGAAGACAAATTTGTTTTAACATTGGACATCATTTTGAAGAGAGCTGACGGTTTTCGAATAAAAATAGAACCCAGAATAAGAATACCAATACATAAAACATAATCAATTAATATTCAAATGAAATTAATTAATTCTAAATAAAAGCTACCACTAAATTATAAGGTTCCATGTAAGCAAAATCAATATTTAAAATAACAAGATTCCATGTATTTAACTTCCGTAATAAACTTTTCAGTTAAAAAATGTATTCTTATTATGTATATAACGATGTAAACATATGCAAATTAGATATATTTATTATTCTGAGGTCATTAATATTATAAATGACTTTATTAAATAAAATATTAGCCCTACGATGTTTATATTATTCGTTACGATGAACACGGAAGTATTTTATAAACTACCGCCATAGTCAACCTTTAGAAAAAATAAATAAAAAGCCTACGAAAACGCCTAAAAATTACGATAACTGAATGTTAGTATTACGTATGAATGGTGAAACTATACAGGCTGATTTTATAGTCAAGGAGGATATTTCACATTCGATTCTAATACTAATTATGTAATAATTATATCTCAATATTTTCATTAAAGCAAAGTAAATTATAGTTAACATATTTAGGGATGATAACACACATGAATGAATCAATAAATTATTAAGTAGGTATTATGCCGACCTAAGCCAGGATAAAGAGCGACAGGCTGGGCGGGTGACGTTGAGGGCGTCCCCGTCCAGTGGAGAGAGGAAGGGTCGGCGTGTGTGTGCCCACACGCCGTTCCTATAGAGAGGTAGGGAGCGGTTGAAATCCCCCTCCAAGAGAGGAGGCCTGCCCATAGGCCAACGCTCGCCGAGCCCTCGGAAGTATCTGGATTCCCAGGCTCGGCGAAGGCGAGGAGAGGCAGTGCTGGCACCCCGGTGGTTTTAGTCGGAGCAGGTCCGACACACCAGAGGGAGTGGCCCTCACCACTTCCCCTGACGGTCCGTAGAGATTTCCACCGAGTAAACAAAAAAAAGGATAAAGAGCGAAGGGAAAAAGAGTAAATACCTGTGTTCACGCCATTATACTGTATACCTATGTATATTTCCGCAAGCCTACCGCCAGATGGCGTCATACGGTGGGCAAACGTCACACTCCGTCGGACGCAACTATACCGGGCACATCAGATTTGTATTCGAAGGCTTTTTTATTAATTTATTTACGGCTACGGACCTATTTATATTGTTTTATTGTGTTCCCTGTGTCTTGTGTTGCGTGGGACAATTACATTAGCACGGAGTTGGCTTTAGTTACGGATTTTCGGACTTTTATCTTCGGACACACGACCGTGTCGGATTCACTGCCCCGGAAGCTGGTCTGGATCCAGACAGGTAGAAACACCACGGCGGGAAAGTAAGTGGAATAGATATATGTATATTTTATAATGGTCGTGTGCATTTAATAGGGCCAAAGAAAGATAACCTACCAGCACCTACCAAAATACAGTCCACTATCTTCCTTGATCGGAAAACCCAGTGCAGCCCTGAGTGGCGTGCACAACCTGTTTACCTAAAATTAGGTGAAAGGAACTTTATCTACTTAACAATCAATCGTGCGCCATTCGCGCTACGGTGTCCACACTCTTTACGAATCAATTCTCATTTATTCATCAATTTTTCTTCATGCTTTGTCAGGTAATATATTAATTTATATTTTCCGTATTTGTTCACTTTATTGTAGCCTGAAATATTTCCCTCGCTTATTAAATCACGTTACCCTTCTTTGGGTTATCTATTTTTAGGTAAGGTCCGTTTATTATTTTGGTATCTAGTAAATCTATACTAATATTATAAAGCTGAAGAGTTTGTTTGTTTGTTTGTTTGAACGCGCTAATCTCAGGAACTACTGATTCGAATTGAAAAAATCTTTTTGAGTTGAATAGACCATTTATCGAGGAAGGCTTTAGGCTATATAACATCACGATGCAACTATTAGGAGCAAAGAAATAATGGAAAATATGAAAAAAACGGGGAACTTTATTCATCCTTGTGGGCTTCCATTGCGTGCGCTGCAAAAACGGTTCAAGATACCAAAAATATATGTAAGAAAGAATTATTCCTCTTGAAATGATCTAAAAAAATGTCCGTGACAGTATACGTCTATCTTTTAAGATTAAGTCACTAGAACCGTTTTTATGGTAAACAAATTTGGTCGAAATTTATGCATTATTTGTTAAGAGTTGTATCAACGTAATAATATTAATCTTTATCCAAATAAATGTGTTGTTGATTAAGAGTATTTTATTGTGAACAAAATTGTCTTTGACATCACTTAATTTCAATGAACATCTTAGAAGATATTACAAAACCTTATATAGCAAAACAACGTTTGCCGGATCAGCTAGTTTATTATGTAAGGTCACGTTTTAGTTTATTCTACGACAAACTAAAACGGCCTGTTTTGTACGTAGAACAGGTTAGGCCTACGACAAACTAGTTTGAAATGGAATCAAGTTTAACCACTAACATATGAATATAATTTTCCGCACATAAAAAATATACATGTTCAGTCCTAAACTTGAAAAAAAAATATTCATTGTTTTATTAATATTCATATAACCACATTTTAAGCAGGTTATTTATATTTTAAAGATTTAAATTAAAATTAAAACACATATTTCTTCAAATACATTGTTACTCAAAAATCTAATCAAATGATATGATGTTGCAATCTGATAGTTTCTAAATCATTCTAAAACATCATTTACATAATTTCACATATTTATATTCTAAGTTCCAAAGTACCTAGACACGATTAGTATCACCGTTAATCAAGTCCAAAAACGTATAGGGTTGACAATTAGTTTCCGCGTAATATTTCTATAACAAATTGTTTTGTCAACCCAATAAGAACTTGAGGCCTCCAACAGCTGAACTTAAAGGCAGTTAAAGATGGCTTCATACAACTCAAGCCATAATATCTAAATTATTCAATCATCAACACGTAAGACTATATCAATCCAACACATGTTTATAGATTATATAACTACTAACTTTATCAGAGATAGACTATTCTGTCTACGCCTTCTAAAATATAATTAGATTAAGTACATTCTATGTCATAAAAGCGCAAGGTATACAAACTATTACTAATTTTCACCGGCATTGTTTTTTATACCCTGCATAGTGACCACACGATGCATAAATTTTAGCTGATGCATCCCTAAAAACGACGATACCACCAACAACAACGAAAAACCTATCGCTAAGCGTAATTATCATGCCGGCCTGCACAAATATCTCTTTAAAGGCTTTGCTTAAAGAACACTGTATCACAGGACAGTGGGAACTCGTGCGTCGGAATATCATTCCACAGCATTCCACGACTCGGTAAAACTATGTAAGAATTAGAGAAATTCTTACTGCTAACCAGGACATGAGGTACAGAAAAACAATGGCTCTGTAAACCCTTGCATGTGGTTCTGTTATAGAAGAGAGAAGATGCGGCAAGGTTAAACAATTCTTCAGAACACTCGCCGTGATACAGACGCTAGCAACACTTAATGAGACAATATTAGGCCCGCACACCGCATAATGAGAACATAGTAATATCTGGATCAATCACAATGCGGACAGCACGCTGTAGCTTATCCAGCGTCAAGTAAAAACCATGCGAAACCGTCCCGGAGTTATAATATTTCATAACTATCACTAACACAGAACTCCAGAACTAAAACATTAAATCCAAAAGGTTAAAACTAAACCCTTTTTCAATATAATATTATAAATAATACAACTTGTATCGTAAGAAAATGTTAATATATTAAATATAAACACAGCATAACAAACACTTGGGATTACTTATATTTTTAAAAATTACTATTTAAACACGGTTAGGTGTTTTGGGTTTCTAAAATAACATAACGTCTACTTATTGAAAAATTTCACATCATAAATGCATTTCTTAAAATTAATAGGAAAAAATTACATGGTCTACAATCAGTTTCACTTTAAATATAATAGTATCATCAAACGAATTGTAACACATAAAAATACACATTTTATTTTCACGAACACAATAATTTTCGAAAATTCCCTTTTCTACATTGTTATTGTTTTATACATTGTCGATACTATTTCATATTTGATCAAATTTCTCTTAACTCATTAAAGGCGGGAGTCGTAGTACGTAGTACTACGGATTTATCTCGAATGTAGATTAAAGGGGGAAGTCGTAGTACGTAGTACTACGGATTTATCCCTGATGGTAGCGGAGATAGAGGTGGACGTCCACAAACCAAGAAACCCAAAGCGCGTGACCTAGTCCGCTCCTAGCCTGCACCCACGGAGTTGGTGCGCTGGAGAGCGCTAGGCGGACGTGCGATACAGATTCGCTCATCCTTTCGACGATTCGATCGCCAGAAGGTATTGAAAAGACACCTAGAAGAAAACTCTGAGAAATCACCATGAAGGACGCACTTGTGCGCCTCCTCCCAGTGACCTGCTCGTCGTAACGAGCAGCGGAGAGGCCACCGTCAGAGGCGAAAGCCTGAAACGGTTTATCCACATCCGTGCAACCGTCGCCCTTTTGTATATATTCTGTATTTTATAGTTTAAGGATTAATTGTAAATAAAGGCTTTGCCCTCTTTTTTATATTAATAATTAAAACTGTAAATATAGCACGTAAGATTTGTCCGTCCCCTAGAATAAGTTTGTGTAGTAGTTGTGTTTAGTTTAAGTGTCGCAAATGTATAGATTTTAAGTTAGTTTTTAAGTTAAAATGTATATATTGTAACACTTTTATTAAATAAACGACTCACCACAAACCCTTTTCAGTGGATGGATGATTGCGTGACGTATGAGAGGCTCTTCGGAAGGCAGTGGAATGTGTGGTGAGACAAAGGTAACGGATTTATCTCGAATGTAGATTAAAGGCGGGAGTCGTAGTAATACGATTTATCTAATCTTTCTTGTAGTTTTAAGAGTTTGAATTTTTTTTTAAGTATAAACTTTTTATGATTATACAAAATATCGCCTACTCTAGGACGAAAACGAGGCGGCGCGGTCGCCGCGCTACCTAGCATACTTTCGTCAAGATCCTTTAATGTGTTAATATAATTTTTTCTATTGATATAAACTAAATCGAACAGCCAATTTAATTAAATACAAAGGTCACGTGTTAGTTGCGCGGTATACAAAATATTCTATAGTCCATAACACTACACATATTAAGCAGCAAAAACTCATGGCGAAGAAACAAAAAGAAAAGCTTCCTGTTACTTCATATAGCACCCCTGTAACAAAAATAAACATTGTTCTCATTTGCGCAATAATTATATGACTATATTATTTTATAAAAAAACATAAAAGGCACTAAGCAGTGTTGTTAATTATTGTTATCGACCAGGCGAAGCAAGGTTTCTGAGTCAAATTAAGGCGTTCGGCACTTTGTTCGTCTGTCTGAGGCCTATAACTTATAAACCAATTAAGATAATGATTTTAAATTAGGATATACTATGTAAATCCTTGACGCATTGCGGATAGTGATATTGAATGTAATAAAAAATAAAATTTGAAAGGGGCTTTCATACATTAATTTGGGGCGGGGGGACAAATTTTTTTCGCTTTTAATATTGTAATGTGGGATATCACTGCAAAAACCTTTGAAACCCGTTTTTAATTTTTCACCTCAATAATTTACAATTTGGTAACCCGACAAAGTTGTCGTTTCTACACTAGTCCCTAGACCTATCATATAAACAGTTTATCATATTCGGTTGATATGTATGTTGAAGTTTAGCTGATATCATATAATTTAACAATAAATACTGAAAACTGCCAAAATGGAAGGCGAAGATGAAATCGATGATGGACCACATCCGTTCAACAAATGCCAATTCACTCTTTTTTTTTAAAACTCCCAAATCGTATGAGCGTGAAAAAATTGACGCGGGGAGTGCATTTTGCTTTTTCTCTGTTTATGAAGGAAGGAATTATGAAGGAAGAAGCGAATTTTTTAGTGCTGATGTTAAGAATATATAAGGGTCAATTCCAATGATGCTTCTAGTGATATTGTAGTGAAAGGTGGACGATGGAATCAGGGAAAACGTCTCCTAACCACACTTTTCAGAGTATAACGGTAAAAGAATAAAGGCTGAGATTTTTAGACGCAACTTTAACTTTGCTTAGACTTCACTAAAACATTGCCATTTATATAATCAATAAATGTCAAATGTTTAGCCGTGGAGGCTGCCGGCAGAATAGAATAGCACTCCCCTCTTCTTGCTGAGGTGTCGTAAAAGGCGACTAAGGTATCTCTTTAACACCGCAATTCAACCAGGTGTTCAGAGAAGGAAAAACTCGACCAAACCTGCATACCGCTCTCTCCCGATCGTACTGGTTCTCCATTCCATCGGGCCCGAGGGAGCTCGGATGAGAGAGTGCTTTTCTGGCTGCGCGTCCAATTATGCACCTAAATATCTCCTGCGCAATTGGCTGTTTCAAAACTGGACCTCGATTTTCTTAAGCGGTGTTGAAACAGTCGCCGTGGCCGAACCCGGCTAGGATATCATCAAATGTCAAAGGATTTGGTGAGTCAACGATTTTGTCAACATGGACGTGGCTCTATGAATACTATAGCTACATTCAAGTTCCTATTATATATTCAGTTTTTTGTCAAAGATGCAACTATTTTTTAAAAACTTTGCTAAGCAAACTCAAAATAGCTTCTATAAATCTCAGTTTATGTTAAGAGGGTTGCGACTAGTGATGAAAATGCCCGGGAATTTTCCCAAAGTGCTCAGCACTTCCGCGAACATTTCGTAAATTCCCGGGAATATTCCCCATACAAGTTTTGGGCACTTTGGGAAAATTCCCGGGCATTTTCATCACTAGTTGCGACTTAACGTCGATGCACGATACCTTGCATTTTCACCTCAGTTTGTGAGTCATCACCACCAAACTTACGTCTATCACCTGTATGTATGTATACCTTCATAATATTATATTTACCCTATAAGTAACTTAACACTTAACGGACGGGCCCCGTAGATTTACGTTTTGCCATTCTGACTTTCTAGAACGGGCCACGTAACTCTACGTTTTTGCTTAAATTTCAGGTACGTTGCGTTAGTTTTTTTTTATTTTACAGATTTTTTCTTGGTGCCATTAGTTAGCACTATCTGTTATCTAGGAAAGACAGAGCAGTTTCGGCCCGTCTGTTAAGTGTTAAGAGAATTTTGTAACATTCGACATTTTAACTAATTATATTGATAACTAATTTAAGATAAGAATTATTCTTACCGATCAAAGGATCAGTTATAAGCATGAGAGTGCCAGATAGAATTATATGTAAAGATAATGCCGCTGGAAATCTGGATTCTGGAGCAGCAGTAGCCAAAACCAAGGGAAACAACACTTGGACCGTACATCTTACTAGTCCAGATATAACTGTTATAGTAAACACGAACCATATTTCGCTACATGATACCAGAGCTGAAAATGAAAACAATCTCAACTTAACACTAGATCTACTGGCGAAGAATTTATATATATTGTAAAAATAGGTATAACATGGGTTATTTTGTTTTGTTAGAAATAAAATTAAATCCTTAATATTTATCACTATCTTGTATAAGTGAAATGTTATTTTGAGATTTAATTTTTTTTTAAAAAGAAACAAATTCCACAACAAATATAAAGACCAGTAATTTGAAGCGGTTCGGTAAATCTATTATTAACAACACAAAAAGTTAAAATGTATATTACTATATTTAAAATATCACCTAGTATAGTAACAGTGGACTGAAAGAGAAATCTATTTATTCTAAATTACACCATGTATACAAATAATAGAGAAATATTAAATAAATTAAGAAACAATAAACAATAAGTAAAGCAAATAAAAATACGATGGCCACGAACTCTACTCACAGTAAAATAAAATTACCGCGTCCAGAAATATTTGTATAATTAATGAAATAATTAATTCAAGAAGTAAAGTTATTGAATTTGTAGCAATATATTCGTTTTCATTAGATATTCGCATATACCAGTAATAGAAATTTGTAATTTATGAGAAATTAATATAAAGGACTGAAATTGGTCACAAACGCTTTGATTTTCAATCCCATTGAAAGTATTATGATATCTTTATTATATTATTTTTATAAATTGAAATATATCGCTAAAGTTCATAGACAGGAACTTAATTTAATGCAAGGACGGAAAAATATTTTAAACTCAATACTAATTTTAAATGTAATTTTTATATAATACATAATAAAAATATATATCAATTAAAAATAACAATTCGTTTTTATAAAATATACTTTCCAGTTCAAAATAGTATTTTTAATATCACAATCCTTCAAAAATAATAAGTATATATGAACGTTGATAGCATAAAGCCTTCGATGTTAAATATCATATATAAGTATCAAATATCATACGTAAAGTAACATATTCTCACCGATACGTAGAAATATTGTAACTGTGGTTCCAATAAAGAATAATAATTTACTATCGACACTGTAAAAGTACGTAAATATTGCTAAACCAATTCTAGCACAAAGATCCGCTATGGCACCCACCATAACACACGTCGCGACTTGTATCTGAAATATGTAATAAAATCACACATAGCTCTATGTAATAACCATTTAATGGTTTGCGACCCTTTTCGACATTAAGTTGTCTTTATTATATATATTATAGTATATTATTACATTTACAAGATGTTGTTTATTTATGATACTCTTATATATAAAGTGAAAAAAATCACTGACTGACTTGATCATCACGAACTTTTGGAAACTAAAACCTATAGATTTTTAATTTGGCTCGTAAGTCGTTTTGACTTATAAGTAAAAGATAAGAATGGATTTATAAAAATTCAATTCCTAAGGGGATCAAATACGGGGTTCAATATATTATTTTAAAGTATTAACCACTTAACGCTGACTGAGATATCGCAAAAACATGAAACATAAATCTATAGAACAAGAAAATAATAATAAAAATAAATGAAACATAGTAATAAAAAGAGTTAAAAATTATTCCATTAGTGTAAAATTTAGAATTATATATGTAGATTAAATAATGCAAATAAACATAATTAGAATATTTTTATCTTGACGTCTGACAAGAAATACATTATGAACGAGATACGCGATAAAAAATATTAAAAAAAATATATACCTTACTAAATCCGTACGAGAATAATAGCATCGGTTCCATTGCTAAATACGTGACGTCAGAGACAAATGCAAAACCAAGGCCCATCAAAACGCTGACAAAGCGTGGATCCTTCAATAAATCTAACTCAACATTATTGTAAATATTTTTTCTGAAAATCGAAAATATTTTTTAAGTAACGTTTGTATGTACTGCAAAATATATACCGTGTTAAAAACACAATAGTGCAATAGACATTTTTCTTGGTACATAACAAAAGAATGAGTATATTGTTCGTCGCTGTCTATTGTACATACCTCCAGAGATGGGCAAAATGTAATCTGATTAATGATTCACGATTACAAAATGTAATCGGAAATTCTTGCTCTGTAATCATGATTAAATTCCATTTGAAACATTAAGAAGTCATAAATGTGTGAGCAATCTGGGATTCCCTAGTGTTTAAAATATAGATGAGTAAAATGCAGTCATATTAATGGTAAAAAAAGCAAAATGTAATCGTAATGATTTTTATTAATCTGATTACATTTTGCCCATCTATGTATACATCTATGTTATCTATGTATTGTAGAGAGGTAATGTTCTTTAACATTTAATTTTGCAAAGTCGTTGCGAAAAAAAAATAAGAAAAAAAAAAACAAAAGAAAAAATAAATATATAATGAATAGTTAAGAAAAAATGTCGCTTAAACCAAATAGCCTTTCACCCGTCGATATAATTAAAAATGACTATAACAATATTTTAATTTATATAGATATTCGATATGAAACGTTTAACCTTTTTAGGAATAGAAACAAATATTGACTCGATTTCTATTACTAGATAAATGTACGTAAATTACATATATATAAATACAAATGATATGCTGTACTGATTGATTTGATAAGGAATGCCAACGGTTTGAATATTAAGTTTCAGATTACCAGTATACCTGTTTATATGAGTTAAACTATAGTTCTGAATGCTGTCTTTATGAAACAGTTTATTTTAATTTATTCATACGGATTTTACTGTGTTCCATTTTTATCTTTAATACACATATTGTGAATCATTATCAGTCCACTTTAGTCCACTGCAGACCTCTCCTAACAAGCGTCATTACCTCGGTCTTCGGCTCTACTGATCCAATCCTTTCCAGCCGCCTGGACAAGTGGGTGGACTCGGGCGAGCTGATGATGATGATATTGCGATTGTGTATATAGAACAACATTTTGAAAAGACCTACTACCAGAATTTTTGGAGACTCTTCTCAGTAAATTCTGCATTCTGTGCTGATACAGTTGTGATAGATATATTTTCTGAATAATAATCTGAAACTTATGATGAGATTGGTATGTATACGGCGTCAATCAATGGATACATTACGAGGTCTGTCTATAGTTGCGGAGTATACTATGTTCAATCTTCGGAATATACTACTATATATACCTAGCCTAATTACCTATATTTACTATTTTTAACATCTAATAAAGATTGTAATTGTAGTCAACAAAACAAAATATATAGTTTTAAGTATTATTAAGGCGAATTGACACTTAACCTAAAGTTACTTACATAAATATTAACTATTATACCTTAATTTTATTTAAAAAAAAAATTGAAATAGTATTGTGATAAGATTATAAATTGTGAATACCACCCATTTTTTAAATATTTTTAAAGTACATGACAATAAAGCTGTTGTAGCTTTCTTAAAAAAATATTGATATTATGTGACGCAAGTTACAGATGACGTCAATATTTTTTGAAGCATTAATATTCATAAATATTTTTGAAGAAAAACCGGTACAAACTAGCTAAATTCAGTTAAAAGCCATCAAGTGACCGCATTTTTTAAGTTAGTAGTATTTTATGTCAAACATTTCAAACACGGATTTAAGTTGAAAGTTGTTATTTCTATAAAAACTTTACTAATATTTTATATTAAAATAATAAAAATAATAAACACAGAATAATAAATATTACATCTATACTGATATAAATCAATGCACAAGGGCTATCACTAGAGTTAGAAATTCAAATTTTTTTCAATAGTTACTTTCAGCGTTACTAATACATGATTTTTAGAATTGTACTCAAGTTTCAATATTTTACAAGTCTCTACACAGCTCTACTCAATACAGCTTTGAAAATACTTTTATTATATTAAAATAGTATATATCTATATATATATATATATATATATATTATATTTATAATATTATCCTGTCAGCAAAATAGGGTTTTCTTTATATTTTCCAATAGTCAAAACAAATGTTCATAGATCAGCCTATTTTTTCATAGAGGTGAGCCCTTTTTAAATGTACATATATTATTCAGCGAATACGCCCAGTGATATGTACTCATCTGCCACTCCTAAAATTAATGCTCGAGGCACGAGCCCTGGCTTGACCAACGCCCCCCCCCCCCCCTCTAGATCTGACGCTGAACGGCAGTCCCATCTACAATCCGCAACCGCAGATACATCGTAAAATTTTCTTTTTTTGTAATGTAACTACAAATTAAGGATTTTCGACTTATTACTATACTTGGGGTATAGGAACTTGCTTCTTATTATATTTCATTCCAGGTCAACGGGACCCTATAAGTTTTTTTTTACTAATTGGACAACACGCCAAAAATATAAATAATATGACATAAACGAGCATATCTTTTGATTGCATTGACTTAGAAATGTGATTTTCCTAGATCACAAAAGATCGCAGACCCGAGTATTTAATATTTCAACTTGATACCTTCACGAATTTCTGATAAAAAAGGTCTGGACTGACTGACATTTTAAGAGTTCCGTTTTTCCTTTTGAGGAAAAGAACCTTAATAATTAGTTAACTCGGAAAATGTATTCTTATAACTGGATTTAAAATGGATAACGTTTTTAATAATGGGTGTATGTACTCACAACACACTCTTAGGAACTGAGATTTTTTTTTTTACTTTTATGCTATCGTCGTTGATTTCTTTATCACCATCTGGCAACATCTTGACAATTGATTCATCGTATGCCTCAAAATGCGTAAGTTTACCATTAAAGACATCGCATTTTATTGCTGATTCTGTAAATATATCAGAAATTTTAAAGGATTTTTTTTTTCATTTTTGTAATACCATAGATAATATTTCCATTTTAAAAAATCGTAATCTATGAACGACTATAGTCTTGGACTGTAGTAACAAAGCTATGTGATTTGTTGCTCAAAAAAAGTTTATGGGTCTAAAATATATTTAAAAAAAATACGAAATACTAGGATATTAAACTTTTAATATATATATATATATATTTCATGTCATTATCATGGCTGCAAACGCTTAATAAAACTCGCCAAATATCATAGTGTGACCATACTTAATATAGCCTCACAATATTAATAGAATACGAGCATACATTTTCTTCACATCGGAAAATAACGTTTTATACTAATAAGATAAAATGTTGTTAATCATCCGTTGGTTTTATTGTATTGGTTTTTATAATGTGTTATGCTATTCGATTTTGCAATAACGAGATAGATAAGATCACATTAAAAATATATTTTATGAAACAGGATATTTTTGTTTAAAAAAGAATATATTCATTTTCAAGTTACGTTCTAGGAGCTTAATGTTGCGAGTTTTTTTTAATTTACACAGTCCTCAAATTTATGGAGTCTTTCTATCTATTGTTCATTATTCGAGATATAAAAAATACATATGTTATAAAACAAATCGACGGAGTGTTTAGACTATCAATGAATCCCATAAAGGTTAGTCCAATGAAATGTCTGCCGGGATTTTTACAAGAAAATATTTAATTTTACTGGGGTCTATAAAGGGTTAAAATCATTGTCTACCACAGAAAATGTTACAATTCTTTCACGTATATTATTTACATAAGTTTTTAATATTCTACAAGACAATTCCAGTTTAAAAATAGTATGTTTCACAGAAGTGTAGTATTATTTCGTATTTCAATACATAATTAATTTTTAAGGATTTTGAAGTGGCATGTCGCAACTCTATCTTTGGTAAATGGGCGGGACGCATGCATCTAGTTGGCCATGACATATACAAATTCTATCAACGGATTTTTTTGACCGATGTACGAACGGACTACCTCAATGCTATTAATAATTTTACGCTTTTGGTAAAAATCACTTCTTCAGCACGCAAAGACACCTTGGAAAATATAACCCAGGATCGTATCCTTTGCGCTTGTTTATAATTATTATATTATTGAAAATATTACAGTAAAAGGAATATTACAACTGCTTTATCTCAAAAATAAAAATTGCCATTTTATGTATAAATTTGGAAATATTTGCTCCGTTTGAGAATCTAACCAATAACTCAATAAACAGAAATCGTCCGCACGACCACTGCTCCAATCGAGTCGCTTATTAATAAAAAACTAAAGTAAACGTTCACCAAGGCATAGATCGTTTACAAACACAGATAAAAGCAGCGATGATAAACGTGTATGTGGATTACAGACTGTCCAAGTTGACGTAACTTTCTTATTAATATTTTTCCACCTTAAAGGGTTCTGCGACGTATAATTAAAAACTTAATTTAATTAAATATTAACATTTTTACAATGAACGAAACATTTATATAGTAAGTTTGTTTTATGTTATATCTGTAGTCATGGAATTAAGAAATATAACAAAAAATACAATAAGAATGTTTACGGATGAATAATTGCAAGAATAATCCAAAATCACGTCTAAAACACGTGAAGAGTATTGCAACATATTCTTTATGTTTTCGTAAGCTACTTGTGTATTCATACCCATTTTTTAGCGTGTTTTTTCTTAAACGCGTTGGGTACAACACGCGACACAAGAAAGGGTTAATTAAAAAAGGAAACAAACGCGCCAACTCGCTTTAAATCTTGTTGGAATTTTCTATTAAAGACCATATTTATTGCTCTACTTTTGGCGCGTGTTTGCAGTTTTATATTTCCTAATTCTATATTGGTAGTATATACATATAAGAATATAATTTACCTAATTCTGCTTCATTTATTTTAATTAAATGCCACTCGACAGGATGCATAACCAACATAGCAAATAACAAATGGAGATCCATTGCCATAATTATAGCTAGTGTCCATCTAAACCCATATTCGGATAGGAGAAATGTAACCAGCATTGGAAACGTAATAGAGGCCAGGCTACTCATACTTTGGTTTGCGCTCATCATTGTTACGCGTTTCTTTGTAAAATAACAATTGAACGCCGTCAAACTTACGGGAATCATTACGCCAAAGCCTGCGCCTGAAATAAAATATCAAATCAGTTCATACTTATTTTCTTTACAAAATTAAGTATTAATTAGTGGTAATTAGTAATTTAGTAATAGTGTGAAATTCTTTGCACCAGAAACCTTGAACAAAGTCATATTCGATCAATGATAAATAGAAAAACCCAACATTCATTGAATTAACATAACATGACCACGTAATATTTTCAAAGTTCATATCAATTCCAAACATTTTACTCTCTTCTACTAGCATTATCACGGATCCAATGTTACTTTGTCTAGGCCCTTATCTAAAGTAAGTTTAACTAATGTAGTGTAAAAAAAGCACTTTGCGTTTCTGGCGAGCAATAATAACCTGCTGCCTGTCACCTGACTACTGATCTTTTAGTGTACCACTGGAATTGAATTTAACTATGCATATCGAGGATTAAAGCCATGGATATGAGCAACATCAAGCTCCAAAAACACCGTAAAAAATAGTAGATCATAATAAATTATATTATTTTTCAAATTACACAATTTATAATATATACTAAAGGCCAAGGTATATTCGGTATTCCATTTCGATAGCTAAATGAATGCTTTGGTTTCTGGCAGTTGCTGTAACGACAGCCAGGTCGCAAGGTTTTTTTTTTTGACGGGACAATATGTTGTTGGCCGAGATAGGCCTTTACAACTTAACCGGGCGGAGAGGGCGAACACTAAGTGTGCACAGCCAGCGAGTTTTATGTGGTGGGCGGCTACGCAAGGGCATCCCTGTGGGTACGAACCTCGACTAGGGCGACCGACCAGTGAAACGAACCTGACGGTGATCTACCAGCGTTTCGGAAGCGACTACCTTGAGAAGGAAAGCAGAGAGAAACTCAAGGCTGCATCGGAGTGAAACTGCGCTTTATGAGACAGTTGACTGAGATATCCTTTTTCGGCGACGACGCCGGTGTCTTACTGTGTAACAGGTATGTGTGTTTGTGTACCTCACTGTATATACGAGCGGCGGAATCTAAGGCCACAGTAATAGGATCCTCCAAATCCGTTAATACGTCGCGCGGGAGACGAATAACCAGTGCATAACTACTTTCCCTTTTTTTATATACATGCTTCAGGTCGCAACGTACTGCTCAGTATGCATTTCTATCTAAAGACGTCTGAATTAGACTATACAACACTGTCAGGCACCGTATAAAACTCCGCTAGATCTGTTTTTATTTTTATTTATTATTTCTAAATTACAAAACAATAATAGTTCACAATATAATATAAAGACTGCGAAGCAATATGTCAGGCTTATGAACAGCCAGTGAGCTCAAGCAAACAATTTAACAAGAATAGATTACTTAATTAATAAAGTTGATACGATTAGCTTAAGTCAATCGTATAGCGTTGTTATAATAAATAATTGTGACGATCTAGTTTACAATAATATTGTTTTATTTTAGTGAAAGGTTTAGGGGCTTGTATCCAGAGTCTTTTTTTTTTACCGAACAGGACGATATTTTGATGGTCGGGATAGACCTTCACAACTAAAGCTGGCGAGTAACATCTAGCGTCTTAACCGCGAATTATTTTTTTTTAATGAATACAATAAAAAAATATGAATAGTAATAAACGTATATGTATGCTGTATATAGGGATTTACGAATCGATATTCCGAAAAGGAATTCCACGTGAATATAGCTAGCCTTAAACACTGGTCTGTTTGGCAGTCTGCAATTATTTATTAAAATAGAATGACATTTATCATGCAAAAAGCTTTGACGATTATTACTGTATATTAATTCCTTGTTTACGCTATTTGTAATTAAAATCTTGTTAAAAATTATATACAGCTACTAACGTACCTCTATTCAGACGGAAAAGATATAGTATGACGATATATTATTATTACAAACCTGTTTGTTATATTTTTATTTAATTTTAGTCATTACTCAATCGGCGAAAAGGATAAGAAATCGATAAGATATAGGCGTTAATATGAATATACAATATTTAAATAAACCGTAGGGACAAAGGGCTAACGATAGACATACAAACATTTGATTTGTTTAACAATCAATTGTGCCATTGACATAATATTCTTCTAGGTCGGCAAAGCACTGCTTCTTTTATAATTGCCCATGGACAACGGTATTTCCATTATATGGAACGTCAGCCTGTTTCCCAATAAAATTAAAAAAACTAAAACACACGGGACATGAAAGGGGAAATAAAAGCTCATGAAAATCAGCGCTGGGTAGCTCAGCTGGTTACTTAGTATTTGCTGAGCTGACTTTCCTATGGCGCATCATCACAACGCAGGGTATTTTCGTTTATTGTTTTCTATCTTGATTTTTTTTAAATTACATACAGTCTTGCGCTTGACCTCAATCTCACCTGCTGGAAAGTAATAATGAGGCCGACGATGGAGCGCGCTCACCCAGTAAATACCGATTCACTCGACGTTTGAAGATTCCCATGTCATAAGATGCCGGAAACACCGACGCAGGAAGCCAGTTCCACTCCTTCGCGGTACGCAGCAAAAAGGAGGAGGCGAATCGCTTCGTGCGAGCAGCAGGAATGTCAACCACAAAAGGGCGCAAAACTGCACGGCGTCTCGTCAATTCATGGTAGAAGGGGGAGGGTGGAACTAAATCATACAACTCAGCCGCACACTCTCCAGAGTATAGTCTATAGAAAACCGAAAGGCAAGCCACTTTACGCCGGTGTTCCAAACTGAGTAGTTTACGTGACGTAAGAGCCTCACCTACCTTACCTTATCCTTTTGTGTCGTGTGCCAAATAAATGCTTTTTCATTCTTTCTTTATATATATAATATTTTGTCCTGCCGTGGGCACTTGCTACATATAGCATACATAATACGTAGTGTCTTAAAATACTTTATCAAAAATATCTTACATATCCTTACCTCTAATTACTCCGAATGTGAACACTAGGTGGGATGTCGTCTGAACAAAGATTGTCAGTACATCTCCAAGAATGAAGAGACCAGCTCCAACTAAGCCCACTTGTCGAAACGAATATTTCTTCAAAGCTATTCCACCCAGGAATCCTTTAAGAAGTACATACATTTAAACTAACTATATAATTTATTTTCTAAAAATGTTTCTGTATATTTCTACACTGGCTCGGCAAAGTGACATCAGTGCACCTGATCGTATGTTCAGCGAAGTCCAAAAACGAAAGCAACCATCAAAAGACGAAAATCCGTTGATAGTCTCCATCCTCATGTCGGCCCAGATATACCACGACTGAAGATCTCTAGGTGTATGAGTTACTGGATATACACAAGTTGATCCTGAAACGCGACAGGCCAAAGCGAGTCACTATGACGGTATTTACACTTGTATATTGTGATCATGACCCAATTCAGGCACTTTATTTCATTATTTTACCAAATTGCAGACACTTTATTTAATCTTGTAAGTAAAAATCCAATGGAGAGTGTATATTTTTTAACTTGTGAATTTTTAAGGGTTATAAATTTAAATATAATTAATACATATATATCGATATTCAAAGAAATACAACATAAATGTGAGCGGAAGTAAGGGTCGAGTCCGGCCGAGATTTCCTACACAGGTGAAATAAGCTGCTTGGGAGTCGAAGCTGCTCGCGTCCGTAGGCTTTACCCTAGTTTCCCTACACGTGACTCCTGGGTGGTGCTAAACGAGCAGCAGCGAGGTGGTAAGGCGTCGGTGCCCGTCTGGATCGCGACCACAGTACATGGGTGTAAAGCCCCTCATAGTGACCAGTTTCGGCTTGTCGCGTTTCAAGATCAGCTTGTGCATATCCAGTAGCTAATATACCTAGAGACCTTCAGTCGTGGTATATGTGGGCAGACATGACGATGTAGACTATCAATTGATTTTTCGTTTTTGGACTACACTGTACTTACCATCGGGTACTCTGTAGTCACAATGTCGAGCCAGTGTAAAAAAAAATAAAAAAAATAAACAGTATATTGGTGAAGAGATTAATGAACGTGGAAGAGAAAAATGTTTTACATAAATATAAAGAATTAGCGCGCCATTCTCTCTGCTTAACCCGACAGTGAATCGGAGTTATTATTAAATACATACACGTAATTATATTTCTACAACCTTGATATTCTACGAATCAGGATTGTAAATAAAAACATAGTCAAATATTAATGTATTTACAACTGAACCTATTAGACATTTCTCTTTCAGTATGTTTCGAAGGCAATCTAGCCTTTGCGATTTAAGTTATGTTTTTATTTCTTGTAGTTCAAGTAAGGAAATAATTATTAAAATAGTAAGTAATCTTATAGAGTGTGGAACATCACTACTTTCGTTGGTCACCCTTTCGCAGCGCAGATTCTACGCCAGTTTAATGCTACGTTTACATTCCATATTTACATACTTTAAGTATTTGTGTACATTTTCCACTTTAGAAAAAAAAATTTCATATACTCCGAGTAGATTTTTCAATCAATGTGACCGACCGAATACCCTTATGTTTTTTTTTTACTTGCACGACTATATACTTTACTTTTACAGTATGAAATTCCCTTCTTCTGTCTATAAAAGGTAACCTTGTTGTTATAGTACATCATAGGCGATGGTACAAGTTCCACAAGCGTTTTTTTAAACTCAGGAAAAAGGTGAATAGGCCCATTCCAGTAGCCGTGTGGGCAATAGCCCCGGTGTGCAGAATCCTACTGACAAAAACCCCCAGTATTTCAACTGGCTGCCAGTGAAGCCAGGGGATCTATATTCTATCAACGACCTGGCAAGCAAATCGACTTTCTCAAGCTCCATCTCTGGTAGCGATGGGTGTAAAGAGCCCAATTCTTAAGATCTCTCTACCGGGCGGCGCGCAGAACATATACGCTCCATGTACACCTAATCCGGGCAGCAGACTTCTTAATGTCTACTGTCCAGTGACTTGCTCAACCTTACTTTAATAGATAATAAGTAACAGCTTAATTTAAAACCTAATAATTTCATTCATCCTAGTTTTATTAATACTTGTTGGACTGGCTTCTAATGTCCTTCTATGAAAGCCTAATTTTGACATAAACCTATCGTGGTGTGTATTATATTGGTTTATTATATAATGTAACATTTTTTTATCCCTTGCTGTACGGATCTTGAACAAAGGGGCAAATGTGGATATATTAAAACACCTGATTATTACCCCTTATAGTATAAAGATTTAATGGCGTATTGTATTATTTTTTTTATAAAAAAAAATGCATAAACATGCGATTACGACGAGAAAGAGCAAATAATTATGAATAATATATACATATATATTTTGAAATATGTTGTCATTTATTACAGGTCAAATATACTTGAAAAATTGACGCCTTCATATACACAGAATTTTTACACTACACTTGTGTATACTTTCCTATATAAAAGAGTCGATATGTATATTGATAATCTCAAATTAGTCACGACTTCATCAGGAATGTAATATCATAAATAGTTAATTTTTTGTTTTTCGAATATAAGTAAGAAACTTAATTATAATATAAAATTCTGGACTTGGTATTATAAATAAGCAAGTTGACAATCACTTCATAGACCATTATTTTATTTTGGAAAGAAACGTAAAGTAATAATCCTATATTTCCAGTTACACGTTTTTTTGGTAATATTGCCGGCAAATTTGGAAACATTCCGAGCAGCTTATGCAACTTTGACAATATATACGACAATTTTGTCACTAAAAGAGAACACGGTCCTACAATTTTCATATCCTGCCAGCATATATAGCTTATGCAGACTTCCTTTCCGGGAGAGGTAGATGTAAAGAGCCCACCCCTCCAAACCTTTTTCACTGGCGGCGCCCTGGAGACCACGTGCCGCCTCTCTCTCCTCTGGGCAGCAGACTCCCTCTAGTCTACTGCCCACCAAATGTGTTCCTCTACGATATTTTCTTACGCCGATTATTTTCTAAAATTGTTAAAAAAAACGAGATAAATTGATTATTATGATTATAGATTATACGCAACATTTTTTGCTATTAACTTAAAAATATCGGTTGTAGGATAAAAATAATGCAAAAAAAGGTTGAGACAATTTGATATCCAAAATAAAAAAATATCCACCTTATTTAAAAACTATTGAAATTAGCAGAGATGTCGATAAAAACTTAAATTTAAAGTTTAAATTAAATTTAAAATTAAAAGTTATCCTTTAGTGATAAATGTCCTCACATGCTCGCTTCGACAAATACAATAAATTGATATATAAATGTGGGACAAAAATAATTATAGCATTCTCTGCACGTCCCTCAGTTTGTCCACTGACTGTGCTAACCGGTTTCCGGGTATATGTAACAGGCAGCCGGTGGACACGCATCATAAACCACTTGTTTGTAGTATGTTATAATTTACTCATTTAATGGGAAAAGACAACTCTATATACTACGTGCTCCGACTTGGAGGCAGACAGACTTATGATCTTGCTTTTATTTAGAAGTGTCTCTCGTTCACTTTGTGCGAACGATTGTATTAAGAATGAAGAGTTCTTCAGTTCAGGCTTAACCATAAGTAAAACCATGCATTATGAAATTGCTGCTTTTAATTTACATTTTTATCTCCTAATCTGATTTTGGAGCAGTACTATTTCATCATTTAACTGACTATAGTCATAGTGACTAGCTTTGACCTGTCACGCATTGAGATCAGCTTTTGTATATCCAGTTGGTTATATACCTAGAGACTTTCTGTGCTCTACATAGCAGGCGCTATGTAAATGATACAGACGTTTTGCCAAAAGCCATATGGACTGAGTAAATATTATTTACAGTAAAAATTATTTAACTTTTTACACTTGTTTAATGCAATTTATAATAATTATGAGCTAAACACTGCAATAAAATTTTTATATGCCAGTGAAAGTCTCACGACATGACAATTGGTAACCGATATCTATGGACAAGAACAACACAGGCAATGTTACAGATTTCTAAAAACATAACTCAGTGCATACATATATACGTGTATGATCTAACCGGTTCTCAAGCCAAGATTTATAAACGCTACATTAATTTTACTCAGAAAATAAATAACGATAAATGATAATAATAGTAAAAAACACAATAATACTACTCGTTGATATCATACCACATGCTGAGAATATTTCATAAGCGGCGCTGTGTTCGCGTAATAATTATTTCATATTAGCAAATGTTATTATACTCGTTTTATCGGAACGATAGATGGTGTGAAAATGAAATATATTATAGTTATATTAATATTTCCTTTTTTTGTCTTTTAGTATTAGTAGTATTTATCTTTTAGTAATTTAACTAAGACTTATTTATTGTATGGAATGCATTGCTTTTATGCACATATGGGATGAACGCCACTGGTCATATCACTTTTGGTTAAGAAGTTTAGGTTTTACCTAAACCGTCCTAATAAAAATAAAGTGTTTATATTTTGTTTTAGTACTCTATCTCTAAGTTATCTTTTTTGAATCTATCGTCAATTTGGAGATAGATCGAGCTTTTCACAATTTTTATAACATATACTTTAAGAATGTAATAGAAGAATTAAGACTTTTGT